>OZ023267.1:94454251-95181751 GCA_964006375.1 Tillus elongatus
GATAGCAATTTTTTAATTTCTGTTGTTTGAGTTGTCTGTTTTCTAATAAATTATACTTATTCACACTGTTTTCCTGATTGTCAAATTAGACCTATAGATAAGTTTATTGGCAAATATTTAATTTTCGATGATTTTTAGTAAGATTGATAAAATATGTTTCTTTACTTATTTGTGATTTTCTTGAAAACAATTTTTTTTTTGAAAATAACAGGAGTAACAAAGTTTTGGAGTAAAATTCCTCATAAAATGAAATATGTTGTTAAATATATCAATCTGTTAAAAAATTGAGACATTTTAAGGGTGCATCACCCCTAATAAACCCTTGCAAATGCCTTAATTGAACTCTACTTACCATTGATTGATGCTCTTGGTACACTTAAAACGGGTACTAAACTTGGTTTTTCTAAGTTAAAGTATTACAGAGATATTGATTTTTTTCGAAATTTGAAACCCCACTGAAGGCCTATAACTTCTCAGGGGTGTAACTTAATATAGGGGTAAGTTGCGTCAAATCACCATATTTTACGTTTATCTACATGCCTCTGCCCTGTGTCGGTTCTTATGCGAAACACTCTGTATACATTTTTTGAATGATACAGAAATTAAGAAAATGCAAAGATATGAAATATTGGATTTCTCTTCAAAATTTACCGATTTTCCACCATTTAACTGGCCTTTTATATATTTTCGTAGAAGCAAGCCCGAGAGGCTAGAATTTGAACTCCAATCACTCACCCTTGTTTAGGTTACCATATTGTTCCAGTGACTACACACACCTGTAAACTCAAGTTCAGATACGTAATAAGTCAACAATTCGAGTATTGCACCTTTATTCAGATTAAGTATGTACTTATAACGAATACAAAGAAATGTCTGAATAAAATATTAATAAAACAATTAAAATTTCAATAACATAAAAATCAAATAAATAAAGATACAGTTCTTGGAGTTGCCAAAAAATGTCATAGCCAAATACAAAGTTTCCGAGATGAATAATCACGGTTACCCCCCACTGAAGTAACTTGAAATTTGGCTAGACTTTTGATCCTACAGGCCTTCAGTGGCATTAAAGGAATTGCATTACACAATAGTACTTATACCTTTATAGAATACAACTAAATTGGACAGAACATGCCACAAAACCACACTAACTTGCACTTACACAAAACTACAACAGTCATCGATCAGACCTTTTGACCCTTCCCTTTTATGGTTGCTTTCTGCTCTGCTTCCGCAGACTTGATTTTGTCTTCTAAAGCTATTTCAATATTCCAATGCCCAATGTTTGTCACCAACAGTATAGATCTTCTGGTCGTATATGCATACTTTGGCAAAGTGATTCCGTATCTGATAAATTGTACATTCATCTTCCTACCATATGCCCAGGTCCACATTATCTGCACTGTATAGTGATACTTCTTACAGCATTAACTTCTTCCACAGGAGTAAAAAGCCTGAGATGTTGGCTTAGACAATTATTCTTGCACTTTTCCAATCCATCCACATCCACGTGGTGGTTTATATTGCATGACTATTGAACATAACACAATTTTTAAATTAGATATTATACAATGTAAGTGTACCTAATTAGCAAGACGATCCAGTCTCAAGCAAAATTGACGAACCCATCATGAGGAGATGCTTTAAAACTTGTTTCTTTACTAGGTGCGTCTTAGTTCTTGATAACCTCGCACCATGTTTTAGTTGCTTCTGTACTCTGGATCTATGTTGTTTGCAATTGCACAGTTCTCCGTGTTCACATCACATTATTATTTTTAATTAATTATATGAGAATATAACCTTATACAACGTTGACCACAGACCATTCATTTTGACATTACTTTTTATTTACGTATAGCAGCCATCTTGCCATCTTCCTCCCAGGCGGCATGGACATGCGCTCTATGCCTAAAGAATGGATTGCCTAAATATACAATTTCGGATGTGTTTACCATAGACAGGTAACAGAATCAAACATGCAAAATAGTTACAATTATAATTCTCACCACTATACCGTAATCATCATCTATCTTTTTCATTAAATTTTAGAGTTATATAATATTATAAGGACATCTCAAGCACATTCTGAGCGAATATTCGGTATATTAATCTATTCAAATATTCTCAGTATATTGATGAAGAATTTTCTTAGGATGTGATTGAATGAATGTACTCAGAATATTCAAGATTAAAGTTTGAAATTCCATAAATGTTATTAGAACATTCCGAAACAAATATTCTGAAAAAAGAATGTTCTCACATTGTGGGAACATTCTGAGAATATCTTGTGCTGTATGGGAAATAACCGGTCAAAAGGGAATTGGGCGCCAGTGGACTGAACTGTCAATTGTCAAGTGGTTTTTTTGGTTACTTTTTGACTGCCAACTCATAAAATCATATTCTACCAAGAGAGAGACAGAATCCGGTCACGTGGGGTTCGGGAATTAATGAAAGCCCTTAATATACAATTAATTGTATCCAAAGTTTTGAGACCTTATTATAAGATGGCGTTTTAATTGTATGCCAAAATTGCAGGTAATGTTGTGAAATACTCAATTTGTACATGGAAGGTCCATTCCGATAATTTCGAGATACACAAAAACAACTAAATTTTATTATGACGTTTTTATTAGATAAACCTCAAGTACGTAATCCATCCACTCTTCTGTGTTTCCGATGATAAAAGTTGATCGCCATTTATTTTCTTAAGTTTTGCGAAATTAGTCACACATGGCAACTTTAATTTCTTCTGATGAAGAATAGCGGCGTTTGTATTAGTGTTCTTAGCTTAGAAAAACAGCAACCACACATTTTAAAATATGGCAAAAAAATAATAAATAATACCACATAAATTACACACTTGCATCAAGAATTTATAAGCATTTAATATAGAGGAAGGTAAAGTAGAGAAGATAAGAAACAAAAATCAACGGAAACCGTCACCCTAAATAAATTAACGTAAGTTGCACTATATCAAGGGGGTTTGTAATTTTTTGGTCATTAATGTGAGGTCAGAACTATATGGGCAGTGTCAGACATTATACAAACTCCGACAATTATCAATTAAGTTTGAAATAAACTTCATCTCAATTTTAAATAGTTGAAGAATTAATAAACTAAAAATCTATGAAAGAGAAATCTATAATAAGGATCACCTGGTACATAATATATTCCCGGTGGATCCGGAAACTGCTGGATTTTGCATATATTTGACTAAAAAGAACATATTTATTATGTTCCATGTTAATTCCAGTTGTTTGGATTTTGTTGTCACTGCAATAGCAAATTTCAGAATATTTACTATGTTATCATTAGTAGGTAATGGGTCACTTGAGGCAGACAGGAAGTGGGGGCGGAGCCCCCCACCCCCACTCCTCCCCTAGTGGGCGGAGCCCCACCCCTAGCGGGCGGAGCCCTCCCCCCTTGTAGGCAGAGCCCCACCCCTTGTGGGCGTGGCCACGCCCCAAGATGGCGGACCCAAAATGGCGGACCCAAAATGGCGGAACCAAAATGGAGGAACCAAAATGGAGAAATAAAAATGGCGGAATGAAAGATGGCGGCCTAACCTGTAAAGGTGACAGCTTTGAAGATGTCGGTCTAACCCCAGTCCATCAAAACATATGTGACCCGAGCTATTTCGTTTTTAAAGATGGCGGTCTAACAGCTTTCAAGATGTCGGTCTAACCTGTGATACCTACAGCTAACACCTTAGCCGAAAGATGACATATATACCCCTGACATTTCACCTATAGTCTAACCATATGTGACGGAGCTAACCTGAACACTCTTAGTCTAACCATGAGACTAACCTGAGAGATAATGGTTTAAGATGTGAGGGGGCAACTTGCGAAGCGTATCGGTGGTTGCCAAATGTAGATTCAAGGGGGATGGGTCTGATGGGAGTGTCTGAGATAACAAAAATGTAAAACTTGGAGATGATGGGTGAAAAGGTATTATGGTCATGCGCAAAGTAATAATGTTACCAATATATATTAACTCTGGCGCGAAAATTCAAAAATGTCCATAATGCATACAGCTCAGCTAGCAGTCATTAAGATTTGAACTTGTTTGTAGCAATCCCGATTCTACAGATCTGATTTTTAATTTTGTTTTAAGCTAATTCTTTGGATCTAATTTTATGTGAAAACATGAATATATATTATTTGGAACTTTAATGCTAACAAAAGAGCGGTTTAAGCTCAGGGCCTTAAAGTATTTTAGTCACATTGCAACTAAAAGTCAACAAGACCGGTTTAAACAAAAGATTGATTTTATATGTAGCTGTAAATAGATATTTTTATTATTTGGATCAGGAACAAATGTTTAATAAGCTAAGGTCTTATAAAAGGTATATAAATTTAGTCTTAAACAAAAAGATTGAAATTAAAGTTTACATGTTTGAGAGGTTCAAGCTAATAAGCTCAGGGTCTTAAAGTATTTTAGTTACATTGCAAATAAAAGTCAACAAGACCGGTTTAAACAAAAGATTGATTTTATATGTAGCTGTAAATAGGTATTATTTAGTTGGATCAGGATCAGATGTTTAATAAGCTCAATAATTAAAGTATATAAATTTAGTCTTAAACAAAAAGATTGAAATTAAAGTTTACATGTTTGATTTTATCGTATGTAGTTGTATATAGGTAGGTGTGAATAGATATTTTTAGAGACAGTACAGTATATAAATTTAGTCATATACTATAACAAATGAAAAGTTTTATTCAGAATGAATCGGTTTAAACAAAAGATTGATGTAACTGTATATAGCTGCATAATATATATTATTTAGTTGGGATAATGAGGAAGACAATTACTTACCTTTGAAAAGACCTTACTAGGTACATCTAAGTTTATTCGAGTTATTCAAATTTAATGAAAATACTGGGGCAACGTCCACAAACTATAATGAGTTTAATCTAAAGTGAATAGATATTTTTATTATTTGGATCAATTGGAGGCTAGGGTCTTATAAAACGTATATAAATTTAGTAGATATCATGGGTTATTACAAATGGAAAGTTTATTCTGAATGATCATTAAACAAACCTGGATTAGGTTTAAACAAAGACTGAACTTAAAATTTACATGATTGATTTTATATATTTTTTTTGTGTATGGTATAACAAAAGTTGGCAACAGGGTATGTCCAACATCTGGTGCTAGAAGATGGCAACAAGGTATATCCAACATCAGGTGCTGGTGACATCATTTCCATCATATAACAAAGCTAGCAACAAGGCATGTTGAACATCTGGCGTTGGTGATATCATATCCTGCAAATGATTGCTCATTTACCAACATAATTTCCCCAGTATCGGAGAGTGATATCATTTCCTGCCGTTCTCAAGTTGTAAGCTTATTACAGTTTCCGGTGTAAGTGCGGACAACGCCAGTAGAAAACCATAAAAAATCTGTGCCTGTTTACCATAAGACCACATGCATATTAAAGCAAATACAGAGATATGACACACCAAGCCATATAAATACATGCAAAACAAGTTACATATTAAGCTAATAGTGGGGGCCTCAAATTAAAACAAAGCTATTTTGTTTCAGCTTCGGTACTCGTAACAATGTACTTATATAAGCTCGATCCTAGAAAAATTCAGTCTACCTTCGACCGCTAGTGTGAATACTACTCGGGCTGTATCTATCTTCGACCGTTATTGTTAATACTGCTTAGTTTTGTGCCAGTTAAATTGCCATCGTCCGTGTTGTGTGTGCCACGCTTTGGTTGTAGTACCTAGTTATCCTTAGAGCACCTTTTGCATTTAGTTTTGAAAACATTCACTAATTTATAAACCTTTTAAGTGTTTCGCGCAGTTTTTCTAAAAATGGCTTACCAAATCGTTGCCGATACGTGCAAAACCAACCAAAAATATAAGTTGACAAGGCGTAGTGTTACCTTCAAACTTAATGACATCCCCGATCATGTTAATGACCCAGAGAAGTGGGTGAAAAACGGCATTCAAGACATTGTGGCCCGCATAGTCAAGGATGTAGATTCTGAAGACAGGGTAGGGTTTCTCTTTACATCGGAAGGTTTCGACAAGGGGGCTGCACACTTGGCATTCAGAAAAGCATCAAGTGTGACTTTTGAAAATATTTGGGACCTGCTAGGACAAATATATCAAAGCAATTCGGAGGGCTTTCATTCAAACACATTCAGAATGACGATGACTCAAGTAAAACCGCTCACAGGGGCTGGCAGAACAAATAAATATACTAAGTTTGAAGAGGAGTGTTCGCAGAGAAGAGGAATTGTAACCATTAATAATTCCGATAATCTCTGTCTCGTAAGAGCTCTAGTTGTAGCCATAGCTTATGCCATAAACAGTCCTTATATAATGCAAATTAGAAGAAATCGTCAGAAAAGGCAGGATATTGAAACGGCTAAATTGATCAGCGAAGCAGGTGTTGAAATTTCAGAAGCAGGGGCCAGCTTGAATGAGGTGAGACAATTCCAAACCCATCTGACCGAATACAAGATCACGGTGTATGAATATGGGTCCAAAGGTCGGACTGTGATGTTTGAGGGGCCCGATGCTCCCCTAAAAATAAACTTACTTCATCACAACAATCACTTTAACGTTATTACAAATTTAAAAGCAGCCTTTTGCTGCATTTATTATTGCGAGTGGTGCCATGTGCCATATAACAATAAAAAGGATCATCGATGTGCCGCCACATGCCCCCGCTGTCAGCAGAGCCCGCCTTGTGAGAAAACAAGACAAGAGGTAAGTTGTACCGATTGTAATAGAAAATTTAGAGATCAAAACTGCTTCGCCAATCATAAAAGAATTGGTAAAAATGGTAAGAGTATGTGTGACACAGTCAAAAGGTGTGAATCATGTCTCAAGACAATTAAATCCGACCGCGACCATGTGTGTGACGAAGTCTATTGTAGAGTGTGTTCTAAACATCAACCTGCTGGCCATTACTGTTATATGAAACCCGACGAGCGAGAACCAATAACAGAGGGTACGTTGTTTGTATTTTACGATCTTGAGACAAGACAAGATGAAGAGGGACCTGACGGTGAAAAGATACACATCCCAAATCTGTGTGTGTTTCATCAGCGCTGTGACCTTTGCATGGGTCAAGATGATGACGTACTCATATGTTATAGATGTTGTGCAAGACGTCAAGTTCTAAAAATAAAACCATTAGAGAGGTTTGCCGAATATGTACTGGGTGTTGCACCTGCTTTCAAAAGGGTAGTAGTGTTGGCACATAATGGAAAGGCGTATGATCACCAGTTTATTTTAAAACATGTGTTGGAAAAGACGGATTTAAAAGTCAAACTTATTATGAGGGGTACTAGTATTATAATGATGGAAGTGGGTAAAAAGGTCAAACTTATCGATAGTATCAATTACTTTCCACTGCCCTTAGCTGCACTACCGAAAGCGTTTGACTTGGGCGCTGAGATGAGGAAGGGTTATTTTCCACATCTCTTTAATACCCTGGCGAACGCTAATTACAACGGACCTCTACCTGCATTACAATACTATGACCCCGATCAGATGAGCGAAGATAACCGTCTTAAACTTATTGAATGGCACAAAGAACATCAAAACGACAACTTTAACCTGCAGAGAGATTTGGTGGAATATTGTGTAAGTGATGTAGACATTTTGAGGAAAACCTGTCTCAAGTTTAGGAAGATGTTTCTCGAGGAGTGTCGTGTATGCCCATTTACAGAAGCGACAACTATTGCCTCCGCATGTAACTTAGTTTTTCGGCGAAACTTTTTACAACCTGAGAGCATAGGCATTATACCCCGAGGTGGCTATCGAAACTGCGATAAGCAGTCAAAGATAGCTACACTTTGGCTTATTTATGAAGAAGCGCAGCGAGGTATCAGTATAATACACTCTGTCAAACAACGAGAAGCCGTAGCTGCTGGCTGTAAGGTAGATGGTTTCTGTGCTGAGACACAGCAAATATTTGAATTTCATGGGTGTTATTATCATGGTCACACGTGTCTCAATGCCAAGAGAGATGATCCTCTGCCTGACGATCCAGCGGATACATTAAACAACCGCTATGAGCGTACTCAGGCAAAAACAAATCGTTTGAGACAGAGGGGTTATGAAGTTGTGGAGATGTGGGAGTGTAAATTCAGAGAAATGCTTGAAAAGAACGCACCTTTGAAAATGACGCTGGAGACAAGTCCCCTATTAGCTGGCACAGCTCTCGAACCACGTGACGCTTTCTACGGAGGCCGTACGGGCAACTGCAAGACTTACTATCAAGCAAAACCCGGAGAAAAAATTAAATACGTTGATGTGTGTTCACTGTATCCCTATGTTTGCAAATACAACGCCTACCCCATAGGTCATCCAAAAGTTCACATAGGTGATGACTGCAAACATCTAGACCTCTCCAATATGAATGGCGTCATCAAATGCAAGATCTTGCCTCCTGAAAATTTATATCATCCTGTACTACCAACTAAGATGAATGGTAAATTAATGTTCGTACTGTGTCGTACATGTGGCGTGTCTATGAACCAAGGTGCCTGCGAACATACCACTGAACAAAGAGCGTTGGTTGGTACGTGGGTGATGGATGAAGTAAAGAAGGCTCTAGAAAAAGGGTATGTTATGCTTGAAGTGTATGAGGTTTGGCAATATCAAATAGAGCAGTACGATGTGACCGAGAAGACCGGTGGTTTGTTCACTAAAATGATGAACAAGTTCATTAAAATGAAGCAACAAGCAAGTGGTTGGCCTTCAAACTGCATAACATCAGACGAAAAGGAGGCATATATTGACGAATTTTTTGACAAGGAGGGGATTAGGATGGAGTTTGGAGAAATCGTGAAGAATCCTGGGCTAAGAGCTTTAGCTAAACTGATGCTCAACAGTTTTTGGTATGTACCATGTTTCTTTTCAACACACATACATACACATTAAGATTTTAACTTGTAGCCACACACTTTTAAATTTTAACATGTCGTACAATAAGATTTCAACTTACAGCAGTAGCACATACATATACATACACAAACATAAACACACACACACAAAAAGTCACCAGCATCTGTAAATATATTAGGTAAGATTCGAAAAATTGCATATTATTAATTGTTTGCTACTGTGCAAGAACACGTATATTTCACGGAGTTCCATCTGTAAACTAAAAACCACCAGCTGATCTGGCCGTTCACCTTCCATATCAACCGGAAGCCCGGCGATATCAGTTTATGTAATATTAAACGCGCGAAATAAAAACACGTTTTGTTTACATGTGATTTAAAAATCGACCTAATTTTTCATTCTACATACAAGTGATTTATATTAATTATATTGATCAAATTTAATACACATATTAGCTACCTTTGACAAGTGGTATATATTTATTACTTATTAATTAAATTTAAATTGATTTAATCAGATCGACTTAAATTTCCAGTTTTCTGAACATCTAAATACACACACTAAGATTTGAACTTGTAACCACAGACACTCACATTAAGAGATTTTAACCACACATACATTAGGAATTAAATTTGTAACGTAGGTACTCATGATTGTATGATTACAGGGGCAAGTTTGGGCAGAGAGAGAATCAATCAAAAGTTGACATCATTAGACAACCACATCAACTTGAAGAATTGCTCTCAAATCCAGCGATTGAAGTCACAAATATACATGGGGTCAACGAGGATACCCTCATCGCTAGCTACATTTATAAGGATGAAGCCGCCGACATTCTAAACACCGTTAATGTTTGTATAGCAGCCTACGTTACAACACATGCTCGTTTAAAACTCTATAGTTATCTAGAGAAGCTTGGAGACAGGGTTTTATACTACGATACAGATTCCATAATATATGTTTCTAGACCTGATGAGTGGGATGTACCAACAGGAAATTCTTTGGGTGAAATGACAGACGAACTCGAAGAATATGGGCCTGGAAGTTATATAGTTGTATTTGCTTCTGGAGGGCCAAAAAATTACAGCTATATTGTATTCAGCCCCAGGTACCACACATACTTTATGGTTTGTAAGGTAAAAGGTATACGGTTAAGCTATAATACCCTGAAGCTTGTGAATGTATTTAGCATGAGTGACATGATTATGGCTATTGAATCGATAGAACCTATTCCGATAACCAGTATGAATATACGAAGGACAAAAGACCACCAAGTAGTAACAAGGGAGGAAACTAAAATATATAGGCCAAAGTCTGAGAAGCGTAAGTTTGATGAATCATACTGCTCGCAACCCTATGGTTTTCAAGAAAAACGTAAACTCGACGATAACGCCGATGCTTCCTCTTCATCAACCTTTCAATAGCTTACGATATAAAGATTTATCGTAACATCCACACATGTTTCTGTTTCTTAAGTTTCAGTGCAGAGAATATAAAAGGGTCTCAAAGCCAACCATAATCATTATTCGTTCAACCATCAAACAGTCAACATGCCTAGTTGTTTCTTCGGAGGTCCCTGTTCCTGTTCAGAATGTCAATCAGACGCTAAAAAACCTGTTTGTCAAATATGTAATAAGGCAGAAGGCTATGAGGTAGGTTACGAATTAACAACCGACAGAAAGGGAATCTCTGGTTATAATTTCACAACCTACTGCAAAGAGTGTTACCAGAAGAAGGTGAAAAGAACGTTACAAGAACGCTGAGTCGTTCAAAAGCAAGAACTCTAAATTAAGGTTCCCATTCGTCATCAAACAAATATAAACGAAAAGCACCCCGCTAAAGTTTCAGTCTTTAACGAACAGCCAAGGTGAACACACTATATTAGCACGAGAAGCTCCCACTGAGTATAGGACGAGGTTAAACTTCAATTCTTGTGACAGTGAAAGGTGAACATTAAGACTAAAAAAGCACCCGTTTTGGTCTCGGTCTTGTGACAGTGAAAATACCGTTAAACTTTAGTCTCTTAATCGATAAGTGAACACGAAAAACTTCGGTTGTGAAGGTGAACTCTTGGAAACAATGGCATTCCAAATACTTGAAGACACAGTGAATTCCAATAAGAAGTTTAAAGTTGATAGACGTAGTGTTTGCTTTAGACTACAAGATATACCTGACGATGTCAACGATCCAGAGAACTGGGTCAAAGATCGTATTAAAGATGTTGTGAGCCATATAGTTGAGAATGTCGACCCCGAAGACAAGGTAGGTTTTACCTTTAACTCGGAAGGTTTCGACAAGGGGGCTGCCCATCTCCCATTTCGTAAAGCAAAGAATGTTGTTTTCGAAGACGTCTGGCACCTACTGAGCAAGATATACCAGAGCAAAGGATCCGGTTTTCGTTCTGATACATTTAGAATGACAATGACTCAGGTGAAAAACCGGTAAGCCTTCATCACATATCAATCATCATAGTGAAACCATGTACCTTACTATCTTTAAGCCTCTAAATGTTTATATGAGTTGTTCAATATAATGTCATTATTCAAAGTTGATACATAATAAGATTTTGTAAAAAGCCTTCAGCATTTAAAAACTAATTTTAATATTCATTATCGTTATAAATGTAAACAGTTTTTAGTTTGTAATTGTACTAACAAACTCATAAGAAGTGGCACCTAATTGCTGGTCTCTAAAAATATTGAAGAGTTAGTGTTGAAAACAGAGTTTTGCCTAATAATCAGAAGCTCTGTGTTTGAAAAAAATCACAGCCAAAATGAGTAGGTTAAATATTGGGGTAGAGTTATCATATAACAGCCTGAAGAAGTTATGTGATTGAAAATAACCATTTTTCATAGCTAAATTAAGCTTAGGACGTTCAGTGTTGTGAATAAAGTGAAAATAACGATTTATCACAATCAAAATGATTAAGCTCTATGTTATTTGGTACCCCACTTGTAATAACTGAAGAAGTTCTGTGCTGTGCTAAAATGAAAATAGCTATTTACCACAGCCCAAAATGAGTAAGCTCTATATTATTTTGGTACCCTCTGTAACAACCTGATGAGCTTGTGCTAGTAACATCAACCAGATGTCTTTTTACAATTACTTGTCACTTTTTTATGGGTAATTGTTTTTATTCTCATACCTATTCTCATAGTATAACACCTGTTTTAGTTATCTATGTAGACAGGTCACTTGTTGATAGCTTGTTATCACTTGTCAACATTAATATAAACTACCTTGTGTAGTAACTAGTTGTTAAGATGTATTATAGTATGTATAAGAACTGGTGTAATCCTAGTCAAATATATGTATTGTAAAAAAATATTACTGATAAATTTTATTAAAAAATAGTATGTTCTCAAAATATATGTATTACAATGTTGGTAATAAATTGCTATATATGGAATAATAGTGTTTTATTTAACCAGTTGGAAATTATAAACTAAAAAAGTGTAGTGTTAATGGTGGAAAAAAAGTATAAAGGCTTCGTTGAAGAATCCTTAAATGCTTGGTGTAATTTATATCATTAAAGAAACGTTTGCAATCACTTTTACTATTTAATATTAGAGTTCTAACTTGATGAACAAAGTTAAACCATACTGTATTACAAATGAATTTTTTTTATAAGTAGTTTTGGATTTTTACTGTAATCAAATAAAAAAAGATAAGAAGGAATACAGCTAGAAGCTGTTAAAAAAAAAGAGCTTGCCATGAATAAGGTAAGTAATTTTTAAAACTAGGCTAAAAGTTCTGCTTATATGCAAATAAAATGACGTTATTATTATTAAGTATGTCATAAACCTTATGAGGTCTTTTTGCTAAACTATTACTTTTATATTATTACATTTTTAACAAGACACCACTTTCACATTGAAGTTTGTGTCTGTCGGTTTTTTAAAATATAGTGATATTGACGGCGCGAAATTAGTCTTCATAGGTAATAGTAAATAAAAAAAAAATAGTAAATAAAAAAAATTTAAATTAGGTTAAAGTATGGCTTTTACATTATATACCTTAATATAATGAAAAACTTTATGAAAATTCGCCAATATATGCATTATCAGACAATTGAATTTAAAGTATTGCTTTTACATTATATACCTTAATATAATGAAAAACTTTATGAAAATTCGCCAATATATGCATTATCAGACAATTGAAATTAAAGTGTTGCTCATAGGATATCTTAAATAATAGGTTTATTTCTTTGAATAGTAGTGGTTCGTTGACGTACAGATATTTAAAGGGAACACATGTCTTTAATTTTTATTATACTTAATCATTATGAATAACTTAATATGTGGAGATTTAATTGTTTGCTTTTAATTACTTATATGCCATACCGCAGCCAGTGGAATCTGACGTCACACACACAATTACTTATATAAACCGCGGCAGCTGTTAAAGTCGAGATAAGCTGTTGTTAGATCGTCCGGACGTAAATAGTAAACAAAACTAAAGCAGATAAAGGTAACACTGGTAGCGAATTTTTATAGAAATAATATGACATAAAAACATTTTTATTTTAAGGAGTAAATATACATTTTTGCTATATAGTCTCCTCTTAATATCATAAACTTACCAAATTTGTTTATCATAGATTTTCCTAAATTAATTTTCTGGCTAAGACACAATCGATTCATTGATATGGTTCATATATAAAACCAACCTCGCGCTCATTTGAGATTTTTTTTAAAACCAAAAGTCAGGATCTCCTATTAGTGAGTTTTTCTAAGAAAGTTCACCAAAAACGCTACAGTTAAATTATGTTGCAATAGATGTTGTAACTTTACGTGTTGATAAACATGGACAAAAATTATTTTGTTTAGCAATTAAAAATAGATCTGGCACCTTATAAACTCCCAATTTAAACTTATATACTTTTAGCATGTCCAAATATAACAAATCTCAACACAAAGTCTCAAACTATACACTTGATATCTTATAAAGCTTCTAATGGCGTGTTAATTATCAAGTCATTTAACTTTAAAACACTGATTTTCTAAGATTGTACCAGGTATGAAAAAGTATATGTTTTCCTAATTTCTATCGAATTGTTTTTCATATTTATCTACAGGTGTACATTTAAAATCCAAATATGAAAAATTCTTTAAATGTACACATATCAAAAACCCTGTTATATTAAGTTTTTAGATAATTTCACTACGTTCAGCAGTGGCTCCACTCTACATGTAACTTAACCATTTTATGTAAGAAAAAATCCGTATTTGCGTATATAAGCTATCAATTTTTCCAGTTTTCCTATTGATTTCATTCTTTCCCTAAACTGTATTCTCGTTGTAAACTGTTTAGTAGTTAAGATGAGATACTGTGAATCGTGCTCGTTACAAGTGAAAAAAGAGTGCTTTCTCTGGACATTTACGCAGTGAAATTCACAAATCTAAAGTGTGTGAACCGTGGGAAGTTGAACAAGTTTATATGTTAACTCAAGCTTTTAAAAACAGAATGGCTACCTATCGTATTAGTATGGATGGTAGTGATATACGACTTGCCATGGAAGGTGTGAAGCATAAATTGTTTCATTTGATGGAGGCTGCTTTAGCCAAACACGATACAGTTAAAATGAATCTAGAATTGTTTGGTTTGTATGTGCTCCAAAGTCGAAATAAAAAATAAAGTCACTAAAAATATAGCGTTACCTTCATGTAACTTAAGCATTTTATGTAAGAAAAAATCTTGTTTGTGCATATAAGCTCGGAATTTACCAGTTTTTTCCTATTGTTTTTCATTTATTTCCCTAAAAACTATATTCTCATTGTATAATGTATAATGTATAATGTATATATTAACAATGAAACAGGCCAATGTCACCTGAATGACACAGGTATGTTCATGTACGTCAAAAAAATTAACAATAAGAACGACAATAGCACACACAATAAGCATAACAATTAAGGAAAATTTTTCCTTAAATAATACAAAACAAAGATACTTATAAAACACACTTATAACGTCTATAACGTTCAAAAGATAAGAGCTGCAGAATCCAGATCCAATTCCAATGTAAACTGCTTACTAACGCTTTGGGTCTGCCGACTGCCCACTATAATTCAATTGTTTTAATTAAATATCCTGACCAAATTAAAAACGACTTAAGAAGTTATGACTTTAGATATTTTGAAAATTAAGAGAAATGGTTTTAAACAACAGGTTTAAACCTTTTTTAGCAGTTATTACATAGTTTGAGTCAACAGTCCTCTCACATAAAACGACTGTAGCAATTTGCACTATTAAAACATGTCAACCATATGAGTCTTTATTGACATGCATGTTAGATTACCAAACACTACCAAAAGTTACAAGAGCTGTCTTATTCTAAAAACAGGAGATCTCTTAATGTATAGCGTGTATTTTCTCGCTTTTTTAATGACAAGGTTGTTACTTTCCGCTGCTGTTACGAAAATGCTGTTTCGGTTATATTATTTTACTTGATCTAGACAACAGGAAAAATTTACTTACCGTATAAAGAGGGGTGGACGGTTTTGCGACAGTAGTCATCTAGATACAGACGTGGCTGGTATAAATACAGGGGAAGTGATCAGTTTTGCGACAGTAGTCTTCTAGAGACAGACGTGGCTGGTATAAATACAGGGGAAGTGATCAGTTTTGCAACAGTAGTTGTGGAGAATCCTATAGAAGCTCTTGATAGAGAAAATAGCCAAACAGTTATGTTCAAGTTACTGTTAATTATATGTGTGCTAAGTGTCTCCTTTGGGGAACATATAAGTGAAAAAGACAGAGAATTGGCTCTCAAGTATCTCGTCAGATATGGGTACTTAAGAAATGGTGCCTTTAACAATAGTCAATCATCAATGTTGCAAAATACACAGCCTTTCAAGGATGCTTTGAACATGTTTCGCGTGCTTTACAATTTAACCGAAAGTGAGAACCTGACTATTTCAGACATTAACCTGATGAAACGTAAACGATGTGGTGAAAAAGATATAGGCAACATTTTCATAACTTCACAACCTATATGGAAAAAGAAAACATTAAGTGGTACATACATCATTCAGATCCTTTGATACGTCTGATAACACAAAAAGCATTTAAACAATGGGAGCAGTATATTGATTTGAATTTTGTAAGAACAAACATTTATTCTGAGGCTGATATAGGGATAAGTTTTTGCGACAACAACCATCGTTACTTGTTAAAAGATCAACCATGTGGATATCCATTTGGCGATTCCGTTTTAGGACATACTTATTTTCCGAATGCTGCCAACACTCCAATTGAAATCCATCTAAGTAGTAATAAATCATGGAACTATCAAACATATACATCGGAAGGCAATGACACGTCGTACTATTTAGTGCTTTTACATGAACTAGGACACGGTTTAGGACTCACTCATGCTTACGACACAAACTCTCTTATGTTCGCTTATTATGGAAACAGCATGTCTAATGACGATATTCAACGGGTTCAAGAATTATATGGACAACGTTCTACTACAACTACAGCGAAGACAACAGAGACTACAACGAGGGTGGCAAAGACTACCACAAGGTCGACACCAAAGACGACCACAACAGCGAAGACAACAGAGTCTACAACGAGGGTGGCAAAGACTACCACAAGGTCGACACCAAAGACGACCACAACAGCACCTAAAACAATAACCAAATCAAATATGGACTTGTGCGATTATATAGATAAGATCAGGCCTTTAGTTATTATTAACCATAACATGTATCTGTTTTATAAGAAATGGGTCTGGGTTGTACCATTAGATAATATGAAAGGTCCCTATACAGAGCCAAAACTTCTTACAGATTGGTTTCCATATTTGAAGGGTTCTTTTAAAGAAATTAGACATGTTTACCAACGACCTAGTGGAGAAGTGGTTATGTTTACCAACGATGGAACCTTCGCCCTTGTTGATTTTCCCAGCATACAAACAAAACACATTGCCAAGTTCCGTGATGTCAACTATTTAGGTGCTTTACAGTTTGACAAGATAAATGCGATCGTAAATACGTATACAGGAAAAACCATAATATTTCACTCGGATAACATGTACGAAATCGTTAGTGAGTCTAGAGCTGTGTTTTATAGGCAAGAAGAAGGCTATATACACTCCTTTTCTCCCGAATTCCCTGCTAAAATAGATGGAGCATTTAGGTATACAAATGGTCGATTGTATGTGTTTCGGAAAAATAAATATTACGAATTTGATGAGTTTTCCAATCAGGTAGTTAGCATAGGCCAAAAGGATTTATCGATATTTGGTATCCAATGCCCGAGCCGTAGTCTGTACGAACAACTGAGACTCCTATTACAGAAGATTGTCAACTATACAGAGAACGATCAACAATCAGATGTTGAAGATTATGATTATATATAGAGTACAATAAGTATAACCTATTAATAAATATTATTTTGGCATTAACGATGTTTTCATTGTACCCTTAAGTTTCTAATATCATCCTTTTCCTATGAAATATTTTTCACATCATTTTATACAAAATAAAATATAGCATGTGTAATCAAAGCTTTGTTTGCGATGTTTGTATCTTTTTCGTATGACTTTAAGGTCATTCAACGGAAATAAAACCGCTAACGGAGCATTGAGACCAACTCACAAGGTTATTTCAACAGCTGTGAGCAAAATATGTTGGCTAACAAGGTTAATTTCGGGGAGTGCTAAGTATAGCCGTAGTTGGAAGCGATATCGCGGCTACCACTAGAGGTATTGTTGCCAGCTCTACTTTCAACAGATTCTTTAAATCAAACCGATTCCAATACGACTTAAGAATATAAATTTTTTATTGTACACATGTACATATGTTAAATTTGGATTCTGCTTACCTAGACGAGTGATATAACACCAAACACGTAGGACTTTAATGCATAAATAACAAATTACTTGTACGCATGCGCCTCACATAATATTTAAATTGTAGGCGTCAAGACGTTTTAAGTAAGATCAAACACGTGGAGATTGAGTCATTAAAGAAAAATTTTATTGGGTTAAAGAAAAATTTTATTGGGCGCCTGCATCCCACACAATATTTCAAAATTCTAGATGCTAAGACGATTTAAATAAGACCAATACTGGTGTTTCTATACGCCTACTGCTATTTAAAAATTCTAGGTAACACAGCTGTAATAAATATATATTTAACCAGCAATCATAAAAGCTAATTTTTTAAATTCGTCCATATCGACGTGTAATATCATAATTTGTTAAACTCGTTATATAGACACCGAATGTTAAATAAATATTTATGGGATTACCCAGATTTTTCTCACTGTCGAACGTCTTGTCAATATTAAAGATGTTATTGTTGTCTATTTTTAAAATTAGTTAAGGAGGTTGTATAAGAAAATTTGCTACAAGATATATTTTAAGAGTATATTACTTACTAGATATTCAAGTTTTGTCTTAAAACGGTCCTCTCTGGTTTGTTTATAGCTATACATTTTTCTTGACGTATTGCACTAAAAAACAGACGTCTGCCACACCTTACACGCACGCTCATAATCGGACTGCATGAAGTGTTCACCTCTTAGATTATCATAAAATCCAGACTGTGATGGAAGCTTAGTCTCATTTAATTTATCAAAGGAGTCTACATACGAATATGGAGAAAAATTATTAATTAACTGCTTACTACTTTGAAATAACCCCGTTAAAATTTTGTTGACAGCGCCCAGAATAATTGTAAAACTAACTTTGTATCCTGAACTAGGCCAGTAAATTCTGATTATCAACCCGACTTCCGGCCTATGCGAGACAGCGTTGTCAGTTTGGGGTTAAAACCGTTTATCTTAGCTTGAGCAATGTTGCCATATTTTTCCTTCTTTTACTCGGATATATATTATTAACAGACTTGTCTAAATGTTATGTCGTATTTGTTTAGCTTCAGGTTAAGTGTATATCACTGGTATCTCAGGTTAATATCTAAGCTTTCCAACTGGGTTTGGTTAGGTTGTGTTTAGTTTTTTATATTAGAGTTTTTAATTTTTACGTTTAACAAATATAAGCTATTACCTACGTCTTATGAGTGTCACGTATAATAACAATTATATTTAGCTTTTTGCCATAGAACTGTGTCATCCTGTATATATGTAACCAAAATAAAAACGGAAACTAAGACCTCCCCTAAGAGTGAGCTTTTCTATGAAAATTCACTAAAATGGAGACTGTGACGTCAGCTCGAACACCTAAATAATATCGTTCTTTTAAATTTTACGCTAAACGTATTGATATATACTTTTTAAATGAATGCAGAATGAGTCGGAAGCCGATCCATCTTTGAAAATATTTGTATGCTATGAGGCGTTATTTTGCTATTGAAATATTCCAAATCTAACCACGTCAAGAGTTTTAGTAACATAACACACCTGCTGAGTCCTTACTTTTAAACGCGTTAACTATAATGTCCAGAATACAGGCTTTGTGTAAAACCAAAACCGGTCTTGTTTTACAAACATAGCTTTTTTGCTATAAACAGTAGGAAGTTATCACAACATATATGATATAAATGTAACAGAAAGATCATGCTACAATAGATGCTTTTGGATAAATTTGGTCAAACATATTTTTTATCAAAAAAAAAATAGATAAGACATTCCCATAAACCATACATTTTTAAACTTATACTTTTAGCATGTCCAAATATAATAAATCTCGACAAACATTAAGTGAAATAAACATGAAAAAAATCGAAACTGTGACGTCAGCGATCTCGTAAATAAATTTAAACTAAAATGTATGAATCACGTAATTTTTTAACTCAAACTCAGAAAATATGTTATTTCTCTTCAACAAAAAAAACATTTTTAATATATTATATCTAATAATTCATAGGTGGGTTTATAAAAACATTCTGCTATAAAATCGATAACGGATATTTTTAAGAATAGAAAAACATATCTAAAAGTTATATTTTAAATATACTTACGTTTATAGGTGTTAAATCTCTTTCTATATATCCTGGAAATTTTGCTAAACCTCTGCCTTTCTGTAAGGAGAGTTGGGATCTTTACCGTACCCAACGACAAAGTCGTCCGTGAAAATTGAATGATTTTTAAAATGTGGCTTGTTAATGTATGCCGCCGCACCCGGTTTACGGCAGCTCTGAAGCGTGGAATGTGCAGACATTCTGCTCAAATATATAGTTGATTACCGCAAGATACACTCTCACACGTCCTAAACACGAAATCTTACAAATTTTTAGCCGCATGTCATCGAAACACATTTTATATAATACTGTATAATTCAACGTTTTTACAGAATAGAAACCATGGCCTCGAATTGTGCACATGACTATTAATAACTGAAACCATTCATTTCCGGTGTATTATCAGTTAGCTTTATATCTCAAAGTGAACAGTTTGACCATATTGTATTCTTAATTAACGCAAAATTGTACTGGGGTTATTAGACATATTTTAAAAACAACTTGAGCTACATTTATGAACACCTACTTCATCATAGTCCTTTATGAAACTAAAATTATATTGCACACAAAACACTTATAGAGAACTCTTTTATAGTTATATGTAGAAACATACAATCTAATAGCTCACACTTGAAAAAAGATTGATTAGTATTAGGTATACCGTATAAAAATTTTTTCCTGAAGAGACTGGTTTGTTTTTACTGCTACCAACCTTAAATAATGTGTATTTCAGGTTTCTCTCAACCTCGTTAAAATGTTTTTAAACAATAGATAGCAATTTTATTTACCTTTCAGTGTTTTAACTTTTTTATTGCTAAGAAAATACAGCTTGCAAGTGTATAAGTGTTATCTACTAAATTTATATACGTTTTATAAGACCCTAGCCTCCAATTGATCCAAATAATAAAAATATCTATTCACTTTAGATTAAACTCATTATAGTTTGTGGACGTTGCCCCAGTATTTTCATTAAATTTGAATAACTCGAATAAACTTAGATGTACCTAGTAAGGTCTTTTCAAAGGTAAGTAATTGTCTTCCTCATTATCCCAACTAAATAATATATATTATGCAGCTATATACAGTTACATCAATCTTTTGTTTAAACCGATTCATTCTGAATAAAACTTTTCATTTGTTATAGTATATGACTAAATTTATATACTGTACTGTCTCTAAAAATATCTATTCACACCTACCTATATACAACTACATACGATAAAATCAAACATGTAAACTTTAATTTCAATCTTTTTGTTTAAGACTAAATTTATATACTTTAATTATTGAGCTTATTAAACATCTGATCCTGATCCAACTAAATAATACCTATTTACAGCTACATATAAAATCAATCTTTTGTTTAAACCGGTCTTGTTGACTTTTATTTGCAATGTAACTAAAATACTTTAAGACCCTGAGCTTATTAGCTTGAACCTCTCAAACATGTAAACTTTAATTTCAATCTTTTTGTTTAAGACTAAATTTATATACCTTTTATAAGACCTTAGCTTATTAAACATTTGTTCCTGATCCAAATAATAAAAATATCTATTTACAGCTACATATAAAATCAATCTTTTGTTTAAACCGGTCTTGTTGACTTTTATTTGCAATGTAACTAAAATACTTTAAGACCCTGAGCTTATTAGCTTGAACCTCTCAAACATGTAAACTTTAATTTCAATCTTTTTGTTTAAGACTAAATTTATATACCTTTTATAAGACCTTAGCTTATTAAACATTTGTTCCTGATCCAAATAATAAAAATATCTATTTACAGCTACATATAAAATCAATCTTTTGTTTAAACCGGTCTTGTTGACTTTTAGTTGCAATGTGACTAAAATACTTTAAGGCCCTGAGCTTAAACCCCTCTTTTGCTAGCATTAAAGTTCCAAATAATATATATTCATGTTTTCACATAAAATTAGATCCAAAGAATTAGCTTAAAACAAAATTAAAAATCAGATCTGTAGAATCGGGATTGCTACAAACAAGTTCAAATCTTAATGACTGCTAGCTGAGCTGTATGCATTATGGACATTTTTGAATTTTCGCGCCAGAGTTAATATATATTGGTAACATTATTACTTTGCGCATGACCATAATACCTTTTCACCCCAACCCACCGATACGCTTCGCAAGTTGCCCCCTCACATCTTAAACCATTATCTCTCAGGTTAGTCTCATGGTTAGACTAAGAGTGTTCAGCTTAGCTCCGTCACATATGGTTAGACTATAGGTGAAATGTCAGGGGTATATATGTCATCTTTCGGCTAAGGTGTTAGCTGTAGGTATCACAGGTTAGACCGACATCTTGAAAGCTGTTAGACCGCCATCTTTAAAAACGAAATAGCTCGGGTCACATATGTTTCGATGGACTGGGGTTAGACCGATATCTTTAAAGCTGTCACCTTTACAGGTTAGACCGCCATCTTTCATTCCGCCATTTTTCATTCCGCCATTTTTTATTCCTCCATTTTGGTTCCTCCATTTTGGTTCCGCCATTTTGGGTCCGCCATTTTGGGTCCGCCATCTTGGGGCGTGGCCACGCCCACAAGGGGTGGGGCTCTGCCTACAAGGGGGGAGGGCTCCGCCCGCTAGGGGTGGGGCTCCGCCCACTAGGGGAGGAGTGGGGGTGGGGGGCTCCGCCCCCACTTCCTGTCTGCCTCAAGTGACCCATTACCTACTATCATTAATATTGGTACCTAATGTAAATACGAACAGCACACATTATTTATTGCATGTTGTTCTTTTAGTGAATTTTCTTAGAAATATATATATATATATATATATATATATATATATATATATATATATATATATATATATATATATATATATATATATATATATATATATATATATATATATATGTATGTATGTATGTATCACACCGAGTTTGATAGAATTTGGCATGTACCTTCATTTTGTAAGTGGCTTGGATAAGTTTTGTTATATAGGAAAGTCGAACCTGGTTTTCCGGGATAATTTTGGGTTTTCTTTGAGAAAAAACTTTATCTCCAAAAATAAAAAAGCTATGGTCATCAGATTTGGTACACAAGTTTAAGACATTAAAAGAAAGCTACGTGCTAAAATTTAGATTTGTATGTTACAGGAAAAAAAAGTTATAAGAAAATATTTGATGCCAGATCTTTTCTATGACAACTTACCACCATAACGTACTTGCTGCGTCCAGGCTATTTGAGTTGGATTTAAATTATCGTCCTGTATCCACATTAGTAGCGGCTCGTGCCTTAATGCATTGGGGGTGCGCAAGAAAAAAAAAGTTCGGGGCGCAGCAAGTAAATTTTTATTAAGTGCTTCAAATTTCAATAACTCAAGTTTCTACAAACTTACAAAGTTGAATTTTGGTGTATAGTAAGGTCTTACCCAGAGCAACATATCCACAAAATTGTATCAAATTTTTTTTTCGAAAGAAAACTCAAAATTAGAATAACTCAATTTTCTAAAAATATAGAAAGTTGAATTTTAGTGTCTAGTAAGGCCTTTTAAAAGGCAATATATACACAAAATTTCATTAAAATAGCTTTGTATTTTTCGGAAAAAAGGTTTTTTTTTTAAACAAAACTCAAAATTTTCCAGGAAAACCTGATCCGATTTTCCTGACTAACAAACTCATCCAAGCCATTTTTAAAAGAAAGGCACTTGCCGAGTTTCATCGAAATCAGTTGTTTATTTTTTGATTTATCGGTTGGATATATATATATATATATATATATATATATATATATATATATATATATATATATATATATATATATATATATATATAAACATATAAAAATTGAAACTGACCCCGGATATGGGTTCTAGGGGTCCTAGTTCGCGCTCATTTGAAAAAAATTTTGCAAAGTCTCTCCATCGATACCTCTCTATTAGTGATTTCTTTAAAATAAAAATTCACTAAAAATGAAGGGCTCGCCTCTTTTTTCCCCGAAAATGTATTATAAAAAGACCTACTTACTAAACTAACTAAACTTAATATTTCAGATGAGGAGGACGATAGTTTAAAAAAAAATGCTTTAGATTTTATATCTGAGCAAATAAAATTACATACATCAAACAAGACAAGATATCGTTATTCAAATAATACTATGATTTTAGCCTCGATCCTTGTAACAATAAGTCTTCGTGCTTACAGGTACTTGAGACATTTTGGCGTACTTATATTACCTCATCCAGATACAGTAAAATCAATTTTCAGTTCTTTGTTGAAAGATTCTACATCGGAAGAAAGAAATAGGTGCTTTAACTATGCGAGAAACCTATTTAAGTTATTATCGGACCGTGAAAAATATATTATATTATTGATGGACAAAATCCATATTAAACCATTTCGGGATTATAAAGCAGGAAATATAGTTGCTTTCTTGTCACAGCTGATTGATTTGCTATCGACTATCCAGCGTGAGAACTATCTGTCAGTTATAATGCAACATTCCTGCTCCCATTGGTCCAGCAATGCTTGAAATTGTCGCCGTGTCGACGGCGTTGTGAGGGCGTCTTGTTAGTGGTTCACATTGTATGAGATCTGTCAACTTGCTGACGCAATGTACAGTTCTCCTGTGTCGCTTAAGGTTATCTTTTTCTCTGGCAGGTCGTACATGTAAGACTCATGTTGATAAAGTTATTCTGAAGTCAACAAAATCGCTCACTAAATACTTATTTTGATTATATCTTCGAGGTAGCCGGCGGCACCACGTGGAGGTGTATAATCATTGCACGCCATCTTGTTTTCTACAATAGAAACAACCTTTATTAGAAAGAACCTTTATTAGAAACAAAAAATATTTTTTGTGCCTTTACTAAAAATTTTGAAGAAAATGAAAAAATAATGTGCTTTCTTCCCATTTCTTAAGCTATTTTTCAAATGTTTGAGGAATTACAGTCACTCCTTGATTAAAAGCAAGTTGTTTTACAAAAAAAAAACATGTGCATTATAATTTTTTTCAAGTTATGGAAAAATGGTATTTGCAAAGGGGTTTTAAAAATTAAGGTTGTAGGCGCCGTGTCGCACCTCTAAAGTTTCCCATTAACTGACAGTGATCCCTTACTTTCACATCTGAATCTATAAATGACAGTTCACAAATAACGCAAATGGTTGCATCACCAAAAAAAAATTTGCGGTTTTACTTTAGTTATCGGTTTTAAATATTTATAATAAATATCTCTGATCGCATTCTAATCGTGAAATTAAAAAAAAGATCTCTGAAGCATCATTATTTCTGTATAATTTTTTTTTGCTTCATCAATCCCCCTCGTGCCGCTTCCCTCACATTTTTTTAACTGTAATGACTTTAAGTGTTCCCAAAAAAAAAACGGTTTCTTGGTTAACCTTACAAATTAATAGCAAATTGAGCTATTTAAATTTGAAGCATTTAATAAAAATTCGCCACCATAACGCACTTACTGCGTCCCGAATATATTTTCTTACAAACATGTATAATATTTCGAAGGTAAATGCAAAAATACAATAACATAAGGCGTATTCTATTATAAAAAAGAAAATGTGTATCACTTATGGGGCACTTGTGATGTAGAAATAATTTTTAACATGTAGCTCAAAATACCCTACAATTAATGTATACAATTTTTTTCATATCTTGTATAATAACGGATATATTAAATATTATTGATTTTTTTACGAAAATTCGAAAAAATTATATACCTTTAAATGATAAACTCTATAGCTAAGACTACTGCCAAAGCATCAAGGTCTATTTCAAATGAATTTTCTGTAAATATTTTTGCAAAAATAATTCCCCTCGTGTCCCTCCCCGTACATTTTTTAACTGTAATGCAAAACAAAAATCTAATACATTTTTATATGTTTAAATTATAATGTAAAAAAGCCAGAAAAAAATTAAAAACGATAATCAAAAAAGTTTGGACGCAGCAAGTGTGTTATGATAGTGAATTTTCATAAAATTGTTTTTAATACTAAATATATCTTTTTAAGAAAGCAGGCATCAAATTTGGTTACCAGTATAACCTATATAGTAGAAACAATGTGCTATGTTCCATCAAAATAACTTTATTGTCTGAAAATGTACACCAAAAAAATCCGAAAGTAAACTTAAAATGTTCCCGAAAAAACGGTTTCATGGTTAACCTTATAAATTAATAGCAAATTGAGCTATTTACATTTTAATCATTTAATGAAAATTCGCTACCATAACGCACTTACTGGGTCCCGAATTTATTTTCTTACAAACATACATAATATTTCGATGGAAAATGCAATAACATAAGGTGTCTTCTATTATAAGAAAGAAAATTTGTATCACTTATGGACCACCCTGTGATTGTAGAAATAATTTTTAAGATGTAGCTCAAGACACCCTATGATTAATGTATACATTTTTTTCGTATCTTGTATAAGAACGGATATATTGAACTTTATTGATTTTTTACGAAAATTCGACAAAGCATCAGAGAAAGGGTTCAAATTATTTAGCAAAATATTCATCTGTGCGCTCACACAACTCAATATTTTTTTATTCATTTTTATTATGTAGTCATTTTACAAAATAAGACCAAATATTAAATTAAAGAAGTTAGAAGAAATAACACTTACCGCAATAATTAAATAGGCGCACTTAAAAATTTTCAGTGTTTGATGTAGCACTGCAGGGGTTGGCCATTTTTGTCACTGTTCGTTGCTACACTAAAAACTATATTGCCGCTATACATTCACTCCTTTATAAATACCTTTATGTTTTCAAGGTTTTCTGAATGCATGGTGGGCAGACATACGATAAATATTTCCAAGGTTGTCTGACCGGTAATAGATGTTCAACGAGCCAACGCGGCTTTCTATATATGGGTTTATGGCTAATTAGCATTCATTATATACAAGTCTGGAGTTATACATAAATGATAATTTAAGAAAGTTACCTGTAACCATAAGGATGCAGTTTATTGGATTCCTATATAATACCTTAAAAACTCGCTTTATATAGGTATAATCTGCCACTTAAAACCCACCATATTAGGCTTGTAAACTGTACACAATCGCAATGTGATTAATTAGTCATTGAATTCTTATATGGGTGTGAAACTAAGACGGGTCTCTATAGAAAATGAAGGTTTTTTTCATTAATATGTATCCCATATATGGAAGTGATTATGGGACTCTCTTATATGGTATTAATTGAGGCACTTGCATGTAATATCAATATTCTACAGATATAGCCTGAAGATTTTAAATTTAAGCAGCCAGTATTCTAAGGATAGATATGTATGAATTTTATTTATAGCTTCTCTAGATAACTAATGTAAGTGGAATTGGTCTATTTTGACTTCGTTTACATTAAACATAGTGTTTTTTATAACTGAGAAAACATGTATATTATTTTTTTAAATGACATATATGAGAACTAGCTTACTTGAAGATAGATAGATAGCATACAATATTAGACATAGTTTCTATAACTTGGACATTATTTTTTGGATATGTATTATAGTGCGCCAAAAAATAAATATATACTTATTTGATTAAAAAAGCATGTACACCTTAGATATAAATGTAGCTTCAGTATTCTCACGGCAATCATGTGTAGGGACATAATTTATAATGATATGGGCATTTATGAAATAATATCTACACACTATACACTTAGAATTCATTTATTTGGAGATATATGGAAAGCATACACCTTACATAAAAAACTGACACGTATATTAATTAATTTTCACTTTTTTTTTCACATGTAGCAAGATAATTCCTAATCATCTTTGAAAAATGCTCCTTATAATTTAAAAAAAATAGATGTTGGAATGTAGACTGCTCCAGCTGATGTATAAATACACAAATTTCCTTAGAGCTTTCATCAATCGACTGTATTTTTCTCAAACTTGAAGCATTCATCTAATTATATATATTCTGTGTTAGAAATATGTACACATAGACATTGATATCTAGAATTTTTAATATGGATATATGGATCAATAAAAAAATAGACAGGAATTGTAGAAATATAATCTATTTATTTTAAAATATATGAAAACAGTTTATTCTGGATGTTTACAACGTTGAATCATATTACATATTAATATATAAGTTGGAACAAAATCGCTATAATAATTTTTTGATAATATGCATAGAAAAAACACACTTATTATTACAAAAAAGCATTCACACTTACTAATTTATAACTTGGAATAAAAAATGCATAGTTCACTGGAAAAATATGCTCATTGTATTAAAAAGCACGCTTGGAACACAATCACAATTATTGTAATTTAGCACTCCCTTCACATGTACTAAGATAGTTCTTAATTAACTTTGAAAAATGGTCCTTATAGCTGAAGAACAGTTGCTGGAATGTTGATTGTTCTAGCTGATAGATAAACGAACAATCACACATCTCCCCCTTCTTAAGGTTGCGAACTGCTTTGATCAATAGATCATATTTCTCACACATTTGAATCCATTGATCATTATCTAAATCATTCATAATACGAAGATATAATATTTCCCCTTTTAATTTATCTTGTATGCAGGATAAAGCCTCTTCAATTGAGGTTGGAGAAGTGCTGGTAATATCATCCATTTTTTTTATTTCAACTCTAGCTAAAAACTACTTTTCTTATATTTCAAAATAAACAAACTCCCTTGCCAATACTTTTACACACTGAATTACTATAGCTATCCCCCATACATGTATATTACAAATTTCAAGGATAAATTTGTAACCTTGAACGTGTCTATGACCATGAAAATCTGGCTGGCCTTGACAAAATATCGTTGGCCTTGACCTTGAAAATGTCTCTGGCCTTGACCTTTAAAATGCCTCCTCACCTCACAAGGTCGTTCCAGAACAGACATTATTTCTCTACTTATATATATATATATATATATATATATATATATATATATATATATATATATATATATATATATATATATATATATATATATATATATATATATATATATATATATATATTACATGACTCTGTTTTACAGCAGTGGTTATTTTGTTTGCTTATATTTGTTAATGTTAAAACTGAATTTAATAGGTGTTGGCGAAATTAAAACTCAGTAATGGAATTTAAGATTGTAAATAAACTTGTCCATAAAAAAACAAGATTTTTCAATATTTAGAATGAAACTTGACATTACATTGTTTTCTAGATGCTTTACAAGGTAATCTACCACGTGATACAAACACAAGGGACATTTCAACGTCTGCAAACGAACCTGTAGATTGCATGGTGTCTCCGTGGACTTCATGGACACCATGTAGTGTTTCCTGTGGTACTGGTGTTGCCAGAAGGTTTAGGATGATAAAAAGACCAGCCCAGAATGGAGGAAGACCTTGTCCAACAAAACTTGAGAAAGAGAAAGTGTGCCAGAGGCGCCCGTGCTAACTATTATTAACACAGGCTTTTAGCTTGCGAATGTACCTGCAAAATATAGTATAATCAAGCATAATTGCTTGTACTTTCGCTAGCTAAAATAGTTTGCATTCATAAATGGTTATCTTTTGCTGTAGTAATTTTAATATAAATATTTTGTCAATAAAACCAATAGTTAAAAATATACTGATATGCACGATATGTTACAATAAAATATATCAAAATGTATTGGTTGTATTTTATGTACCTATAAAACAAAATTGTACTATTTTCTGATTTTTTGTAGGATGAACTGCTTCGACAACTATGGTCATTAGCAGGGTACATGATTGGATAACATGGGATGGAATGGTAATATTTGAATTAGTTTAAAAAAGGACAGGTTTAATTTGCTCTGCCTAAGATACCAACACACATTGGAACAGACATGTTAAGGTTGAGACCCTTGCATCAGCCGGTTTATTCATGGAGCTACGCCGGCTCTAAAATAGTATTTTACAAGATATTTCAAATTAAATTTTTACATCATATTTCAGCAACCAGAAGCTTGAGCGAATGACAAATGTAGCATTTATTCGTGTATTCTTCTGCCCATAAACTTCTGAAACGTTATATGACTAGAGTTTTAACGAAAAAATGTCAGTTTTCACCAACCCCCTGCGCGAGCCCTCGAATCTGCAGGGAAAACAATTTTACAGTGGAAATCCCCGACCGCGAGGCATGGCGCGAGGAGACCCCGGGCATCCCACACTACACCAACAAGCGGATCCTCATAGTTAGACAACCAGGCAGCCCTTAAGGCACTAAGTAGCCCACGGGTAAATTCCAGGCTGGTAAGTGAATACCGAGACGAGACGAGCGACCTGGCTGGGCAGAATGAGGTCACCCTCATCTGGGTGCCGCGTCACTCGGGGGTTAAAGGCAATGAAGAAGCTGACAGTCTCGCGAAGAAGTCTCGGTTCTGGGCGTGACAAAGAGCATTGCCAGGGGAGATATTAAGTCCTGGGTCAGAAACATTAAGTACTGGGCAGGTTGTCCAGGGCTCAGACATGGGAAGTCAGTAATTGATGAACCCAGTTCAAAGAGAGCCCTAGAGCTGCTAAATCTTAGCAGAGGACAGCTCAGAAACATAACAGGTCTTTTGACGGGACACATGGCCGTCAAGAAATACCTGCATAAAATGGAGCGGTTCGAGGGGGACGTCGCGTGCAGACTCGGCGGCGAGGGGGGAAATCAGCCCAGCACATCTTGTGCGAGTGTAAAGCTCTGGACCGTAAAAGACAACTTATCTACGGTAAGTCTAGAACGAAGACAGAGCAATATAAAACTTTACCCTACCAATCGCTGTGCAGACTAGTTCAAGGCGCAGTGATTTTGGAAAGGGTGGAGAAAAAAGACTAAGGGCGTGCACAATGAGCCAAAGGCTGCAGTACTATCGGGGCGGCAAAGACGCGGAGGAGCCCTGGGGGAAAAGACCCTGAAGCGATCTTACCCAAAAATCATTCGAAACGTTCCTTTGTCGGATGCTAACTGGGACCAAATTTGAAGATATATCCCAATTCGTTCGAAAGTTATGGCACTTACTAACAGACAGACGTACAGACCGACAGACAAAGAAGTATTCGTTTCAGAATCAAGTTTTCTATGTTTTGAGACTTTGTACGTTTTAGCAAAAAAAATCGAAATTTGTGTCGCCGATATTCTACCTCCACACATTCAACCCCTAATTTAATTTTAGCACAAAATACCAGATAATTGATGAAATTGAAAGCTTTCTAATAAACAAACCCTAAAACGTCATATTAACGAAAAAAATGTCAATTTTCACCAAATCATCCCCCATTCATCTCCACCCGCCGGAGCGATTTTTCCCCAAAACAATCCGACAGTTCGTTTGTCGGGTGCTAACTGTATGCCAAATTTGAAGACGGTGTCTCAATTCATTCTAAAGTTATCGTGGCTACAAACAGACAGACATACCGACAGACAGAAACAAAAAATTTTGTTCCCAAATCATGTGTTTTATATTTTTCGACACTTTTTACGACTTTTAAGCGAAAACATTTTTTTGAAATTTTTATCGCCGATGCCATGCTTCCACACGTATTGGCGACGACGAAGTAATAATGGTTTACAATTATTACAAAAAGTGGCATCGTTTTGGTATACGGTGAAGCGTGTCAATATTATGCCGAAGCAATAATAAGAAGACTCTACACACAACAGTTTCTGGGGCGCGGAGTTCTAAATATCCAAACTTTTTTTCGTGTGTACAGAATTTGCGTGATGTTAGCTCTTTGCTCCGAGAGCTAAACTCCACAAGCGCAGAGGGCCTACAACTGGATCCATGCATTCTAAATCCGTGGAAGAAATTACCGGCATGAGAAGACTTAAACTTCAGTTCAATGCCAGCAAATCCAGGGTATCGAGGATACTACGAATGGAGAGTGTGCCGCTTTATCAAGTGCAACGTGTTCTCATACATATCAGATGTGAATCCTCTACGTCGCCAGAAGTTCTTCTAGTGGATTGCAGAGAGAATCACAGTTAGGGCTTTTTTGCAATATGTACTTTTTACTGATGATGCAACATTCACGAGGATGCATATCTATTCAAGCATTACACAATACGCACGTTTGGTGAGATGAAAACGACCACGCCATGAGAGGATCGGCTTACCAACAAATGTTTTCCTTAAATGCCTATGCTGGTTATCGTAAATGACTACCTCATTGGACCACGCATTTTGCCACATCTGTTAACAACAGCGGAATATTCAATTTTTAATAACATTCTACCAGAACCGCTTAAATTAATGTCACTAAATGTTAGGCGAGGACATGTGGTACCTTGATGATGAGGCCGCAGCTTCAAGCGCACGTATCATCAGCTACTACCTTGATGAGCTTTGGCCCAGTAGATGAATTGGAAGAGATGGGGTAGTGCTTTGGTATCACGATCCTCTGAGTTAAACTAATGTGACTTCTTTCTCTGTTACTATATAAAGCAATTGGTGTATGCTACACCCGCCAACACATTGGAACAACTGCAAGCAAGGGTTCAAAATAAAACAGCTGAAATCAGAATGCGACAAAACCGAGTTAGGGCGTCAATGCAAATAAGACTAAAAGTTTGTTTAGACAAGGCGAGTCAGCAGTTTGAACAGTTCTTCAAATGTAGTTATGTTTACTACGTTATGTAAGTGAATGCGTACGAAGCCGTAGGGGGGCCACGACGAATTTTTTCTATAAATGCCACTTTAAACTGGCAATTAGCGCTAATTGCGACTTTAAACTGGCAATTACAGATAACTGCCACTTTAAACTGACAATTATCGCTAATTGCCAGTTTAAAGTGGGAATAATTATCTATAATGTCATTCCTCCATGTCCATTCATACTGTTATAACAGTTGCGGGTGAAAACCGACGTTGATTCACCGTAGCTAGTTGCAGTGCAACAGAAACAGATACGAGTCCGAGTTCTAGTGTAAAGCGCAAGAGCAAATAGATTTCTGCTGTAGCGTTCCTGGTCCTCCTGTAACCTGTTATTTTTATATATCCATAACAGGTTGTCACTGTTGCGGCTCGGCAACAGTTAAAAAATAACATATTGTTAAATACCAACCCATCACTACAAATTCATTCTTGACTATGAATTTAAACTGGTTGCTTGTTAATCCTCGATTTCACTGTAGTTTGTCGACAAAAGAAACTCAATCTTGTTCCTTGACAACGGATATTCGTATCCACGCACTCCTGTTACTATAACTAACAGGTATGTAGTCTTTTCTGATTTTCACTTTTAAACTTATTATTTCACTTACACGTGTTTCTGGATGGTCCTTGGCTTAGTTTTACACTTTCTGGCTATTAGTTTTACAAATTACCAGTTACAATTGCATTTATTTACTATGACGCCACTGTAGCGTCACCTAAATTTTATATCTTTAATTACAACGTCTTTTTAAACACTTAGTACTGATGCATTCACTCAAACAGTAGTTTACAATGGCATTTATGCTTTAACACAATATTTGGACATTATTTGCCTTAATTTACTTAAAAATTTAGGTATTATATGGGAGCCACGCCTTTTAGCGTCCCCTTTATTTAAAAAACCAATTTACAAGAGAGTTGGTCAATTCTTTCATCCAATAATTTCAAACTTTTCTTTCCATAGCTATCTGATAATTTAAATTCCTTATTATGTCAACTGTCAATTTTTACGTCACGTAAAACGCAGTATAAATTTGACATATTGCTGTCTAACCTATAAGTTTTAACCAAAATTTTAATTTTACATTCACACTTTAATTCTTTTGCTTATTATAATTTTAAGCTATGCCTGTTATCATAAAATCTAATTCTTAATAAGCGGTAAGCTATTAATTACATATTCATTTCTCTCCGGTTTCACGGCAGGCGTCTAGTTAACGTTCGCCCTAACAATCTGTCAGCTAAAAGACTTTGTTAATGTGTGCCAAAAACTAGATATTAACTCCTGAATTCAATTTAGAAAGATGTAATGATACAGCACTAAATCACTCCATGATATAATGACTTAGAAGAGATATGATATTGCGCATATGCCCCGCCCCCTCCTATGACGTCACAAAGTCATTCGCAATCAAAAAGTTTCTATACGTCAGTTTAATGCCGCTGAAGTTACGCCTATATTGTCTTTTTCAGATAATATAGATCTCAGCACTAAATTTAATCTTTTTCATTTTTATTACTTCCAACTGTATGCAATTAAATATAAGTAAAATACGTAATTTGTTAAGAGGCTGTGATGAAACGTCAAACCCCACTGCACGACAGCATATTATTGTTGCATTGAACTCACCACTTGACACCATGCGCGTGACAGTTCTAAAAATAGATAGTCTGAATATCATATCTCTCGTTATTTGTATCATGAAATCACTCAACTTACATCAACCACATGGAAAATACACCTGTTTTGTAATTGACAGTTGACAATTCTATAAAACATGTAAATAATGAATAGTTTACATGACACACACGAGTGTATAATGGGTTACATAGAGAATAGGCGTAAAATTAACTGCTAAACAGTCTTCATAATGAAAAATGTGATAATTTTCAGGTGAGTATAATAATTTGAGCAGGGACTATATATAGTCTGTTTGTATTTTTCACCTCACTTCACAGTAGTGATGGGAAAAACTGTTATATTGCTTTAACAGGTCGCACCTGTTACTGTTATTTAGAAATAACAGTTAAATATAACAGGTTGAAAATAACAGTATGAACTATGAATTATTAAGAATTCCACGTAGACGTAGTAACAGTAGCTGAACCCGTCCGGTGGTGTAGTTGGGTAATGTTTAAAAGAAAAAATATTCTTGTACTATGTTTAAAACAATTAATACATTTTTTATTAAAAAAATGAATTTTTTTTGAGTATTCATCACCAATAATAATTTGGTAAAAAATTCAACAATGCAGAGTTTCTTTCGAATTTTCTTAACTAATTAAATTTTCTTAACTAATTAAGTATTAGTTAAGCATTGAGCTTGAAAACATCTATAGCCATCTTTTCCTTGAAAATGAGAGCTATATGAAATAAATGAATTATTGTAAGCAAAAAATAAAATAAATAATTTTTTTAAAATTAAAACTTATTTTTTTCTCTCTACCTATAGGGCGAAGTGTGTCTGGTTTCAACTATACCAAGTTCAGGGAATATTTTTATAATTTCATTAAAATTGGTACTGTTTCTGAGATTTTTTAAGTTTCAGCGATTTTTTATTTTTCAGTAGTAATAAAAAAAAGATGTTTAAAATCGGACCTATTTCTTAGATTTCCAAAGTGAAAAGTAAAAAGGAATATTGATTTATTAGTTACATAAGGCAAAGAAGAATGAGCAAAAAACTACCTAATATAATATAATACCTAAGGACTCACGTTAAAGCATAACTGTACATTTGTATACATATCAGTTTTTTCTTAAAACAAAAATGCCATCAGCATATCGAGTTATCTAATGAAGATTGAGTTTACGTCAACGACTATGTGATTATTTTTTTATATACGCGGTGACCTGATTTTATTTTTACAGTGATATAGTTCATTTTTAATAATTTTCACTTGCTACATATATAGCCTTTTTATTTACATTTTTCATATTTTGTGTTTGTTTATAAATTGTAAATATATGTGTGTGTCTTGTGTGAATCAACAACCTGTCAAAATTTAACAGTTTCATTGTACCGACGACCCTACGTTCCCAAAGCTGTGAGCACACTAGTATAAAGTAGTGATGGGTTTTTATTTAATAGTCTGTAATATTTTAACTGTTGTCGAGCCGCAACAGTAACAACCTTTTATGGATATATACAAATAACAGGTACAGTGGAGGGGATGCTGTTGCGCTTTACACTAGAACTCGGAGTCGTATCTGTTTCTGTTGTCGTATCTGTTTCTGTTGCACTGCTAGGATGAAGCAACTTCTGTTTTCATCCGCAACTGTTATAACAGGATGAATGGACATGAGACTGGGAATGGGGTATAGAGCGGACTTTAATTCATAACATAATACTATTTTCATCCGCAACTGTTATAACAGGATGAATGGACATGAGACTGGGAATGGGGTATAGAGTATAGAGCGGACTTTACTTCATAACATACTACTTTATACTAGTGTGCTCACAGCTTTGGGAACGTAGGGTCGTCGGTACAATGAAACTGTTAAATTTTGACAGGTTGTTGATTCACACAAAACACACATATATATTTACAATTTATAAACAAACACAAAATATGAAAAATGTAAATAAAATCAACGATGTTTCTTTTTTTCTTTGAGAAAAATTGTCTTACACTAAAAAAAATACTTTTCTAACAAAACACTTTCCAAGCTCTGAGTTTTTGTTGATGAACATTATTTGACTGACTTTGGTCGACGAAAGTCTGTTACGTTACTGATATGTATACAAATGTACAGTTATGCTTTAACATGAGTCCTTAGGTATTATATTATATTAGGTAGTTTCTTTGCTCATTCTTCTTTGCCTTATGTAACTAATAAATCAATATTCCTTTTTACTTTTCACTTTGGAAATCTAAGAAATGGGTCCGATTTTAATCATCTTTTTTTATTACTACTGCAAAATAAAAAATCGCTGAAACTTAAAAAATTTCAGAAACAGTACCAATTTTAATGAAATTATAAAAATATTCCCTGTACCCGGTATAGTTGAAACCAGACACACTTCGCCCTATAGGTAGAGAGAAAAAAATTAGTTTTAATTTTTTTTAAATTATTTATTTTATTTTTTGCTTACAATAATTCATGTATTTCATAAGTCTCATTTTCAAGGAAAAGATGGCTATAGAGGTTTTCAAGCTCAGTGATTAACTAATACTTAATTAGTAAAGAAAATTCGAAAGAAATTCTGCATTGTTGAATTTTTTACCAAATTATTATTAGTGATGAATACCCAAAAAAAAACCTCCATCATTTTTTTAATCAAAAATTAATTAATTGTTTTAAACATAATACAAGAATATTTTTTATTTTAAACATTACCCAACTACACCACCGGACGGGTTCAGCTACTGTTACTACGTCTACGTGGAATTCTTAATAATTCATAATTCATACTGTTATTTTCAACCTGTTATATTTAACTGTTATTTCTAAATAACAGTAACAGTTGCGACCTGTTACAGCAATATAACAGTATTTCGAATCACTAGTATAAAGTAGTATGTTATGAAGTAAAGTCCGCTCTATACTCTATACCCCATTCCCAGTCTCATGTCCATTCATCCTGTTATAACAGTTGCGGATGAAAACAGTATTATGTTATGAAGTAAAGTCCGCTCCCGCTCTATACCCCATTCCCAGTCTCATGTCCATTCATCCTGTTATAACAGTTGCGGATGAAAACAGAAAGTTGCTTCAGTGGCGTCTCCTGACCAAAATGTTCGGGTGTGCGGTAACGAGTTGCTGTTATTAACACTAAATGTACATATATATATATATATATATATATATATATATATATATATATATATATATATATATATATATTTATATATATATATATATATATATATATATATATATATATATATATATATATATATATATATATATATATATATATATATATATATATATATATATATATATATTCGACCTATATGGGAATGATACGTAGATAAATAAATTAATTTACCACTGCAACAATAACAAATTAAAAAGTCACTTAAAACTTTAAAACACGAAAAGAACATGGAATTATTATCAAGCTCTTCTCTTTACACAAATTTGTGTTAGCGTTAGCACTGTCCGGAACGGTGTGAAAACTGTAAACATTAAAAGTAGTTCAATGTTAATATGGTACTAAATAATAAAATGTGTAAAAATCCTGGATGCAGCAAGTGCGTTATGGTAGTTAATTTTCATAGAAATGATCTGGCACAAAATATTTTATTATAACTTTTTTATCTTGCAACATAGAAATCTAAATTTTGGTGTATAGTTTAATTTTTATATCGTAAACCTACCTACCAAATTTGGTTATCTTATCTTTTTTATTTTTTGAGATACAAATTTTTTTCGAATAAAAACTCTAAATTTTCCCGGAAAACCTCGTCCGATTTTCCTGACTACCGAAATTATCCAATACATTTACAGAAGGAAGGTACATGCCAAATTTTATCAAAATGGGCCGATTATATTTTGAGTTATCGGTGTGATACCTATGTATATATATATATATATATATATATATATATATATATATATATATATATATATATATATATATATATATATATATATATATATAGTTTATTGTTATATAAATAGTACAAAGCATCTTACAAATAAGGCTAAACTTGTGACTGCAAATGATGCAATTTTGACTAAATTTTAATCTAAATGTCAATTGTTCTAAAGTTCTGTCATCTGATTTCTAATCTCCAAAATTACCTCACCTCATTATGTACCATTACAATTTCTAGAAATATGGATGGTACTTGAAATCAGTTTCTTCATTTTAATCAAAAACTTCTATATTTTAAGACTTGACTCAAATTAAAGTCTTCTATATAATAATTGAAACTGACCCCGGATATGGGTTCTAGGGGTCCTAGTTCGCGCTCATTTGCAAACAATTTTTCAAAATTCAAAAGTCGAGATCTCCCCATTAGTGAATTTTTTCTACAAAAATTTACTAAAATGTATTATAGTCTTTTATTCTAGAATAATGTGGTCCAGGCAAGCGCAGTTGTAATGTTTGTAAATAATGCTATCACAACGTTTGTTAAACCGGCGTTCCATTCATTTGTCTTGAGCGGTATTTTTACCGCTCACTGCAGTGTTAAAACGAATGGTATTTCCTTACTATTTTAAACACATGGGTGCGGGGGACTGTATTGTATACCAATACAGCTCTGTCGAGTGAAGTTGTTCGGAAATAACAACGCACACCTAACCCGAATTCATTCCCAGTTGCTATTAACCTACTCATATTTTCTGAATGAAGACGTGGTGCCGACTTCATTCCAAGTCACTATTAACCGACTATTTATGAAATCAAATAAGTAAATTAAATCGATTGTCATAACATATGTAGTGTATTAAGACTAAGGGAAAAAGAAATAAAACATATTTAACTGTGCACATTTTAATTATATTTTAGGGTGTGCGGCGCACACCTAGCTCACTAGGAGAAATCGCTACTAAGTTGCTTCATCGTAGCAGTGCAACAGAAACAGATACGACAACAGAAACAGATACGACTCCGAGTTCTAGTGTAAAGCGCAACAGCATCCCCTCCACTGTACCTGTTATTTGTATATATCCATAACAGGTTGTTACTGTTGCGGCTCGACAACAGTTAAAATATAACAGACTGTAAATAACAACCCATCACTACTTCACAGGGTCTTAGTGCTATAGATAGGCTTATGTACACATTGTTTATTAATATCTATTTGCCTGCCCCCTTCTTGTCGGTATATTTGTGAATTTGTTTAATATTTTACCTTAGATTTTTATTTAAAAAGAAAACTGTTTCTTCAGGTTCTATGACTTCCCTGTTTATATTTATAAAGTTTCTTGAATGCACCATGTATACATATATAGTTTAGATTTGTAATGGCTGTTCTAATACTCATTATTTTGGTCTGTTTATATGCACTGTATATAGTTAGGTTCTTTAATGGTCACAGTGTTTGAGTTTGTTTATTAGTGTATTTTGAGTAGAACATGTGTAAAACTATCCCTGTTCCATTATAAAACGCCTCTCTCTCTCTCTCTCTCTCTCTCTCTCTCTCTCTATATATATATATATATATATATATATATATATATATATATATATATATATATATATATATATATATATATATATATATATATATATATATATATATATATATATATATATATATATATATATATATATATATATATATATATATATATATATATATATATATATAAATATATATATATATAATTATTAATCGCCTTTATTAAAAAAAAAGGAATGAACATTAACAAAGAACTAAAATACACAACTCAAGCTAATCTAAGCTATAAGCTAAGGTGGAACCCCATGGTGAAGTCTAGCCCTTGGCTAATCTACTCAACCATGAAGTTCCCTCATATAATAGTGCAACGTGAGCAGGTATATGATCCAGTACAATACAATACAACCAACCACACTCACATCGCAAGCAGTAGCCTTTACAAATTAAGAATGCATTATTAGTACTACTAATATTGTACACATTGTTCGCATTATCTATACCACTAATATTGCTGGGAGAGCAAATGCCTCTTAAATGTGTTCTTGAATGCACTGTCGGTGAGACTCAAATATGCACGAGGTAACGAATTATAAAGTTCAACAGCATTCAAAATAAAAGTCCTTTTAAACATAGCTGTCCGATGACGCGGAATCGTTAACCGATATGGGTACCGAATATTGACGTCATGAGTCCCACCTCTGAAGGATAATTTTTCCTTCAGAGAAGATGGTGATGAACGACCATTAATAACAGCCATAACAAACTTTCCAAGATGTAGTTTTCTTCTATCAGCCATTCTTAACCAACCCAACTCCCTATAAGTATGTGACACATGATCCCTACCACGCAATCCAAATATAAATCTCGAACACGAATTCTGAACTACCTGTATGCGATTCCTATCCCTCACATCAATGCAATGTCTGTAAACCAGATCACAATAATTAAAACTAGACAGCGCAAGTGCCTCACAGAGGTTTTTACGTAATTGTGTGTTTAATATATGCCTGTTACTGTACAATAATTTTAACGAAATATAGCTCCTCTGAACCATCCTTTTTACATGCTGCCTAAACCTAAGGTCCATATCGAGAGTAATACCCAAGTCCATCGTTTTTTTTTTTGATTTTCGTGAAACTTGAATTATGAAACCCGTTATTTAAAACTTTGTGTGTTTTCTGTTTGGCTTTTGCATTTTTTTCATTTTCTGCTTTACAAAACATTTCATCAATGCAGATATATTTATAAAAATATAATTTTTAACAGCTATCGCTATAGCAACAATTTTTATATTCTGCCTAGTAGTACAACTTAAAATAAATTATGCCTTGACACTGCTTACTTTCTTTAAAAAATGGAATGTCATTTAAATCTTTGTTATTTATGACAACATATGCTTTTATTAACATTTTATCGTGAAAATATATATTTTTAATATCTGTCTATTTTCATTTTATTTCATGTAAGTATTAACAATATCATATTTGCCATTTTCTTTGCATTTCAACAGTGTTTGTGTGACAATCTCTTGTACATCCAACTTCATTATGAATATGTAGCACCAAAGTAACACTCAGTATTTTTTCAGCCAAAATAATATTACTACAATTAACATCAGAGTATTTTACAGAAGACTGTTTCGACACATTACGGGATTTAGTTAGTATTTGTTGCTTTGAAAACAAAGCTAATGTACAAGCATATACTTCTACCAGCCGATGGCTGCAGCATAACCACAAAAAACTTCAGATTGCAGCCAAATTTTACAGCTTATTGAAGTATAATTAAATACACTTTCTAAATTACTAAACATCCCGATGGCCAGGCAGGTGAAATATCTTGGGGTCGTATTGGACTCCAAGCTAACCTGGAAACGCCACGTTGAAAAAATACTGTGCAAGGCAGTTATGACCCTAGCCATCACTAGGCGGCTATATGGAAAAACGTGGGGACTGAGACCTAGTATCCATTGGCTGTACACAAGGGTCAAACCATCGTTAACATATGCGGCACTAGTTTGGTGGCCTAAGGTGACAAAATCCAGTGCCAATAAAAAACTAGGCAAGATCCAAAGGATGGCTTGCCTCGGCATCACAGGGGCTATGACCTCAACCCCAACAGCTGCCATGGAGGTGTGGCTGGATCTACCCCCCTACACTTAGTTATTATGGGGGAGACTAGGATAGGACTATACAGACTAGCCTGCAATGATAGATTGAAGGCCAGCCCAGGCTGCAGGGGCCACTTCAAGATTCAGGAGATCGTGAAGGAGCCTGTGCTTGAAATGAAGTCAGACTTCGCGAGCTCGTGAATCTGCAGGGAAAATATGTTTAGTGGTAATCCCTGACCGAGAGGCATGGCGGAGAGAGACGCCGGGCCTACCACGGGACGCGCTCGTCTGGTTCACGGACGGATCCGGCGGGGAGTGTGGGCAAAACCGAGGGTAAGTCACAGTATTTCCCTCGGGGCTCATGCAACGGTCTTTCAGAGCGAAATGTACCCCATCTTGCACTGCATGCAAGAGAACAAGAGGAGGGGCTACACCAACAAGCGGATCCTCATAGCCACAGACAGCCCTGAAGGCCCTAAGTAGCCCACAGGTAAATTCCAGGCTGTTTAGTGAATGCCGAAACGAGACGAGTGACCTGGTAGGGCAGAATGAGGTCACTCTCATCTGGATGCTGGGTCACTCGGGGGTCAAAGACAGTGAAGAAGCTGACAGTCTCGCAAAGAGAGGATCAGCAGAACCATTTATGGGGCCAGAACCGGTCCTAGGCGTATCGACAGGCAGGGCTAGGGGAACCATCAAGTCGTGGGACAGGGACCAGCATAAGGCATACTGGGCAGATTGTCCAGGGCTCAGACATGGAAAGACACTAGTTGGGGATCCCAGTTCAAAAAGAACTGTGGAGCTGCTAAATCTTAGTAGAGGACAGCTCAGGAACATAACACGACTCTTGACGGGACACATGGCTGTCAAGAAACACCTGCATAAAATGGGGCGGTACAATGGGGACCTGGCATGCAGACTCTGGGCGAGGGGAAGGAATCATCACAGCACATCTTGTGCGAGTGCAAAGCTCTGGAACACAAAAGACAACTGATCTACGAATAGCCTAGACCGGAGACAGAGCATTATAAAACTTCACCCTACGAATTGCTGTGCAGACTAGTTCAAGGCACAGTGATTTTGGAATGGGTGGAGTAGAAAAGACAAAGGGGATGCACAATAAGCCAAAGGCTGCAGTGCTATCGGGGCGGCAAAGACGCGGACGAGCCCCAAGGGCCAAAAACACTCAGTATTTTTTCATCCAAAATAAAATTACTACAAATAACATCAGATATTTACAGAAAACTGTTTCGACACATGTAATTTAGTTAGTATTTGTTGCTTTGAAAACAAAGCTAATAGACAAGAATATACTTCTACCAGCTGGTGGCTGCAGCATAGCCACAAAAAATCTCAGATTGCGGCCAAATTTTACAGCTTATTGAAGTATGATTAAATACACTTTCTAAATTACTTAAACGACTAAAAACACCAAATCAAGTTACACTGAGTTTAATAATACAAAATTATGTACTTACCAAGTTGAACTGTTGGGCCAGCAGGATACACATAACTGCAGATTTTATGTGGGAGATCGCGGTTTACTATCCACAGTATTTGGTGCTATATAACTACTTACGATGATCGGTGAATGTTGTGTTTATTTTGGATACCTATTGTAAAATTTACATTTTTGGCCAATTAGACTTGTCTTTAGTTATTTGTTTTTTGATAGCTGTAGTGGAATGTTTTTAGTATATGTGCATAGTACATGCCCAATGTAGATTCATCAATATATATGTTGCAAACATTCCTGTATTCAATAAATATTTTTAATTTATGCAAAAATTTAATAATGATGTCCATTTTCTAAAACTAATTATTTAGGTATACATAAAAAAAGTAGTGTTTTTAGTAGAGGTGTGCGAAACCATTTTTTTATAAACTGAACTATAAACGAAGCCAGGCTAATATGTTGTTTCGAACTTCGAATCTCTGAGATAGTATGACTAACGTTCACAGTCGAACTTCTCAAAAATTTAAAATCGAACATCGAACTAATCAACATTTTCAATAATCACATATAATTTCTTTAAATAAAAAATTTAGGTACATTGTAGTATACAATATTTGGTACGTAGAACAAAAAGGAAAGGTTTGACAAAATTTGCAGGTTGATTGGGTTGAATGTCGTTCGGTGCTGTTAGTTGTGAAGATGAGTCAACATTGTATCAAAAATACAAATAAGCATATTGAAAACTGTTTTAGACTTCAACATCTATATATAGCTAAGTTCAGTTATAAAGATTTTGTTGTTTGGTATTAGCTAGGCAGTTTTAGATTAACAGATTAAGGGGGTTAAAAGTGAGGATGATAGGTACATATATAATAAGTGTCTCCTGATTGTGAATATTAAACTGTTTTGGCTCATTGTGAAATAAAGTATGTTTGATTTAGAGCGTCTGGAAGACAGTCTGCAATTAGCTTCATAAATTCTGAAAATTTACTTGACCGATCAGTTTCGAACACTGCCATTATGTTTTAACTGAAAAAGGCATTGGGATGCTAGGATATATAAAAAAATTAATTCTATGATTGTTAAATGGCTGTTATGTCTCAGTCTCCCACAAACTGTCAAAAATATGCATGAATAAAATCTCCTAAAATTACGCGACTGACTCAATGGGACCAAAGTTTAAAGCGCCGCTACTGGGTTAACAGTGCCGCTACAGAATTACAACTTCAATACCTTTGGCAGCATAGAATGCCTGTAAAGTTTAATTTCGAAGTATTATTGAGCAACAAACTTCGAGCTATTCTGGAGAATTACATATTTCGAACTTTGAACTACTTACATCGCCTAAGGCGAACAATTTTTCGAACCGATGGTTTGGTTTGAGTTCGGGTTCGATTCGGAATTTCGAAGCGTCGCACACCTCGAGTTTTTAGATATAGGGAATACCTAACAAAAGTCTAAGACACATTAAGTTTCAATTTTGACTCGCTGATAAGAAATGATGATTTTGTGAAATATGTCACAGAATATGAGTTAGGTAACATATATTTCTAAATTGATGTTGCTAATAAAATAATATAATTTTCTTAATTCATCAAGTTACTTGATGTTTCTTCATTGTGATTTTGATATAAAATGTTCATAACTTTTGAAGTATAGGTACTGTATAAGATTACAAAATCCTATATCCAGAGTATACGATAAATGAACTGAATCTACATCCAGAATTATATATGGAGTGTTACGTTTAAAAATATATTTGTAAATAATTTTAAATGATCAATTGCTTAACTTCCAAACAATTAATTAAAAAAAAAAATGTTTGTTTTGAAAATGTGCTACACAGCACAACAAATTAGATACTGCTGACTTTTTAAATAGACCCAAAAATCATTAGCGATAACAATCATCAGTACTTATGACTTAACAAGTTATAGCGATAACTGCAGAGGTTTTTGATCAAAAAGTTTTGCAAAAATGTTACATAGATGTTTACATTTTTTTGGTTTAAATGAAACATTATAAATAAAAAACATATTTGCTTCAATGTTTTATTTAATAAGCATACATATATTTTCAATTTACAACATTTTTAAAGCCTCCAGAATTCTAGGACCTTACACAAATACAACAAAAAACTGTATAGAGAACATTTGGAAAATAAATTATAATCTTAAAAATACACACAAATACTGCATTATTACTTAGTATTACCATAGTAACAAAAAAAAAGTTATATACAATAATTTACAGCAAATCTTAGCAGGCTCCTACAAACATAATTTACAGTATCTCTAAATCACAGTGTCTTATTTCTGGGAATTTTTTCTGGAAAAAATCATTATATGGTTAGCAGTATATATTACAATAAAACAAAATGAAAACATACCCTCAATTTCATTTCTATCCTGTCAATTTCACCTCCCATCATATCAACAATATTTTCACCATGTTTCAACATAAACATTTCCAACTGATCAATATTTCCAAATTTCTTCACTTCCTAAAAAGGAAGATCAAATAGAAGTTGTTAATGTAGTGTTCATTTTTATAATTTCGAGAAAATCCAACATCTCTTATCACGTAGTTCTCCCCACTTAATTTCATCTACTTGTTTTTGTTTTATTGATAAACAAATAATTACTAACATTATTTTATCAAGAAGTCTACCTATGTTGCGGGATGATGTGTTTTGATGGAGCAAAAAAATATTTCCTTTAAAGAAGACATTTTATGATGTCCTAGTTAACAATGATCTTTACCATGCTTATATAGGCATTTTAGGGCTTAGCAATGTCTTCTTTTTCTAGTAATACAATTACAATAAGTCCCCGCTTAACGTCCTGGTTAGTGACCTACCAATTGCGACGTTAAATGAAACCACGTAAAATCAATCATCGGGAATGAACATAATGTACATGCAAATGTACATATTTGTGACTGCAAAGGGATTAAGCAAACAACAGTATTCATTAACGTATGTATTATGTACATGCCTACAGCCTACATTATATTATGTACTCCTTCTTTACTTAGTATTGCAGACTTTTTTTTAGAATAACACGTTATACAGAATCAGTTTCAACGTTAATTGATACATTTGCCTACAACAAGCTACAACACTATAATGAAACAACATTAAATGAGAGGATTTACTGTACATTGTTTTCCTTTATGAATTTACTTTCTGTTCCCTGTTTATATTACAGTCATTTCACTGGCTGGTGCTGGTAAGCTTTATCAGACCTTCCTCTAATGTAATTTTTGGTTTCTTCTTCCTCACAGTCTATTATGTGTCCCCACATTTATGTCTCATTATATTTTAGTTGTTTATATTTTTTGCAGTCTTCTCTGTTCCTTTCATTTCTCTTTCTTATGTTCTATTAACTTTAATTCATGTAAACCACAGTGTCCTTGATTTAACACAGTAAATGTAAATCAATAAGCAGATGGCATTTGTTGCATAACTTCAGCTCCCTGCTTCTACCACCAATACAGTTCTGTTCAATACTCTAAAATAAGTGCAAGATGCCTTTTTCGTTTTTCAGGACCGGCTTCAACACTTAGCCTTTAAATGTTACCAAAAATGGTAGGTCCATCCCTTAGTCAAATAGTAAAGTTTCTCAGTGTAACATTGGAAAGTGGATTAAAATGGGATGAATATGCAATTACCAAAGATGATAAATATAGCAATGCATGTTATTTTGATTAATTATATTTGGAGTTTGTTTAGAAAAAAAGTTGACAATATTGTTTTTAGATAACCTTAAACTCCAGCAAATGACAGTTGTCGGTTTGAGTAACCGATTGTGTCTGTATCTAAATCTAAATAATTAAAGATTTTGTAAGGAAAAAGTTTCCCACTTTTTCCCAGGACCACCAATTCTAATTCGCTCTTTAAATAACATCATGGTACTACCATACTATGTGGAATTATGAGGCAAGGTTAAAATGAAATTTATTTAACCAGGTAATAAAATACTTAGAGAAAAAACAATATTTTATTTTTGGACATGTTAACCAGGAGAGAATCGATATCGTTGCAAGTGCGTTATCAGCTTAGGAGAGGTAATAATCCGATGGAGCTGAGTCAATGGGTGTTGGAACTCAACACACATGTTGTGGTTGTTGATTTCTTCCTGAACTTTATGTGCCTTATGAACTTACAATTGTTGTGCACAGATAAAATTCCTTGGACAAAACTAGGGCGCCTTTTTGCCATAGCCACTAAATTGCTTCTCTGCAACATTTGAACTGCTTTGACCAGAATTGTATTTGGAAATAGGATGGACGATTTTGACCATACACAGACATCACATATTTGTCTTTAATTTTCAGCAGATTGCCTTCTTAGTTAAAAAAATGTTTCATGTTTTGTTGCTCTAGTTTTAAATCGCTCATTTTCGCGCGTTTACGATTTCACAAAGACCATAAAAATTATTAAACAGGTACTCATTAAAAAGTTGTAGCAACTTTACAGTCCACTATTGTGATTACAGCATCTTTGTTTCATGACCAGGTAGACCTCATTTTACTCTTTCTATATAAGTTAAATTAAGTAGACACAATTTTCCTACATCGTAGAAGTTAATATAATCCAACATGCCTAGTTGGATTGTGTGCATGGCCAATGCAAAAAACAGAGGCCAATTTTATTCCTATGAGAATTTATCAGTCTGCCATATTCTAGCTAGGTGATGATACTGGCATTATCTCACTCCTTTTAGATCTTGCTCATAGCAGCTGTGCTGGCAATGTGTGACTGACGTGACAACTGCAGACAAATTAGTTCTGGCAAAAACCAAACCAGTAACTGTCTAGCGTTGGCCATCCACACAATCCAACCACATCCACACAATCCAATCACACACGCACACGTCACGCGCGCCCGCACACACACACACACATATTATGTGATGTTTATTACAAATTGCTTCTCACTGTAATGGAAGTTAAATGGAAGTCACACTTTGTTACCCTGGCAGTTATTATATTATGTTATGGCACTCTGTGTGCATATGTGTGCTTTAGATAAAGAGAACTGGTTACTCCCAATTACAGAATACATCTCACTAAGTAAGACAAGTTAAACTAAGAAAATCGTGTATTGAAGAATAAATAGTTACCTCTAGAATCGCATTCAGATCTTGTTTATCTAAATATGCCCTGGACAGCTCACGTCCATCAAAATCAAGTTCAGCCTTGTACCTTACCAAATTATTTCCCATGTCAATTCCCTTGACATCATGGATAGCTCTTATCAAAATGTCACTTTCTAACTCGCAATTAATTTTATCCAGATTTTCTTGGGGTATTGACCTTTAAATATCAAAATATCAAAATTCACACTTCTCTTAAAACAAATTATAACGTATAAGATTTGCCTATATTAATAACCATACATGTTAAGTGAAATTCATATTTACAATTTTTATAACATTCTTCCTAAATAGTAGTGACACCCTTAAATTAACTGATGTTAACAAGCAACAAAAAAGTCAATCATTTTCTCACAAATTTTTAAGGACAATTATTATTTTAACAAAGTAAAATGTGAGAGATACCCTAAAAATAGTACTATGTACAAGCTGTTTCAATTAGAATAAGAAAGATGATACCTACAGTGAAAGTTTTAAATAACTGAAGATACTTTGGCAGTTCAAAATTTATGTATCATTTCTCATAATTCTATCTTCACTGGTTTTCTGTACACATTTAGTAGGGAGTGTATAATCATGTATGTTAAAACAGTGAAATGGCCTAAAATTATGTTTTCCACTTTCTTTTATGTAATGTGCAATGATAATAACAATAAAGTGCAACACCAGCCTTTTAAAATACTAACTAAAAACTGTTCAAAATGCTGCAAATGTATAATTCATTTATATAAATTTATTTGGCAACTAGTTGCTTGCAACAATTCACAGAATAACTTTTTAAGTAATAAATTTTCTCACTTAAAACCCATGACTTACCTTCCAACTAATGCAGCCACATTCGTATAAATTATAAAAGAAGCAACACAGCCTAAAATGCATCCCACCAACAGAGAACCAAATGCATCTGGAATTGCACTGTTCGTTAAAGATGATAGTCCCATGCAACAGCCTGCTACCAGCACTCCCACAACTGCTGCAAAGTCCTCCAAAAGTACAACATTCACACTTGGATCCTGAGATCTGAAAACTAGATTTGGGACCCTCATGATCAAAAATTATTTGGTATTATATTGTACAACTTGTGATGTGGAAACACAATTTGTAGATTTTGTCAGAAATATTTTATTAATCGATGCTACTCCACAATCACAATAATCTCTTCATTTTTACTTCAATCAGTCAAGTTAAAAAATTACTTTTGTAGTGTAAGCCAAGTAAATAATGATATTTATCTACTTAATAATATATATATATATATATATATATATATATATATATATATATATATATATATATATATATATATATATATATATTGCCCCAGTAATTCTGAACATTATGTTAAGATCATAACGGAAGTCTCACCATCAATACCTCTCTATTAGCGAATTTAAAAAAATATATTCAAGGTTTATATATTAATTATTAATTTTTAAGTTTCGATTTTAAATAAATAATGTTTATTAAATTATTTTCAAATTTTGCAATATTTACACAATTTTTAACAGTCCTGATTGCATACGTAGTGTTCCTGTGTGAAAGAATTTAACATAACTTATTTGTTGTTTTCGGCATTGATTTAATTCACAAGCTTTTCATATAAATTAAAATTAATAATCAAAAAACATCCTATTCTCTCATTAGCTTAAAATAAAAATAAATTGATATGACATATGACCCTACATAAACCGTGCTATAAGGATGCAAATAACACAACAAACCAATAGCAATTTAATTTCTGACCATGTGACCAAGAATCTCGTTGGTCATTTCAGAATGCCAAATCTATAGATAAATCTCCTTAGACTAAATTCACAAAAAAACGTTATATTTGCAAAAGTTTTATTCAACTTACAAGGTTTTTATTTAGTTATTGTTTGGATCACAACTTAAAACCAGGTTCAAACTCTTTAGCTGCCGATTTTACCATATAGCTTTTTGAATAACAAATACATTTTAGAAATAAATATTACCGTTAATTTTCCTAACAAGGGAAAGTTCCCAAGTATATATATATATATATATATATATATATATATATATATATATATATATATATATATATATATATATAAACATGTTAACGGACCTTGGTTTTGGGTTCTAGGGACCCAAATTCGCGCTTATCTCTGAAGAAATTTTTTCAAAAGCTTTTCATCATAACCTCTCTATTAGTGAATTTTTCCTAATGAGGATTGGTTAAAAAAAAACGTGAAGACTTTTTCTACAAAAATTCGCTAAAAACAATATGATTATTTAAGGGAATATCTACTAAAACATTACTGTTTGACTTTACTGTTTTATATGGTGTCTTGAAAATCAACAGCTTTCGTTGGATATATTCGTTGACCTAACTAGAGTTTTTGATTGTATGAGTCACAATATTTTGTTAAGTTGGAAATGATGGAGTTAGAGTGCAGTGATGGCGTAAAGTGACCAAGTTACATCTTTCACATCACCAACAAGATTATTAGGATTTATTTCACATATTACTGCCACAATAAATAAAACTGTACTTACTTTTTTCGTTTTAATACACCTCAATAAAAGCTTGTTTAAAAAAAATTGCATTATTACAAGGCTACAGTGAAAAATTTGGCGCGTAAATACCACAGCACATTTGACAGTGCTATCCTGCATCTTCTGCATAGTGGAAGCCCAGCATAATGCCATGGGTAACATTCTACCTAATTCCGTCAATGACACCCTCTAGAATTCCGGTATATCCATTTTCAATCTAATACGATCATATTTCAGAATACTTATTCCCTCATGATCACTTTTTCCAACACATCCACCATATTAGTCGTCATCTTAATATTTTTTTTGGCGATATACACCAGCTGCACACATTGTCATCACAATTGTGTAATTGTACCAAATTTCAAGTATATCGGTTAAGTAGGAAGGGGAGTGACTTGCAAGATTTGACCTAATAAACATACTGGAATACTAACAGTTGAATTTAAATAAAAACTTTTAAATTGTATGTTTGTATATCGTTTCTTTAACGTTGGCATATTTCCACTACTATGGACAATCACTGAAGCCAAGGAGCAGTTTCACTGCACTATCCTGGAAATGATGTTGTGTCTCATATTTCATCCTTATAATTTTAAATCTTTAGCTGCCTCTAATCTTAATTTAATTTTTATCTGCTCTTTACTTCTTTTATGCTTTCTCTGACTGTTTAAAATATTTTACCACTGAAGTTATCAACATAACTGTTTTTCTGTGAATTTAAGCAATGCTTCTACAAATCTGTGTGTTATCACTAAATATCCTCCAACTCCATAAGTTGATTAATTACTTATAATACGAAGGCCGTGTCAATAAGTCCGTGACTTTTCAAACGTTCTGAACGCCCAGTTGAGGTCGCGCCACATGGCTCGGTGGTTTCGATTTTGCATGATCACTTGGGTATGAGAAAGCTATCCGCAAACGCGATCGTGTGACAACTTCGAAGGAGTGTTTGGCGTTGTTCAACCGCAATAGGGACGAGTTTTTGCGCCATTTCGTAACTGTCGACCAAACATGGATTCACCACAACACACCAGACACCAAGAGCAGTCAAAACTGTGGGTTTCTCTGTGCGAATCGGCGCCGAAGAAGGCCAAGGTGGGTTTGTCAGCCAATAAAGTCTTTTTTTGGGATGCACACGGTATAATCTACATTGATTACCTTCAAAAGGGACGAACAATCAATTGCGAATAGTATACCAACTTATTGGACCGATTCATTGATGATGTCAAGAAAAAACGACCGCATTTGGTCAAGAAAAAAGTTATTTTCCACCAAGACAATGCAAAGGTGCGCACATGTATAGTCTCCATTGCATAAATTGGGCTACTAATTGCTCCCTCATCCGCCCTATTTTCCGGATTTAGCCCCAAGTGACTATTTCTTGTTTTCAAACTTAAAGAAATGGCTCGGATTTGACTCCAATGATGAAATCATCTCACAAACAAATACCTACCTATTTTGAGGACCTCGACAAATCTTATTTTTTAGAAGCGATAAAAAAATTGGAGAAACGTTGGACGAAGCATATAGAGCTCAAAGGAGACTATGTTAAGAAATAAAATGATTTTTTGTCAAAAAACCTGTGTTTCATTAAAAAAGTCACGGACTTATTGACACGCCCTCGTAACAAAAAATGTAGTTACAGCACAAAAACACCAGGAAAATAAGCATTATGTGAATACTTTACATACATAATTTGAGATTGTTGTTGTGATTGGTATTGGCACATTATGTAATATGAACATTTCAGGACGTATTCAAACTGTGTTAGCCGGATACTGAATTGTAAGTTATTTCATCATCTGGCAATTCTGATATGAAAGTATGGCAATATGCCTTAATAATTCGGATACCGGCTTAAACATAACAGGAGGTGACAGAAAAATAAAAATATTAGTTGAACAGAGCATCATGGAAAATTTATATATACAAAATTAAGTGAATGCATTTATATGTTCAAAAATACAGGTAGTTAAGGTTGTCGTGATACACACTCTATGCATAATGTGTTAAGAGTCTAAACCATTGTGTGTTCGGGGACGAAATAAAAGAGTAGGCTCAAGGTAACTCCTGAATAGTAAGAGACTGGGATCAACCAATGGCGGCTGTCAGGACTGGACGAACCCGGAGATCTCTTGGAAATGGTATAAACCTGAAAGTTAAGCCTACACCTGAGGGCTTCAAAACGGACAAACGACGTTGTCTGAATGTTATTCAGGCGTGAGGTTCAAAGTGATGCCACCTTGAGGTTGAGGCCTCCACCATGTGCTTCAAAACGGACAAACGACTTCAGTTGGGTGATGCTTGGGAGCCGTACTCTGTGGGATATTGCATTAAGTCACACACACTGACGGATGTCGGGTCCAGACAAACTCGGAAAGAGGCTGTCTCTCTCTGAACTTTAAAACGGGCAAGCCACTTAGCTCAGATGACCTCCACAGCGGGCAAAAATAAGCCCCCAAAGGACCTTGCGAAATCAACTTTCACCCTCAAAAATATAGTCTCCTGCAGGGAGTTGGATTTGATGGGTGAAATTTAAGCAATTAGACGCTGGCCACAATAGACCTAAGGTGGTGGTGGAGGGACTGGAATAGCCAAGTCACATTGAATCTAATCTAATTTAGATGGAATAGACTTAGAGTTTCAAGTAGAATCATAAAATGTGTAGATTCTTCCTTTTAAGCTTGAGTTTTTTGTTTGTTTCTAATTTAACAAATTGGAACATGATGTAAGAATGCATCTGTAATAAAAATAACTGCAGGCTGCTTTTTAAATAGTTAGATATTAATTATTTAATAATTCACTTCATCTGTCAAAACCATGACGCCCCTAAACAGCCAGTTATCTACAGCAGTATTTTTAATAGTCAAAAGTAATACTCAAATGGAAGTTTTTAGATTATTAACCTAATGAATTTATTATAATATACAGCATGTCACACTCGAAAGTGTAACAGCATCATAATTATTTGCTTTTCTGTCCGATTTAAACCACAAGTTTGTTCATCAAATGTTTGGATTTAAAAAAATGCCGAATATGATTTTTAGACTTTTACCATACAATTTTGCATTGTAGATGGCATCGATGACCGTTATTATTTAATATGGTTTAAATTGGACAAAAGTCAAAAGAATGATGATGCTGTGATACTCTTAGTGGCACATATATATTCAGAAAGGTTTTTGCAGTTATAAGTGTGACAAACACTTATGTTGTCGGGTTGAACCACATCCAGAATTTTTCTTAACTCGACGCTTAGGCTCCTATTCTGGAGCTATTGCCAGGAGGTTAAGGAAAAACGAAAGGCCTAAATCTACATACTTCTTAAAGTGGTGGATAAGGGCAGGTTAAATTCTTGTAGTTCGATTACGGGACCTCAATCTGCCTACTCCCCAGATCTCACTGGAAATTGTGGCTGAATTTCAGTGTGTTCAACACTAACCTGAGAGGCAGCTGACTGCCGCTTGATGGTGTTGTGTTATTTATAATGGGGGTCTACCTGGGTTGTGATCAAAAACATTAGTTCGGTTGTTAAGATTTATTGTATTAGGTACCGTAATAACGGTAATTAGCACAGGCGTGCGACGCTTCGAAAATTTCCAACTGAACCCGAACTTGAACAGAACCTTCGGTTTGAAAATATGTTCGCACTAGCGATGTTGAAGTAGTTTGAAGTTCGAAATATTTGATTCTCCAAAATAGATTGAACTTCGCTGCTCAAAAATACTTTGAAATTTAAGTTTACAGGCATTGAATGCTGCCAAAGATAGCGAAGTTGCGGCACTGTTAACTCAGTAGTTTTTAACTTGTTATCAGTGTCATTGAGTCGATAGCATAATTTCCGGAGATTTCACTCATGCATATTTTTGACAGTTGGTAGGACACATTAAGACGCGAGGGTGCCATTTATCAATCACAGAATTGATTTTCTTATATATCCTAGCTTCCCAACACCTTTTTGTAACAATATTATGATAGTGGTGTTCGAATGCGATCAGTAACATAAATTTTCAGGATTTATGAGGATAATTGTAGATTTCCTTTGGAAAACACTGGTTTCAACCTGCTTCATTGCAAAATGAGCGAAAACAGTTAATTGTTCACAATCAGGAGACAGTTCAAATTTTAAGTAGTTGTTTTATACCTACCATGCTCACTTTGAACCCTCTCAATCTGTTTGCTAAAACTGGCTAGCCCAAACAACAACAACATATTTATAATTGAGCTTATCTATAGATCTAGAAATCTAAAAAGGTTTAAAATATTTTTTGTTTTTTTATTTTTTATTTAACTTTGATCAATCTCCACAACTATCGGCACCAGAAGGCATTTTCACCCAATCAACCTGCTAATTTTGTCGAACCATTCCTTTTTGTGAAAAGAATAGGAATCTTTTACATATCAAATATTGTATGTTACAATATTCCTAAATTTTGTATTTAAGGAAATGATATATGAACACTTAAGACTTTTTGGTAGTTCCATGTTCGATTCTGAAATTCTTAGAAGGTCAAAGTTCGACTGTGTAGCTTAGACATACTATTTCTGAGGTTTGAAATTCGAGGCAACATATTTGCTTCGGTTTGTTCCTAGTTCGTTGCAAACAAAACATAGGTTCGCACACCCTAGTAGAAATATTAGAGGTTTAATGAAAAAATTACAGGAGATCAATAATGATGATTTCAAGTTTTTGATTCATGGTTAAAACGTGTCTCTTCCATTTCAGCGACATGCTGTATGTACACAAATTAAACAGAAAATATACCGTGAACACACAAACTCGCTTTGCAATAGAAAATCAACTAAGTAATTAACAACAAACTAAGTAATTCTGGTAGTCCTTATAAATTGAAAAGAAGTTTATTTGTTCCTTTCAGCACTGCTGACCATGCAATCACGATTGATATCAAGTGTAAAAAGATAAGGGCAATCAAAATTTATGACCTTAACATAACCATTCCGGGATATAAATCTTTCTTGGTGTTCCTACTGTAGTGACAGTGACGTTCGGAGATAAATAGAAATTCACCACAAGATAAGCAATCTATGACAGTTTATTCTGCTTATACATATACTACTACACTACCTACAGGTTCTAAGGAATTGTACAGTTTTATTTTCCTCGTTATTTTTGCAAATTGTAATTATAACAGGCAGACATGTACTTAGATGGTCGCTGGTTTTTATTAGGGATATCTATTAGATTTTGGCGAGTGTAAACGGAAAAAATTCAAATTTTAATCTATTCCTGGTTTGTAAATTTTGACGAATTTCTCAACACGGAATATCCACATAAGAATAATCGAGAGTTTACTGTATATGTAAAAAAGTAACTACTAATATTTAACAGTCAAATAAATAAAAATATTCCTCAACAATCTACTAAATTGGTCTTTATATTAAACATTGCTTAAGAAAACTTAAGAACACTTACTGTATTCTTGTACAGATATTTTCATTTCACTAGCACCTTTCTTTATGGAATTTAAAGCCACCAGCCAGGTTGCTCCTTCAGAGACAAGTGAACCTCCAAGAATAAAATATGCCTACAAAAGTTACTTCTATTAGACTTTATCTACTAACTAACATATGCTACTATAGTAGTTTATTTAGAATACTTGTTTTTATTGCATTTTTGCTTTATCATATTGTTTTCATTCAACTCAGGTTTAATTTAATCATTTTTGGTGAAACAGCGATATACTCATTATTTTACACCCATGCAGGTCGTTATACTTACCCAATAAAAATCTTGCATTTGTTCTGGGTAAAGTAAGCCTGTAATACCATGATAAAAAGATAGACCAGTACCTACACAGAATATACCAACACCAGAAATCAAAGATGCAACATATTTCATATTAGTATAACCATAAGGATGTTCCGAGTTTGCAATCTGGAAAATGAGAACAAAGCATTACCATCCTCAGCGAGTTTAATTGTGAATTATAGTATAATTAAAATTAACAAAATGTATAAAAGGTCTTTTTTTCACAAGTTAAGTTGTTAAAGAATTTTTATTTGGCAAAAAATGACATATAGTGTTAACAAAACACAAAACAAATACTTTTGTGATGAGAGAACATTGATCATTCTCCACATATTTTTTCATGGTCCCAAAAAACGGTGATTGTTGGTCATTTTATTTTGTACCTTAAATACTGTACACAATTTTTAGTGAATTTTTAATTTAAAAAATTCACTAATAGAGAGGTATTGATGGTGAGACTTTGCAAAATTTTTTCCAAATGAGCGCGAACTAGGACCCCTAGAACCCATATGTTGGGTCAGTTTCAGTATATATATATATATATATATATATATATATATATATATATATATATATATATATACCCAAGCAACAAATTAAGGCATATTAACCAGCACTCGAGTCCAAATAACCTAACGAAGTTATAATTTAGTTATAATTAACCAAAAATGTTGGCTTGATTGTCATAATCACTACAAATTTGAGAATCCAGCTCCCAGTTAGCCTATTTTTGACCATTAAAATTACTCCAAAGTCAGTAACTTACAAGTAAGTAAATTGGTAAAAATTTGGTTCAGTTTTACCTATAAATATACTTAAATATAATTTTGAGTTTCAATTCCACAATTGGTAATTTTTAGGTCGAAGTGTGCCCTAAATTGGACTGTGTCCAGATACCTAAAATACCTATTTTAAGGTAATTTATTACCTAATATTAACTTGCAATACGTCTTTGTGGTATAGTAAATTGGAGGTCTTCTTATGAAGTCCAGATTACATATATATTACCAATACAATACAACACAGGATATATTTTGGGCTATAAGATAATCTAAAATGGTTTTCTGATTGACTGTATAGTCATAATTACTGCAGAAGCGGTCTTCCAAGTCAAATTGCCTACATCAACATTTAAAATCTGACTTCAAATAAAAATGTCCTCAACATTCAAAGTGTATAGCAGTGAAATCAATTTGTGAATGTTGAAGGTGTTTCAGTTGATGAACTGAATTAATAAAAGTTTTATTATTTAGTCACAGTCTCTGTGTAAATCCAAAAAACACATGACAACTTCATCGGCTACTACTATATGGAAGAAAAACTGCTGATTTAAAATCACCACGTTTACTCCTTCAATATAATACATCCCTTTTTATGCCAATGGATTGAAGTATTGGCAACATGGTCAGCTGTCATATGTTTATGTTTATTTACCTATTTTCACTCTATTGATGTCTATAACATATTATGGAATCAAAGATAAAAAACGCAATATAATCACTCCTATATGTCTCTCCAGTATGTAGGTATATAAGTATGATATATATATATATATATATATATATATATATATATATATATATATATATATATATATATATATATATATATATATATATATATATATATTTAGATACATGAAAATCTATGATTGCTAATACATTTAAACTAAATTCGTTTACCATGTAGTTGAAATTCCCATAATAGAACAAAATGCCTTCAAAGTTTGGTTAGTTTGCCTTGTCATTAGGAATTGTGACTTATAGGTAAAAAAATAGAGCAAAATTAACTTTCAGGCCAATAATGTTACAACGGTTGCCATATTAAACTATGCTTGCAGTGTCCATCTTGATTGTATTGAAAAACTACAAAAATTTTTTTGTTAAATCTAGTGTAATTAAATTTTACCTCGAAAAAAAAACATAAAATAATGCTTGTATACAATAAGGGTAGGATAGTTTTGTCTTGTTTACCTCACCAACGCTCAAAATCATAATTTCAAGAATTTTTAATAGCTTTTAATTTTAACTAATTTTACTTTTTACAGAGGCGCTTGAATTATATCAAAGTATCATAATGATGTTAACAGAAAAAACATAACCGCAGTGGTTTTTTCCTTTATACAGTGCGAATTACCTTTATCATTGATCCAAATATTTAAAGTATCTTCTTTGACCATTCAGCATGGTGTCATTTTTAAACAAAGATGGACATACCTAGTTGCTGGTATCTACTGTTTGTTATTACATACATAACCACAGATCCTTCAGAATAATGTCACATGCGCAGTTTGTTGTTAAGAATTTCATGATATTTGCGCCCAGATGTCGGATTCAAGTAAAACGTTGGACGTATTTACCAATAAATGACGTCCATTGGCCCAATATAGAATGAAAATGCCCTAAATATAATTAAAACGCGTTGGTCGAAATGCCTTGCAGGGCCTATTATCGACTTCCATATTACTTTTACTTTATTCCCCACATAGGTAAAATACACTTCAATTTTACTTTAAAATGACCTGTGGTGATTTGGTCGCTGACCTATATTAACAAAACAGAACCACTACTTAAAAGACATAAAAATATTAAATTATTATTTAAGTGCTCTTTTTTATTAGTGTTTTATATATTGATCAAAATGTAGATTGCGCAATTCCAAAAATTGTGATTTTACACATCAAAACAAAATTTTATTTAATATTCAAAGGAATATATATATATATATATATATATATATATATATATATATATATATATATATATATATATATATATATATATATATATATATATATATATATATATATATATATATATATATATATATATATATATATATATATATATATATATATATATATAGCAATGATAGAAATTTTCACACATACAATTATTTCAGAATTTACACAGTTCCCACTCATATCTAAAAAGGCCTTTTTAGTACAGAAGTTTTGACACCTTGACTTCCTTACTTGCTCTGCTGTTTGCAGGTGTCGGGTCTGTTGGAATCTTGGACAATGGAACATCTAACCGCTTCCCTAACGACCGCGTCTGGCGTCGTGGGTTCTTGGTGGATTTGTAAACCTTATTAACTTAAATGCTTCAATCTTATTTTATAGCTCACAGCTCGTAAAGTTAAGGAACCTTCAAGCCTTAATCATTTTATGACCTCTATAATTTCTGGTCTACTAATAATGGCGTCATTGATAGGTGATAGAAAGTGGCTTTGGTAGTTGGGATCAGTCTGGCAGGCCATCACACACAGATGCACCAGCTCCTACAACGTCACCTAAGTGTTCGTGCCATCTTCATAGCTGATCTGTTATAGTAAGCAGTATCATATTGTTACTTCTTTGACCATTCAGCATGGTGTCATTTTTAAACAAAGATGGACATACCTAGTTGCTGGTATCTACTGTTTGTTATTACATACATAACCACAGATCCTTCAGAATAATGTCACATGCGCAGTTTGTTGTTAAGAATTTCATGATATTTGCGCCCAGATGTCGGATTCAAGTAAAACGTTGGACGTATTTACCAATAAATGACGTCCATTGGCCCAATATAGAATGAAAATGCCCTAAATATAATTAAAACGCGTTGGTCGAAATGCCTTGCAGGGCCTATTATCGACTTCCATATTACTTTTACTTTATTCCCCACATAGGTAAAATACACTTCAATTTTACTTTAAAATGACCTGTGGTGATTTGGTCGCTGACCTATATTAACAAAACAGAACCACTACTTAAAAGACATAAAAATATTAAATTATTATTTAAGTGCTCTTTTTTATTAGTGTTTTATATATTGATCAAAATGTAGATTGCGCAATTCCAAAAATTGTGATTTTACACATCAAAACAAAATTTTATTTAATATTCAAAGGAATATATATATATATATATATATATATATATATATATATATATATATATATATATATATATATATCAATGATAGAAATTTTCACACATACAATTATTTCAGAATTTACACAGTTCCCACTCATATCTAAAAAGGCCTTTTTAGTACAGAAGTTTTGACACCTTGACTTCCTTACTTGCTCTGCTGTTTGCAGGTGTCGGGTCTGTTGGAATCTTGGACAATGGAACATCTAACCGCTTCCCTAACGACCGCGTCTGGCGTCGTGGGTTCTTGGTGGATTTGTAAACCTTATTAACTTAAATGCTTCAATCTTATTTTATAGCTCACAGCTCGTAAAGTTAAGGAACCTTCAAGCCTTAATCATTTTATGACCTCTATAATTTCTGGTCTACTAATAATGGCGTCATTGATAGGTGATAGAAAGTGGCTTTGATAGTTGGGATCAGTCTGGCAGGCCATCACACACAGATGCACCAGCTCCTACAACGTCACCTAAGTGTTCGTGCCATCTTCATAGCTGATCTGTTATAGTAAGCAGTATACCATTATTATCTTTAATGTAGCTGCCTCTTCAGTCATTACTATTGGTCACTGGTTTGATGGTATACAATTTTTTCAGATAATTTAGTAAAGCTGCTTTTTCTACTCCTAATGCTAGACAGTTGGTCTGACTATGTTTATCTTCATCTTCTACCATTCTTACTCTTTTGGTAAGATCTGCGGATTCAGAAGACAGTGCTAGATATTAGTTGTTCTTATCTGATGGCGGAGTGCCTTTGTGGATTCCTTTTATCGATAAGATCCCATGATTGTTATAAATCTACACCTTATTTAGCATTTCTTCCCCCCTAATGTAATGTCCAGATGGTTGGCAAAATATTGCCTACAAAATCCAATTTTTCTTCACAATGTAATACAATTGCAGAGGATCTCTACTGAGAACATTTTTTCAACATAACAATGACTGGAGTTTAAAAGCTTAGGTTTATATATTTTGAATAAAAAGCTTGCTCACATCATAACTTTTTTCATTACATAAGGAATAAATACATCCACAGTTAAAATACAGTTCTCGCCTTTGGGCCACTGTGACTTTTAGATTTTAGAACTTGGCCTAAAGGAGATTAACCCATTGCCATCAAACTCTCATGTATCAATCACAGAGGAAATATCTGGATCTCTGCTTTCACCTGGATCATTTTTGACTTCTCAGAAATTGCTTCACTAATTCTTCCACCTGACTTTTATCAAGCCTGTCCTAGTTAAACAACACATGTCTTTAATGTGAAATTACGTAGAGTCTTGTCAAACAACTTGCTACAAAAACTCATTTTTCACTTGATCATACAAACTTTGGATGCCCTCTAGGTGGACATTTGGAAAAATCGCAATTTCCGGCGGGTTTAGAAATAAGTATTTGTGGCGAGAGGGCAGAGTTGGTAAAAATTGTGTGTTTAAAAAAATTGTAGGCAACCGAGCAAGGAAAAAATGTAAAGGGGTGGTTACTTTATATGCTGGTCACCTGCGTGGTGTAGCAATTCTTGTGTAAGTTAGGTTGTTGGTAAAATGTGACAATTACAATTCTTGTTCTAAACTGTTGTGTTGGAAAATGTGAAAATGTCGTAAAACGTAATACAAATTGAATGAATATTTTAGCAGAAAACATTTGCCAGTTAAAAAGCAAACGCAAAGACAACTTTCAGGCTTGACATATATGATCTGCTTTATATCTGTGGTCATTCATTTTTGGGTTATTTCGCTGGATTCCGAAGAAAATTACAAAAGCAAATGAAATAGACTTGGAAGTACATTTTAAAGAACTAAAAAAGAGAGGCTAGCAAGAGAGAAGTAAAATCTGACATAGAGGAGGCAAAAATTGATTTTGTAAATGAACTAAAAAATATTAGGAAAAAAAACAAGATATAGAAATCGTTAGATTAAATGAGGAAGGGGGGAGGTACAATTTTTTGACGTTTGTCTCTGCAACCTTTCAAGTCTATTGTGATGCTTGCATGCAAATCTCTAGTAGAAGCACCCTGTCTAGACATATCTTCCTTTTGATTAAGTTTTTCTGCCAAGTGACTGACACCTCAATCTTGTTATGCCCTCATTGGCCTGCTCAATAGTAAAGCTAGTTGGAGAATAGTTATGGAAACAAAGACTTAAAGGGAATCAAGGACCTAGCAACATTTTTGAAATGAAATGTACAAAAATTTGGTACTTTTATTTGGATTATATACTCGTTTTAAATTGTGTATATTACTAGCACGAGGTATGCTTATTTGTAGAACACACTGTATAATTATTATTTAAACTAAAGGTGTGCACACCTATATTCTTGAAAAGCAAACTATGAACAACCATAAGCAAATATGTTGGCTCGAACTTTGAATCTCGGAAATAGTGTGTTTAAAAATTACAGCCGAACTTCGAACTCTTACAAAATTTAAAATCAGCGAACTTATTCAAATTCTTTAATGTCCATATAACATGTTCTTAAATAAAAAATGAGGTATATTGTATCATATAGTACTTAGTATCTAGAAGACCCCTATTGTTTATACAAAAGGCAGAGGTTAGACTTAATTTCCAGGTGGATTGGGTGAGAACAGTTTCTAATGCAGGTTTTAGTCATAAAGATGGGTCAATGTTGAACTAAAAAAAATACGAAGTTTTAGTGAATTTTCTTTAAAAAAATGCACTTATGAGGAGATCGCGACTTTTGAGTTTTGAAAAAATTTCTTCAAATAAGCGCGAATTAGGACCCCTGGAAGTATGGATAATGCCCTTTTGGCACTTCAAAACAAAAAAACTTTAATTCGAAAATTACAACAAGTTTAATTATAATTCCAAAACAAAGGAGAAATACACGATGTTTAATGTTGAAACACTCGTAATATATCCCAGGTCGGTTTCAGACTTTATATATATATTTATGTGTCGCACCGATAACTCAAAAAAGAATGGGCCGATTTTGATAAAATTTGGTAAATACCTTCCTTTTGCAAGTCGCTTGGATAAATTCGTTTCCCAGGAAAATCTGACTAGTTTTTCCCGGAAAATGCTGTATTTTTTTTCGAAAAATTTTTGTATCTCCGGAAATTACAAAGCTATGGCAGCCAAATTTGGATTCCTGCGTTAAAAGAAAAAAAAGTTATAAGCATTATAGTTTTTCTTCTTAAAACGCCAAAAGGTCGCGATTAAAAACGTCAAAATTGACATGTTCTAAATAATGAACCTGAAACTAACATTACGGGTGATGTAGCAGAAATTTTGTAAGAAGTGGGTTCACTAAGTGAAGATTGGAACCTGTGATGAGCACTGATAAGTACACTTGGAGAACCCAAATCACCACAACACATTTTAAAAGACCTGACGATCGTTTCACTAAATAAGTTAGCGTCATCAGAGGATGAAACATTCAGAATGTTCATTCTCTGATGACGCTAACTTGGTTAGTGAAACGATCGTCAGGTCTTTTAAAATGTGTTGTGGTGATTTGGGTTCTCCAAGTGTACTTATAAGAAGTGTGTTCTATAAAGCCTTAAGTTTCAGCTTCAGCCATCATTTTCCTTCATTTTACTTAAATATTTTCAGAAAATTAATTTCAAATAGCCCTTTTTTCTGATGATTTGGCTGTGAGATAGGTATATAATATACATCTCAAAATTGTGATTATGAATGTTTGACTTTTTTGGCCCATTGCGATGTTTAACCTAATGTTGCTCGAAAACAATTTGCAATTACAGTCACAAATTCTAAAGAATTCTGGCGTTAGAATGTTAGAATATATAGAAAGATTAATTCGGTGATTGGTAAATGGCTCTTGTCAGGTGCCATTTGTCCACGAACTGTCTAAAATACACAGAAGTAGAGTCCCCTAAAATTACTCTTAAAGACTTAATGGGACTCATACAGATTAGAGGGCCGTTACCGAGTTAAAATTTCGCAACCTTTGGCACCATTGTTCAATTTCAACATATTTTTGAGCAAGAAACTATTTTAAAATTACCTAGCACATACAATTTTTTGACCTGCAGCTTCTGGTTGAGTTATAAATTTTGTAGCTTCACTCACCGCTAATTAGATATTAATATATTTACATACGCCAGGAACAGCAATAGTTATAAAAAAAATTTTAATATAGATTTTATAAAATACAAAATCAAACAATATAAGTGAGGAGATGAATGAGAAATGAATGCAGGTGTTCACAGGATTCCGTTTTGGCGCCCACGTTTTCCTTTGCATATAAATGATCTGTTAACAACCAACAATCGGATCCATAGCTTGAGTGATTATAGCACCTTTCGCAGCACATTCTCATCGACTCACCCAATATCTGTTTCTATCTCCTTATCAATGAGAGTTGAAGTAACCAACTCCCCAAATTATGACCTGTCTAAGATGCTTAGCAGGAGCATTGCAAATCTGGTTTCAATAACACTGAATTGCACCACCTCTAGGAAGAGTGGCTCGTAGGGCCCATATGTTTAGAGGCTGGAAAAATATTGCACAAAAAATCCATTGTCTACATTAGGGAAAAACTGTTCCAAATTATCTTCGCTGTCATTTGCACGTGTCCAATATTACAAAGGCAGCAGCGAAGAAGCTTGGGTCTCTTGTTTCAGGTTCAAAATTTGTTTTCATCATAGCAGCTTCTGATGCTGTATACGTACACACCTGGAATATTGTTCTAATGGGGTGCTGTCCTAAAGACAACCTTGCCCCTCTTAGATTTTATTCAGACCGATATGTTCACCTTATAGGAAATTCATCTATCAATGCCAATCTCACTTCTCTAGACCATAGGAGAAATGTTGGAGATATCTGCCTCTTCTATAGATACAACCACCAACATTACTTATCAGAAATTGTTTCGTTAGTATCCCCGCTTGAGACTTTTATTTGAAAAACCCATTTTGGTGCCAAATTGCTAACTTGTCCAATAGTTCGTTATGAATTCTCATTCTTTTTCAGTTTTGGAAAAAAATGGACACAATACATTTAGCTTAAAAGATTACGGAATTATTCACCATACCTTTTGTGTTCTGCTAGTCAGATAAGATCTCAACACTATATGATCATTTTCCAAGCCTCCCACCGTACATAAACTCAGTTTCTGAGTTTACTAGATTAAAAGCTTTGATTAGATCGCAGGAGAGTCATTTGTACCTTTTATTTGTTTCCTAGTGATATCAGTATTTTTTTTAAAGAATTCTTAAAGCTGTATCTATTGATCTACCATTACTATATCCATGTTGGTGTTAACTTCGTAATACAATTTTTATAGAAAAATAAAAAGCATGCATTAACTAAATTACCTGTACAGACTTGTGTATACCAAACGCCAAAATTAACTGATTAATTGTATCTGCAAGTGAATGTATACACTCTGAAAACATACTGTGTGACCCTGTGTAGACCCAGGCAAATAGTTTGAATAGAAAGTTTGCACCATTTCTGTAAAAAGGAAATATAAAATAAATTCTCTATAGTTATTGCTTTTTAGTCTATTAAGACAAACAATATTCACAACTTAACCAGCATAGATACAAATTTAGCAACTTTTAGCACGTTTATCAGTGGACACGGTCAAAGCAAATTACAAATTCAAAATCTATGAAAACACAAACTTTACACAATGACAAAAATGATGAGTAAGACATACGACATAAGCGCCAAAATTTCCTGGCCTGGCATAGATCCAAGATATCGCAGTGTGTCAAAATTTGGAAGATATTGGTCCAAGTCTTATTAGCCTTGGAAACAACAAAAATGGATTTTATATCAATTAGTTTTCTTATAACTGACACTTGTTCATCACGATGTCAGAAGTAACGGAAATTAAGTGTAGAGCTGTTATTAAATTCCTTATTCCAGAAGGTCTTCCACCTCAAAGCATTCAAGATAGGCGAATGGGTGGTACAGGGAAAATTCTCTGTCTTATTCGGTAGTAAAAGATTGGTCAAAATGGTTTTAAATGGGGCAAGAATCCTTGGAAGATGACGCAAGAACAACAAGGATGATAGAAGTGGTGATGGATAACAAAATTACCCTGGTTGAGGACCTCATATTAAGCGATTGAAGCTTGAAAGTTAAAAAAATATAAAAAATGTCGGGGCCTTCAGATACAAGCGTTCGACAAATATTTCACGAACATTTAAGCATAAATAAAGTTAGTGCAAGGTGGGTCCCCAAACATCTTTCAGCAGTTCAGCGCCTGCGTCGTGTTGAATGTGTACGATCCTTTTGGACCTCTGTGGAGAAAACACAGTGGACATGTTGAAGACAATTGTCATGAGCGACGAAACTACGGTTCTCTACTATGATCCTTTGTGCAAAGGGAGTCGATGAAATGGAGGTGTAAAGGAGAAGCACTGCTAAAAAAGTTCCAGGTCTGTGAGTCGACAAAAAAAAAAGGTTAAAATTTTTGGGATTTTGAGGGTATTCGTTGCATAGACTTTTAAAGAACGCAACACCACAGTCAATGGGGCATTTTATGCAACACTTCTGCATAAATTACGACAAAATATTCGAGATCCAAGACAGGGGAAACTGACCAGAGGCGTGTGTTTGCTTCATGACAATGCACCCGCACACACTGCTAGGATTGCACAAGCCGCAATTCGTGACTTTGGTTTCAAACAAATTGATCACGCTCTGTATAGTCCAGATATGGCCCCCAGTGACTACTACCTATTTGGAGATTTAAAAAAGGACCTTTGCGGGTGCAATTTCAGTGACAACGAAGAGGTGAAAGCTGCAGTTATTTTCAGGACAAACCAAAAGAATATTTTTTTAAGGGTATTGAATTGTTGCTGAAACGATGTAATAAGTGCATTAATGTTGTTAGGTAGGACTATATTAAAAAATAAAATTTATTTGTGAGTCAACGCTTATTTCAGAGTCAGGACGGGAAATTTTGGCGCTTACCTCGTAAATGCAAAAACAAAATATTATATGAACTCCACCAAAGAGTACTTACATTGCAACTGCTGTTATGACAACTTTTCCTGATCTACCCATTAAACCAGATTTAGTATCTACTTCAGATTCTTCAGATTTACCCAATTCTCGTCTATAATCTCTTAACCTCCTTTTTACAGTAAATAAATCTGGAAATTTTTATAATAGAAAAACTACTTTCCATAATTTGTCAATTCATATTATCTTTCTCTTAATATTTCTAAACATAAAAAACGCTTCACATGCATTCCAACAAGAACTGGTAAAATTTTCATATCATTATTTATTGAAATCCTTTCCGAACAGATGACAAAATGATTGTGTTTATACTTACTTTGCTGATATTTTTTTTTCTCAATATCCCTTCTAATTTTTTCCTTTGAGACATTCTCTTTAGAACCCCATATTTCTGTAGCTTTAGCTTCAACATCTTTTCTCCAATAAACTGTTATTGGAGGTTCACATTCATAAGGTGAGCGGCGTTTAGTTTTGGGTAATGCTTCAAGATCTGAGGGTTTTAACAAAAAATCTGACATGGCTCTAACTGGTGTAATAAAGTTTCTTTCAACAGACTGAGCAGTAAAATCTACGCGTTTTCTTTTCTTCAGTGGTGGAGTTTTTGCTAAATAAAAAATATTATTTAAAAATTTTTATGAACAAGAAAGACAAATTGCTGAAAAGTAGCTACAAAACAATTCTCAAAAGTATATAAATATGTAAAATCAAAAAAAATTGTTCTTGATATATTTAAAAAAAATTAAGGTTTTAACTCTTCATAATTACTCATAATCTTTCAATTTCAAAAAAATGGAAGTGTACTTCTATGTAACTTTTAGTGAATTTTCTTAAAAAAATTCACTAATGAGATCTTGACTTTTGAAAAAATTTCTTCAAATGAGCGCTATTTAGGACCCCTGGAACCCAAATCCGAGGTCGGTATCAGACTTTATATGTTACGTCAAAGTCGCGATTTTAAACGTCAAAATTGTTAATATTTAGGCAATGAACCTGAAATTAATATGATCTATGGAAGGAAAATGTCTCAAGAATAATGTTTTACAAAGCCTGAAGTCTTAGTTTCAATCGTCATTGTCCTTCATTTTACTAAAATATTCCCATAAAATTCATTTCAAATAGACCCTTTCTCTGATGCTTTAGCAGTAGTGTTGGCTATACAGTTTATCATTTAATGGTATATCATTTTTGTCGAATTTTCGTAAAAAATCAGTAAAGCACAATATATCCTTTATTATGCAAGTTACGAAAAAAAGTTGTATACATTAATTGTAGGGTGTCTTAAGCTACATCTTAAAAAATATTTCCACAATTACAGGGTGGCCCATAAGTCGTTGGTGATTCAAATTTTCTTTTTTTTTTAGTGAATTTTTTTAATCGAACATGCCCTATGTTATTGCATTTTTGTATTTTCCATCAAAATATAATACATCTTTGTAAGAAAAGAAATTCGGGACGCAACAAGTGCCTTATGGTAGCGAATTTTCATTAAATGCTTCAAATTTTGAATCAATTTGCTATTAACCTATAAGGTTGACCAGAAAACCAGTTTTTTTGGGACCAATTTAAGTTTACTTTCGGAAATTTTTGTACATTTTCAAACAATAAAGTTATTTTGATGAAACATGGCACATTGTTTCTAATATACAGGTTATACTGGTAACAAAATTTGCCTGCTTTCTTAAAAAAACATATTTGTATTTAAAAACATTTTTATGAAAATTCACTACCATAACGCACTTGCTGCGTCCAGAGTTTTTCTTCTGATCCAGTATTCCTTATAAAGTAATGATTAGGGAGAGGTACATTCCATAGACCCGATACCAATATCAAGTATCTAATTTGTATACTATCCATTACCGTACACTAATCTGTTATGCTCCAGCCCTTCCACCAACATTGACTAATTGGGATAGCTACTGTACAGTCTTCTTATTTACCATAAAGTAATCTTAAGATGTAGTGACTCCCATGATTATTGAACATATAAATACAATATTGGAAGAATAAATAGAATAAATGAATTGTGTGAAATCACATTCTTTTGATTTACAGAATTATAAATTTTATTTAAAGAAAACCTACACAGAGCACAATCAGATATATATATATATATATATATATATATATATATATATATATATATATATATATATATATATATATACAGGGTCGCTGATAAGTCTGGAAACGGTCGATTATCCGGGAAAATATACAAGGTGTCGAAAAAAGTTTTATACAAAAGTTTTTGGGTTCTTCAATGTCTACTAGGCGGTGATAATTTTATTTATACAGGGTTGGTCATACAGGCGTGGCACACCAATATTAATTTTTTTTTAATGGAACACCCTATATATTATTCGATATTTCAATCCTTCTCTTAATTTTGAGCAACATTTATGAGAAGCATAATGTACCTAAACTCAATCGTTTCCGGGTAAAAAAATAAATAAAAATAAACGCTACTGTTTTTAAAATCTATTGGATGAAGAACAAAAATAAATGAAAAGTAGAATATCTCTTGAAAACAATCTGTGAGTGTGAAAAGAACCGGTTGCGATGTTTTTAACATTGTTTGGAATCCCAAGATAAGATAAGATGCCTATAAGAAACGCAGTATTATTCTTTTGTTTTAAAATGTTTCCAGGACAACAAATGTCAAACATTCATTCAGTGTCAACAGTTTTGAAACATTAGTAATTTAGTGTCAACAGTTTTTGTGCAAAATGGCAAGTTTAAGTGAAACCGAACGTATCGAAATTTTAATGATGATAGGGTACGGTGATAGAACACGAAGTTTTGCTCAAGTGGTGATTATGTTCAATGAGTTGCATCCTGAGCGGGAATCGATCTCCAAATCCACAGTTTCGAAAACTTTGCATCGTTTTCACGAAACTGGCGGTATCAAGGATAAACCTAGAACTGGAAGGCCAGTAACCGTTACAAATGAAGAAAATTCTTTGAATGTAATATTGGATGTGGTGGAAAATCCGAAAACTTCGGCACAGCAATTGGCTTTAAATCACAATATGAGTCGATATTCAATTCAAAAGATTACGAAGCGGGAAAAGTTCCGTCCATATAAAATTCATTTATTGCAAGAACTGAGTGAAGACGATTTTGATCGCAGGAATCGAGTTCTGTGAACTTATTATGGAGAAGTTACGCCAAAATTTTAACTTTGCCAACCACATTTTGTTTTCCGACGAATCTACATTTTGTTTGAATGGACAAGTCAACCGACACAACTGTAGGTACTGGTCAGACGAAAACCCACATTGGATGGAACAAATTCACACCCAAAGACCGCAAAAAGTAAATGTTTGGTGTGCTATTATTGGTGGACATATCATAGGACCTTATTTTATACACGGTAATTTGAACTCTGCTCGATATTTGACACTTTTGCAAGAATCAATTGTTCCAGACGTAAGTCGATTATTTCCGAACAATAACGACCCAAATCTACCAGCGGAAGAAATATGGTTTCAGCAGGATGGGGCACCCCCTCATTTTGGAATTGAGGTACGGGAATATCTGAATCAAACCTTTCCTGGCAGATGGATAGGGCGCAGGGGAACTATTGAATGGCCAGCTAGGTCTCCCGACATGACGCCGCTTGACTTTTTTTTGTGGGGTCATGTAAAAAATTTAATTTACCAAAATAGACCGCAGAATATTGAAGAGTTGCAAGCAAGGATTGTGCATGAAATTAATAACATTCCTCAAAACGCTCTTGTAAACGCAGTGCAATGTTTTGTTAAGCGAATTCATTATTGTCAGGAGGTCAATGGAGAACACTTTGAACATCTTATAAAATAGGATTCCAAACAATGTTAAAAACATCGCAACCGGTTCTTTTCACACTCACAGATTGTTTTCAAGAGATATTCTACTTTTCATTTATTTTTGTTCTTCATCCAATAGATTTTAAAAACAATAGCGTTTATTTTTATTTATTTTTTTACCCGGAAACGATTGAGTTTATGTACATCATGCTTCTGATAAATGTTGCTCAAAATTAAGAGAAGGATTGAAATATCGAATAATATATAGGGTGTTCCATTAAAAAAAAATTAATATTGGTGTGCCACGCCTGTATGACCAACCCTGTATAAATGAAATTATCACCGCCTAGTAGACATTGAAGAACCCAAAAACTTTTGTATAAAACTTTTTTCGACACCTTGTATATTTTCCCGGATAATCGACCGTTTCCAGACTTATCAGCGACCCTGTATATATATATATATATATATATATATATATATATATATATATATATATATATATATCATACATATTAAGTATTTTTGAGCAACGAACTTTGAACTTCTTTGAATCTCCTGAAATTGCACACTGACTCAGTGGAACTGATACAGAGTTTAAAGCGCTGCTACCAAGTTACAACTTTGCTACATTTGACAGCATTGGATGCCTGTGAAGTTCAATTTAGTATTATATATATATATATATATATATATATATATATATATATATATATATATATATATATATATATATATATATATATATATATATATATATATATATATATATATATATATATATATATATATTGAAACTGAGCCCGGATATGCGTTCTACGGTGCCTAATTCGCGCTTATTTGAAGAATTTTTTTCAAAATTCCAAGGTCGGATCTCCTCATTAGTCAGTTTTTTTTTTAAGGAAATTCGCTAATAAGACGAAGGTGTAAATTTTAGAGATCTGAAAGGTTACTATAAGGTAAAGTCACCAAAAGTGAATTTCAAAGTCATGGAGGAGAGAATATACATTTTGTTGTATTTATTTTAAAGGTGCTTTTTATTGAAAAATACTTAATATGTAATATATAATATATATATATATATATATATATATATATATATATATATATATATATATATATATATATATATATATATATATATATATATATATTATATATTACATATTAAGTATTTTTGAGCAACGAACTTTGAACTTTTTTGCAGAATTACGTATTTCAAACTACTTTAGCGCTGCCTAGCACAAACAAATTTGCAAGTCAAACCTTTGGCCTGAGTGCGGTTTGAAATTTCGAAGCATTGCACACCACTAATTAGTCATTTGTAGTGGTTGCTCATTCCTTTCATAGATAACTGTAGCCCATTGATTGTTTAAATTTGCATTGCCATCTTGCTGTTGGTGATTTCGTGAAATCGAACTTATGACTTTCATTGTCTTGTTATTGCTATATAAGTAGCCATTAAAAAAGGATTGATTGCTTTTTATTGTGGTGTTATTGCTATATAACTAGGTATGTCCAACCTCTAATAGATCTTGCAAAAGGGTCATTGTTTGTTACAAAAGGTTGTAAAGACTTGATATAACTGGGATTTTCATATCCATATTAAATTCTGGTAACCATGGGCTTAATGTGAGGAAGTTCATAATCATCAAAAAAAAAAAAAAGCCAAAACTATTTGCTTGTGCTTTTATAAACTGGCAACACATCGATAGTAATATTAATAGAAATAGTTTGTGAAATATCTTTGACATGAGCTAAACAGTTTTTAAACATAATTCAAAACATTGATGCCAATAATTACGTTAGTACCATTATTCGCAAGAATAATATTTCTCGAAGTTGTTGGTAATGTACTAGGATCAGATGGCAATGAATTGATTTGAAAAACGATGGAGATTCCAAATGTGTAGTAAGCCCTTAGAGCTATATGACCAACATCATATGTCATTGCCCATTCTCTAAATTTATTGTGAAAATTAATTCTCTCTACCAGCAACTCTGATGCTAACTGCGAGGGTTTCTAATTTGCAGGTCAGCAGGTTGACCGCAGGTCAGCATGTTACAATGTAAAAACTTTGCAGGTCGGTGCAATTTCTTGCAAGGTAGACTATGTTCTATCTATACGCGATATGCTGATATTATAAAACTACACCAATCAACCGCCACCCTCATATTTAACATTAGTGGCTGCAGGTTGATATGTTTTACTTAAAAAACTCTGCAGGTCAGTGCAATTTCCTGCAGGTCAGCACCTTACTTGCAACAATATTATCAAACACCAAAGTATCTTGAACTAACTTTGATTTTCTTACTTATTTTTCCACTATCTATACATACAATTATTCTGTATCTATGTACATAGTAAGGTAAAGAATAAAAGATAATTATTTTAAGTCTCTAAAGGTCCATGAGGAGATGATCTAAATTGCAAGAAGTTCAACTTACCTGCAGAGTTTATCATCTGTAACATGTGCAAATTATGTGAAGTATGGGGGTAGAAGTTGACTGGTCTAGTTGTATGTTGGTATATCGTGTATAAGTAGAAAATGGTCTGACCTGCAAGAAATGAAACTAACCTGCAAATGTTTAAGCTGTAACAGCCATTTATGTGAATCTCGGGGGTCAGGGTTGGCTGGTGTACTTTTATAATACCAACGTGTATTGGTGGGCAAATGGTCAGGCCACTGGCCTGCATGAAATTGCACTGACCTGCAAAGTTTTTAAGCTGTACCATACCAACCCTACGTGAATAACAGGGTTTTGGATTGGTTGGTGTACTTTTATAATATCAAGATATCGTGTATAGGTAGGAAATGGTCTGACCTGCAGGAAATTGCACTGACCTGCAAAGTTTTTAAGCTGTACCATATCAACCTGCAGCCAATTACGTGAATTACGGGGGTAGGGGTTGGTTGCTGTACTTTTATAATATCAAGATATCGTGTATAGGTATAAAATGGTCTGACCTGCAGGAAATTGCACTGACCTGCAAAGTTTTTATAAACTGTAACATATCAACCTGAGGCCACTTACGTGAATTACGGGGGTGGGGGTTGGTTGGTGTACTTTTATAATATAAACATATCATGTGTAGGTAGGAAATTGTATGACTTGCAGGAAATTGCACTGACCTGCAAAGTTTTTACATTATGACCTGCTAACCTGTAGCCAACCTGCTAACTGCAAATTAACTAGAACCCGCTAACTGTGGGGCCTGCTACTATTTCTAGAAAGTTCTTTTCCTCCAGTTGGGTGTGCCAGTCATGGAGTACCTCCTCAAATTAACTTTGACTATTACTTCTTCAGATATCTTATTGGATTGTTCACTGGAATTTTTCCCATAAAAATGCTGTTTAATTATTGATTTATTACCTACTAGTGATTCGAATTATTATCTAAACATTTTCAACAGACTACCAGCTAATATTCTGATTGTGTTACATTAAGGAAAAAATATTTCAGGTACCTACCTGATGTTCAAGTTATATTGTGATACTAATATTGTAATTTATCATCTTACCTGGTTCTTCCTTAGCTTCCTTTGGCTCTTTGATTCCTACAATTTTCTCTTTTAACTTTTTTAGTGGTTCTGATGAAGTGACAGGTGCAACTTTTTCTAGACTTTGTTCCTTAACATTGTTCAAAAGTATTTTTTCAGTTTTAACATCTGGAATTTGAGATTTCTTGTCACCAGATGCTAATAATTTAACTGGTGTTTCTTTTTCCTTTGCGTCTTTATTAACCGGGTGTTCGCTATCAGATAACTGCACCTTAGTTGATTCATGGCTTTTAGATTTCTAGAAAATATATTACCAGAATAGTATTATTAACATAATAAGGTAACCCTTAAGATTGATACGACAAGGATGCATGGATATTTGAGCGTGCCCCGAAGGGTCACTCAGCTATTTTAATTTCACACAGCGTTGCCACGTCCTATTCCGGAATCAATAGTCAGACAGAATAATTATAATTATATATATATATATATATATATATATATATATATATATATATATATATATATATCAGTTAATTGAAATTTTTGTTTTTTTAGTTATTAAATAAATACTGAAATACCGCTGTATGAAATATATTATTATTACACATAATAGAACTTATATATATATATATATATATATATATATATATATATATATATATATATATATATATATATATATATATATATATATATATATATATATATATATATATATATATATATATATATATATATATATATATATATATATATATATATATATATATATATATATATATATATATATATAGTGTATGTATTTTTTCTTTCACGTTGGTCTATTTCCGTGACGCCAGGGAGCAGTTTCACCTCACTATCCTGGAAATTTTGCTGAACCGCCGCCTTTCTGTAAGGAGGGTTGGGATCTTTTACATGCTCAACATCGCCTGGACACAGGACCGATCGCTTTACGCCTCCTCCGAAGGGCGGAACGTGCAGACATCCAACTAGCTCAAATACAATGCCACAACCTCGGTTGATGTTAATTTTACAGTATGTTGTGAAAAAGTTAATGGGGAACCCTTGGAATCGAACCCAGTACCCTTCGGTTCAGAGGCACACATTCTTACTCCTGGGCCACAGAGACTCCATGTATGTATACTTGGTATTGCTGCACAATGTATGCTACAAATTCTGAAAACAAGTTTCTATGTTGAAATTTATTCCTCCACATGAACTCATCCAGGTATAATGCAAATAACGCTTCTGACGTGCTAAACTAACTCCTTAGTTTGCGTTTGGCACGAATCCACATATTTTCTACATCCTGCATATGAACGTTACGACCACGTGGATTCACAAAATTTTGTTGGTGAATCACGACATGGTGTTCATACACTCCACCATCGATTAAACCTAAGCCTACGTTATTATAGTCCTTCCAACCATCGAAGTTAACATAATTTTCAGCACAGTGATGCTGCTTCCCGGTGATTGACCATAGTTGCGGAATTAGACTGACGTTAGACACAAAATATAAATACAATCCAGTAAAACGTTACTGTCGCAATATTGTTTTCCACAATTCACAAAAGTAATTTCTGATGTAAAATTTTTTTGAAAATGGTATATCTAGTCTTGTATCTAATTTTGTTTATGTAAGTCAGTCTATTTTCGCAACTATGTAAAATCAGCGACGACAGGGATAACTTTCTTCACTACCCCACCATTTTGTCAATTCTGCCGAACCCCTTTTCTTATGTAAGAAATGTAGTGATATTTAGAGTGCCTAACATCGCATAGTAAACGCGATCAACAGTTTTCGTTTCCTCTGAACTGTGGAATGCGAGGTTTTTATATCGCTGGCAGGATTTTATATGATGGTTTTTCTTTCATAATAGAACTTCGCTAACCAATACCGCATTCTATCATAGCGCTGGAGATATGATGATACAGTACATTACTTCTAAATTCCGCACCACATGACCTTGCACTTCTAATAAGAGCAACAGCTATGGTGGCGCACCGGTAATAGTGAGCCTCTGAAGCCAAGGGTTGCAGCGTCAAGTCCCAGTAAAACTAGTACGTGACATTCTCTTTGAGCCAGTTTAATGTTGTTTCGTTGTGGGCGTAACAACCCTGGTTCCATGTACTATACGATGTTTGACACGTTAAATATCTGTATGCTGCTTATAGGATTAGGTCAAATGTACGAAATGGTAAGGAACTGCTGGCGTCGCTGATTGGCCATAGTTGTGGAAACAGGCCGACGTTAAAATAAAAATACAAAGCGATAGAAACATCGTATAATAAGGGTTATATTTCAAAGTACACAAATCCTATTATATTATATATTCATGAAGGGTGAGCAAGTTTAATGTTATTTGGTGGCGGGCGTAATGACACGTTAAATATCCGTTATCTCCTTATAGAATGGGAGGGATTAGGTAAAATGTACGAAATGATAAGGTGGAACTGTTGACGTCGCTAATTGGCCATGGTCATGGACCAGGCTGACATTAAAATAGAAACACAAACAAATCAATAGAAACATCATAGAATAAGAGTTATGTTTCAAAGTACACAAATCCTATTATATTATATACTTATGAAGGGTTAGCAAGTTTAATGTTATTTGGTGGCGGGCGTAATGACATCAGACCCGTGTAATGTGCAATGTTTGACACGTTAAATATCCATATGCTCGTTATATAATGGAACTGCTGGCGTCGCTAATTGGCCATAGTCATGGAAACAGGCAAACATTAAAATAAAAATACAAACAAATCAATAAGAACATCATAGAAAAAGAGTTATGTTTCAAAGTACACAAATAATACTATATTATATACTCATGAAGTGTTATGCTTCAAAGTACAATAGTATTTTACTTAGTGAATACAAATTATTCAATAATTTAATATAATTATTGATTCTGGAATAGGACGTCGCAACGCTGTGTGATATTTCAACAGCCGAACGGAGCTTTGGGACACACCCAACTATGTGCAGTCTTGTCGTATCAATCTTAAGAATTACCCATAATAAATTGCTTTATTCTTACATCTTCAACATTGTCTAATACTTTTATGATTGGGGTTTGTTTTTCCTTGGGGTCTTTGGTATCAGATAATGGCATCTTAGTTGATTCATTGCTTTTAGCTTTCTAGAAAATATATAACCAGAATAGTATTATTAAAACAATCAGTTGCTTTATTCTTACATCTTCAACTTGGTCTAATAATTTTATAATTGGCATTTCTTTTTCCTTGGGGTCTTTGGAATCAGATAACGGCATCTTCGTTGATTGATTGGTTTTAGCTTTCTAAAAAATATAACCAGAATAGTATTATTAAAATATAATATATTGCTTTATTCTTACATCTTCAACTTTGTCTAATAATTTTATAATTTGTGTTTCTTTCTCCTTAGGGTCTTTGGTATCGGATAACGACATCTTAGTTGATTCATTGTTTTTAGCTTTCTAGAAAATATAAAAGCAGGGATCTTTATTAAAGCATGGTAACCTGTTTTATTCTTACATCTTCAACTTTGTCATCCTTCAAAAGAAGCCGAGACCAAACCAATGTTCTTTTATTTGAAAGGATAACACACTTTTGTAAAGCTTTATGATCTTTATAAAGACAACTGAATTGTCTTATAAATGCACCTGCTGTAAAAAAAATTAAATTGAATGATACAATCCAAGTTAAAAAACAAGTCTCACCTTTTGGTAAACTATTACTACGATCGCACTTTCCTTTTGTAGCTTGCTGGCAAATAACTTTAGCTATTAAAACACTCCTTAAAAACATGATTTAATGAAAATTCACAGCTTTATAATAAAAATAAAATATTATTAACAGATTGACTTATAATCCAGGATGGAATGTTTGACATTTAAACATAGCCTCTAAAAATTAGGTTAATATTAAAAAAATTAGAACTAAAATAAAATGTATTTGTATTTGTATCTGTGTTTATTACAGGTAAATATGTGTACTACAAAAGCCTATTAGCCTAGACTTAGATAAAAAATAAAAACAAAATTATGAGAGCAAATTGATGTGAGAGAAACAGGAAACGGGTAACGGGTAAATGAGAATGAGAATGAAAATGAGAATCTCAAAATCTCAACCTCAACTTTCAACTTTTAACTATAGATAAGTTTCTCTATTCTCTACGACTTTATGACGTTAACAGCTGATAACAAGAAAACATTAAACATAATGTAAGGCTAGATGCATTCTCACAACAATTAGAACCGTAGACCGGTTTCGCTCTAATTAGAGCTCGTCAGTACGGCAGACTAATTGCTGCGAAAATACACCCATAAAGTAATACGGCTATGGTAGCCAGCCTTCCAACACTAAGTGAGTGGTGAACCTGCCGCCATCTAGTTGCGGAACCAAGTAGTATGTTGTCACGCCAGCTCCAAATAAAATTTTCTAATTGTTGTGAGAATGCATCTAGCCTTACATACTTTGCCCCTACATTAGGGTAGAAATGGGCCAGGGCTGACAGTTTACTAAAATTGTTAGTTGGTTTTATACAGCTTCTATTTTCTAACACTTTGTGTTATTTGGAGCTGGCGTGACAACATACTACTTGGTTCCGCAACTACGTGGCGGCACGTTCACCACTCACTTAGTATTAAATATTAAACATAATATCAAATATCACGAGTGTGTCCCTACAGCAATGACCAGTGGCATTGATCATGCGCACTTCGCAGAATATTATAAGAGACTACATAAAAGACCTCCCTGACGTGCTGCTTACACACAATCCTCCCAGCTGACCTTCCTGACCTGCCCTGACATCAGTTTGCCCAAATAAAAGCTAAAAGAGGAAGGACAATCAACCCTGCTCTTCATGTGATCATAATACACTTTTCCTTCCTCTTTTTCCTTTTTTTTAGCTTTTGATTAGGCAAACTGAAGTCAGGGCAGGTTAGGAAGGTGAGTTGGGAGGATTGTGTGTAAACAGTACGACAGGGAGGTCTTTTATTTCGTTACTTGAAATATTCTGTAAAGTGCGCATGATCAATGCAGCCGGGTCATTACTGTGGCGAGACGGTCGTCAAATATCAAGGATCATTAAAACTAAAAAACGAATAGTTACCAGTTACCTCCTCATTTTTATCCTGATTGCGTAATAACTTTGTGCAGAATTATATGTACACGTTGTGGTACATAGTTTCTTGAACGTGTCCAACATTGCATGATACACGGAACCAACGGCTTAACGTCTCCTTTTCGAAGAGCGTACGGAGCAGACATTCAACTTGCTCAAACACAATGTCACAACCTCGGTTGATATTAATTTACAGTTGTACTGAAAGATAGTTTGACGTTTCTACCGGGACCCTTCGGTCTACACGCGTTCTTCCCCTGGATCACCGAGGCTGCAAATTAAACTTTAAAAACCCATTTTGCAATGAATGAAAAAACAATAATTGGGTTTTTAGTGAATTTTCATTAAGAAAATTCACTAGGTATCGATGATGAGACTTTCGAAAATTTTCGTCAAATGAACGCGATTTAGGGCACCTGGAACCCATTTCCATGGTCAGTTAAAATGTTTATGTATATATATATATATATATATATATATATATATATATATATATATATATATATATATATATATATATCTGTGTGTGTGTGTATGTGTGTATCCAACTGATAACTCAAAAAATACTTCTTCACTGATTTGGTCCGAATTTGCGCATTACCTTTACTTTGCTAATGGCTTGAATGAATTCGTTCATCAAATCTTAACGGCCACTTTTTCTTAATGAAAAATTAAAAAATATTTTTTAAAACGCAATATCTCTCAAATTGTTTAAGTGATTGAAACGAAAATTTACAACTTAAAAGAACATAGACAGACGTGGTTTTGTACCAACTTTAAAGTCGTTTGATAAAAGGAAAATAAAGTTATTCGAAATTAATGATAAAATCATCCTCGACATCACTTCAGATAATGTAATGCAATATCTACAATGTTTGACAAAGATAGATGACGTTATCTGTACTGCTATGCTATTTAAATAAATGGTAGATAAAAACCTAAACAATGGAAGTTATCGCAAAGTGTCATACTGGGGAACCTTGTGAGAGATACGACAGGGACGCCATCTTGATGCAGGATCAGGTAGTATGTTGTCACGAGAGCTCTAGTTTACGCGACATTTTATAGATAGAGCTGTGTACAGTGTACAACTAACTAACAATTTTGTAAATTGTCAATCTTGGACTATTTCTTTCCTAATACCGGGACAAAGTTTGCGCCTAAAAGCGCTAAATTTTAGCATGCAAATGTATACTAATAAATAAAAAAATTAATGAAAGTGATTCAATCTGTTTAAAAGCAATCTAGAATGACGTTTCATTATGTATGAATATTAAGCATCTCATTCTTCACGCTCACGGTATTTGAAATTAAAAGCCGCCTCTCTCCCTCTCTCTCTCCCTCCCTCCCTCCCTCTCTCTCTCTCTCTCTCTCTCTCTCTCTCTCTCTCCTAGTATAATCAATAACAAAACCACACGTAGTTATTTGTCACAGAGAAACATGTACGCTTTGCGCATCGCATAACTTTGAAGTCGACTCCGCTGATGTTACTTGCTATATGTAATACCTTATTAGGATCTTATAATATAAAACAACTAGGTAGCTATATTCTAAGCTTAATACAAATACTAGGTAAATAATAACCCAACTTTTAATTTTAACTTAACTTTAAAAAAATTACTGGAGGAGTATATTATGATTGTAACATCCAATGAAACAAATATGAAAGTGATAGGTAAACTGCATGTAGACTGTAGATATTATATTGTAAGAGTTTAAGTGCGTTATGATAGCGAATCTTCATAAAAATATTTCACATGGTGATAACCCAATATCCCATTAAACTAGAATCTTCAGTTTTTAAACATAGTAAAAACCTATATAAAAGCAGCGTGGATACTAAATTTAAAAAATAACACAATGAGCTTCACAGATAATTACAAATTTGTGTGAAAAAAACTTTTTGTTATTTTGCTTGCAGAAACTGGTTCGATTGAGTTGATTAAAACCGATCATTCAAGCGATTAATATGAAAAAATACTTACCTGCCACCTATAATTTCATAGATGCATTCCGTTTGTAAATAAAAATTAAATTTTCGGTAAATCTACAGATCAGCACATGGGCGGTGTTTAGAAAAATATTTTCAGAAACATGCTTATAACCCCTTCTGGATGCCCAAACAACAAGAATAATTTCTTGCAAACAGCCACAAGAAAGTCACGGGACCAGGAGTGAATAGGGGTATGCTGGGCGGGGAAGAATATAAAAGGCAAATGTGAGCAGGAAGTGCCAAAGAAACAGCTCACTTGGACCCCTATAAGGTGCCTTCATCACATTTTTCAGCTATATCTCCTTAAAATCCTGTTTACCGCGCGCAGAATATCTATATTTACCGCAGGTCCCGTAACTTTCTTAGGGGTTGTTCCCAAGGCATGTTTCTTGTTTACATTGTTTTTGTTTATGCATTTAGGGTAATTGTAGGCATGCAGAAGGGGGAGGAGAAACCCTGCGACGAAGCAGCGAACCAAGATTTTCAATTGTGTTTAAATTGTAATCTCATTTCATTTTTTAAAAATATTTTTCCAAAAATGTTATAACGTTGCCTTGTTTGTCAGTCTTACATAGTAAGCTGCAATATTTTATAATTTTCAAAAAGTATGGATACACCAGCCGTAAATAAGTGTTGGAAAGGGTCTGGGTGCAGCAAGTATGTTATGGTATAACATTTTCGTAAAAAGATTTCAAATTGGATAGCTCAATAAATTACCCATTAAGCTAGAATCTTCAATCTTGAACCATAGTAACACCTATGTAAACGCACCGTGGGTACTAAATTAAAAAAAAATACCATAATGAGCTTCGCGGATTACAAATTTGTTAAAAAATTTTTTTGTTGTTTATTGTTTGCAAAAACTGGATGGGTTGACTAAGACAAAACCATCCAAGCAATTAATAAGGAAAAATACCTGTTGTATTTATAATTTGACAGGTACATTCCCTTTTTTTTTTGAAAAACTTTTGTAACGTTAATGAAATTTGTAACACATTTTTTAAAGACACTTGCAGTAAGTACTGCATGTAAGTACATATTATATTTGAGACCAAGTTTTAATTTTTTAGCTCCATATAAAATATAATTTTTTTCAAATAATCGTTAACTAGGACTTCAAAATCGATCTCCAAGGTCCATTTAAATTTAAAGAGTTAGTTTTAATAATATATCTTACTAACAGTGTACAATTCTTATGAAAATTCACTACTATAACGCACTTGTTGCGTCCCGAAATTTTTATTATATTAACAGATAGTTAAAGTAATAATTTCCTTTATACATAAGCAGTAGTGGTCAACATTTTTTCAGTGAAAAAATTATTATAACAGTTTTAGCTGATAAAGTAGAACCACTGCAATCAAGATCTCTATGTTTTATAAATCTTGCACTGCAATGAGTGAGAATGTTAGCAAATACCAAGGTTTATATTACTACATAATGACCAATGACATATGACAATAAGGGATACGCGTATGCTTTAGCATTGGTGATATTTGTGACAAGTACACTAGCGCCACTTCGCATGAATTATTGACAACTGAGCGGGTAATTTGAATTGTATATTTACCAGCATATTCTTAATTTATATAATTGGTTTATTATAGATGAATATAAAAACTTGTACATGGCAAAACAGTGAACATTTTCTGATTATATAGTTATAAATAGAATTTGTATCAACAATCAGCTTGAAACCTAAATGAATTCAGCATGAATAATTCTGCAAATTTCTCTTACCCATAATCTTATTTCATCTTAATTTAACGTATTACCTTGAAACTGTCGTTAAACTACTATTTCAAGGGTAGGTATAGAAATATACTAAAAGCTGTTTCTGGGGATATTAAGTTACAATCTGTACTTACCTATAAATGATTGTTCTAGGTATAAATGGTAGCACATTACTCAATTTGTTATATTTCTACATGAAAACTGTCTTATTAATCTAATATTTAACAAATATATAACTGATACACTTAGTACATAATTAAGAAATTGTGCAGATGAAAGGTGAGACTAACTCTTACTTCCGTGAATAAATCTATTATAGGGCTGAATCTGCTTTTTCTACTTGTGTCTTTAAAAACTTGTCTTGGGAGCATAATTAAAAGCCTTTACCAAGTAAAATAATTTTAAATGTGAAAAAAATGTGACAATTTATGCCATACTGAAAAAAAAAAGGACACAGAAGATTATAGAAAAACAGTTTTCTTATACCATTTATTCTTAATGGAAATTTTTTTTGCCTTCATATTTCTTTTTTTTTATGCACTGGTAGACAGTTATGATTGAAGCCTTTCAACCATCTGTTTACTAAGTTTATCTATAAATAGGTACATGATGGTAAATATTACACAATAAATTATCTTCTGCGAACTGTACATATTGGCATAAAAGTGATTCTGAATTTGTCTTCTGCTTCAAATCATATTCACGTTTCGCCATCCTTTGGAAACCTATGTAATGTCTTTGATAGATTTAGCACGTTATAATTCGAACAATTTTAGATTGCACACACCCAACCATTGACTATCTATCTACGAATAGACTGGGCACACAGCCGAATTGTTTGAAGCCAACATTCAAGGGACTCTATGTTTACATCGGTCCTCTGCTCTGATTGGGTGGTGGCTAACGCGTTGCCGCTATGTAATAATTCATCCTTAAATCGCCGAATATGATGACAAGGAAGTCATTGAGGATGACAAATTTATTACTTTTCTGTCACTTTACACTTTCATGAGGGCTTATTTATGAATGTAAAGATGTACTAACATTTATTTTCCTTGGTTTCTCCCTTTATGTAAATATAACCAGAAAACTCAGCCCATTATTTTAAATCGTTTTCCTGCTGCATGTGAAGTATCTAGATTTGTATTAATCCTCAGTTGTGGCTTGTATTTGTCTGTGAATAGTATGCAAGTATACTGAGAGTTTATTTTTATGTGTTACCTTGATTGGCAATAAAGATTTTGTTTTGGCAAAATGGTGAAAAAGTGTATTGTCTGTAGAAGATTACCTGGGGATGTGGCAACGGTGTCTCTGCATACGTAAGTACCTTGCTGTTTGCTATTTTCAGCGGCGGCACGTCAGTTTGGCACTATTTTTAGGTTTCCATCTATTAAAGAAATGAGAGAAAAATGGTCCGCAGCCTTAAGTATAAAAACGGATACGCTGCCGAAATATTCTTATTTATGTTCTCAGACTCTTCTATTATTTACCCAACTGGAAGAAGGGTATTAAAAAAAGCAGCGTATCCATCAGTTTTAAGGTCTCCAGTGCCTTCTACTTCTGGCATGGACGCTCTTGCTCATGCGGAAAGAAGGTAAAGAATTCTTCCTATTTTGTAAACCTTTATTATTGTTTACATATATATATATATATATATATATATATATATATATATATATATATATATATATATATATATATATATATATATATATATATGTATGGATATAGGATGCTTGTGAACTTATATGGAAAATTGTATTCTAGAATTTTCATTTCATTATAGAATTTTCGCGAAAGCAATTGGTTTAGCAAATTGTCGTGTAAAAACGTTTTTAGCTGATTTTTGTAAAACGACTTATATATGCAGTTCGTGTAACATTACTTAAGCCAATTTTATTCAAAAAGGCGGTAATTTTTGTGAAATGGAGTTTTTGTATGTTTTTATCTATTTTTTTTCTTTTTTAAAACGTATTTTGTGAATAATTGTAACTTGCCAAGTGTAGTTTTTATGTAAATTACTTGAATTTCTCTATTGGTCAAGAAAACCAGTGTTTTTGGAACAATATTTTTTAACAGTACAGTTATTTTAATGAAATATTGTTCAGGGTTTGTACCACAAGTGTAACACTATCTATCAAATTTCATCTCTTTTATTCAACAAAAGGTATATCTGAAGTTAAAAACATTGTATAAATTTTAATTTCACTGTTTCTTATCTTTGGCCGATGAGCACAGTACAGTTTATCATATTGTTTCTTGTAAGAAGAAAATGTAAATTTAAATTTTGTGAGAGAATATTTATCCAAGTTTTGATGGAACATTTGTTTCACTGAAATGCGTAAAAAATACTGTTATAAAATTTTCTTGGAAAAAAACTGTTGATAATTTTTGTTAAAAGCATTTTCATCACAATTTTACGTACATTTTTTTAAACCAAACTTTGCAAAAATACTATTTTTAGCGAATTTTCATATATATTTTTGTTTTTTGCAAACAATGCAGTGCATTCTTATAATTTTTTTCTTAAATTTTCATTGAAAATACTTTTTACTGAATTTGCATAGGAAATTTCGATTGTGACGAGATCACAACATTACAACATTGAGACTTTCGAACATTTTATTCGAGAAATCATTTCTATAAAAATTCACTACCATAACGCACTTGCTGCGTCCAGACTTTTTAGTTAATAGTATATTTAAAGAATATAAAGGTAGTTACACATCTTTTAAATTTTATTTTATTATTTTAATTGTATTTATGAAAATATCAATCCTAATTCTCGAGACGCCAATGGTGTCGAGGACCAGGTAAACAAACTTTTTATCCAATGTTGGTTTCAAACATTACAACGTATCGCATTGGGCAGTGCCTGGTCTATTCGTAGTAGATAGTCAAAGCACCCAACCACTAACATTCATTTAAAAAAACACAGCTCAAACTTGATTATACACAGTTAAACACCAGCAATTGCTACTGTTACACGTTCTCGAACGACGTAACATCAGTACTATCCGCTAGGGCGTTGATATTCTTGAAACACGAAAGCAGCCGGAGTGTCCTGTATTGTCATTGTATAGTATTTGATGTTAGGTAGTTTGCACTTAACACTGAATATCCCAAGTGTCCTGTAATAGTAAGTAATAAGGTACGAGAGCGGTTCAACAATAACAATATGATATATTTAACTATAATAACAATTACAACAACAGTACATAGCAGACAACCGACCGAGCGTTGGAGGACTGGAGGACGTACGTTCACTGTCGCGGTTGGTAGAGAAGAGCATGATATAATAACTTAGAAGATATATGATATTGCGCATGTGCCCCATGATACAAATAACAAGAGATATAATATGCAGACTACTTATTTTTAGACCTGTCACGCGCACGGTGTCAAGTGGTGAGTCCAATGCAACAATAATATGCTGTCGTGCAGTGGGGTTTGACGTTTCATCATAACCTCTTAAAAAATTACGTATTTTACTAATATTTAAGTGCATACAGTTGGAAGTAATAAAAATGAAAAAGATTAAATTTAATGCTGCGATCTATATTATCTGAAAAAGACAAATAGACGCAACTTCAACCGCATTAAACTGGCGCATAGAAACTTTTTGATTGAGAATGACTTTGTTTTAAGTGTGTAGTTGGACTTCTGTAACGTTACTCACCACGTGACGTCATAGGAGGGGGGTGGGGCATATACGCATTATATCATGCATATGCCCCGCCCCCTCATATGACGTCACGTGGTGAGTAACGTTATAGAAGTCCAACTACACACTTAAAACAAAGTCATTCGCAATCAGAAAGTTTCTATACGTCAGTTTAATAGGGTTGAAGTTACGCCTATATTGTCTTTTTCAGATAATAAGATCGCAGGATTAAATTTAATCGTTTTCATTTTTATTACTTCCAACTGTATGCATTTAAATATTAGTAAAATACGTAATTTGTTAAGAGTTTGTGATGAAACGTCAAACCCCACTGCACGACAGCATATTATTGTTGCATTGGACTCACCACTTGACGCCATATGCGTGACAGGTCTAAAAATAGATAGTCTGAATATCCTATCTCTCGGTATTTGTATCATGGAGAATAGAGAGAGTGAGTTAGCCGTGAGATTCTTCTTGCCAACTAGTTACTCATGGAGCAACGTATTTCTCTATTTTGTGTATTCTAAGTTGATGCGAACCAAGAATAGTGCCACTACATTATTCTCCCTCTAGAGAGGGAGCCAGAAAACCTAAACTATGACAATGGTAGGCACTATGTACTATGCGAGTAGCTATGGTGTACAATCAGGGTAGTTAATAGATATAATTTACAAATAAAATAATTTGATACAATAACAATAACAATGATAATAATATTAATACTAACCTACTAAAATCTAGAATGAAAAATTTTCTAGAACATCACTGGAAAATATGAGTTACTGTTAATATAGGAGTTACATAATATGTAATTTGATACCAGTCTTAACAACACTAAGGTGCAAATGTTACTTCACGAGTTGCCTTGTGCGATTACTCCTGGATCTGGATTGCCTAGTCGTGATCGTATCCAACTGGATCATCATGTAATAGGTATGCTGGTTTAAGTCGATCAATTGAAATGTTCGTCACTTTGCCGTTAATATCGACAGAAAAGTACTTGTCCCACTTTTTAACTACACTAAACAGACCTTCATATGGTTGTTGCAATGGTTTCTTGACTGTGTCTGTCCTGAAGAAAACATGTGTGCAGGTGGTCATATCTTGCGGAATGAAAATGTTCTGTTTGTGATGTTCTCCTGATTGTGCAGGGCTGAGTGAAGCGATCTTCTCCTTTAGTGCTGTCACGAAGTTGTTGGGTTCCGTTGATGTTGGAGTAAGATTTAGGAATTCACCAGGTAATGTGAGTGAGCTACCGTAGACCATGTCTGCAGGTGTGGCACTGCAGTCATCTCTTCTCACACAACGGGACCCAACAGCACTGTTGGGAGAACATCCGTCCATCTATCAGTGTTGTGACACCTAATTGCATTTTCAGTGTCTGATGCCACTGTTCGATCTTACCATTGGTTTGAGGGTGATACGGGGATGAACGAACTTTTTTGATGCCCATGAGAGATGCCAAGGAATGAAATAGTGAAGATTCGAACTGTCTGCCTTGGTCAGTTATGATTTTAGATGGACATCCGAACCTAGCTATCCAGCTGGAATAAAAAGCTTTAGCTACTGTTTCAGATGAAATGTCTGTTATAGGAATTGCTTCGGCCCAATTAGTGTAACGATCGATGCATGTAAGGCAATATGTGAAGCCATTTGAAGGAGGTAAGGGGCCAATGATATCTAAGTTGACTTCTCTAAATCGCTCACTGGGTATGGGGAAAGTCTGATGTGGACTTTGAGTGTCAATGGATTTTAGACTTTTGGCTGATGGAAGTTTTTACCCAACTTTTGATATCTTTGTTCATGCTTGGCCAAACAAACTTTTCGCAAATAAGTTTGGTGGTAGACCTTATACTGGGGTGAGCTAAATTGTGAAATTGGCTGAAAATACGCTTCCGGAGGGATTGTGGAACGAATGGTCAGAGTTTGTTATTATTGTCACAATAGATTTGGGTAGATGGCTCCAGAAATGTTATTTGTTGGAGTTTCGGTGCAGATGATTTTGGGTTTTTAAGAATGTTTTGGAGTTCTGAGTCTAGTGTCTGATGTTCCTGGAAAAGCTTATAATCAATGGGATTTGGACAGTCAATTTTTGTAATGCGACTTAGTGCATCGGCCACAATGTTTGCTTTGCCTTTGATATGAATGATATTTGTGGAAAACTGCCTGATGAAGTCCAGTTGACGGACTTGCCTTGGTGAAGCTTTATCAGGGTTTTCGCCTCTCAGTGTTGAGCTGGAAAGACTCCTACTCCTGCTGTAATGTCCTGGGGTTGGCGGATTGCTGCAACTTTTAGCTCAGATACTTCCTTCAATAGTCTTTCTACCACTGATTTAGTGGGTTGGTTGGTTGTTGTATGGCAAATGTCCGTGGCTGCTATATCTCTGCAATTTTGTCTGCCATTTTGGCTAAACTGTCTAGAGTATCAGATTTGGTAATAAGACTTGATTGTATTAGTGCAGGGAGTCTTTGCAACCAGAGGGTTTTCACTAGACTAGTTGGTACCTCTGTTCCGCCTAGTTGCATCATCTCGTTCAATAGCTGAGATGGTTTTCTGTCTCCCAGCTGAATGTCTGATATAAATTGTAGAATTTTTTTGTCTTCTGATTCGGCATACATAGAAATTAGCCTACTTTTGATTCCTTCATACTTATCTGCCTCTGGGGGTTTGAAGAGGAAATCTGATACTCAGTATATCTGTGTTGACCGCACTCACTACATGATTGAATTTTGTGATGTCTTGAGTGATGAAAGAACCACATTTTTGGGTCTCTTTTTGGGAAGGCTGGTGATTTGATCGAAACGTGGTCGACCTCTGGGGCTCTTGTACCTTCTTGTGCCATTATTGTCTGCTGGTATCTTACTTGTAAAACCGATGATGCACTTCACGATTAAAATTAAACTGATCAATGAAAAACTTATTACTCACGATGCGGACACATGTCCTAGTCGGGGGTCACCAATTGTTAAGTAGTTTGCACTTAACACTGAATATCCGAAGTGTCCTGTAATAGTAAGTAATAAGATACAACAGCAGTTCAACAATAACAATATGATATATTTAACTATAATAACAATTACAACAACAGTACATAGCAGACAACCGACCGAGCATTGGAGGACGTGTGTTCACTGTTGCGGTTGGTAGAGAAGAGAGAGTTAGCTGTGAGATTCTTCTTGCCATCTAGTTACTCATGGAGCAATGTGTTTCTCTATTTTGTGTATTCTACGTTGATGCGAATCCAGAATAGTGCCATTACAAGCATAAAAGCTGTCAATGTATATGACCCAATGACATAATGTCATTGTATAAACCTAAATAGTAACACACATGTTTTTCCGTTGTTAATTATGTATTTTTCAGTTCTGTTATTAAATCATTAAGATGAAATTAAGTGTCTGATTATAACAAGTAAAAGTAATAACATTGAACAGGTTATGGGCCCAGACAATTCCAACTATTTGTAACAAAAACAAAACAAGAACAATAAAAAAATATTGAAAATTGGAAGCCTCAGTAAAACAAAAAACCGCCAACATGGAAGAAGTTGCTCATATTGAAGAGTTAACCCATGAAGAATGTTTTCGGCTATGGAATTTTCAGCTTGATGTAGTATTAAAAGCGAGTGGCTTGTTCGAGATATTATACAATGAAACTCCTTTTGGCGATATGAAAAGTGATGAAGATTTAATTGCGTGGAAAATGAAAGATGCTAAAGTCCAAAAGTGAATCGAAAAAAGTTGCTATTACACATAATGAAATGTACAAATTCGAGTGAAATGTATGCTAGATTAAAGAACATATTTGAAAAATCTACAAAAGACCAGGTATGTAATGTCATGCAACAATGCTACAACTACAAATATGAGAAAGGTTCTGATATCTCTCTACACATAAGTAAAATTAAAAATTTAGCTCACAAACTGAGGACACTTAAACAAAACATTGGTGATAACATGATTATTAGTAAAATTCTGTCTATATTACCAGAACAGTGTAATCACCTCATTACTGCTTGGGAGTCGACACAAAAAGATGAAAGAGCATTAACAAATGTAATAGCAAGAATTATCTCAGAAGAAAACAAAGAAAGAAGAATGTGAACATGCTGTTGCTTATAAAAGCCAAGAAATGTATTGTGTCAAATATAAAAACAGAAATATGGTTAACCATTGTAAAAACGAAAAAAGAGAAGACAGTTGTTTCAAATGTTGTCAAACAGGTCAGGTCAGGTCAGGTCATTATCAAAATATTGTAACAAAAACCCTAAAAACTCCTCAGGACCAACTTCTAAACAGTCGATACAATGTAAAATTTGCCAGAAAACAGGGTTGGCATGTTTAAAAACATTTGTTTCAAACACCTGTTTTTAAACATGTTTAAAATAATGCCTAGTGTTTAAAACATTCCTTTTTTTAAACAGTTTTAAACACATGTTTTAAAACGGTTTGTTTTAAATAACTGTTTATTGATGACTGAAAGGAGGTTTCAATTTCGCACGACTTTTTTAGTTTTCTATAAATAATAATTTCTTAATAAATAACTTTCTTTTCAATAAATTGCTTTAATTTTATTTAAAAAATAATTGTAAATACATCAGTAAAATAACACAACAAGCAGGGAGCGGGGGATTTTATTTGAGTTTGAGCATTATTGATAGTAACTTAAATAAAATAAATTAAAAGAATTATTAGTATTATCAAACAAAACCAATATATTTGTGTGTGTGTAACATACAACATATTATTATTCAAAAATTCTCTAACAGTGGTATCGATGGTGAGACTTTGAAAAATTTCTTTCAAATGAGCACAAATTTGGGCCCCTAGAACCTGACACCAAGGTCCGCTTGAATTTTTATGTTTATATATATATATATATATATATATATATATATATATATATATATATATATATATATATATATATATATATATATATATACAGGGTCGCTGATAAGTCTGGAAACGGTCGATTATCCGGGAAAATATACAAGGTGTCGAAAAAAGTTTTATACAAAAGTTTTTGGGTTCTTCAATGTCTACTAGGCGGTGATAATTTTATTTATACAGGGTTGGTCATACAGGCGTGGCACACCAATATTAATTTTTTTTTAATGGAACACCCTATATATTATTCGATATTTCAATCCTTCTCTTAATTTTGAGCAACATTTATGAGAAGCATAATGTACCTAAACTCAATCGTTTCCGGGTAAAAAAATAAATAAAAATAAACGCTACTGTTTTTAAAATCTATTGGATGAAGAACAAAAATAAATGAAAAGTAGAATATCTCTTGAAAACAATCATTGAGTGTGAAAAGAACCGGTTGCGATGTTTTTAACATTGTTTGGAATCCCAAGATAAGATAAGATGCCCATAAGAAACGCAGTATTATTCTTTTGTTTTAAAATGTTTCCAGGACAACGAATGTCAAACATTCATTCAGTGTCAACAGTTTTGAAACATTAGTAATTTAGTGTCAACAGTTTTTGTGCAAAATGGCAAGTTTAAGTGAAACCGAACGTATCGAAATTTTAATGATGATAGGGTACGGTGATAGAACACGAAGTTTTGCTCAAGTGGTGATTATGTTCAATGAGTTGCATCCTGAGCGGGAATCGATCTCCAAATCCACAGTTTTGAAAACTTTGCATCGTTTTCACGAAACTGGCGGTATCAAGGATAAACCTAGAACTGGAAGGCCAGTAACCGTTACAAATGAAGAAAATTCTTTGAATGTAATATTGGATGTGGTGGAAAATCCGAAAACTTCGGCACAGCAATTGGCTTTAAATCACAATATGAGTCGATATTCAATTCAAAAGATTACGAAGCGGGAAAAGTTCCGTCCATATAAAATTCATTTATTGCAAGAACTGAGTGAAGACGATTTTGATCGCAGAATCGAGTTCTGTGAACTTATTATGGAGAAGTTACGCCAAAATTTTAACTTTGCCAACCACATTTTGTTTTCCGACGAATCTACATTTTGTTTGAATGGACAAGTCAACCGACACAACTGTAGGTACTGGTCAGACGAAAACCCACATTGGATGGAACAAATTCACACCCAAAGACCGCAAAAAGTAAATGTTTGGTGTGCTATTATTGGTGGACATATCATAGGACCTTATTTTATACACGGTAATTTGAACTCTGCTCGATATTTGACACTTTTGCAAGAATCAATTGTTCCAGACGTAAGTCGATTATTTCCGAACAATAACGACCCAAATCTACCAGCGGAAGAAATATGGTTTCAGCAGGATGGGGCACCCCCTCATTTTGGAATTGAGGTACGGGAATATCTGAATCAAACCTTTCCTGGCAGATGGATAGGGCGCAGGGGAACTATTGAATGGCCAGCTAGGTCTCCCGACATGACGCCGCTTGACTTTTTTTTGTGGGGTCATGTAAAAAATTTAATTTACCAAAATAGACCGCAGAATATTGAAGAGTTGCAAGCAAGGATTGTGCATGAAATTAATAACATTCCTCAAAACGCTCTTGTAAACGCAGTGCAATGTTTTGTTAAGCGAATTCATTATTGTCAGGAGGTCAATGGAGAACACTTTGAACATCTTATAAAATAGGATTCCAAACAATGTTAAAAACATCGCAACCGGTTCTTTTCACACTCACAGATTGTTTTCAAGAGATATGTGTGTGTGTTCAAATGCTAGGATGGCAACGGAATGATCCTCCACTAGCCACAGACTTTTATAAATTACACGGTGTGGATTTGAAGTTTTATATATGATACGGGATAGGCAAGTGGCAAGTAGAAAATTTATTTGATATGTTTAAACATATGAGTTAGATACGGTGCTTATATTTTGTCTTATATAATTAGTGTATGTTTTACGTACTTAATAACATCAATATACAAACACAAATACATACGCACATGCACATATACACACATATGCATATATAAATTCGTTTAGATTTTTTTTTTCTATTTTTTTTTTATATATTTTTTTTTATTTTTATTTTTTTTTTATTATATATATAATTATATATTGTAATATTTTTATTCTCTTTTTTTTTTTTTTTTTTTTTTTTTTTTTTTTTTTTTTTTTTTTTTTTTTTTTTTTTTTTTTTTTTTTTCTTCGGGATACACAAGGACACTTGCTCGCCAAGGGACCCGCCATGGCTCATACACAAACTAACTGGGCCACGGAACTGATTGAGGTTACACTGGGACAGACAATAGGACTCTAGATCTAATTACATGTATAATTTCTGCAAAATTCTTATCTATTTAATGTTATTGTTTAATACAACCACCAGTTTATTTTTATACCTAGTTTCCTACTTAACTACTTACATACTATTATTTACAATTTTAAATTAATTTCTCTAAAAAAACTAACTAAATAAATGTACACGTTCTTTTTATCGAGGCCTAATAGGTGAGTTATACTAAGTGGCATTGTAATGTTGATTATTCTCAACGCGTCTAACAATTTATTACGGGCCATAGTGTTGAGTGGGCAAGAAAAAATTATATGATTGAGATCAGCAATGGTGGATCCGTCACATGTGCAGAACGGGCTGTTTAGCACTCCTATTCTATTAAGGTGAGCAGGATATCTGCCATGATTAAACTTGGCTCTTATCACCGTTGTTGTAAATTTTCTTGGTTCTGTTCCATATTTATTCATATTATTTTTTAGATTTGGGTTTAGTAGTGCATAATGGTTATTGGATGTTTTTATATATGCTTCAAGAGATATTCTACTTTTCATTTATTTTTGTTCTTCATCCAATAGATTTTAAAAACAATAGCGTTTATTTTTATTTATTTTTTTTACCCGGAAACGATTGAGTTTATGTACATCATGCTTCTGATAAATGTTGCTCAAAATTAAGAGAAGGATTGAAATATCGAATAATATATTGGGTGTTCCATTAAAAAAAAAAAAAAAAATTAGTATTGGTGTGCCACGCCTGTATGACCAACCCTGTATAAATGAAATTATCACCGCCTAGTAGACATTGAAGAACCCAAAAACTTTTGTATAAAACTTTTTTCGACACCTTGTATATTTTCCCGGATAATCGACCGTTTCCAGACTTATCAGCGACCCTGTATATATATATATATATATATATATATATATATATATATATATATATATACATACATACATATATATATATATATATATATATATATATATATATATATATATATATATATATATATATATATATATATATATATATATAAAGGGTGGTATACACTGAGACACTACACAGTGAGACAAACAATTAAAATTCAAATTTTACCGCGATATGTCACTTCTGGCCGTCATTTAGTCATAGTTCAGTGCTATTCTGTCATTAGACTAACGTAAATGTGTATTCTGCTCCTCGTACGAAAATTATTGTGAAAAGTTTGTTTTCAAAGGTAAGTAGTTACTATTGCTTTATTATTGTCGAGTTGTCACTGTAAATGTATCGTAAGATTAATGTGTTTATGTTCTATGCTGCATAGAAGTCATAGATGCTAACCTCAAACATACTTGGTGTCATGCGAGATTGACTTATCTATAAAAATTGTTTTCTTGTGATCAACTAGTAGGTACACAGTGGTACAGCAAGTCCAGTACACAGTGAGACTGTCTCAATGTGTACCTACCACATTATTCCTCGCACCATAATATTGTACACTTCATCATTTCAGATGCCACGTAAGGTCACGCCCCGAAAAATCGGACGTGCAACTCGTGAATCAATGAAGCGAGCTGTAACTTGGTTTTAGAGGCTCATTATTCATTAAGAAGAGCAGCAGATGAATGTGATGTTAAGTTCCAGAGACTGCAAAGGTATGTAGGTAAAAAACGTGAAGCACCCAATGAAAACGTTCCAATGCAGCCAAATTATGCGAACAGAAAGATATTCAGTGAAAACGAAGAAGAAACATTGGCTAACTATCTAGAGACATGTAGCAAAATGGCTTATGGACTCGCTACTTTGTATGTGAGAAAACTTGCATCTGCAAACAATATTAAGATGCCAAAGTCTTGGTTGAAGGATCTGATGGCAGGAGAAGATTGGTTACGTGCTTTTTTGAAACGAAGACATTTGCGCATAAGGAAACTAGAAGGGTGTATTTTGTCACGAATAACATATTTTAATCGACACAATGTGCAGCAGTTTTTTATCAACTTGAGACAGATTATAGAAAAGCATCCTTCTTTGGCCGATGGATCCCGGGTCTACAATTTAGACGAGACTGGAACTACTACAGTCCAGAATCCAAATAAAGTTGTCGCAACAAAAGGTGTTAAACAGATTAATCATTGTACTAGTGGTGAGCGTGGGCAGCTTGTTAGAACATGTGCAATAATAAATGAAATTGGAACTTTTTTACCACCCACTATGGTGTTCCCCAGGAAATTTTTTAAGCCTCAAATGCTTTAGGGGACTGTACCGGGTGCATTAGGATTAGCAACACCAAGTGGCTGGATGAATGTCGAACTCTTCCCCGAAGTATTAGACCATTTTATAAAACATAGTGGCAGTACTAGAGAAAATCCAACCCTGCTTATTTGCGACAACCATGAGAGACATCTCTATTAACATTGTAAATCAAGCAAGAGAAAATGGGGTGGTCATATTTACTTTACCCCCTCACTGCAGCAATAAAATGCAACCACTCGATGTAGCAGTTTTGGGGCCCTTCAAGTCTTACTTTAATGCTGCTTGTGATAGCTGGTTAATGAAACACCCTGGTCTACACCTGACAATATACAATATAGCAGAGTGTGTAGCAGAAGCACATTCCAAGGCAATGACACCAGTCAATATAACTGCAGGTTTTCGGAAAACGGGTATAGTACCTGACATCTTTGTAGATGCAGATTTTTTGTCATCTGCCGTGACGGACCGACAAATGGTTGTTGATCATGTTGAAGTTCAGGAAACAGTATCATCTAACACAGTAAGTCAGGAGGCAGGGCTATTAAACCAGGAATATATATGCAAGGTGATTGTTTTGCTTTGGAAGCAAGGTCATTTTTACTTGGTATAGAAAAAGAAAAAAACACCAACTCCTAAGTTAATTGAAAAGCTTTTTGTCTCTCCTGAGGACATCAGAGGTTACCCAAAAGCACAGCCACTCAAGCATGGTAAAAGAGCACTAAGAAAAAAATGAAACAGCACTATAATTACAGACACTCCAGAAAAAAAATTGCCTGAAGGAAGAGCAAACTTAAAGCGAGTAGATGGTGTGAAAAAGAAATTACGTGGTCCATGTAAAAAATGCAAAAGACAATTAGAAAGCGAAGAAAGCAAGATTTACAAATGTGTATACGTTGCATTCCTATTGAGAAACATTTATTTTTTTCATTTAACAATTTTTCGTGTGAGAAAATGTGTTTTTCGTCTCACTGTGTACTACCTTCCCCTATGTCATATTTTACATTTCACTTTGTACTACGTTTTTATTTGGAATCCGAAAGACCCGAAATTTAAGAAACTTATTCTGGGATACCTATTCTAGGCAAAGACGGATTTTGAGAAAATTCTGTGACAAAAATTTGTCAAATCATGGTTTGGCAAAAACGTTATATTTTCTTTATAAACGGGATATTTCCTTTAAAAAATCTTTATTGCCTCCCTTAAACCTTAGTCTATTTATTATATACTATATGTTTAGTCTAAGGCTTTAATTGGGACAGTTTAACAAGCTACAAATATAGTGTATTTTACATATTTTATTGAACCCCCCCTTAATAAGAAGTATCTGAACTGATATCCTCACAGAACCGGCAATTTCAGAAATATTAAACAATATTGTCACACCCGTCTATGACATTTATGTTTAGGAGCTTTGTTACTTTGTTACTTCTATGATCAGAGGCTGGTTGTAGTGTGTTAGTAACAGCGAACGCTCTGGAATTATATTTCTAGAAGGGACCAGAAGTGACAGGTGTAGAACAATGTAGAAGGTCTAGAATCTCTATGGAGAGTATAACAAGACGAACATCACATAGAGTGAGTTAGTTTAGTATTGAGTCAGTGGTGGTGCAAATAATTCATCATAGAAGGAGAACAGTGAAATATGTACATTTAGTAATAGAGAGAAATGTTTATAGTGTTGGTAAAGAATCGTTTATAATAAATTAGTAGTTTGAAAAGCTGTATTCTGTTAGTCAACAAATCCAGAACCCCCAAGAACGTAACAATATAATTGCTCTGAATGTTTACATAATTGGCATCTAGTACATGGGACACCTAATGGATTAATGGATGATACTAATGATCTATTATACCTAAGGTAGATAGTGTGCAGAGGGAGACATCGTGCGCAAACATTAAAATCGTGAGACAGAGCTAGTGAGAAGGTAGAAACCTCAGGGAACAGTAGTGTAACGTGTAGTTTCAGTGAACTTCAACTTATTAATTATTGAGTTTTAGACATTTCAAAAAATTAGATTTTGTAAATTTGCAGATTAACTCTCGAACGCTTTTCAATTTATTTTTTCAGAAACATACTTAGGACCCCCCTGGATACACAAAACACAAGAAAAAATAACCTTGAACACAGTTTCCCAAAAGATCCAGAAGTGAGGAGAATGTGGGTTTTGGCCACAAGGAGAAAAGCCTTGAATGTAACATGTGGAACCAGAGTGTGTGGAAAACATTTTAAGCCAGGCGACTATGTAATAGGAGCAGGATTAGAAGTTAAATAACGTTTGAAGAAAAATGCAATTCCTTTTGTATTTGAGTTTCCTGTCCACTTACAACAAAAGTTTTAAAAAGAAAAGACGTTTGGTCAGAAAGGGTGTAATAAAGAAATCACCCAACAATAATAGCAGGTACCTACTTAAAATAGCAACTTCTTGCTCGTTTACATTTTGTTCCTCTTCTACATGCTTCATTACATGTTTCATAATTTTATAGCAGCACCAGAATGATAAAATGTGAGTACTGTAGACATAACTGCACCTACCTCCACAAGTAACGGAAGTAACGATTTCTAGGAAAATATGCGTAAGTTCAAAAGCTCATTAGATATATAAAGCAACAAATACATAAGTAGTTACATTGATTGTGATAATTGATTTGCGGTATATTTGATGAGTTTGTCTTTTTAGAGAGAAGAATAAATCCAGATATCCTGGAGAATTTTCATCGAACGATATGGACAAGCCAAGATAGCGAGAAAAACTCCTGCTGAACTTATAAAAACTCTGGACGCAGCAAGTGCGTTATGGTAGTGCATTTTCATTAAAATGTTTTTATTGCAAATATGTGTGTTTTCTTTTTAAGAAGGCATCAACTTTGGTTCCCAGTATAACCTATATAGTAAAAACAATGTGCCATGTTTCATAAAAATAACTTTATTGTGTGAAAATGTACAAAAATTTCCAAAAGTAAACTTAAAGTGTTCCCGGAAAAACTCGTTTCTTGGTCAACCTTATAGGTTAATAGCAAATTGGGCTATTCAAATATGAAGCATTTGATCAAAATTCGCTACCATAACGCACTTGCTGCATCCAATTTCTTTTCTTACAAACATGCATTATATTTCGATGGAAATTGCACAAATGCAATAACATAAGGCGTGTTTGATTAAAAAAAAATAGAAAATTTGTATCCGCAACGACTTATGGGCCAACCTGTGATTGTAGAAATATTTTTTTTAATGTAGCTCAAGACTCCCTATAATTAATATATACAAATTTCTTTCATATCTTGTATAATAACGGATATATTGAGCTTTATTGATTTTTTACAAAAATTCGACAAAAAATAAACCATTAAACGATACTCTATAGCTAAGACTACTGCCAAGCATCAGAGAAAGGGTCTGTTTGAAATGAATTATCTGGAAACATTTTAGTAAAATGAAGGACAATGATGGTTGAAACTAAGACTTCAGGGTTTGTAAAACATCCTACTTGAGACATTTCATTTCTATAGCCCGTATTAGATTCAAGTTATTTGCCTAAATGTTGCCGATTTTGACGTTTTAAATCGCAACTTTGACGTTTTGAGGAAAACCCCAATTTATTTTTCTTTAAATGCCTATAACTTTTTTGTCTTTTGACCTATATAGCTAAATTTTGGTAGGTAACTTACCAATAAGGATATTGCGTACCAAATTTGGTTGCCCTTACTTTGTTATTTCCGGAGATATAAATTAAATTTTCCGGGAAAACCTGGGCAGATTTTCCTGGCTAACGAACTTATCCAAGCGATTTGCAAAAGGAATTTATTAACCAAATTTAATCAAAATCGGCCCATTATTTTTTGAGTTATCGGTGTGATACATACATATATATATATATATATATATATATATATATATATATATATATATATATATATATATATATATATATATATATATATATATATATATATATATATATAAACATATAAAAATTGAAACTGACCCCGGATATGTGTTCTGGGGGGCCTAATTAGCGCTCATTTGAAGAAATTTTTTCAAAATTCAAAAGTCGGGATCTTCTCATTAGTAAATTTTTTAAAGAAAATTCACTAAAATTGACTGTTAAATATATTACCTCTACTTGTTACTCTAAATTACCATATTTTAGACCAGGATCCATTGAATAACCACCACCTTCTGTTAATTTATAATATTTTAGGTTTATATATTTTGATGTAAGAATTCACCATCATAGTTGTAGTATTAGCAAGGAAAAAAGCATGTTAGACAAAAATATTGAAAATTAATAATATTCTAGCATCAGGAAATAATTTACAGTGTTTATTCTACCCATGCTAGAAATACCTTACTATTACTCCACGGCAGATATACGTATAGAGGAAGTTGCCCTAAACGCCTCCAGACTATCAAGCAGTCAAATTCACACCAGGAGACTTGGTTGGCTACTTGAAAATCATCGAAACCATTCCATTGAAATCACTCGCTAAACCAACAGATAAAATTCCAGCTAAACTAGACTATAATCTCATTTGACGAAGTATGGGACAGAGGCAGTAAAAGGCTGACATATGTATGATATACAAACGGGTCTAAACAGATAAGGGGAGCAGGACTGTGAATAAGACGACCTATCTTTAGACTCGCTAAGTCCCTAGTAAAAATTCCACCATCTTTTAAGCTGAAATGTTTGCTCTAAATCTGTGTGCATAGGAGTGCATACAAAGAAGACTTAGAAATAGAGAAATTTACATCCTCTCAGTCAGGCGGTAATTAAGACTCTGAAATCTTTCAAAACCAAGTGCAAACTGACCTGGGACTGCAAAAATTCCTTGAAGCAACTCGCTACGGACAACAAAGTAACTTTGACGTGGGTACCAGGATATCAAAGTAGTGAAGGAAACTATGAAGCAACAACAACACCATTCTATCGTTCAGTACCCTATTGTGGACTAACAAAAAGCGATGTGAGAAATGAACTTGGTATTTGGGAGAGGAACCAAATGCTGCCATATTGGAGGAAACCACCAGGCTCAAGGTAGGTAAAGCGGTTCATGACCAGATCAACCGAGAAGTCTGAACTATTTCTTAAATTGGAACGACTTGAGAATAATCACGTGACTTTTCACAGGACACTCCCCTGTAAGGTATCACCTTATGAAGATGGGCAAGGCGGACAGTGTAAACTGCAGATACTGCACTGAAACAGCAGAAACAACAGAACACTTACTATGCGACTGCATGGCTCAGTTCTGTAAAATGCTCAAATACCTTCGAGGGGGGACTCTAATACCCCAGAAATATGTAAAATAGCCCCAAAAAGATAGTGGACTATATGAAAAGTCTGAACATTTTAGACTATTAAAAAATACTGTCATGCACAAAAGACCAATTAGGGTCGCAGCGCTGAGAGGCCAAACGCCAAAGGCCTGTACGACTCATTTAACAATCTACAATCTAACAAACAATCGTGGTATATTACCACACAAACTTGGGCAAGCCTTTTTAGAGAAGGACAAATGGAGAATAAACCACATACATAACCCGAGACAACGATGACAGACAACATACGACGACTTTAACAAACTGAAGGCTTACTTCTACAAAATTTTAGGAGTAATGAATGCAGAATGTACATTATAATATACAAACTTTATTTCAACAATTAAATTAATAACATTGACGACACATTTATAAGATATTCCTGACAAACATTGGAAATAAAAAAAGCATGATTAATGGGCTAGGATCGACATTTAAATCAATAACCGAGAACTTTACTGCAAATGACGGTGAAAGAAAGACCAGTCCCTAAAAATTTATAATTATAATGATTCTTCCTAGAACCGGGTACCCTATCCTTAGCAGCAAACACTACGTTTATACAAACGAAAAATATAGGAATCTAAATGACCAAACGCATTTATCTGAAAATTACAATCCGACAGCACTTAGTGAAAACAACCCATGCGAAACTAAATAAATTAAATTAATAAATTTCCAAAAGCCGAGAAACTATTGCGAGCAACAACTTGTCAAGATAACGAAGACAACAGTGGCCAAATATAGCGATACCCAATATATCGTGGTGGCACCAGAAGAAACAAAGATCAAACCTAACTGTGAAGAGAATGAAGAAACAAAAATAACCAGAGGAAAAAAACTGGCGACTCTAAAACCCAAATAGCTATTTGTCAGTAATGAAAGGTGTAGTTTAGTCCAAATGGCATGTGAAACTCAACAGTCATTAAATCTGTCAGACATCAAATTAACAATAAATAAAATACATGTCCTTCCAGACAAGCTTCCAGAATTAAAATCAGATATTATTAAACTACCCGACTTAAACAATATCAAATCCCAGCTTCAATCAACCAATGCCAGAATCCCAGTAACTACCAATCTGTCCATATCTCATACTGGTATATCGGGTTAGTAAAACGTACCGGAATGCTTAAATATTGTCAAGATCGCTAAATTTACGCCTACAAAAAAATCGACATTTAGGCGTTTTTGGGCATGTGCAATTAAACAATAATATCGACAATGTACCAGATTTCTAAGTTTTTCCCTACACATAGTCTCTGTGTTATCTTGAATGCAATACCCCAATTTTTATTGTAATGAATTGGGCATCTCAAATTTAGTAAGGTCCCAAATTTTCAAAATTGTATTCCTGCTATTGGCTAAGATATGAGAACACATCGTTTAAGTAAAAAGTACCGGAACGCTTAAAAAACTTCAAAAGCGCAAAAATTGCGCTTACAAAATTCGGCATTTGGGGGTTTCTGGGCATGCGGAATTGAACAATGACATCGGCACTGTTACCAGATTTCCTACTACATCTTACATTGTAAGCTTAAATAGAGTACTCTATTTTTATTGCGATGGATGATTTGTGAGATATGATGGTTATTTTTTGTTAAATGATTGGTAGCCTTTCCTCACACTTTATCCAGCTGTGTTTGATAGCCAAGGGGAGAAACAACAACGACAAAACAGAAATATCGCTAAGATGAGAGTGAGATTAAAAGCCAAAGGGCGAAAACAATAACTTAACAGTTTATAGTACATACGACACAACTTTTTAATTAAATGTTCAAATTGGGCTCTATTATTTGCCAGACAGTATCGAAGTCGATCATAAAACTCTCGCACTGTGTTGCTTTATGTATTCGGTGTTATAAGTGCAATTTCGCTGCGGATGCTTTCGCAGAGTTCGTTCACATTTTCTGGACAATTTTTGTACACACGGTTTTTTAAATAACCCTACTAGAGGTCCAGTGGAGTAATATCAGGGCATCGAGGTGGCCATTCAATTGTATCACGTCTTCCAATCAGCCTCACTGGGAACTGGTTGTTTAGAAACTGCATTGCTTCGCTTGAATAATGTGGCAACGCATTATCATGTCGGTACCAGATATCATTTACATTTATATTTTGTTGTTTGCAGGAGTTATATGTTCTCTAAGGTACTCCAAATACTTCTGTCCTGTTAGTGTACTTTCTATGAAAAAACGTCTCTTAATATTGTTACCTAGTATTCCCGCCCAGACATTAATTTTCTCAGTATATTGTGTATAACGTTCTTCCATTCAATGTCGTTATCTCTAGACCAAATTCTGCAATTGTGCCTGTTAACTTTGCTGTCTGAGCCAAAAGTAGATTCGTCGCTACCTACAATTTTGTTCGCAAAATAAGTGCCTTGGTTGATATTTTTCATCATGATTTGGCGAATTCATTGCGGCGGTCAGTATTACCCTCTAAAAGCTTTTGGGTGTAATGAATCTTGTACTGCTTCAAATTGTTTTCTTCCAAGGGAGTCCTTACAGATTTTTGACACATTTCGGCATTTATAGCTTACAAGTTGATGCTTACTTTCGGACTTTCCTCCATTTGTAATAAAACGTTTAACTTATTTTCACCAGTTGTAGCAGTTTTTCGGCGCCTGGTTTTAGGTAAACTTTTTATAGACCCTGTTTCCTGGTAACGTCGACAAGTTTTGTATACGGTGGACTTTTAATGAGTTTGTTAGGAAAGCGGTAATTAAAGTCACAAACCTTTTGATATGTTCTTGTCTTATTTCCATGTCCAGGGAATATCAAAATATCAATACGTTGGGTCTCTGGTAAAACAAAAGCCATAGTAAAATCTTAATTTTGTAACCAATAAAATATTAAGTTGCTTAACTGACAGTGATGTGTTTAATTTGTCATTGTTGTAGTATGGCGACGGCAAACAGAATCAGGTGTTTTACTGGAGTTCAGTTTCTTGATTTTTACCATTAAGTTCAATTCAAGTAAGCAAAAGTTGTCCTTGAAATGAAAAAAAAAACCTGCATTGACGATACGATTAAGGAATAAACAGTAAATTAAACTAAATTGAATATTATTTTTCACTAATTTAATAATAATAATAATAATAATAATAATAATAATAATAATAATAATAATAATAATAATAATAATAATAATAATAATAATAATAATAATAATAATAATAATAATAATAATAATAATAATAATAATAATAATAACAACAATAATAATAATAAAAACATTTATTCCATATAAGAACCAAATTACAGGATCAAGAGTGGCGCTATTAATAAACTCAAATATACAAAATAAAAAAAATAAAAAAAACAGTCGTTATAAAAAACTCCTAGAGTCTATAAACTAAATCTAGCAACAATAACTACAAAAATAACTAGTATTCTGATATGAACCAAAATAATTAAAAACGAATTTATTCACTTATTATTATTGCCCGCATTCCTAAGCAGTTTATCAAAAAGCAGCCTAACTATTTTCTATTTGGAGCATCCAGCTTATTTAACACATCCACCAAGTGTTTAATACCCGCCCTCAGAAGAGGAGGTCTTACACGTTCATATATAGGACATCTGAAAATTGTATGCCTCAACGTCTCAGATTCTTGCAGGTTACAAATTGAACAGTTTGCGTCAGTATCAATCTTGCAACACACACCTTTGTATGTAAACTTTAGATAAAATTTGGACGACAGACGCATCTGCACAATTATTCTTATCAATGGCATTGAAACATGCAGGCGCAAATAAATTTGTCCAGTGTGATGTGGTGTAAATATGTGGTATAAATCGGAGTACCCAGAGAGTTGTAAACGATCAAATCATCGGAAATAAGTTTGGACTCGAACCTATTGAAGAGACCACGTTTCACACGTTTTATCACACCCAAGGTCACAGAATCCCACACCAAACCATCGTCAATGTAATTAAATAAATATCTAACCGGGATAGCCTAGTTGTATTTAGGGTCCGTCACCGACTGTCCTCAACCTAGCGAAGCAATCAGCTGGATACCTACCCGAGTCCATTATTAAGAGCTTCTCAAGCCACGTAATACAATGTTTTAAAACCAACAAAGAAAGAGCTCTAAAGCCAGTCGCAAGCCTCAATATATAATCAATATATAATCAGGACAATTTCTTGGCAACGAACACAGCATCTTGACAAAACGCACCTGTATTCTTTCAATTATATCAAGATACCTATTAGCGCAGACTTGACAAGAGCTCTGCCAACCGCCCAGAACGATGGACTCGTAGAGTTTAACCCTGTCCCCTCAGCAATAAATTTTTGACCTGGCCATAACAGATATAATTAAGCTACTACTTTGAGCGCATTTGGATACGTCCGACGCCGCCATCCGAATAAATGTGCAAGATGAAAAAAAAAACAGACTCCAAGATAGACATACTTTCTGACTATCTCTAGTTTTATCCCATCATAATATAGATTAAGGCCACCATGCCTAGCAGAACCCCCACGAGAAAAGCACATAACTTTCGTCTTAAGTTAGTTCACTCCTAGGCCATTGTTCTTAAAATACTGCGCCAGAATATTTAACTTTCTCAGCATGTCAACAGGAGAGTCGGCCAACAACATCAAATCATCCGCATACAGTAACATAAGGAGGGTTAAGTTACCATCAACATTTAATCCTGAAACCCCTGGCACCGGAAATAGTCGTCGATATCTGCCAGAAAAAGAGCAAAAAGAAGAGGACTTAAAGGCTCATCCTGCAAAACGCCCTCAGATATATTTATCTGCTTAGACAACCAGTTTCCAACCCTAATGATCAAGGATGCATTATCATAGAGAGACTTAAAGACACAGATTATTTTTGATGACAAACCCAGTGCAAATAGTTTATTCCAGAGAATGAAGTGGTTCACGGAATCAAACACTCGTTTGAAAACGACGAACGCCACACAGACTTTGCGACCTTTGAGACGGAGGTGGAGTTGAAAATGTTGTGTGTACATCCTCTTCTAGGTCTGAATCCAGATTGACACTCAGGAACACACCGCTTCCCTCTGCCTAGGTTTGGAGCCGATTTAATAAAGTTTGGGAAAACATTATTCGATGTAGTTTCCGATGGCAATACCACGATAGTTATTAACATCATTCAAAGAGACACTCTTATGTAACATCATAAGTATAAAAATTGTCCATTCAACTGGAATAATTTCACATAAAAAAGCATTTATTAAAAAGTGACGAAAGATAAAGTTGCCAATTTTCTGGTAAGTTGCAAAGAAACTCATATTGTATGAATTCAAAACACGGAGATTTTCCCGGCCTACAGATAGCCAGGCTTGAGTCAAGTTCACTGAAGGTAAACTTTCAATCCCAATACGGATGTCTCGCGTCATGAAAATTGTATAGTGGTACCGTTATTTACACAATGCACAGCATCATAAAAAGCTTTCCAAGTTTTCAATGACACAAGCTGAGGTGTAGGAGTTGCTCTTAAAGACCTTAAGCGCTTCCAGAAAAATGACCTGTCACTCAGCTTAGCAAAGCTTCCCAAGTTTCCAATGACACAAGCGGAGGTTTAGGAGTTGCTCTTAAAGACCTTATGTGCCTCCAGAAAAATGACCTATCACGCAGCTTCGCACTAATAGCCAGGTCATATTCTCGTTTTTTAATTAGTATGCGAAACGATCTTCGAACTTCGGCGTATCGCTGGGCGTAAGCAGTTAGGAAACCACTACTCCTGTATGCACTAAAGGAACCCTTTGAAATTTTCTTCGCTATTAGACAGTCTTTGTCAAACCATGGTTTATTTCTCTTTTTATTCGCAAGCCCTGGTAAATACTTCAAAAGACCAATTCTGTCAGCGACTGTGTAGATACACTCACAAATATTATGGTACATATTGCCAACGCCGCCGTAGTATTTCATAGCCCGTGAGTACGCCCAGTCAATAAGCCATCCCAACGCAAGACTCTCATAACGGAGGAAATATCAGTAGAATATGGCCGAGTCAAGGAAAAGCCAGCAAGAGCAAGACAAACAGGTGCATGGTCTGACATGGTAAGCATTCAGTACGTCTAGACCTGCAATACAGTCTAATCTGGTGGCGAAACACCATTCAAGATCTACAGCACTAAACCCTAGGCTCCAAAATAAGTTAAATTGGCAGGGCGATCTAGAAGTGTTCTACCGTTTAATAAACGAAAATTATTTTCTTCCATAAACTCCAAAATTTCATGCCCTCTTGAATTTACAGTGTTATCGAGACTCTGACGGTCTTCACACAAAGTCGTGCCCATAATATTATCTATATTAACTTCTCACCGATCACTCAGGCTACCATTAAAGCATCTTGAAATTATAAAGGGAATATCCAAGGAAATGTGCATAAAGTACACAGTACAAAGTATAGATCTAAATGAATCTTTTTTTATAAGTACAATTGTCCACCAAGGCGAGACATCAAGGACAGATACCTCCAATATTTTATGATAAAATAGCAACAAACCTCCGCTACCTCTTCCTCGAGACCTCTCCCTGGTGGCACTAGAATTAATTACATAATAATCAGAGGATAAACATGACGGAATCCTACTTAAATCAGATAGAAAATGGGTCTCAGAAAGATAAAGAATTGCAAACGGCACAGTTAGGTCTGAAATATAATCATCAAAGTTATTAAGTCCATGCATATTTCAACAAAACAATGTTGAAGTTATCCGTAGTTACACTGCAAACAATTGGACGATCTATGCAGGAATTTTCTATGCTGTTGTAGGGGCTTCTGTGGGATGAAACCCCGTATTAGATTCACTATTTCTATGGTTGCGGGGCAAAGCTTTATAAGGCATTGACGGGGCTCTCTTCCTCCCCTGTACGTTTATTTGCCGTAATGTGGCCGGTGGATGTTACAGTCGAAACAATATTTGGTAGGTATGCTACCATTGTACCTTATAGTTAAATTCGCTTGGCCCTGAGATTTTCTCACACTGAGCTCAGTTCTTACAGCAGCAAGATGTTTTCTTTGATCCACTGTCATATCGTGTCTTATATTGATGTTAGGGTCCCTTTTTAGTCCAGCTGCGACCTAGCTCCAACATCAATGCGTACCATCCCACTATTCGCAAAGCGTATCAGAAGCGGTCTCGTTTTATCTGCCCTTCCGTTACGAAATCTTGTCACCGATATAATTCCCAAATCAATGTCACCCATGAACACAGCCAAAATATAGTTTCCCTCGCGGCAATCATCCTCAACAGAACCACTTTCCGGTAATCCGAAAAACAAAAATAGATTATTTTTCCTGTCAATGCGATTTTTAATTTCAGAGATAACCTTTTCCCTATCCGGATTCAAAAGTTTAATTTCCAAAGACTTCACTTGTTCTTGAAGTTTAATATCTTCGGCTTTTAGACTCAATTTCTGAGAAGCACTTTGTAGTTTGTTCATTGTGAGCTATAATCATATTATTTTTCTTTATATTTATGTGTAAGCAAAGAGTTGATGGATAGTAGCTGCTTCATTATAGCATCAAAATGAGAAACATTAAAAGGAGCGGCGCTAGGTAGTAAGCCTTGAGAACACGCAGAACAAGACACCTCAGCAGCAGGCGGATGCGAATTTGCAGAGGCCATACAGTCTCGGAACCTTCAGCTCTCATCCACCTTGCACCGTCGACCAGTGGTCTGCATGCAGGTTTGATGAATTGGTGTTAAACACTCAGCACAGCGTATGTCCTCATACCCGATCGACATGTCGCACACATAATAGACTAAATTATCCATATGTTATCATGCGATAAGAATGATACGCACCAGAGTTGACAAGCGAAACCAGGGTCAGGCGTTTAATCGTAACAAATGTTTACTTAAAAACGGTTGAAAAACTTACCCCGGGTATATAAAACCAATATCCGGCACTTATTCAAGAAATACTACAAATACTAGTTGCAAATTTTAACAACCTCCACTATATTTGTTTACAACTCTAGAAGAGATAAACAAAAGACGTGTGTCTTCGGTGAAAGCCACTCCCATTTTCACTAATTCCAACAGGCGTCTAAAATAATAACGTAACTTGTGTGCATTTGACGAGATCAGTAACAGAAATCTGTCAATAGTGCCCAAAAGACGATTTTTATGGGCGTGACTTTAGCGGCCTTGAAGATATTTTATGTCATACTAGTTCATTATTGTGTTTTTATTGCTTAGTTACCAACTACATAATTGTGTACTTTATGCCCACGGGCCATAAAGTGTACTTTACGGCCCGCGCGGGCAAAACGTACACTTTATGGCCCGCGCGCACTTTGATTTTTTTAATAACCTTTATTAATGAAATTACAGATAATGGAATAAAAGTAATATGTAAATATTTAATTAACATTATTTAGTCGAATTAACATAAAATTGACAGTTCTGAATAAATCCGGTGATAGTTATGTTGCCTTCAGCAAACGGTGATTCAAGTTTCATTGTTTGGGTATGACTAGTATGACATAAAATTTTGTATGCACTGCTGGTATAAATAGAGGTGTATGCCCTCGAGAGACTTACAAACCCTCGGTCCGGAGGCCCTCGGATTTGTAAAATCGTCGCTCTCGGGCTTAAACATCTATTCATACCCTTGGTACATAAATAACTATTATGTCATACTAGTTCATTATTATGTTTTTATTGCTTAGTTACCAACTACATTATGGTGTACTTTACGCCCACGGGCCATAAAGTGTACTTTATGGCCCGCGCGGGCAAAACGTACACTTTATGGCCCGCGCGCATATCAAAACAAATAATTTTTGTTCGACTTCTTTAATAACCCTTATTAATGAAATTAGAGATAATGGAATAAAAATAAATATTTAATCAACATTATTTAGTCGAATTAACAAAAATTTGGCAGTTCTGAAAAGATCCGGTGATAGTTAGGTTGCCTAGCTAGTATGACATAAAATTTTGTATGCACCGCTGGTATAAATAGAGGTGTATGCCCTCGAGCGACTTACAAACCCTCGGGCCGGAAGCCCTCGGATTTGTAAAATCGTTGCACTTGGGGCATAAACATCTATTTATACCCTTGGTACATAAATAACTATACGCCTTCCGGTACTTTTTACTGAAAATGAAGTTAACTAGTAAAGATAACATTTTAAAGATTTGGGATCTTACTGAATTTGAGACGCCCAATTCACTGCAACAAAAATAAATGGGGCATTCTATTTAAGATAATAAAGAGAATACGTGTAGCTGCAAACTAAGACATTTGGCAATAGTGCTGATACGATTCTTCAATTGCGCATGCCCAAAAACCCACAAATGTCGATCTTTGTAGGGATAACTTTAGCGGTCTTGAAGATATTTAAGTGTTCCGGTACTTTTTACCAACCCGGTGTGGACAAATATAATATATATTGTGGTAATAATAATCACAATATTTTAAGACATATTCTGAAAAATTAAAAAAAGAAAAACGCTGACTTCAAAGTAACTACTGGAATCTCGATGAGCATTCGGAACGAACCATAGGTTTCCTTCTCTAAAGGATAAAGGCGATAACAACAACCAAACCACACGTATTTTAAGTGACAAGATCTCAATTCAACACCTTAGGGCGCCGAGTAAATGAGAAACATAGCAAAAAATAACGATAAAACAATAGAGGACCAAAACGAACCAAGCAAACGACCACCTGCAAAGATCACCTTCAAATCGGCTAACTCATGTGGAAGACGCCTTGCAGATCCACGCGCCCCATCAGAGACTATAAATGGAAGTATTAAAACGAACATTCCTATAATACTTTTACTTGTGTCTTCGGTTAGACGTATGTCATTTTCTCAAGTTTTATTTATTATTTATATTTCTAATTGTTTGATGTGTATTTTCATTATTCAGACAAGTTGTTTCAAAAGGTTAATCATGTTAACAAGGAAGTTAACGTCTTCATCGGCACCCATATAATTCTTGAACCAACATCTTAATAATTTCTTACACAAGCCATAGCCTCTTTATTAAGCATTATGCCGACCTACTGGTTGCCACCAGCACTAATTTGTCATCTGTCCCTTTTGTTTTGTCTCACTCATGCAAAATATATCAACAACGTACTATAATCTCTTGAAAAATCTCTTGTCTTTACCTCTCATACCCTGTATATTGTTACACTCGACTTTTCAAGTCGGCTTACAATTTGATAAACTTACCTACGGTTTGAAAATTTTTAATGGCTACTATTTATTTTTATTGGAAAGGGGCGAACAAAATATCGTCATACAGTTATGAAAATTCGCTACTTGGTAAACACCGTTCCGCTTTCTTGTTGGAGATTTTTTAGAATATATTAACTGCTATCGCATTAAAAACAAAAAACCATTTATTGTGAAGTAGAAACTAACATCCGAGAGATTTTAGTTCCTTGAAAAATAAATAAGCGAGGCGATTTCTCTACAGTGTATTTAATACAAGAGACTTGAGAACGATGTCATCGCTAAATATTCGAAATAAAACGCAGTTTCACTACCAACAGAGGCAGTTTCTCTTACTCCGATATACCCTCAACACCACACCAAGTCGGAAGTACGTTGGTCTTTTCAGGTCGGTAAAATTCCACACCAACACGAATCCGGGAAGACAGAATTGTCTCAGCCAATAAGAAACGAAAGAATGATGAGCAACATACCTTGACGACGAAAAGGCGCGTGGAGGTCTGTTCAAAAAGGCAGAAACGCGGTTAGAAAATTCATTCAGCTAACAAGCTTTGAGTGTGAGTTCAGCGATTTGAAACCCCTATATAATTAATATTAACAGTCATTATATGCTAAGAGTGCCGCGATAAAAGTTGTGGAATTTGTGTTTGCGAACTTTGTAATAAAGCCTCATCGGAAATGATGGTGAGTCATAAGAGGGTCATTTTTATAAGTTTCAAAAATTGTAGAGTGCTTTTCTTAACTACAGAGGTGTAATTATATTTTTATATTTTCAATTGACCATAATCATTGCCACATCATTGTCTTAACTAACAGAGTGAACAGCAAGATATCAGTAAAAGTTTCTACAATATCTCTATTTAAAAATATACAATTTTAACCTAAATGTTACATTGTTAACCCGATCATTAGATCATCTAACTCATCATTTCCGATGAGGCTTTATTACAATGTTCGCAAACACAAATTCATCAACTTTTATCACCTGCTAATGCAGGTTTTCTTTAAAGTAATTAAGTTGGGAACTACTTTGAAAGTGGAGTCGGGGCACAAATTGACATCTACCTGGTGTGGGACTTGAATCGACATCTGATCTAGGCACATTAAAAAATACGAATTAATAGAGTAACGACTTTTTGGATTAAAAATTTTAAAAATATATTGTTGTTGAGCTTGGAAAACTGTAAGGGTTGTGATTGTATTTTGTATGTGTTTTCTTTTACAGGAGTGTAAGATTTTTAGCGTAAATAAGTTTATCTCTTATATGTCGCATTGTTATTTTTTCTTGAATAGAATCAAATAATTGTATAACAACGTCACCGCCAAAATTTTGATTTCATTTAGACATTAAAAAAGTACTGTAAATTCTCATTAGCCAAACTTATCAAAAAATGCTGTCCAAACGTTCTGGTGTCAGACGAATTGTTCTACCTTATCTAATTATCGTTACCGAAAAATATCATTAAGTATTCAGTGTTGTCTGAGGATCAACGTTTCAGATAAGTTTAACAAACCATCTTCAAGAACATGAAATTTTTTATCTCTCTTTTGGCAAATATCTTTAAGTTCTTGATAACTACTAACTAAATGAAGTTAGATACAATGGTTTCCTTTACCTCTGACGTTGCCATTTTTAATTTTTATGCATCTTTAGGGTGTCTGTCTATTTCTCGTTTTTTCAAGACCAATTTTCTTTCTTCATTTTCTATAATGATTTCTTTCTCGTAACTTTCTTTTCGAGACTGTCTGGCCAATGTACGAGTTTCTACTGCTCTGGAAGTAATATGTTTAAACATCATTCCCGTTAATAACTCTCATACATTGTACTACAGAATGTACGTTAGATTGTACATCCAGCGATATGATCATTTGGACGTTACTCTTTCTATTTCTTTCATGTAAGTCATACGTATGACATGATGGCTCTTCATGATTTTTTCCTTCCCTTTTTCTTCGTTTTCTTTCTTATCTTGCCTTTCTCTGTATTTAATCTCTCTTTATCTCTCCTTCTGTCTGTCGCGCTTATGGATGTTCCTTGGGATTTCTTTCGTTGTGCAGTTTTTGTGGGAGAAACATCGTTGCGTATTACCTTTATAAATTTGTCGTATCGATAGTGACCCTCGGCAGTGTATCGCTGAAAAATTTAGGAAAATCTATTTAGCATTCTCTTTCTATTTCTTTTATTCTTTCGTTTTCTGTGAGTCTTTCTGGTTGCGGGATTGACTCGGCCAAAGAACTAAGGCTGTTAAGTTGTGAGTGGGTGTGGGCCCAACATTTGTTCACAATGATGGCTGTTTCTGTTTTTTATTTTTTTATTCATTTCAACAACACACCACGAGGGTTCACAGCCCAAATACTATCGTACCGTGGATGTTGATAAGGATGAAAGAGGCAACTTGTTAATTATGGACTTGAAGGGTTGGCGGTTCGGAGGAGAAGGAAAAACATGTGCCGGCAAGGAATTCCACAACTTGGCAGTCCTCGGCACAAAAAGCGGGCATAACAAGCTGTTCTAATGTCTGGTGACCTGGACAGTAAAAGGGTGCATTCGCTCTGTTCCTCTGTCAGATCTGTTGGGGGCAGCAGGTGGAGGAACTATGCAAGATAGCTCCTCTGAGCAGTGTGCGTGCAGATATATATAAAAAAAAAAGAGAGAGAGAGGTCACAAACGGCACGCCGGTGGGCAAGGGATGGCAGCCTTTGGGTGAGGGTAGGGTCACCGATAAGACGTATAGTTCTCTTCTGAATGGAGTCCAGGATAGCGAGTGTAGAAGCGGCAGCGGCACCCCAGATGTGGGAGCAGTATTCGAGGTTTGGCGTTATTTGTAAAGTATATAAGGTATAGAGATTAGCTGGTGAAAAGTATTTGCGAGCCCGGAAGAGGAAACCTAATTTCTTAGCAGCCGCTTCTGCAATTAATGTGACATGTTGGTGCCAATTGAGATTTCGATCCACAGAAATGCCAACAAGTGAAAAAGACTCATTACTTTGAATAACTTGGTTGTTCATTGTGATGGGTCTAGGGCTGGCGTATCTCTTATGAGATAGAAGGCAAGACTGAGATTTGGTGGAGTTGAATTGTACAAGATTTCTACTTCCCCAGTTTAATATTTTTTGAAGATCCGCAGAGACAGAACCCTCCATGAGTCTGCGATCCTTATCTAATTGGGATAAAGAGACGGGCTTAGAATATTGTATATTTGAATGGAGGGTGCTGTCATCCGCGTAACTATGAACTGGGTTGGATGTGCTAGAGAAAAGGTAATTGATGTAAAGAAGAAACAAAGTAGGGGCTAAAGCTGAACCTTGAGGGACTCCTGCATTAATTGGATACAGTTTAGAGGAATGGCCATCCACGACAACAGAAATGCTCCGGTTGGAGAGGAATTTTGCTGTCCAGGTACAGCGTTTTGGTGGTAGGCCATAGGCCGGAAGTTTATTAAGCAGCGCTGCGTGCCAGACCTGGTCGAATGCTTTGGATATGTCTAGAGCGACAATCTGGGATTCATCCTGTAGTTCCATAGACTTGTTCCAAGAATGGGTGACAAAGGAAGGGAGGTCCGCAGTTGATCTGCGCTGACAGAATCCATACTGCATGTCGTGGATTAGACTGTGTTTTTCAAGAACTGTTAGTAATTCGGTGTTTATATACTTTTCCATCACTTTAGAGACGACTGAAAGGAGAGAAATGGGCCTGTAGTTGACAGAAAGCGCTTTGGATCCCTTCTTGGGGACGGGTTGTACTCGAGCAGTTTTCCAGTTACTAGGGAATATGCCTGTATTGTAAGATGTCTGAAGCAGACCACTCAGGACAGGAGCAAGTTCTGGTGCGCATTTTTTGAGAACAATTGCTGGGATCTCGTCAAGGCCAGAGGCTTTCCTGGTATTAAGAGAAGATAACATCTTTCGTACCTTTTTAGTTTTGAAAATGATATCCGTCATTTTATGCGCGACATTGGGGACTGTTGGTGGTTGAACATTTGGTGGTGGGTTGAGAATAGAATTGCCGGCGAACAACGAGGCAAAAAGTTCAGTTTACCCAGGGCGGTAGAAACAATTTCATCCCCTGAAACAAGAAGTGGGAACGTGCTCTTGCAGAAATTATTCCCAATAGATTTATCAAGAGTCCAGAAGGGTTTGCTGCCGTTGGAGCTTGTGAGGACTTTGTTTTTGATGTGGTTATTAAACGAGTTTTTGCCTCAGAGAGAATGCGGACATAGCGGTTTCTTGCGTCGTTAAATGCTTGAGGGTTTTCTTGACTGGGATTGTGTAGAAGCGTTTTATGAGCTTTGACCTTTTTAAGTCTGGCCTTGTCACAGGATTTAGAGAACCAGGGCTTTTGAGTGGGTGAAGAGGTTTTCTGTGTACGTGGAATAAATAATTCCACGCCAGCTTGGATGATTTCGGTGACGTTTTGTGAGATATCAAAGGGGTAAGGATGAGAGAAGCAGACACACGCCCATGGAAATGAGGAAAAGTAATCTCGCATTTCGTCCCAGTTCGCGGAGTTTTAGTGCCAAAGGATACGTGGGTGTGATGACCGCGGGTTGCATTGCGCAGGAAGCAGTGACCATGCCGTGGTCTGAGCGTCCAAGGGGGGGCGGTGACTGATGTCTTATAGCATTCAGGTTTTGTAATAAGAAGGAGATCCAAGGGATTTGAGCTGTGTGTTGGGATGCAAGGAAAGTAAGTAGGTTGCTGAACCATATTGGCTAAACAATTGCTGACTACGAAGGCCTCCGCTGCTCTCCCTGGTGGATCGGTTTTTGAAGATCCTAGCCATTCCTTATTATGGACATTGAAGTCACCAAGAATAGTGACCTCGGAAGAAGGATATTCAGAAATCAGATGGTCGGTTTTAATTGGTTGGCTGGTTCGGGAAGAAAACGTCATCGCATGGACATTCTCACAGAAAACATTCTTACTCTTTTGCTTTTCCTATTCCGTCTTTCTTGTTACTTCTCTCATTCTCTTTTGCCTAGATACCTATGCCGCTCTCTTTTTCTTTGCCTTCTTTCTCTTTATGAAACCGATTTTGACAAACATTTGATTTGGACATAATCGCTCTTAACCAGCGAGTAGAAATGCCTATACTAGATATAAATTTGTGATATTCCTCTCGTCAGTTAATTGTGATTTAGTGCGTATGGCCGCTTCACAAGTTGCTCAAGTGAGACTAACATCCTGCCGGTAATTAACCTTGTGTAGCGCTACGGTAGGGCAGAAGTCTGTAGAGCCAGCGATGGACCATTTAACTTTAATCTGCACAAAACAACTGTCTATAAATAATAAATCTTCACAAAGGTTTGTGATTTAGCATGTCTGGCCGGTACATAAGTTCCTATGATTAACACTAACATCTTTCCGTATTTTTAACCATATGTACTTGCTACAGTGGGACGGAGGCTGTACTGCTAGCGATTCGTCGAGTTTACTTTGACTTCCTGGTTTTGACAATCCTTATTTTGACATTGCACCTATTTAAAACGTTCGTCTTCGGATATATCTATGTATAAACAAATTTGTTGATATATCTTACGAACATATAAACCCGCACAATATTATGAATTTGTTTTCTCATAAATTTAAGCTTTTGGTCAAAATCAACCCAGAAAAAGTAAGTACCCCTTTAATAAGTTTTTTATATTTTCCATTGATCATCATCATTGCAACAGCATTGTTTTAACTAATAGAGTGAGCAGCATTTCAAGTCGTTACAGGGTGTCATCATATGATGAGTGAAGTCTATTCGGCATTCGTCGCCCATATGACTTTGGCTTTAGTTGTGGGTTTTGTTGTGTTTAGATGTGTGGAAATGTGAAGAGTCACTTGACACATCCGCACTCCCGTCTCCCTTTTTTTAACACTAACTATGGGACCGTCCACCAATGCATGCTGGGTAATTATAACCGTTGTGGTACATTGGCTACAATCCCAGGTTGCTGCTAGGTACGATCAAAATATTTCTGAGTAGCTAGTATCTCTATTAGAGAGACTACTCTTACCAGCCACCACCGCGTTTCCCGTACTACTTTACTAGGATGCAAAACCGATGCATGATGCACCTGCGGAAAAGGAACACAATGCTAAATACTGGAAAGCCTATATAAGAGTTATATCAGGGATAGGAAATGAATTTACAAGAAGAGTAAATAGAGGTAGTAAGGAAGATAGACTTAAATGAGGTGACCGCCTATTTCAGTGGAATAATTTGAGAAAGACCTTAAAGATATCAGGCAGAAAAAGACTTCTGTTGTACATGAGTTACCAGCAAAATTAAAAAAATTAAATGAAAAAATTTAAGAAAAACTTTCTCAGCCTATTGCGAAATCTTTTAATCCATGAGAACTGGCCACAAAATTTTTGAAAAGGTAAAGGATTACTGTTCCAAAAACGGCGAATACGTAAAAATGCAACCAGTACAGAACAATTAGCTTCAACAGTCACGTGGCGAAAATTCTGCTAATCATCATAGAAATTAGAATAAGAAGAAAAATTGAAAGTTGCAAGGATGAAGCTCAGTTCGGAGACGCAACTGTCCGAGAAAGTAGAGAAGCAGTACCATCAGTCAAAAGAATACGAGGAATGAGGCTTGAGCAAAATTGCGATACGTTTATTGCTTTTCTTAAACCTGGAAGAGCGTTGGTGGTCCAGTGGTAATAACGTGTGCCTCTGAACCGAAGGGTCCTGGGTTCGACTCACAGGGTTGCCCTTTTACTTTTTCAGTACATACTGTAAGATTAACATGAACCAAGGTTGTTGCATTGTATTTGAGTTAGTTGAATATCTGCACGTTCCGCCCTTTGAAGAAGGCGTAAAGCCGTCGGTTCCGTGTTCACATGATGTTGGGCAGGTTAAATATCTCTACCCTCCTTACAGAAAGGCAGGGGTTCGGCAAAATTTCCAGGATAGCCGGGTGAAACTTCTTCCTGACATCGGTGATTGGCCATATTCGAGGAAATATACCGACGTTAAAAGTACAAAAAGAAAATATAGATAATCTGAAATGAAAAATATTTTTTCATTTAATGATAAGAGCTATATTAAATTGAAGGAATATGTGCATTATTGTTAATTTATATAAAAATTAAAGTACTATAATATATCTACATATATTAAAGGATATATAATTAAAAACAAAATTTCAAAAGTGCGTACGGCAAGGATGCCTACTATGGCATATTTGTTCAATTTAATATACACAATAATTAAGCTGAATGATAAGAGCACAGGAATGAAAATAAACGGACAACGCTTCTATTACATGAAGCACGTAGGTGATATAGAGCAAATAGGAGAAACCGCAACATAATTATAAAAAATTCTGGGTGCGCTGCATAGTGTGTTAGAAAGAACGAAACTAAAATTCAATTTTACAAAAACAAAAGTAATGAAGGTGAGTGGGGATAGGAGAGCGAAAATGCATATTAACTTGAACGGACAGAAATTTTCACGTACTTGGGAAGGTAATTAAAACTAGAATTTCTGTTTCATTAATCGCCAGACGTTTAAGGGCTTTCAGTGACCATTTCTCAAATTACTGACAGTCTTTACTTCTTACTCAACGCATCTTCCAAACTTCTGGGCTTTGGAAAAGTTGTGCTTCTAAACCGCCTCTGACTACAAGCACCAGGTCACCTGCATATCGTAGAGATTGAAATTCCTTAGCTGATAGGTTTACTAGGTGTAAATGTAACCTTGCTGACCTCAGTAGGGCAGTGAGCCCCTATCTGAGGCCACAATCCCGACTCACGTTTGCTGTGGCTGTGGCCACGCCCACTTGGAATATCCTGGTTCTTTGCTCTAGAGTAGCCCTAATCAACTGGGAGAGCATTACTGGTACCCCCGTGGTACGCCACGCATTGATATTCATGTGCCGTGGCGTTGTTAAATGCGCCTACTCTGGCCAAGAAGACGCTAACTGCAATTTCTTTATCTTTTAGTAATTTTGACAGTAGTCCGTTTCAGTCATTCAGTGCTAGGTTTGCTGATTTACCTGGGTGATATGCGTTGCGTATTGATGTCCACACGGAAGGGGGGGTCTACTTAGTATATCATCCCTAATGAACTTTCAAGCAATCAGTAAAAAACAGTCAAGTTGCTAAGGTCGCTTGCTTTTGTAGTTAGGGTTGCTTTTCGTATTTGACATAATTCACAGCTATTCATGTTAGTAGCACTCACAGTAAATCATAATGTTACATCCTTCTCTATAAGAGTCTTGTTCAGAAAACATTATTACCTTTATTGTCACAGGCAACTTGTAGGCTGTGTTGGTAGCAGCGAAGACTCTAGAATTGTATTCGAGAAGGAACGAGAAATCACAGCTGGAAGGATCTGGAACTACAATAGAGTGTATAGACATACGGGCGACACGTTGAGTAGTCAGTCAGTAAGTGAATCAATGGCCGAGTTTACAAGGCACAACAGCTGAGTTTAAGCGCTTATCTGCTGACTACCAATACATTTCAGCGGTTTGAGACTGATGAACGCACTGTTGAATTCAAGCACTATTTTCGACATTTATTTGTGATACCGATTTGACAAAGCGGTAACAGGTGAGTTCCAGCAAAAACTTAGCGGGACTGACCTTTCAACTGTTGGCAACTGTTGGTGCCTGGTGAACTCAGCCAGTGATTGTGCGGAGAAGCGATAATAGAAGGCAAACAGTGAACTATAGTGCTATACACATTTGGTAATAGAAAACAATTTTAGTTGATGCGCTTATTGCCAGAAAATAGTTAGTGAATATAAATTAGTAGTTTGAAAAATGTGTTTTGTTAATCAACAAATAGAAAACCCCGAAAAACATAACAACTGGTGCCACTAATGGGATTTTCAAGCTGCTAAAGAAGATATTTTTCAGAATATTTGTTAGACAACGTGGGCATTTTTTTGAATATCTGGAACATTAGTGTCATAGGTGACTTATAACTGGTTGTGTTTTTGAGACAGAATAAACTGTGTGCGAGCTATAACTACGCCTCTGCCTTACAAGACATGTAGCACAGCAGCCAATATGGACACCCAGCTATTGGAAGTGATTAAAAAAATAAAAGAAGAAGCTAGAAATAGAGATGTAGAAGCGAAAGAAAAAATAAGGAAAGAGCCGAAGAAGCCAGAAAAAAAGAGATAAAGAAGCAAAGAAAAAAATTAGAAAAAAGATGAAGAAGCCAGAAAAACACACTAAAAAGCAAAGAAAAGAGACGACGAAGCAAAAGAAGAAATAAGAAGAATATATGTAGAAACAAGAGAAGAACTGATAAAAAGAGATAAAGAAACGAGAGAAGAAATAAGACAAAGAGATGAAGACGCAAAAGAATAAATGGGAAAGAGAGATGAAGAAGCAAGGGAAGAACTGAGACAAAGAGACGAAGAAACCAAGAAAATGCTGCAAGAACGAGCCAGCAAGTCTCATGTGTAGACGAGCCAACAAAGTAGGTAGAAGACGACATCTTCCAGGAAGTAGAAAGCCGAGTAAGAGGTATCAGCGACGATGTACATGACAAGCTGACAAGTATGGAAGAGATACAAGTGGAAGGACATAAAAATGCAATGACTAGAAAAGATGCGTGACACTATAGCCAAGAGAAACATCAGACTCGAAGATAGCCACGTCGTAAGAATTAATGTCCCCACATTTTTGATGGCCTAGTCTCATTGGATATTTATATATGCTAGTTGGAAGTAGTAAATTATTGGGTCAAAGAGTGAAAGGGACTTCGTTAATTGTAGCTCTCAGAAGAAATGCACTAGATGTGCTTCAAGACATTTACAGTGCCGAACAGAACATTAGAACAGCATTAGAAATGAGCTGAAAAGTCTCTGTCAAAAATCGGGTGAAAGTCTGCCACAATTCGAAGGCGACGTTGTCAAACTAACACGATCAGCTTACCCCACAGCTGCGATATAATTTTTAAACCAGCTGTCGCTGCAAACGCTTCAAACCTTCAGTGACAGCATCAGGGATACCGACACCTAATAGGCGCTGATGATGGCAAGACACAAAAACTTGGACGATCAATTCCTCTGAGTTTGAAAGCAAGCGTCAAAAAGTCATGAGAGAGTTCGCAGTCTCCAAGTCAGAGAAGAAAATAAAACAGATTCAGCCAAGGTGGTGCAGCCACTGAAGAAAATAATGGACCAAATAAAGCCTACGTTGCATGGGAACCCAGTAAGAGCACACCGTGCAAATGCCTTGCGTTGTTGGAACTGCGGTAAAGTGGGACATATACGAGGCGAATGTTGGGCTTTAAGATCACCACTATGCGGCGCGAGGGAGAAGGTAAATTTAAGGACGGTTACCGTTTCTCAGGTCAGCAAGCCTGGCAGCGCTCTCGTCATAGATGGATACGTAAGCGGCAATAAGACTCAGTTGGTCGGCGACACAGGCGCACCTAGGTCGATTATTCGCCGCGACATGGTACCATGATGGCGAATAAGAGAGCCAGATAAAGTGTACAGAGTAACTGCAGCCGGTGGTGATCGAATCCAGGTATTTGGAGAAACTGACGTCCAGCTGCAAATTGGGATATGGAAAGCAAATCAGAGAGCCATAGTCGCCGTCATATCAGACCCGATTATAATTGGCTTGGGCATTCTCCTAGGTCAGTGCGTTAAACTTGATCTTAGCACTAACATCCTGACAATCGGCGGTAAAGGAATAGTAATGTTTTCTGGCAGTAACCTGGTGCTGTGAAAAATCGCTGTGGAAGAAAATAGCAACGATAAAGTGTGCAATGAAAATGTGAAAGCTGAGAAAGAAAAAGAAGACCCACTTATTCAGCCAACAGCAACGAGATAAGAGATCATGAGAGACATACAAGGCGAAGCATGTACAAGACATGTAGGTGTGAAGCACACCTGGAAAAAGGTCAATAAACACATTGTTGGTACAGAGCAGATGTCGACGAGGAGAATAGGCCCTGCTGGGATGTTTTCCAAGTAGAGGTACGGGTACAAGAGCGATCTGGCGGAAGAACCAGTGTAACGTAAAAACGTCGCTTCAAGAGGGCTCCGACCTGACGAAGAAAAGGGAAGCCGCCCATTCAGATGTCAGAGTGTATAGACCATATGAAGAGCCGTTATGACGTGCGATATAATTAAGTTGTTTCCAAAGAAGCAGATCTGGTGTGGTTTTACAATCCAATACGACGTAAGCGGCGGTCACCACAACTACAGAAATTATGAGAAGGCCCCTACAATGTTATCAAACGGATCAGTGATGTGGTCTATCGCATGCAAACTAGTCCAAAGAACAAGATGAAGGTGGTCCATATGTACAGACTTTCATGCTACCAAGAAATGTCAGAATTCGACCGGGACGGACGAATGTAAGAGGGGGCTGGGATGTTTTCCAAGTAGAGGTATGGGTACAAGAGCGATCGGGCGGAAGAACCAGTGTAACGTAAAAACGTCGCTTCAAGAGGGCTCCGACCTGACGAAGAAAAGGGAAGCCACCCATTCAGATGTCAGAATGTATAGACCGTATGAAGAGCCGTTATGACGTGCGATATAATTAAGCTGGTGTGGTTTTACAATCCAATACGACGTAAGCGGCGGTCACCACAACTAGATAAATTATGAGAAGGTCCGTACAATGTTATCAAACGGATCAGTGGTGTTGTCTATCGCATGCAAACTAGTCCAAAGAACAAGATGAATGTGGTCCATATGCACAGACTTTCATCCTACCAAGAAATGTCAGAATTCGACCGGGACGGACGAATGTAAGAGGGGGCCGGGTTACATCCTTTTCTATGAGATTCTGGTTCATAAAACATTATTACTTTTATTGTCACAGGCCACTTGTAGAGTGTGTTGGTAGCAGCGAACACTTTAGAATTATATTCGAGAAGGATCCAGAAATGACAGCTGGAAGTATCTAGAACTACCATAGACTGTATAAATAAACTAGCAACAGGTAAAGCAGTGAGTCAGTAAGTGAATGAGTGATTGTGCGAAACAAGCGATAATAGAAGGCGAGAAGTGAATTGTAGTGCTATAGACGTTTTGTAGAAATATTTAATTGGTGTGTTTATTTTCGGAAAATAGTATAGTACAGTATAGTTATAATAAATTAGTATTTTGAAAGGATGTGTTTTGTTATTCAACAAATGGAGAACCCTGAAGAACGTAACAATAATATAAATAAAATATAACTATAATAATAATAAAAGTTTAATTAAATGAAGGCATCTAGGTACTTATTCAAGTCATTCTTAAAAATAGTTGATATAATTTAAAATATTCTTAATTTAATAATGCCCGGGTAATTGTCTATTGTTTTCTTAATTACTACTGAAAATTCTTTTGGTTATAAATAAAATTTCGATACTTGTAAAAATTTACGATGAAAAAATACAGTGACTGAATTTCTAATTCCGTATGATAGAACATACAATGGGCAATAAACATAACTATGTGTATTTTAAATTTGCAAATGAAATTTTATCTCAAGTAACATATGAACTAGTCAAATAAAGTCAATAATGGATTATTAAGTTTGTACTACATAATGCTTCTGAAAATGTATTAGGTGCAGTACATCCTAAAGCAGCGATCCGGATAAAGACCAATATTACATTTTTTATAGATAAACTTTGTACATTCGCCACAATAACTACAGCGACTTTGTTGGATTACCGTACTTCCTGCAGAATATTTTTCGGGATTTTAGGCTTATAACCTGCTAATTGTGACGGACCAGTGATAATTGAAAGTGTAACTCGTCGTATAAAATACAATGGACCAAATTTTGACTGAGTTTGTCTGTAAAGCATCCACATATCTACAACAGCACCATTTAGATAAAATCTGACAAAGGGCCGATACAATTTTCTTCATGAAATACGTGTATACGATATAGGCTTCTCATCTTGCCAAACATATTCAGTCCGCCCATTCTTTGGTTGTACAGGTTTATCAAGGTTGGTTGATCAATCTGAATGTAACTCCTTTCTTTCTTCGACCAACGTTTGCATGTTCCTGTGGATAGAGTTATCGTATCAGTTTGGCGATTTGAAGCTATTGTCACTTGATTGTTATCATGCCAACGGGTAAGACATATATCACTGTTGCTATGCTTTATTAAATGTGACGATCCGCGGTCACTTTTTTTGAGTTCTTTCAGATGCCTATACAGTTAATATTATAGGTTCTAAGCGTATGTAACAGCGCTAATGAATTGAGATAATTGTTTAGATATGCAGTACTTTCTGCAGGTAAATATTCCAATCACTGTTTTTCTGTAACATTAGAGCCCAGAATTTTACCTTCAACTTTATTCACAAATCCACAATAACAATTGAATGTAAGTAGATAATCTTCTAAATGAGTAAAAGTAGAAGCACCAAAGTTTTGGATCCATATCTGATTGTTTTCCCTTTGATGCATTGCTTTATACTGTGATAGCCATAGTATTGTTTGATGGTTTCATTCAATGAAAATGAAGATTCCAGTCGTTGAAAGCACATCTAAGATACTTTAATGACTTGGTTTATAAGTGGCTAAACTTTATACGCCTTATTAGTTGAGTCTATTTTAGTATTGTGACTAATTGTAAATATCTATGAATCAAACAAAATTGGTTGCAGGACATGACATTGCTTACCAGACTATTAAATATGTCTCCTTTGTTCTACTGATAGAATCTGTGGAATGGGTCATTGCAATAGCCAGACACAAGAGTGACAAAGTACCTGTACATCTCTTCAGAAGATACATTCTGATAGTGATACCTTTTGAAAGTCGCATATTTTCTTGTTTCTTTGCAAATAAATTGAATGAACTCAAAACTTTTTGAAAACACAAACTGGTTGCAAATTTTGATTTTATATTTCTTGCACGTATTTAGGGGTTGGCCTAACACATATTTTCATGTTATCTCTGTGTCCTAACTCTTTACTTACCCATATTCGCTTCTTAATGTTTGCCTTGACTAGATTATCCATCAGTTCCTTCATCGCCTTCATCCTTGTTATCATTTAATGGATCTTTTGGATTTATGGCAACCTCAGTTTTATTGTTGTTATTTCAAATGCAGACTACTTCCAATGGCTGTTTTAGAATTCCTTTGCCAATATGTCTGAAACTACAGGTTCTTCATGATCATTTTGTGCTGCACATTTGTACCTTATCATAGGCCCCGTCAGCAGCATTAGATTCCTCTACATAGTTCAATAGCTCCTTGAAATCACGAGGATCATCTGGATTGTACATTCGTTGTATGGAAAATAAAATATTTTTACTCTATAATGCTCAAAGTATGATATTTAATACAAATCATCTTGGCAACTAAAAAAACCAATGTTTTGTATCTCTAAGTTAAAAGAAAAACCTTATCAGCAATTAAAGAAATGAGAAAAATCACAATAGACGTCAAAGGATGGTGGGAACAAGACCAAAAGATAATCTGTAGTAAACAAAATCTGTTAAATACTATTGACCAAGACAACAACATTTCTTTGGTCCAAACGATCAAAAAGTACCTGTAAAGAATTTTCGACCTGAAGCCTCCGTGAACAGGGTGCAGACTACGACCAACGAGACGGGTTGCACAAGTGTCATCGAATCGCGCCACATATCACGTATTATTTTGTTTTTCATTTCTTCGAGAATTTCTTTATTTTCAATCTGTATATTACTAAGATGCAAATAAGTGTAAATCTCACCTCTTATAAACGCCCCCAAAGATAATAATCATTTTTTATATTGCAAAATAAAATAAAATATTGTATGTCTTTTATGCTTTTAAGGAGGTTTTAGTAGGTATGAAGATTAAATATTCTAGCTTAATAGCAAATAACATTTTTGAGATTTGAGATATTTTTTATAAAAATTCGCTACCATAACGCACTTCTGTGTTTTGTACTAAGACCGGGTCGACAACTTAGGTTTGGTTGATGACATGATGAAATGACGCCGACGATACTAATATAAGTGGCACCGACAAAGACATTTAATTGCCGACGGTGAAATTTGAACCACCCAAACTTTTGTGTCTAAATTCCTAGGTCTTACGGCCTTAAAAATTAAGCGACGGCCTGCTCGATTTTTTTGTTTTTTAAATGTTTTATAAAGTTTACACATATCCTGACATAATTGCCTATACTTGTTAACACATTTTCTCAGAAAAGTTTCTCCTTGTTTTTTAAAATCCAAAATGACTTTCATGATTTTATTTAGGCACTGTTATAACTTCTCTGGCATAATTATATTAGCACCAAAAGAATTTTCTAAAGTGAATTCATGTCTTATTAGTAGTAGATAGTAGTAGTAGTAGTAGCAATGGTGGGGAGGCTAACGGCAGGCAAGTAGGCCACAACAGGCCCTTTTTGCCAACCCCGGCAACCCATGCCTTACCCCTCCACGGTACCCCCAGGGGCTCGCGTCTTGCGAGTACGTGGACAGCGACTACGGGGGTGCACCACTACACGCAAGCACAAACACTTACACACCCACACACACACACGCGACTACCTACACGCAGACACACCTGAGCTGGACTACTCACCTTCCTTCAACTTGTCTTGGGTGAGGTCCCTCCACTTTAACCTTTCCTATCTGGCCAAACTTCTATTTCTCTTACTTTCGGCGGACTCTTGTTCTTTTTTGGCACCGACGCTATTAGGTTTCCGAGGGCTAGGTGCCATTTCCACTTACCGCTATAAAAAAAGAAAAAAAGAAATGGTCAGATTGGGGTCAATAGCCGTGGTGAAGGCAACCAATCTAGGGCAAAGACCCGAACAGACTGTAACAAAAAAATAGGAAAGTTGGCAGATAAACACGCGGAAATGCTACCCCAGGTGAAGAAACACCAACGAAGACAGAAGACACCAAAAAGTTCATGCAACGAATCATAAAAGAAAATGCCATGCTTAAGGACCTCATACGAAAAACCGTAACTGAAGTGGAAACCCTTCAAGCATTAATAACGAAGATCCTACACACGAAGACAGCAATAAAGACAGCCATCTGTAAGCTGGATAGGTACTCGAAAAGGATGCCTGCTGCTACTGGCTTTATTGAGGGAATTATACAGGAGTACACTGTAAGCGCAGAATAACAAAGGAAACAGGCACCCAAACGGTAAATGAGAGGCAAGCAAAAAAGGAGATACTCATAAACAGAATAGATAATGCCCTAAACAGAGACTTCAGTCAAACTGAACTACAGGAAATCACAGAGCTCAAGTGGCCGGAGGAGATATACAAAAAATGCCAGGTGTGTAAAGATGATGCAGGTTCCCAAAAAGACCAAATGATCATCTTGAAAAAAGGGGCTGAAATAAGTGACCCCAAATGAGAAAAAAAAATGCTGAAAACAATCCACAGATAGAAGCTATCCTTGAGGAGAAGAAACTGGAAGAGGGAAAAATGATGTGCTGCATCTCATCAAATAGAATCATCACCGATGACAGAGAAGATACGAAAGAGAATACTGAAAGGTACACCTACCTAATAATGACGGGGGAAGAAAAATTATCACCACTTGACAAAACGATCCTGAAGAATAACCTTTTTAAGGTCATAGGAATAACCAACCGAAACCAAAGAGACACACCCATCTGTCGTACAACAAAGGGAGTGGATGAAGTCTGCCTAAGAAAGATCCTGAAATATGTATATAGAAAATAAAAACAAGGAATAACACTCTACAAGAGTAGAGGGAACAAAAAAATGGAAACCTAGTTGATTATGATACGAAAAAAATCCATTTGCAGAGGAACAGGAAAGAAGAAACCATTATCCTAAAACCTTTAGCAGGCAAAACATATGCGGACATAACAAACAGCATGAAAAGAGAAGTGAGCACCGAAGGTGTCATCATTGGTAAGGTAAACAGGATAGGTGAAGAAGGAGTACAAATAAGATAGTAAGGAAAAGACGATAAGTCCAAGCAGGCCTTCAAAGAACACCTAACTTCCAAGGTCGAAAAAATGGCACAATTGGAAGTTAAACAAAGAGAGCAAACTGTTATGATTTTAGATATAAATGAAACGCTGGAGGAAGCTGAAATACAGGAAGCTCTGAAAAAACACCTGAACTGTGGAGAGAGACACTACGATAACATACAGGTGAAATTATCAGAAAAGGCAAACCGAGATGGATACAAGTATGCATTCATAACGCTACACAGCCCAACAGCTGGTGAGAAACAGAAAAATAGGAGAATGATGGCATAGGTGGCGGGTGAAGCAAGTATACTCGCCGCCTAGATGCTACAAGTGTCACAGAGTCGGGCATACGGCAAATAAGTGCGATACAAAGGAAGAAGGGAAAACATGCCATAGATGTGGCAAGACAGGTCACAGGAGAAGGGAGTGTCACAATATGCAATGGTGATATTTATGTAGTACAGATGAGCACAAGCCCAAATCAATGCGCTGTCCTGAATACAGGAAAGTTGTGCAGGCGCTGAGGGTGGAGAATACGGAAAGACCACCAAGAAGAACATAATGAATATAACGCAAATCAATCTAGATAGAAGCAAGAGGGTAACGGACCTCCTGCACAACTGTGCTTCAGGGGAGGTCACAGTTGCGCTGGTGGCAGAACCCAACAAAAATATGGCAAGACACAATAAGAAATGGATGACTGACAATAGAATAGATGCAGCAATATATGTCTCAGATAATAAACTGAAAATATACAAAACTGGAAAAGGAAATGGATATGTATGGGCTGAAACCAAAGATATACTATATTCCTGCTATATCTCGCCGGCAGTGAACGTAGAAGCACTTCAGCAACTCCTCTCTCAATTAAAAACAAGTATACGAGAGCACAAGAAGAAGATCCTAATTGCAGGCGACTTTAACGCCAAGTCATACATGTGGGGTTCAAAAATTGAAGATAGAAAGGGAAGTGCAATGGCTGAATGGATAAGTGAAAATAACCTTATCGTGCTAAATGACAGCAGAGAACCCACATTTGAGAGGAATGGTGAATCTCCCTACATTGACATTACACTATGTTCCCCCAGACTGACACAATATGTCACAAGTGGTACATCAGCGATGAGGAAAATCTTAGCTACCATAAAAACATTTATATGGAAATCACACAAACGAGTGAAAAACCTCAGGTGAGAAAGCAACGTAAAGGATGGATCTATAAGGTTGAAAAACAAGAACAATTGCTAGAAAGTATCACGAATAAAATACAACTACCAAGCTATCAATACAATGAAGAACACTTAACACGTGCGATAGAGAAAGCATGTAACTCCACATTAAGGAAGAAACATGCCTACAGTAAAAGAAGAGGTGTCTACTGGTGGAATGCTGAAATTGCAGAACTTAGAAGCCAATGCTGTAAACTGAAAAGAAAATTAACTAGAGCCAACAGGAAGACCAATATGGCTGAAGATAACAAATATTGAACCATAAATTGATAGAAGAAATAGAAAAAAATGGAGATTTTGCGCCCACGCAGTATGGATTTCGAAAAGGTTTCTCCACACTGGATGCCATCCAAAAAGTGCAGAGCACCGTAAATGACACACAAACCTGGCCAGGAACCTATGCAGCTATGGTAACTTACGACGTGCAAAACGCTTTTAACTCTGTCCCCTGGAAGGGAATAATAGATGAGCTGATAAAGCGACAAATATCACCATACCCTGTTAGGATGGTAGGCAGCTACCTGGAGCACAGGAAAATTATGGTGGGAAAGACAGGGATAATATATCACGAGCGGAGTTCCACAAGGATCAGTGCTGGGTCCCACCCTGTGGAACATTTATTACGATGAGCTACTGCTGATGCCGATGCCGGAAGGAAACGCTTGTGTAGCATATGCTGATGATCTTGCCCTCATTATACGGGGTAGCACCAGAGAGGACATTGAAGAGCAAGCAGCATGGCTGAGTGGGATAATCGAAGTGTGGCTGATGAAGAAGGGATTACAGCTTGCCCTCCACAAAACTGAATTACTAATCTTGGCAGGAAGAAGGACGGTTAAGACACTAACAGTCCAAATCGGTAACCTGGAAATCTCCTCCAGCGCTAAACTAAAATACCTTGGAATTTACATGGGACAAAACAAGAACATGGGCTGGCACATCAAGAATACAGCGGAAAGACCTGAGAAGATGACTGCAGCACTGAGCAGACTGATGCCAAACACAGGAAGCCCCAAGGAAGGAGAAGAATACTCGGCAGCGTTGTAAACTCCATTTTGTTATACGGTGCCCCTGCCTGGAAAGACTGGCTATCTAAAACTAAGTACAGAAAGGTCTTCGAAAGCACCCAGAGGAAAATCGCCAGTTCATACAGAACAGTGTCCACCAAGGCTATACAGGTAATAGCAGCAGTCGTACCTATACACCTGCTGGTAGCAGAGCGGACTTATGAAAAAAACATGAACAAGGCGGCTGAAAGGAACAGAAGAAGAGAACTCACAATGACAAAATGGCAGGAAGAATGGGAGGAGGAGACCGTGGTAGCTCAGTGGACAAAACGGCTAATACCCACAATCAAGCTTTGGGTACAACGAAAGCACGGTGAGGTTGGATACTACCTCACTCAGTTTTTGTCGGGACATGGGCGGTTTGGCTCCTATCTGCACAGATTTGCACTGGTGGAATCTGATCATTGTAGCTTTTGTGGAGAAAAGGATACAGCCGATCATACCGTTCTGGTGTGCGAGCAATGGGCGGTTGTCAGGGAAGAAGCGGTAGCAATGATTGGGGAGGCGCTAACTGCAGAAAATACCATACCACATATGCTAGAAAGTGACAAGAAATGGACCATTATAGACAAAATGATAGAGAAGATAATGAAAGAGAAGGAATATATAGAGAGGAGAGAAGCAGCAGCACAACAACAACAACAACACAACTGAAATCTGCAGAAGGGAGAAGCTTACCCGAAGTAATACCGTAAGGTAGTTTCAGGTCTGTTTCGCACTAGGGGAGGTGGTTTTCAGTTGGTAAGGCATTCTCTAGAGAGAATGAATCCAGCACAGCTCGGTAGATAGCCGACTGTCTTTTGAAGATTTCCCCTTCCTTAAAAAAAACCCTCCACGGTTCCGTGACCAAACCTCATCGACCTCGAAATAAAGGCCATGATGGTCTTCCATTGGACGGAACTTACCTGGCTTCTCTGCAAAGTCCTTGAACCAATCCGTTCGCAGACGCCGAAAAGCCTCACATTCATACAGGTAAGACGTTTCGTCTGTATCGCCGCATTCCTGGCAAATGGCAAACACCTACCAATGTAAATGGTTTTCTGAGAGTACAGTGGCCTGCTAGTACCCCAATAATGCTCAGAACGACTCCTAGCAAGAAGCCAGACAGTCTTGTTTCCGTCCGGTGTCGCCACGAAATCTCTCGCCTGCCCACAACCACTGACCGACCTCCAGTGCTTCTCCATGGCCTCCGCAGTCCATGTATCTAGGGCGTCGGAAACCACCTTCCTACTTATGCCTATAGCAGGCTTTGGGCCACAAAACGGCCGCCGGGAACCAAGCCTTGCGTGGTTATTCACCACTTCATTCCCATCCATGCCACAGTGTCCAGAAACCCACACTAGTTGTACCTCGTTTGTCCTGGACAGCCCCGTAAGAGCGCCAGCGCACTCCTGAACCAGCGACGACCTAATTCTGCACGCGCAGACTACCCGGAGGACCACCTGACTATCTGAGCAAATGTATACACATTTCTCAGGGCTCATCCACACATGCTGTCGATTTGCTACAGACAGAATAGCGTTCACCTCTGTTTCGAATGCCGTGGTATATACGCCCAGGGCACATATCTCGAGCATCCCCAGGCTATCGATGTATATTCCCACCCCGGGGGAGTGCTGCTTCTCCAGCCGTGGTCCGTCGGTAAAGCAGACCAGGCTTCCATGCTGGAAAGCAACCTAATTTTCCCTCCACTGATCCTTGCTGGGGATTCTGAGGGTATATATCCCAGTGAGTACCTTGATGGTGGAAATTGGAATTTCTTTTTCCACCTCCTTGGCAACTTTTGCGTGTTCTGTTATTGGTCTCTCTCCGCACCAGTTACCAGGGTCTCGCATTCTGAGATGCGATGCCATAACCTCTCTTCTGATACAGATGGGACGAGGTGGCAGCATCAGCAAGACCTCTAGCGCGGCTGAGAGTCTTCCTAGCGCTGATGATACCTAGTCTTGCCAGCCTTTGAAGTTTGGCCAGCTTTCGGGTAGTAGGTTTGTTCGCACCACCCCACCAGACCGCTGCCTTATAAAGAACTCTCGGCTTGATCATCGCAGTGTAAATCCAATGAAGGATCCGATGATTAAGTTCCCAGGTCCTCCCTATCACACGCGGCAGCTGCCAGAGGGTCGCTACTCCCTTCCTCACTACTCGTTATATTTGCGACCCCCATGATAATTTGCAATCCAGGACCACCGCCAGATATTCGACCTCCCGTACTAAAGCTAAAGGTACTCCAAACATCACCGGCGCCCTGAACCCTTCCAGCTTCCTCTTCTTGATGAACAGGATCATCTCCATCTTCGCTGGGAGAGTCCCAGCTCACCACACCACCCTTCAATTATGCTACAGGCTGTTTGCAAGCATGCACAGACGACGCCGACGAATTTGCAGGTGACTAAGACCAGCCCATCATCAGCATACGCCTGGGCGTAGAAGCCATTCTCGGAGAGCCGTTCCATGAGGCCGTCCATGACCAGACACCATAGATGAGGCGAAAGGTCACCGAGGGCAGCCTCAGTAACAGCCGCCGGTCACTCCAACGTCCAGCTTCCGGCCTCTTAAGGTCAGTGAAACTCCTCTGTCTTCCAGCATACTCGCCACCCAACTTATAAGGGATCTAGGCCATCCCCTGTCCCGTAAGGCGACACAGGCCGTCTCCGTCCTTGCTCTATCAAATGCCCCCTCAACATCGAAAAACACAGATAATCTGCTCTCTCCGTAGTGTAGGGACCTTTCCACCTTTCGCGTCACAGCGTGGAGCGCCGTTTCCGTCGATTTCCCTCGCTGGTACGCGCGTTATTTTTTGTGGAAGAGGTAATCCCTGAGGATTGATGAATTGATGTCTTAAAGAATGCTCTATCTTCTTTAATCTGTGACATACGGTCTATTTTTATTGATGACAATTTTGTCAGTTTTTGACTCATTTAAATGCTTTAAATAATTTATTGTTAACAACTCAGAGACATATAAATAGTTTCCAAAAATAAATTCCAATTTTCAGTTATATCCTACAGTTAGAATCATTCATTGTAATCTGGTATTTATTTTAGCAAGATTAATTTAAAAAATCTTAATTGCTTGTTGTCAGTTTGTATTACTTTTATATATGTTTCCTTTAAACCCCTTCCTTGCACTTATTTTAATTTAGGCTGAATATGCAAACTTTTGGATACAAGAATACGTGATAATTGTCCTAAAATAGACTGCATCCATACTATATTAACTGATGTCACATTGTATGACTACTTGTTTATATACCTTGCACAATGTAACAATTAAAATATAAGTACACTTGTAGAACACATAGCACCAGAACACATGTGTTGTGGTAAATTGGGTCTCCCAAGTGTACTTATTAGTGCGCACCACAGGTTTCAATCTTCGTTTAGTGAACTAAAATATATTTGAGTTATATTAAGCCTGTCATGCAATATTAAATAGCGCTATTTGGAAGTGTTGTTTATGCGGACATTTACAACTTATTGGCAACAGAGAAAAGACCGGTGTAGCCAAAAATTGATCTACGATTTTAGGTGTCGATAAAATGTTAAAGTTTTCGTTATTGTTTATCAAACTTCTACTGTGTCTTCTAGGTGATAGTTCTTCTATATAACCATCAGGGATCGGATGTATTTTAAATAAGTGTGTTTTTGTGTAGGTAGGTGCTGTATGGTGTCGTCTTGTAATACAAGTAGGGAACATTACGAGAAAAACAGATTTTGCTCAGTCTAGAATTATAGTTATGAAATAAGCTTTATTGTAGTATTAGAGTGGACATTGTGGTGCTGTGGGATAATCTGATAAGATTTAAGGAAGAAGAATTTAGACTGGATTTGTAGATTGGGGTTACAACAAATGCTCATTCATAGACAGGCAAAGCAAATTGAAATGTTTTTGCGGAAGCCAATGTGAAACATTCAGAGTTATCGAATAAACCCCTATTCAAGATTGCTTAACTCAGAGCGTTTTGGGGACATTATCAAGAATAAGGGATTTCTTCTAAGGTCTCAATCCGCTTATATATATATATATATATATATATATATATATATATATATATATATATATATATATATATATATATATATATATAAACGTGTGTGTAGTTTTAGATATATGATTTAATCCTTATATAAATGATTAGCAACAAATGTGCAAAGAGTTTTTTTTTACAGTCGGCCTTTTTCTGCGACTATGGCTAAACACCGACGCCAGGGAGGAGTTTCACCTCACTATCCTGGAAATTTTGCCGAATCTCCACCTTTCTGTAATGAGGGCAGGGATCTTTAACGTGCCCAACATCGCATGGACACCGAACTAACGGCTTTGCACCCCCTCCGAAGGGCGGAACATGCACACATTCAACTTGCACTAATACAATGCCTGAACCTCGGTTGATGTTAATTTATTACAATATGTACTGAAAAAGTGAAAGGGAAAATTTGGGGATCGAACCCAGTACCCCTCGGTTCAGAGGCACACGTTCTTAGCCCTGGACCACCGAGGCTCCGCAAAGAGGTGTTAACTGCATTATAAAAATTAAGGCGTAGAGGGGGAGTGGGTGTTTAATTTTATGTGGGACACCTGTACAAGTGGTATAAATTCTACCTATTTCTCCATAATTCTTAATGTTTAAATGCGACACAAAAAAGAGGTTATCGAGATTATTGGTTATCATCACTTCACTTTTATCTCTGATTAATCATAAATATTAAGGATGTGACTAACAATATTGATATATAAGGGGAATGGCGATTAGTCGCAGATCAGACAGTATCCAAGATTCGAGGACATAACTTCCTTGTCGGTACATCAAAGTTAGCACATGGTGTGGTTACTTATATAGTAACACAGGTGCTATAAATCGTTTAGTTTGGCCAGAGTATCGTTCGCTATCACTCTTCGATCAAAGGCTCGATAGATCGCGATCGCACATGTTGTAGTGTTGTGTATATTCCATTTAGTGTTATTGGTGAATTAAAAACAGTGTTTTAATTAAGCGGATTGGAACAGGTGAGTGTTGTAGCCTTTTTATTACATGAATGAAATGCGAAAAGTATAGTAACGATTTAAAAATAATAATAAATGATGTAGTTAACGTTGTGTAATAATTTAAATAACTAATTACATATTAATCAAAATGAATAAATTGTTAAATAGTAAATACCAACTTATAAAATCACTGAATAGAAATGACAATGATTAACTCTTGAATCACAACAGTTTTATGACAATGATTATTAAAATTAATTTTATATAATCATAAATTTAAACGAATTTACGAATTTATCAGTTTTATACATCCGTTGTAATCCTTTGGTGTATCTCGCTTAAAAACATACCATACCGACAGTATTTCGAGACAGTGGTAAAACAAATTTATATTAGTGACTTCTGGTAGGCAGAACGTGAGTAGTCTAAGGTGAAGACATAAAAAATTCTCAAAAAAAAGAGCGCCAATTAGAGGACATATATATATATATATATATATATATATATATATATATATATATATATATATATATATATATATATATATATATATATATATATATATATATATACGAGAAACGCGCGTGTTTGTGTGTTTGAATACGCGTGCGTGCGTGCGTGCGTGCGTGCGTGCGTGCGTGCGTGCGTGTGTGTGTGTGTGTGTGTGTGTGTGTCTGCATTATTATAAACCACACTTAATACAGCATGATGCTAAGAAGCCAGGGTAAACATCGAATGAAAACGTTTTCTTTTGTTTTCAAAATGTAAGATGTCTTTCGAAGATAAATGTGGCGATAGTCCCATCAATGAAAACTAGAACACCAACATAAGAAAAAAAATATCAATAAATACTATACCTATTCTGTATATATAGAAAGAACAATTAGAAAAACTGTCCATCTGTTGTGATGAGAGCCTTATAATATATATAGAAAAAAAATTCGTAACGCAGCAAGTGCGTTATTGTAGCGAATTTTTGTTATATGGTTCAAATCTGAATAGCACAATTTTCTATAACCTAGAAACTTTAATTTTGGTATATAGCAAGGTCTTTACCGGGGCAATATACCAACTAAATTCATTAAAATAACTTTGTGATATATATATATATATATATATATATATATATATATATATATATATATATATATATATATATATATATATATATATATATATATATAAAAATTTAAACGGACCTTGGTTTCGGGTTCTAAGAGCCCAAGTTCGCCCTCAATTGAAAATTTCTTTGCAAAGTCACACCATGTATGCCTCTATATTAAGTAGTGATTCGCTAAAATATAAATGACCTGCCCGACAGTTCTTTTTATTGAATTTTCTCGCTAACAGATCGCGGCGTTTGAATTTTGAAAAAGTGTTTTCAAATGAGCGTGAAGGCACCTGGAACCCAGATCTAAGGAAGTTTTTTCCAGTTATATATATATATATATATATATATATATATATATATATATATATATATATATATATATATATATATATATATATATATATATATATATATATATATATATATATATATATATGCCGGGAACATTCCGCGGTAAAAAAGAAATATTTGGTTCTCGCCTCAAGAAGTTGTTGAAACTTGACGTCTAAATTCCTGTTTTTTATCCATTTTTCAGGCGGCCAGCTACAGGAACTCAACCTACCTTTACCCACCGCTCTACGGAGTAGGCAGATTGAGACCTTAGAGTTCTTCTCCTTTAATTTTTTCTTAGCCTCTTGAAAAGGGTTCTACATAAGGAGCCGAAACGTCGAGTTTCAACCCGATAACCATGTATTTCTCTCTCTCTCTCTCTCTCTCTCTCTTTCTCTCTCACACACACACACGCGCGCGCGCAAGTATAACTAAAAAATAATAACTATTTTAACAGTTTGTATTTCCCATTATGGTCACGTTGCTTTTAGACTGTGTTGCAGGTGATGACCTAATGTTAGTAAACAATTTAAGTTAAAGATTTGATTAAAGGACCACCGTTCTTATACTTAGGTTTTTTGAAGTGAGCAGAAGGCATTAGCCTCTAAAAAGAAAAACAGATTCAGATATTCACAATGTTACACTCTCTAATAAATGTATTGTACATAAGTAAAATAATAAGATTATAATGGATACCTTTTTACATCGGTATTAATCTGAGCCTCCTGACCATTTATTATTCTTATTATAAAAATCTGATTAAAGCTTAAAGCGATACAAAATGTAAAATTGTTAACCACAAAGATATACCAGAATCTTGTTGTCAATCAAACAATAAACAAGAATTCCCAGTAGGAGTTGGTTACCTTGGCCTTCGCTGTTCATTTTTGTTCTTAATCTTATGAACCAAGAAGTAAACTATTGTCAAGAACAACATGTACGTCTGAATATTAAATTATTTGTTTTTAATCATTACGCAACATTCTTTATGAAAGAATGGAATGTTATATTGTTAGTTGTAATTGGTGGAGTGAATCCCCTCTAGTGTACATTGCCGTGCTTTACAATGAAGTAAAGTGAGTTTTCGTTGGACTCTTAACCAAATATCTTCTTTAAGTGAAAAATAACAAAAAATCTGGAAACTTCTGAAAATAAGTTTTTAAAAAGCTAAAAAAGACTAGAATTGTTGCTCAGGTGTGTCTTTTACGCTTAAAACATTTAAGCGTACGCGTGTCATTATAAAAATGTGGCAATTTTATCTGGTTATTTTCACTATGTGGTGAAGTAAAGATTAATCTAGGTGGCTGTTTCTAAACGCAAATATATATATTATTTGTAACCAGTAGTAAGGTTTTTAGAAATTTGACTGTTTCAGTTTGGTAACTATTACCTACCTTTCATCATGGGAATTTCATACTTGAAGAAGAGATAAGTGTGCTGGTTAAGGTTAAGCTTCACCTGTAAATAGTATTTTATTTACAAGCAGTAGATCTCCATTCTGTTTGTTTTGGAATGAATTGTAAAATAGTAGTCTAGTTGGAAGAGCAGCTGGCAGTAAATTCTGTATGAGTGTGAATGGATACGCACAAGGGCCTTAGTCGTAAAATCTCTTCAGAACCGATATTCTAATTTAATTAACAGCTGCACTTATACTTATTGAACTAAGTTCTGGATAATCTACTACGAGAACTAAAATCTCTTCTTGTTCGGGAGCGATATTTTTTGGACGGCTTAAAATATCTTATTTTAAACGACACGCACTAGATTTACCTAATCTACCATAAAGATTTTTGAATAATTTGTGATCTAGCTGTCTTCTGTTTGGATGCTTTCCATCATACATTTTGCATGCCTTACGCCCATTAAAATTTACTTTGCAAAAAATAAAAATTCTTAAAAAAAAAGAATTATTACGTCGCGGCATACTTTATACAGTCTTTATACATGTGTATGGGGAGTTTACACATCCATATAGGCAGATGACACCAACCATAACTCACCAGAGGCCGGTTATTCTTGTGATAAATGAAAATGGTCGTGAGACCGAAACATTGTAAGCTTGACTAGGCATATCCTATAAAATTTTCACCAAATGTTTACTTAAACGACGTACTTCACAAAGAGCCGAGCGAAAATTGACTTTTCTTCATTATAAAGTTTTATGCATCCCTTAGCTTACACGTCAAAAGACATAAACAAAGCCTGTGTACTGTGTAATTCCTTACAGGTTTTCTTTCTATTCTGCGTGTGTATTATTCTATAAGTTTCAGAGCTCTAAAAAAGTGTAATAAATAGTGCTGAGTCATTATAATATTTAGCCTGTTTTTTAAGTGAATTTTCGTAGAAAAAAATTAACAAATGGGGAGATCCCCACTTTTCAATTTTGAAAAAATTTCTTCAAATGAATGCGAACTTGGACCCTTGGAACCCATATCCGAGGTCAGCTTCAATTTATATATATATATATATATATATATATATATATATATATATATATATATATATATATATATATATATATATATATATATATATATGTATGTGTGTATATGTACAGTGTGTGTCATTCACTTTAAAGTAACCAAACTCAACTCAAATCGTACTCCCTGCGTCAAAATAATGGTAGTTTGCTAGATGAACCACTATCGATAATGGCTTCGTTTGGAATATACAGGGAGTAAAAGTTTTATAAAAGATAATAAAAATATATTATAGTTCCAAAACGGCTTAAACTATTTTGATGAAAATTGGCACAGTTTCACAGCTATATATAGCAAATTTTTTATGCAAAAAAATTTCTTCCAGTGCCGGAGTTATAAGGGCGTCCATGACTATTTATCAATGGAACAATGATCCGCCACTGTTTATTCTGGAATAAAAAATATTTTATATTTGTTGAGTCTCCAATCAATTTGGAAGAAAAAAATACATCTCGGTTGACATTGATATCTTGCACCGTTTTCGGGAAAAAATAAAATAAATTGTATAAATGGCAATTAATAACTTCTAATCTCGCTTTTAATATGGAAAAGAAACAAGTTACAGCTGTCATAAGTGATAACAATTTTTGAGTTCAGTTGATATGTTCTCGCCCTGGAAAACCCTACAGCAGTTTCTGCGGTATTAACTTAAAAGTTTGAATTGAAAAAAGCCCATTTTGTTACTCCAATCAAGAATAAGCAGATATACATTTTGTATATGGATTTGCCAGTGGTAACTCAAGGGTAGCGGCTAGAGAATACAGGAGAATATTCCAAACCGAAGATATCCCCCATCGTTCTTTGTTCGTTCAGATTCATAATCGTTTTGTGCGGCAAGCACTTCAAGTTGTAAGTAGGAGCCTATCAAACAATATTGAACAACAAAAAGTTACGCGGCAAAAATTGAATGAATTTGATAGAGACGCAACAACAAGTACTCGATGAGTGTCAATTGCCTAATCAAAAGTTGTAAGAGTACTAAGACGAGACTTTAGACATACTTACCATTTGCAACCGGTCCAGGCATTACAAGCTGGTGATGAATTACGTAGATTGAATTTTTGTCGCTGGATTCTGAACTGCTTAGATAATAATCGAGACTTCTTGTCTCACATTCTATAGACAGATGAATTGCGCTTTACGCGTTGTGGAGTGGTTAACTTCCATAATCAGCATGCTTGGGCGCACGAAAATCCCTATGCCACCAATCCAAGAAAATTCCAACAAGAATTTTGTGTTAACCCTTGGATTAGAGTTTACACATTACACAGGCAAAACGGTCTTCATTTTGAAAATTTGCTTTAGACATAGTAAGAATTTATTTTCATTGTTAATGTGAGTTATCTTGTTTGTTAGAAATTAATAGACAATACAAAGTTTTGTGCAAAGAGCCGTTTATTAATTGCCATGGATTTTCACATGCATTAAAATTGATTTTATTTTTTGTCTAGAAAACTCTGCATGTTATAGATGTAAACCAAGATGTTTTTCGTCAAAATTGATTGGAGATTGAAAACTATTTTTGATTCCAGAATAAACAGCGTATGATTTTCCCATTGATAAATAGTCATGGATGCCCCTGTAACTCCGGCATTGTATGAAATATAATTTTTTATTTTCCATGAAAAAAATGTACTGTATATAGCTGGGAACTGTGAAAATTTTCATCAAAATAGTTTAAGCCGTTTTGGAACCATAATATATTTTTACTATTTTATATAAAAGACTGCCCCTATATTCCAAACAAGGCCATTATCGATAGTAGTTCATCTAGCAAACTACCATTATTCTGATGCATAGAATAATACGATGTTTGAGTTTGGTTACTATAAACTGACTCATCCTGTATATATATATATATATATATATATATATATATATATATATATATATATATATATATATATATATATATATCATGTTAACACAAAGAATAATGGTTAAATACCGTGAACGTGAAGAATGGGAAGCTTAATATTTATACATAATGAAACGTCGTTCTAGATTGCTTTTAAACAAATTTATTCACTGTCATGAATTTTTTTATTTATTAGTATATATTCGCATGCTAATATTTAGCGCTTTTGGACGCAAACTAGCTCTATCTATAAAATTTGGTGTAAACTAAAGTCGTGACAGAGTCCTGCACCGAGAGGCGGTCCCTGTCACAATGTCTGAGCTTTTGCAATAACTTCCATTGTTTAGATTTTTATCTACGATTTATTTAAATAGCATAGCAGTAGAGATAACGTCATCTGTCTTTGTCCAACATTGTAGATATTGGATTACAGAATCTAAAGTGATGTCGAGGATTATTTTATTATTAATTCAGAATAACTTTATTTTCCTTTGATCAAACGACTATCAAACGACTTGAAAATTGTTTATGTTCTTTCAAATTGTAAATTTTTGTTTCAATCACTAAAATTTGAGATAATGCGTTTTAAAAAATATTTTTAAATTTTTTATTAAGAAAAATTGGCCGTTAAGATTTGATAAACGAACTTATCCAAGCCATTAGCAAAATAAGGTTAATTTCCAAATTTGGTCCAAATCAGTGAAGTATTTTTGGGGTTATCGGTTAGAAACACACACACATACATATATATATATATATATATATATATATATATATATATATATATATATATATATATATATATATATATATATATATATATATATTAACTGACCATGTAAATGGGTTCCAGAGGCCCTAATTCGTGCTCATTCGAAGAAATTTTCCGAAAGTCTCACCATCGATACCTCTCTGTTAGTGAATTTTCTTAATGAAAATTAACTAAAAAGTAAATTGTGCGCCAAAATTTAGATTTCTATGTTACAAGACAAAAAAAGTTTAAAAAATGTTTGGTGCCAGCTCATTTATATAAAAATTCACTACAATAACGCACTTGCTGCGTTCAGACTTTTTAATATAAGTGGACCCAAAGCTTAGTGCCCAATATTTTGGGAGTTGAAATGTTGTGGCTATACATGTTTAACTGAAATTAAAAGAAAAACTTTCCCATTAAAGAAGTTCTTTCTCTAGCATTGCTTTTTTGAAGTTTTATGGCGTTTTTTATAGATGTTATCACACAGAAACCTTTTCGGCAACTTTGAAAACTTGATTATTAAAGATCCAGGAGGCATTTGTCACTCCTTTTGTGAATCATGAAACAGTTCTCTATATAATATCTAAAAACGTGCCAAATTACCTTTTATAATAAATCATTTATTTCTGTGGTGATTGACCTCTATCTTTTTTTACGAATGAATCATCTGTGCCCACCTAATGGAAAGTTATAACAGTTTGTGGTACAGGGTTACAAGTGTTTTAGTGCTTACTGTTTATTGACATCTGAAAAAATAAAAAGATACAAGTATACTGTTAATATTAGGTAGTAGCCTTCGTCTCGAAAGTCCAGTGGTAAGAACTTGAACTGATGAATCGTGGGTCCGATTAATTATTGTAAGGCGCCATTTCACTTTTTTAGTACATTAGCATCAACCTCAGTAGTGTCATTGTGTTTTAGCAAGTCGGATGTTTGCACCACAGCATTATTCTGTGGTCTGCACGTTCCGACCTTCGAAGGGGACATAAAGTCACCGGTCCCGTATATCATGCGACGTTGGGCACGTTCAATATCCTTTCCCTATTTAGAAAATGGAAGGGGTTTGGTAAGATCTCAAGGATGGTGTGGTGAAACACCTTCCTGGCGTCGGTGAATCGGCCATAGTGGCGTAATAGACCGAACTTAAAGACAAAATAAAAATACATATTAGGTATATTTAAAACTACATACAAAATTTTTTCTTTATAATTATTATTTTTGGGTTAAAAAAGGGCTGCATATGGTGTATCGAAAATGGTAAAATAACTGACATAATTTTTAATTCGCTTTTATTTAGAATCACTTGTATGTATCTACCTAGTTATATCAGAAAATCATGTACCCACTTAAGTTAATTTCTATGTACTCCCCAAAAACCGATTTATAAAAAAGTAATATGCGTATGACGACACATTAATATTTTTCTATAATAAAAAATTTAAATGGTAGACGATTTTATTATATCGACGTTACATCATTTTTATAAAGTTTTCAGCGTAATCGTCTATACGTAATAATGTATATCAAATATTTGAGGTACGCCTGGAACCTATAATAATTCCATAAATTGCAACAATGTGGTGCAACATTTAGGGTACACCTGGTCGTTATAATGAGTGAGTAATCTTATGTAAAAGTGTATGTTACATCACTTTTGGCTGTTAGAAGAGACACATCCCGGTTTCACACTTATAAGTGCTCATCATATTGTGCCATACTTATAATTTACAGCGCACACAAAGACAAATTGACTAAATAGAGGCAGGCCCTCTAACATTCAATGATATACATAGAGATAATAAGCCATATAATTTATTTATTAGCGAATTGTGGTAGCAAATTTTTGCTAATGAGAAGATAAAGACTTTAACACTTTGATTTTTTCTCCTTTAACGTCGACGTACTTTCTCGACAATGGCCAATCACCGACGTCAGGAAGCAGCTTTATCACACTATCCTGGAAATTTTAATGAACCTCTGCCTTTGTGTAAGGATGGTAGGGATGCTTAACGTTGCCAGCAACGCATGACACACGGGACCAATAGCTTTACGCCCCCTCTGAAGGGAGGAACGTACATACATTTAACTTTCTCAAACACAATGTCAGAACCTAGGTTGATGTTAACCCTACAGTATGTACCGAAAAACTAAAATGCTCCTCACTGTGAGTCGAACCCAGTAAACTTGGGCTCGACTCACTGTGAGTCGAACCCAGTAACCTTGGGCTCAGGGCCCACGTTTTTAAGACTTTGTATTCAACATTAATAACAGGTCAGATAATCTAATATTTAAACTTATTTTATTAGTGCATTTTCGTAGCAATTTTTAGAGCCAAGTTCGTGTAAAATAATGTTTTAATATATTTTCATGAAAAAATATCGGATTTTCTAAAAATAATTTGCTAAAAATTTGATGCAATTTTTTGTTGAAATGTTTAAAAAAATTAGACATTATTCATAAAAAAGTACATTTTAACGAGTTTAAATGCAATTTTTTTAAGGGAAAAAATTCACTCAAAACAGGTTCTTAGTCAATTCTGGTTAAAAAGAATTTGCCTAATTTTTGTGAAGAAAGTGTGTTAGCCCATTTTTATACAAAAATCCCCTTACGCTTTTGAGATCATAATTTTGTAAAATTATTCAACTTTATAAGACCGTTTTTGATGAAACTTGACAGGTGTATTATTCATTGTGTAAATGACTTGGATAAGATCGCTTGACTATGGACATTACATCAGTTTTTTTCCGGAAAAATATCGAATTTTAGTTCGGAAAATCTTTGCAGTGTCGCAAATATTAAAGTTACTTTTGAAATTCGGTACATACTTTGGTGTAGTATAAAGTCCTGCTACCAAATTTGACGTCTTTTAGTTGATGATCAAATTTGACAAATATCTTCGGTTTGTCGATAGCTTGGAAGTTCATTAGCCAGCGCAATTGGAATAGTTTTTTTGGAACAAGTTAAAGTTTCGTTTGTTGCAAAAATTTGAAACACTTATCGCCAAACAAAATATAATGCCATGTACCTAAATTAAGAAAAAAACTTAGTTAAGCATTTAATTTTTTATTCTTACAGACGCTACTTACAGAAGGGTAAGAAGAGCACAATACTAAGAGTTCCTACATGAAAAACAATGCTTATCCAATCTTGTATTTATCTTCTTAAAATTGATAACGGCTTAATAAATTTTTAAATAAAAGTATTTCTATAAAGAATCGCTACCATAACACATTTGCTGCGTCTAGAGTTTTTATTTACCTTACATGAAGTGATACCTATATCACCTGAAATCTTCATATAAAACCAGTCCAATAAAAACAGTCGTCTTGTTAATGTTTAAAATTAATTCTATAAGTGGGAAAGTCGTTGTTTGCGTTCTGTTTAAAAAGTCTAGTTTGACAATAACGCTGAAAATAAAAAAATAATAACTAGCAAAATAAATGTATTTTCCAAAAATTCATTATGTAATTAAATTATATATACGTATACCCACCTACAGCGTAGCCCATCAGCATGAAAAAAAATCAGATTTACCCGTTACCAAACAAGATATCAAAAGTCTGGACGCAGTAGGTGCGTTATGGCAGTAAATTTTCATAAAAATGTTATTAATGGCAAATCTGTCTTTTTTTTTAATGGAAGCAGGTATCAAGTTTTGTTAACAGTATAACCTATATAATAGAAACAATATACCATATTTTATCAAAATAACTTTATTGTTTGAAAAAGTACAACAATTTTCCAAAAAACACTTAAAATGGTCTGTTTTTTCTGGCCAACAAGCCCCTTCAAGCTATTTAGACATATGCCAAGATATAATTATTTACAAAAGGCTTTTCGACCATGCTTACAAAAAACTATTTGCCTGAAGATTTGCAAACAATTTTTTTCACGAAAATCCGAAAACATTTTTTTACAATAACTTATTAAACATTTATTATCTATAAGTGACCAAAATTATTACTTATGCTTGTCACTTTAAAGAGTTATTTGACATTTGCGAAAACAATTTATCAACTACTTATATATTATAAAAAGGTAAACATAGATAATCCTATCAATTAATAGTTCATTATTTCTTACCTTTTTTGTACCAAAGTTGAATATTTCCATATTTAAAAAAAAGCTCTAACAGATCGGTTATTAGAATTGAATAAAACACTGAAATTTTTTTTAACTGATCCCTACATGAATTATGGTATGCAATTCTAAATATAAATACTTCCAAAAATAAAGTTTATATGTATAAGGAGTGTCATACAAAACTTAAAGCAAAGGGCATGCTCTTTAATTTTGCAAAAATTGAGCTACGCCAGTTTGATTTTTTTCAAATTCAGTCAGTATTTGAGAGCAGCCTGTATACGGAATATCGATTTTTTCGACGAATAATATAAACAAAACCTATCTGAATGCGTTATTTTCATAGGACTTCGCCATCTATTGGTAAAAACGCCGCATCTCAAGTTTCAATATGTACCAGAACTGGAAAAATTGTCAAAAAATTGAAATAACTACTCGAAAACGATAAACGCTGTTAATATTTTTTCTTCCAAACATGTATTAGAATATGATAGCTATTGTGCAAATTGTATCTAGCCGGTAGCCAAACCTTCTTTTAATTAAACAAATCAATGGAAAATGCAAAAATGCAATAATCGAAGGGGTGTTAGATTAAAAATAAAGAAAAATTGTGTCACCAACGACTTATGGGCCAGCCTGTGATTGTCAAAATACTTTTATAAGATGCAGCTCAAGACACTCTATAATTATCGTACACAATTTTTTTGTATCTTGTATAATAACGGATATATTGAGCTTCACCGTAGAAATGCGTCAGTCTGTGTATAAATAAACAGATAAAAATTTAAACTAACATCGGATGTGGGTTCTAGGGGGTGTAGTTCGCAATCACTTGACGAAATCTCTTTAAAATTCAAAAGTCGTGGTCTCCTCAAGAACAAAACGAAACTTCGTTAAAAATTATAGACAATCAAACCATAAACTCCTCAACTAATACTGCTACCAAAGCATCAGAAAAGGGTCTATTTGAACTGAGTTTCCTGCAAATCTTTTAGTAATATGGCAACAATGACGGTTGAAGCTGAAACTGGGGCTTTGTAAAACACACTTCTTGAGACATTTTCTTTATATAACCCGTATATAACCCGTATTCGTTTTAGATTCTTTGCCTAAAAGTTTCCAATGTTCTTGTGTCAAATCGCGACTTTGACGTTTTAAGAAGAAAAACTATAAAATTTTCAGTCATTTTTCTGGTATTTATTGACCATTTGCGCCAGAAAACCTAATCCTTGTCTAATATACAATAATATTTCTGGTATTTATTGATAATATACAGTAGATTTTGCTATACATACCAAATATTTTGGTTTTGTGCGTTTCTTTGGTAATTAGTGGCACTCAACATTTTATCCTTTAGATGCCTATACCTTTTTTTAACTTTTTTAAACCACATTTTGGTATATAGTATACCTTTTATAACCCATGCATTAAATTTGGCTTACCTTTGTTACTTTCGAAGATACAAAAAATGTTTCAAAGAGAACCCACAATTGTCCCGGGAAAACTGGGCCGATTTTCCTGCATAATGAACTTACCCAAGACATTTACAAAATAAGGTACCCACCAAATTTAATCAAAACCACCTATTATTTTTTGAGTTATTGTTGTGATATATATTTCAAAAAGGTAAGAAAATCTGACAGGAAATGAACTCTAAGGCCTCCATCTGCAGCCTCCTTCGAGCGGTGGATACGTATATGTTGGGCTGTTGCACCTCGATTACGGGACCTCAATCGTATTGTATTGTATAAACATATAAAAATCGAAACTGAGCCCGGATATTTGTTCTAGGGGGCCTAGTGCGCGCTAATTTGAAGAATTTTTTTCAAAATTCAAAAGTCACGATTTCTTCATTAGTGAATTTAACCTACGAAAATTAACTAAAAAAAGTTATTTGTAATAATTATACCGTCTTAAGCTACCTATTGTAAAGTTAGTTTTGACTACGAGACTGTTCCACATTTTCAGGACAAAACGATCATTTTTCTATACCTACTCTAAGTGTAAGAATTTATTATGTTATACGAGCATTTTAAATATTATGGACATTTTGTGCATACATTGCGTCCAAATAAGCACTTTTAATCTATAGTGAAGATTGTAGTATATTTGGGGCATATAAATTGGAAAATAGGAAGTAATTGTCTAATTTCGATTCCCCCTGTAATGCATTTGACAAAGTCATCATTTTATACCGGTTATGACATGTCTATAGTTTAAAAAAACGCTGTATAACACAATAAAACTTTATTTGTATTAAAAATTAAAAAAAAAAGAGCTAAATCCAAATATGGAATAATATATGAGGTTTTGCATTATAAGAACATTGCTTGGTTTGGCATGAAAATAATGTACACGCTGTATAGCTGGACATAATTTTACGATGTATAATTCTAGCCTGTTGAACACATGATTTTTTTAATATCTTTCATAATAACACATATATTGGCTTTGTTATTCAAATTCGCCAGTCTGTATATGGTAATAGAGTTTTATGTAAAATTCAAAAATTGAATAAGAAATAGGATATGTTACTAAAAATAAGCAACCAGGGTGCTGCTTTCAACTCACCGGACAACCTCTATATTCTAAAAGGATTTTATTTTTTATTAAATTAATATCATATCATTAGGAAAATTCGTTATTAGATTGGTATCAATATATTGATTAAAAGATAATTACCGGAATAATTTAAACTTGGCAGGTGTCTTTCTTTTGTTTATATGTTGGATGAGTTCATTAGTAGCCCCAATCGACCCAGTTTAAAAAAGATTTGAAAAAAATTGTATCCGCGAAGTTAACAATGTTACATCGCCGAAATTAGTTACACATGTTTCCACCATAGACACTTTACTATATGCCAAAATGCAAGTTTTTAAGATAATGGCAGGTTGAGTTATTAACATCTAAAATATTAAATGAAAACTCGCTATCACAACGCACTTGCTGCGTCCGGACTTTGAATCTGTATGTAATGTAAGTTTTGTTAATAAACTGCCAATTGTATAAAAACGTTAATTGAAAATTTGAGAGCCAAAAATGTTTTTAAACAATTACATTTATTTTTTGGAGATTAAAATTATCGTTACAAATACTTAAAATAAGGGCTACATATAATAAGTCTTAAATATAGATGTAGGGACTTCTTATATGGCTTCACAAGTATGGGTTGTCTTATTATTTTCATCCTATGGTCATAAAAATGAAATAAAAAAGTGTATGTCAGCTACTAAATTTAAGAAAAACTACCAGACACATACTCTTTCTTTAATTTTACAATTTAAATCTAAATTGTTGCATACGGGACGTTTCTAAAAACCCCTCACACTTTATATAAGTTTAAATGTAATTGTAAAACGTTTAGTTAGCGCTATGTATGCAATGTTAATAAGCTTTCTCGTAAGTATCTCTTCTTTGTGATATAAAACTCTGGAATCAAGCAAGACGTTTTCAAAGTAACATTTTTTGATTACAAGTAAAAAAATCGGATTTGTTAAACGTTTCTGAAAGCACTTTATAAATTGAAGGGATCCTTAACATGGATTCTAAAGCTCTAATTTGCAGTAATTTGAAAACATTTTGAAAATCCTACATTTGTAATGTTTTCATGCAAGCTCCTTTTATGATAATTTGTAAAAGGTTTGCATTTTAAAACTAAAAAGCGTTAGGTATATCCCAAAAATACGAGAATTTTTTCATACTGGTAGCAATTTCATTTTCTGAGCTCAAGTTTTTATTATTTTATCATTTGAAAAAAGAAATGTATGCAATGTTAATAGTCATTCAATCAAATTTATTATAGGACTAATATATTATGCATTTAATAAGGAAGCTTCTAGCCTGTGCTTGGTATTGTTGTTATTATTATTATTACACACATATCTTTTAAACTGGGGCTCCATTATAATTAGAAAATAGAACAGGAAATACCTAGAATAAAACTTTACGGCACAGAGATATGAGATTTTAGTAATTAACTATTTAATGAATCAAACAAGTTAGAATATTGTACCTATTTATTATGTTACTATGCAAAAGCATGTATCATTTGTACTATTAATCTTTGATTTACATCGATATTACAATTTCCGTTCCGTTTAGTCACCTATATAGTGAGTAATTTACAAAATTTTAATCTATTTTTTTTGTATAAGTCTGATCTAGAGAATTATAAAATAGTTTATTAATAAATAGAAACTCTGGACGCAGCAAGTGCGTTATGGTAGTGAATTTTTAATAAATGCTTCAAATTTGAATAACTCAGTTTTCTATAAACTTAGAAAGTTTAATTTTGGTATGTACTAAGGTCTTTCCTATGGAAAGATATCCACCAAATTTCATTAAAATAACTTTGTAATTTGAAAAGTGAAAAATTTAAAATTTGAATAACTCAATTTTCTATAAACTGAGAAAGTCGAATTTTGGCACTTAGTAAGGTCTTGCCCAAGGCAACATATATATTAATTTCATTAAAACATATTTGTTATTTTCGGAGAAAAAATTTTTTTTTGAAAGAAAACTCAAAATTTTCTTGGAAAAACCCGTCCGATTTTCCTGGCTAACGAACTCATCCAAGCCATTAATAAAAGAAAGGCACTTGCCGAGTTTCATTGAAATCGGTTAATTATTTATTGAGTTATCAGACAGATATATATATATATATATATATATATATATATATATATATATATATATATATATATATATATATATATATATATATATATATATATATATATATATATATATAAATAAACATATAGAAATTGAAACTGACCCCGGATATGGGTTCTAGGGTTCCTAAATCGAGCTCATTTGAAAAATGTTTTGCAAAGTCTCCCATCGATACCTCTCTATTAGTGAATTAAAAAAAACACTAAAATGCGCACTCTGTTCACCAAACGAACGCCAGTTGTTTTAATTACTTTCAGATCTATGGGATCACACGGTTATTTCCAATTTTCATTCATAAAAGAGCTATTAACCTTATTATGGGAGATTTCATCTATCATTATTAAACTCTCTTCCCTGGACTACAGACGAAATGTTGAGACTCTGTGTCTGTGCTTCTTCTACGAATTTCTTCGCCGGTTCCTCAATTGTTGATTTTTAAGTCTTTACTAAAAAGCGGATGACTCCAGTGTCAGATAAGCTTGTTGAACACCTTGCTATCATTTGTCATTTGTTTGACAGGAATATATCCACACTCCTATAATTAATAATAATTAATAATAATACTAATAATAATTGTGAATCGGCGTCTTTACACGGTGGTGCATTACACAGGACAAGATATAGTATTTATGTGTACAAACAAAATCTACATGAAAAAACAAATAAAGTGATATATACACACAAATACAAAAAACAGCAGCTTAGGTCAAAACACACAAATAAAAGCTGCATCAACCAACGAATGCACAGAAACATTACAATGTGTACAGATATTAAAAAAAACACAGCACAAAACAGAACAAGTAAATAAAAGTGCCATGATTTAACAATATTGATGCAAATTGGAGTTACAAAAAGTAGAACGGCGTGAGTGTGTTTATTGTATACATAAACAAGGTATTCATCAAATGAATAAAAAGCATTGCTTATCAAAATGTTCATAATGGCATACTTGAATTTGTTGCAATCCAAATTTCTTATATTATGAGGGAATTTGTTATACAATTTTATTCCAAAGTGGTTGGTTACGTTCTTTGTTCTTTTTAAGCGCGTGAAATCGACTGCGATTATCTTTACCGCGTGTAAGATGGCAGTGCATGGTATTGTGCCTAGTGAAGTCAGATTCGTGGCACTTAACATATAAAAGACACTGCAAAATATAGACACAAGGCATTGTAAATATCTTAAAGCTTCTAAAGTGGCTCCGATAGTCATCTCTATACCTCAAGCCGCCCAGTATTCGAATTGCCTTACGTTGGGTTGAAAAAACTAATTCAGAGTGTGGTGAGTGTCCCCATACTAGAATGGCATAAGTTAAGGTACTATGCACACATCCATAGTATGCACTTTTAAGGTGGAAATAGAGACTTGGGCCGAAAGACCCCGCATGAGAAACATACCACGAGATGCCCTCTGGCATGCATAGATGCAATATCAGTCCCAAACTAGCTTGCTGTCGACCTACAAGAAATTGCACAGGCCTATGTTAGCACCATGGAAGAGATTGTACCTTAACGAAAACAGTAAAGACTCAGATTTTAGACTGTTCAAGCTAAGTTCTTTCGCCGAAAACTAATTTTGACAAACATCATTAATTCTGATAATGGTAGAGAGTACTATATTGATATTTGGATCTGAGAAAATAAAAGTCGTATTATCAGCAAACAAAACAAAATAACTGTATTGTGATGAATTGGGGTTTCATCACAGGTTCCAATATTCACTCATCGATCGCCGAGGTATGATTTAAAAAAATGTGAAACGGTTGGCATTGAAGCCGTAGAACTGAAGCTTGTCAATTTTAATTAATACACCGTCAAATGCTTTAGACAGGTCCAGAAACTCTACATAGGTATGCTCACCCCTCTCGAAGCTCATACAATATTATCCATATGTAGATCGATTTTTCCTAAAACCAGATTGCGAGTGTGAGAGAAAGTTGATATTCTCTAGATATGAAGTAATTTGGTTGTACAACAAAACTTCAAATATTTTAGAAAAAAATGGAATTAGACAAATTGGTCTGCAATTTTCTAATGACGCTCAATCTCCCTTCTTGAAAACTGGGATGACCTTAGACAGTTTCATGGCATTCGGAAATGTGTTCCTAGATAAACAAACGTTTATCAATTGTATGAGTGAGACTATTATATAATATTTAGTTAAATTTTCAGATTTATATTGAAACCATCCATGAAACAAGTGTTTTTTAATTCAGATATTATATCTAAGACTTCGATATATGTGACCCTTTCGAATGAAAATTTTTTAGTTTTATCATCAGCCTTGATTTTAGACAGATAAAATTTATACGAATTTATCTTTTTAGGTATGTTCCTCATCAAGTCTTCTACAGCATTTGAAAAATAAATGTTGAAATCGGTTGAAATTGTTACCTATAACTTTCCACATTGCCTTTTGAGGATTTTTTGTTTTTGAAATAAAAGCCACGTTTGATTGTTTCTTTGAAAATAATAGCTGCGACACGTTTTTTATGATCCTTTATAATTTATTTTTAAAACGGTTTTTTTTTTGAATTCATGAGTAAACTAAATGATTTTTTCGTTTTTAAGTGACAATATTTCATATGTTAGAGGAAAAGCCAAATTTTCAGCTATTTAAAAAACAACAGCTTGAACAAGTGGAAATGTTCACAAACCTTGGACAGTATTAATGCGGATGATGGTAAATGTAGCAAAGAACTGACAAGGAGGATGATAAAAGCATATAAAGCATTTACACTCTTCTCACTAATTAACATTTTAAGTTTGACCAGAAAAAGATATTCATCAAGTTATACCTAAGGAGTAATATTATGCATTGGCGGGAAAGGTGGACTTTGAATAAATAAGACAAAGAGAATATAAGTTTTTGAAATTAGAGAAAAATGACAAAAGAAGAAAGACTAATAAAATGTGCTAGAGTAAATAAATGTAAAGAGGTGAGAGAAGAAAGATGCTTGTTGAAAGAAATTCAACTATTGGATAACCGCTTAGAAAAGAGGCTAGAGCAAAATCGTTATATCAAATGCCCAACACGACTCCCGAAGAAATATTTCACTATGTCCAGTATTGCCGCTTTTATCACGGATATAGAATAATCTTTTTCTAAGAATAGATGCATAATAACAATGTCCGTAGATATTAGTGGGGTATACGATTGCGTAAACTTGTAAATGTTGCTTGAGGAGATGAACAAACTTGCTGTATCCAATCATTTTGCAAAAACAATTGCAAAAATCTATGAAGACAGAGAGTTATGCTTGGAAGTGGGAGATATATTATATGGACCTAGGAAAATAAATAGGGGATACCCCGGGAAAGCATATTGACCTCTTTGCTATATTTTCTGTATACCAATGACATGAACATTGAACATGTTAATTAAAAACTGTCAACTTCTTCAATACGCCGACGACGGGTGTATATATAAACATTGCTGCGAATTAAATGAAGGACAAGAAGCAATAGCTAAGAATTTTATTGAATTAAAATGGTATTTACATTAAATAGGTTTATTTCAGAATCCAACTTTTAAGCAGAAAACGCAAATAACCCAATACTATCAGTATCTGCAGTAAGGTTTATGAAGTAAGAAGATCTGTAAATTTTCTTGGATTAATTGTTGATAGAAAGCTTCTTTGGAAAAGTTACATACAAAAAGTAAGAAGAAAACAGAAAAGGGAACTAATATTATAAAGTTTATAAATGACACAAACTTGGGAGCTGATCCCAATATAAGCACATGTTTTACACTCCTTTATAAGATCGCGGATGGACTACGGGTGTATATTTTACCTGAACGTAAGTAGCAGCCACATAAAGAAACTAGAAATGATTCAGATAAATACCTTCGATTATGCATTTGCTCCTTGAATAATACTCCAATTGATTGTTTGTTAGTCGAAGTCGGAGAAACGCCTCCAAAAATACGTGCAGAAAAATTAGCTACTAGCTTTCTTATAAAAGAATATACAAGAGAGAGTGACTTGATAGAAAATGTAAACGAAGCATATATTATGTTCAATACAACATATTCACGTCAGTCATATAAACTATCTTCTAAAATTGTAACAGCTTACCAAAATATGTTGTCATATAAAGGTGATCTCATTCAAAACAGATTATGTCCCACATACTTACAGCATAAATTTGCAAACAAAAAAAAAACACCGAAAATAACATATTTACAAAATTAAAATGTCTTTCTCTATATTGTTCGTAATCTGGTATAAGTGTGACGTAACGTCTACATTTCTAAAGTCTCTTCAGATTACATCGATGGATCTAAACCAAACGGCTTTGCAGGCTGTGCCTGTTATGTCTCTGAAGGTGAAATTAGCAAAACAGTTCGACTAAATAGTAAATTACCCATATATTCAGCAGAAATCGGTGCAATGTTAGAAGCATTACACTATGCAAAACAACAATGCAAACAAAAAGTAATTATCTTCATAGATAGTAAGACTTGACGTGCAAAAGCAAACAACTGCTTGATAGCAGAATGAATAAAAAATCTGAATATTTTGCAAGAAGAAAGCAAAGACGTTACATTCTGCTGGATAAAGGGACAATGCAGGATATTTCAGAATGCAACATTGGATACATTGGCTAACGAAGCTATTTACGCAGGAAAAGAATGAACCCAGCCATGTCCAGGTTCGGACGTTTTGCCTTGTCTATTTAATTCTCTTACAAAAAAAAAATGGACACAAAGATATAAAACAATAGTACAGGATTTTATTACAAACAGCTACAATCTGCTCCACCTTGGATACCCTGGTTTAAAAACAAAGTAGTAGATAGACTAATAATTGTAAATATTTGCAGATTAAGATCTGGACAGGCATTGGTACTTTTCTACTTATTTAAAATAAATTTAAAAGTCGAACCCAATTGCGGGTGTGGCGAGTTGGGTGATACGGAGCATATGCTGATGGGTTGTACTAATGGAAGGGTACAGGTTCAAGCATTTGTGGAAAATATTGTGCGGACTCGGTGCATTTCGTTTCCTTTTAACATGGCACACTTACTTGCAATGGAAAATATTGACCTATATTTGATTGTAAATACACATATTTTATTATAACTTGGGTCTAAGCATTTAATGGCCAAGAAAAAGTAATGAATCCTTATGATGTCGTTTCTAATTTAGTTTGTAGTACCTACTTACTTGAAATTTTCTACATTATTTTAGTTATCCTTCTGTCTAACCATTTCCTTATTTATTCAGGGTAAACCCACCTATGTGAATTACATAAAGTCGTCTAGGTAAACCTATAAGACGTAGAATATTTGTGTCCCTGTTTTTTCCTTAAAATAAGCTAGTGATAGATAGGTGAGTAGATACAGAAGATTGTAGGTGTAAATTGTAAAGATATCTCGATACATAATGCGTATTTGTATGAATGTGAGTGTAAGCTCGTGTTTGTGTGAGTGGATCTTGATTTACACATGTATGTAAATGGCTGGGTGATTGAAAGGTTTAGATTAGAGTAAATACCAAGCTAAACTGTGATACGTAAAACTCCGACGAACACATTAAATTTATTCTCAGATACGAGGGAGCCACACTGGCTAAAAATTCCGCTTTAAATGCGCTAATGGTTTAAAACCGTGGCCAATAGTCTACATATAGATAGATAGATAAAATGAGAGAAGAAACGACGAAGACAAGAAATACCAATAAAAGTGTGCTAGAAGCGGTGAGACAAGAAAGATGCTTGATGAAAGAAATTTACGGGGAAGGCAACCGTTGGTGAACATATTTTGAGATATACTTAATAACTTTGTGATAACATTATTTGAAGGGAAAAGGGAAGTCACCGAGAGAAAATTTCTGGAAAACTTGGCTCAATTGATGAATTTCGGTGATTACAGTGAAATGAAGAGAGCTGTTGGGGATATATAGTTACGGTTTCGAGGACAAGGCGACTTCGCCTTTAGACTTTAATTATAAAACGGGTGTTATTTTAGCTCTTAGTAAAGTATCTTGTTTTAGTATAAATAAGAAAAACATTTGGTCAACCTAACAAAAATGTTGTATTAGGCTTATATAGAGTGTTTAGGTTATTTCGCTTTTGCAGTCGTGGGTAACCTATCTGAGTTATCTAAAATGTTTCTAAAGTACGTGTTTTTGTTCTCTTTACTTACTTATTTATTGAAAATTAATGTACAGGACAAAACTTTATAAAATATACTTTACATGATACTGCGCTATTCATACTGTGTTTTTTCTATTTACTTTATGTTACGACTATCCTCGAGAAACAATTTCATTTATTGTGATAGTTCCACTTATAATTTTTACCTAGAGTTTTGTACTTCGACCGATAAGATACAAAACTGATAACTTTCATCATCCATTTGTATTGTTATAGACAAAAGAACAACATTCTCAAGTCGTACTTAACTTTTTCAACAAACGTAAAATTGATAAAAGTAAGTAGTCTGTTTGGTTTTATTGAAACCAGGCGTATTATTTATGTACATATATAATTATCCTTGAATGTATTATTATATTATCTATTCATTAATATTACTACTACAAAAAGAACAATGCTGCCAAGTTTAGCACATGATTTTCACAGTTAGTTATAAGGCGAGTAGGAAGTAAGAATAAAGGTCCTGTCACATAGCAAGGGTAATATTTTCGTTATCACCGGGTCTAAAATCAAAATTTTTGAAACTTTTCTTTCACCAACTGCTCATATGGTAAGACGTCGTTGGTTGGCATTGGCATTCCCGTTTTTAGCGTATTTTCTAGGCATATTGGCTAACAGAGAGGTCACGATACTGAGACAATCGAAAAATTTCGTCAAATGAGCGCGAATTAGAGGCCTTATGACCCATATTTGTATTCAGTTAAAAGTTTTATATGTTATAAAAATATATACAGGGTGAGTCACACACCATGTTAGTTAGAAACTTTCGAACTTGTAAGAGGAATTTAGATTTGAAATTGTCAGCATAGATCTAGTCAATGTCTATCTTTTAAAGGAAAATACTTTTAAAATGGCGGCACATCCGGTTATACCAGAAACCTCTATCAACTCATTTATTTTAAACAGAACACCCTATGTATGATGATTTATTTGGTTTTGATTTAATTTTAAGTAAACTTTGTTTATACCATCTTGTTCTAGTTTTAAACCATTTCTGAGATATTCCTGAATTTCCGTTATTTTTGACGCAACTTCATAGATACCACATGATAATTGCTATAAATCTAAAACTTGTCGACAATATTGAAAAGGCAGCAAAGTATCTACCCTAATATGATTTTTTCGGATATATATATATATATATATATATATATATATATATATATATATATATATATATATATATATATATATATATATATATATATATATATATATATATATAGGGTGTTCATAAATTGACCTTAAATTTGGTAATATAAAATCTGGAAAATCTCATAATTTTCAAATTATATAATTACAATTAAATAATTTCTTCTCTGTTAGAAACTCGCGTAGTAAAGTAATAAGCGGTGAAATTTACGCAAACTTTATTATAGAAAAGCTTTGGGAAACTTACGTGAAGTATTTAATTAATTCGGTGAAATCTATAAAAGCATCATTTACTCAAAAACTATGCTAGGTAGGTATAGGAAAACCTAATACAGTTCAATAGATAGTTCATTATACCATAAAATAATATAATAAAACACAAGATGTTCCGTTTGAGAATTGTGACATTTTTCAGATTCTCTAATACCAAATTCAAGGTTGAGCACCCTGTATGTATCTTTGGAAAATTTGCCATTAGGCTAGGTACTTCGATGTCTTTATAATGTCAGCAACATTTGGATTTAAAGTATTATCATTTGGTAGATACGTCAAAAATAACACAAATTTACGTATATCTCAGAAATGGTTGAAAATTAGAACATGATGGTTTAGACAAGGTTGAATCCACTAAATAAGCCCAGAGGAACAAGCAAGTTGCACACAAGAACAACCCATCGACAAGTCTAAAATTAAAATATTATAAAATATAATCGAACTAGTAAAAGCATGGAACAAGCTGCACATGAGTTGCAAATAAATAATATTAATTTATGTCATAAAATTCAATTGATAGGAGAAATTTTAGTAGAACAGCAAACACTTAAAATACACTGTTAAACCATAAACTCTAAATATATTATAATAATAAACTAAAATTACTGCCAAAGCATCAGAGAAAAGGTCTATTTGAAACAAAGTATTATTATATTTTAGTAAAATGAGGGACAATGTCGGTTAAAGCTAAAACTTAAGGTTTTGTAAAATACACTTCTGCCGACAGTTTCTATATAACCCGTATTCGTTTCCGGTTCTTTGCCTAAAAGTAGCCAATTCTGACGTTTCAAATCGTCTTTTTGAGACAAAAGAACATAATTTTTGTCTGTAATATACAATAGGTTTTGTTACTCACACAACATATATTGGTTTTGTGCTTTTCTCTTGTCTTCTGTGAAACGCAAAATTTTCTTTAAATGTCTAACCAAGCCACTTACAAAAGGAATGTATCTACCTAATTTTATAAAAATCGGCCCATTATTTTTGAGTTATCAGTGTGATATATATATATATATATATATATATATATATATATATATATATATATATATATATATATATATATATATATATTAAAACTGACTCCGACTATGTGTTCTAGGTCACTTAGCTTGAGCTCATTTGACAAAAATATATCCAGATTTCAAAAGTCTCTTCATTAGTTTTTTTTTTATGAATGTTTTTGAGGTACCTACACTCAAATGGAGAAAGTGGGAGAGATATTTTATAGTTTCATAAAAAAACAAACAAAATCACCCCGAAAAAAAAAAACAAAAATAACAGTTATCCACTAGATGCGTATGTCAACCACGAATTGTCTGAGTTTAGCGACTTATGGTACAGGCAATAGAGAATTTTTTTTCTGCATTAAATTACAGGAGTTATTTTTTTTTGATAGATAAAGAAACTTATTATCGTACGTGTAACAGTACAGGCAATAGAAGAGCCCGTTACTCTTGTCCATAATGCACTAAACTACAGAAGTTTTTTTTTGATAGATAGGTGCAGAATGACGTACTGAATGTAAAAACACAAAATCCTTACAAATTAGGAGGGCGGAAGTGCCGCCATGTTGTGAAAAACCGTTTCGACCTATATCTCCGTAACCATGCACTTTAGACCAAAAATGGTAATGACCTTTATTGTAGATAATTGCATTTTTCATCTTTCTCGTTAAATAATTTTTTTGTATCACTCACCGTTTACAATTTATACGACTATTAGCATTCATTTATTGACTTTTTTACCTATATCTTTGTTAATAATTGTTTAAAAAATAAAATGCTTATAACTTAACTTTTCAATCGACAAATTTTCTAGAACCTTTACTTAAAACTTTTTTTCTAAAATTATTATTAGTGCATTTTCTTTAAAAAAATTCACTAATGAGGAGACCCCGACTTTTAAATTTTGAAAAAAAAATAATTAAATAGGCGCTAATTATGGCCCCTAGAACACATATCTGGGCTCAGTTTCAATTTTTATATGAATATATATATATATATATATATATATATATATATATATATATATATATATATATATATATATATATATATATATATATATATATATATATATATACAGGGTGTTCAAATAAGGACACGGACCGGCTGTATCTCGAAAACCATCACAGCTGCAGCTTTCGGAAAAAAATTTGCATAAGTGAAGTGGCCATGAGAAAATGTTGGAAATTATTTTCAGCTTTCTAAATCTGCCGCTAGGTGGCGAAAATGGCATGGCTTACCTAAAATCTTTAATTTCTCGAGAATCTTGACGCATAACATAAGCTGGTTTTAGGTAATTTGTAATCAACGTACACTTGTCTACAACCTCTGTTAAAAAAAAATCCTTATAGACCAGTGGCGGAGGTAGGGGGCCAAAATTTTTTTTTACAAACAAATGCCTATAACTTGATAACCAGTAGATGTAATTTTAAGAATTTTGGCTTGTTAGAAAGAGCTTTCATAAGAAATTCCAGGTATTAGTATTTTAAATCTACAGTCACACATGCCCAAAATACATAGGGCGCTAGAATAGAGGAGTCTAGTTTTATTAAATTTTATGAAAATTTTCAAATGGCAGCATAGTATTATAATATAACTATCAAAAAGTGAATGAAGTTAGAAAGAACTCAGTGAAAACCCAAAACGAATATGTTTTTCCGTTTCCGAGAAAACTCGAATTTTATGTATTTTGGTGCTTATTATGTCATTTCTCAAATTTGGATATGAATATAGCAAAATCTCTATAGAATATTTGTTTTCAGGCATCGTTATACAAATTAGCATAGTTACCAATAACAATTAATCACTTTAATATAAAATACATTTATTACCTTATCATAAAACTAAGATACAAGAGCCAAGAATCGATTTTAAGGTTGTATTCGTAAATTAAGTGATTATATTATGAAACTGAAACTAGATGAATGTGAAAAACCAAAAATTTAATTAACATTTTATTATTTACAAATGTTCAAACTGCTGTCCTTTTTTATGTATACATTTAACTAATCTCTGACGAGTAGAGGCAATTTGAAAATAAACTGTGTATGGTTAATGCGTGAACACAGAACAGTCCCTCGCGTGAATAGGAAATTTTGACACAGTCGAACGTGACAGTTATCTCGTCAGTGATTGTGATTGGACTAAATCGCGTAAGTGCGACTCGGCGCATACCGGCACACAGAACCACAGAGAAGGTTCATCTATGCTCAGAACATAATGTGCCATGTACCGGCTTCAGAATTTTGAATGTTTTACATCTGTACACCCTACGCACTAAAACAATACGATATACATTATTTGATTATATCCTAGAAGGTGTCTACTTTAAATTAGAATATCATGTCTGCCAAGTGGACACGGACACGGAATGAACTTAAACTTCATTACAATCATTATACAAATTAACGTACTTACCAATAGCATTTATGTAATCACTTTAAAATGAAATAAATTTATTACTTTATTATAAAATTACGACACAGAAGTAATGTAGAAGCCATGAAAAAATTAATTTATATTATGAAAATAAAACACTTTTCATTAGACGTTTAGAGAAAATTCTCAGTATTTATTTTGAAAATTCATTCCATACATAATATCTTTATCATAATATAGTAATAAATACAACCAATGTCTAAAATCATTTAAACACTTGTTAATGCCCATGTGAAATTCATATGCAGTTTTGTACTTCAATCAATATAGTCCATGTGTTGTCAACGAAGGTAAGGAAATTTAAACAATTTGTTTTATAAACGTCAAAATCCTATGTTCAATTTATTACTGATCTTATTAATTATTTGTAGTGTTTCTGTGTGTTTTTTATCAATAGTTGGTGTTTTACGTTTTCAGGATGTCTTATTCTAACGAGGAAGCATCTGATATGCTTGAAATTTATTTTATATATTTTTGGAATCCTGTTGTCGCATCACGAGAATATGCTTTAAGGTGCCCGCAAAGAAGACATTACTCAAGAGAGGTGTTTATTCGCATTGCAAGATATATGCAGGAAACTGGATCTGTAAGACGCACCAGAAGACAAGTCAGAGCTCGGAGGATTAGAAATGAAGAAAACATTACTAATGTGATTGCTCTTGTTACTGCTAATCCACATATTAGTGTACGACAAATTTCTAGAAACTAAGGTGTGACCGTAGGTCTGTATACAATGTTTAAAAGACCATAATATGCACCCATATGACATAGTATTGCATCAGGCGCTAAATGAAACTGATTGTGACCACAGACTGAATTACTGCCATTGTATGCTGAGTATGCTAGAAGAAACACCACGATTTCTATCACAAATGGTATGGACAGATGAAGCAACATTTTCAAATTGTGGGAAAGTAAATCTCCATAATATGCACTATTGGTTGGACAGTAATCCCCATTGAATGAGAGAATTAGATCGGCAAAATCGATGGACTCTAAACGTATGGTGTAGTATAGCTAAAGGAAAAATTGTTGGACATATTTCTTTGACGGACCACTTAACGGAGATCTGTATTTAATTTTTTTAACTTAAAGCATAAAAATGTTATTTGAAGACATTTCTCTAGAAACAAGATTAATAATGTTGTTGCAACACGACGGGTGTCCAGCACACTTCGCGCAAAGTGTACGCGAATATCTTAATGTTTAATTTCCAAATCGGTGGATAGGAAGAGGAAGCTTATTTCCATGGCCACACAGATTACCTGATTTGACTTGCTTAGATTTTTATATATGGGGGAGAGTGAAAGATTTGGTATATCAAACTCGACCAACAACTAGAGAAAATATGATGGAAAGGATACAAGTTGCTGTTAATTGCATATCTACGGCTGAAGTTCAAACAGCGGTAGCCTCTACTCGTCAAAGATTAGTGAAATGTATACATAAAAACGGACAGCAGTTTGAACATTTGTTGTTGTTGTTGTTGTTGTTGTAATTTGGTTTGGCCTCGGACCGTTAGGTTAGAATTCGAGTTTTCTCTGAAACGGAAAAACATATTCGTTTTGGGTTTTCACTGAGTTCTTTCTAACTTCATTCACTTTTTGATAGTTATATTATAATACTATGCTGCCATTTGAAAATTTTCGTAAAATTTAATAAAACTAGACTCCTCTACTCTAGCGCCCTCTGTATTTTGTGCATGTGTGACTGTAGATTTAAAATACTAATACCTGGAATTTCTTATGAAAGCTCTTTCTAACAAGCCAAAATTCTTAAAATTATGTCTACTGGTTATCAAGTTATAGGCATTTGTTTGTAAAAAAAATTTTTCGCCCCCTACCTCCGCCACTGGTCCATAAGGAATTTTTTTTAACAGAGGTTGTAGACAAGTGTACGTTGATTACAAATTACCTAAAACCAGCTTATGTTACGCGTCAAGATTCTCGAGAAATTAAAGATTTTAGGTAAGCCATGGCATTTTCGCCACCTAGCGGCAGATTTAGAAAGCTGTAAATAATTTCCAACGATTTCTCATGGCCACTTTACTTATGCTAATTTTTTCCGAAAGCTGCAGCTGTGATGGTTTTCGAGATACAGCCGGTCCGTGTCCTTATTTGAACACCCTGTATATATATATATATATATATATATATATATATATATATATATATATATATATATATATATATATATATATATGTATGTATCACACCGATAACTCAAAAACTAATTGGCCGATTTTAATTAAATTTGGTGAATACCTTCCTCTTGTAAGTGGCTTGCATAAGTTCGTTAGCCAAGAAAATCGGCCCAGGTTTTCCCGGAAAATTTTGTGTTTTCTTTCGAAAAAAAATCATATCTCCGGAAATAACAAAGTAAGGGCAACTAAATTTGGTACACGGTTTTATGTCATTATGGGTAAATTACCTATTTAGGTCTGTAGGTTCAAAGAAAAAAAAGTTATAGGCATTTAAAGAAAAATAAATTGGGGTTTTCCTCAAAACGTCAAACTCGCGAATTAAAACGTCAAAATTGGCAACATTTACGCAAAGAACCTGAAACTAATATAAGCTATGGAAAGAAAATGTCTCAAGAAGAATGTTTTACAAAGCCTGAAGTCTTAGCTTCAACCGTCATTGTCCTTCTTTTTACTAAAATATTTCCAGAAAAATTTGTCGATTGAAAAGTGCAACATTTAACGCGTTATAACTTTGAAAATATTGATTTTAGAAAAAAAAAGTTTTTGGTAAAAATTTTACGAAATTTGTCCATTGAAAAGTTAAGTTATAAATATTTTATTTTTTAAACAATTATTAACAAAGATATAGGTAAAAAGTCAATAAATGAATGCTAATAGTCGTATAAGTTGTAAACGGTGAGTGATACAAAAAAAAAATTAACGAAAAAGATGAGAAATGCAATTATCTACAATAAACGTGATTACCATTTTTGACCTAAAGTGCACGGTTATGGAGATATAGGCCGAAACGGTTTTTCTCAAAATGGAGGCACTTCCGCCCTCCTAATTTGTAAGGATTTTGCGTTTACATTCAGTACGTAATTCTGCACTTATCTACAAAAAAATTCTGTAGTTTAGTGCATTATGGACAAGAGTAACGGGCTCTTCTATTGCCTGTACTATTACACGTATGATAATAAGTTTCACTCGAAGGTGTGTGTGTGTGTGCGTGTCTTGGCCGCGGTTAGTCTGGGCATCCGCTCATTTTCTAATATTTTAGTCACCATCAGTGTTCAAATTTCACTTGAATAAACGGGCATTTTTCCTACTAACGTATTTTATAAGGTAAACCATAAATTCTGTGAAATTCCGAAAAATGTCGATATATCAAAAACCGCAACATTTTGTATATAAGTATTAATTGTTATTTGTTATTTGTTAAATCACCCCTTTTTGGGACAACATCGCCAAACCAAAGATATTATATATTTGACAGCATACTTATGTAGGACATGAAACAAACAAATTATCAAACATATGTTTTTTATGTAAAGAGACTGCAGTAACACAATTAAGGGCTTGAATTGTTTCTAAAAAGAGGATGCTAAAACAGGAAACATGTTTTATTGCTATTATGTACTCTTATAGCCTTGTAACGTGAGATTGATAAATGAATCATGTTATTATTATTCTAACTAATGAATAGTAATTATGAGAACCCACGTATATATCAACACAAAATAAAACTTTCAAATCTAAAATCCAAGATGTTTATAACATTCTTAACTAAAAAACAAGCCATATTCTGCGTTAGTGCTTTTTTAATCTGTTTATCAAATCAGTTCATAGAATCAGTTTAATTATTTGTTATATCAAACGCATCTGCGTTTTCCACGCTTATCATATTATTATTTTGTTTATATTATAGATACGTCGCCTCCGTAATTGTGTATTGTTCATAAAACTTTCTGGCTAAGTGAATGAAACATATTTTCTAAAATGTATTTCTTATTACAGTGCCGTAAAGTCTGTTACAAATTCATTATTTTAACACAGGTAATTCTAATTTCGCCAAACAAAGTTTGTGTATTGGGGTTTCAGAATACGACATTTAATTAAATACTCACAACCTTGTTGCCACACTCACTATTTTTTCAGAAAAGCTACCAACTTTTTATTTTAAATGGGACACATGTCTTTATTTGGTTTCAAAATAAAAAATTGCTACAAGTTATGTTTAACTTGCTATCCATCTGGACGAGTTTTATTGAAAAGAGAATTGGTGTCTTCTTGACTTTTCATCCTATCGTCAAATCCAATCATCATAAATATCTCGACAAGATTTATTCATTTAACATTTCAATGACTTTAATAGACAGTTATTAATGACACTGACATTTAATTATTAATTTGTTTAGGTGTTTTAGGTATTAGGATAGTAACCGATACAGCGGTAGCTTGTGTATTTTATTAAAGAATATCTTAAACAAATGCAGACATCAGATTATTACTGTGCCTTCACAAAGGTTTGTTTTCCTTTCTGTATCACGCTTCGCTGTTTAACAGCATCACCAGAGATGAGAAAATTGTCTAATGAAACTGTCAAACAGCGAAACCGGTTTCGAAGAGGGAAACAATAAATTAATATTTTAAACATCAGAAACAAGAGCGATTATAGGCAAATTTATATTAATTAATCTTTTCTTCTATGCTTATCAAAAAATCGAATATGCCTGCAGATTTAAATTTATTCACTTTCTTCTTTTTAGTGAATTTTCTTAAAAAAAATTAACTAGTGAGAAGAGACCGACTTTTGAATTTTGAAAAAAATTCTTCAAATGTGCGCTAACTAGGCCCCCCAGAACACATATCCGGGGTCAGTGTCAATTTTTATATGTTTATATATATATATATATATATATATATATATATATATATATATATATATATATATATATATATATATATATATATATATATATATATTTGTGTGTGTGTGTGTGTGTGTGTGTGTGTGTGTGTGTGTGTGTGTGTGTGTGTGTGTGTGTGTGTGTGTGTGTGTGTGTGTGTGTGTGTGTGTGTGTGTGTGTGTGTGTGTGTGGGTGTGTGTGTGTGTGTGTATCACACCGATAACTCAAAAAATAATGGGCCGATTTTGATTAAATTTGGTGAATACCTTCCTTCTGCAAATGGCTTGAATAAGTTCGTTAGCCAGAAAAATCGGCTTAGGTTTTCCCGGAAAATGTTGTGTTTTCTTGAGATAAAAATTTATATCTTCGGATTTAACAGAGTAAGGGCAACCAAATGGTACGCGGGTTAATATCCTTATAGGTTATATATATATATATATATATATATATATATATATATATATATATATATATATATATATATATATATATATATATATATATATATATATATATATATATATATATATAGAATTACAAACAAGATATCCAAATTACTTATGAAACAGGATATTGGCACAATCTTTATAAGTATAACAAATATCTAGTAGATCCATGAAACACCAATAGACCGCCTTCCATACGTAAGGAACATATCAGACATAATGCAAAAGTTTATATAGGGCAAACAACAAAAGCTGTCAAAACAATGAGGCTTGAGAATTAACGGTATCCACGGTTTAAGTCAAAGTTTAGTTGAACCTGGCTTCCCGCAATTAGCAACCGTAAGAATTCCTCAGGTGCTGGCAACATTTCACCATATACATATACTCCTTCAAGCATCAATCGTGACGTCATCAACACCTCCGCCACTACCTGTACACGTACATCATTCACGGTGACGCAATCATATGCGGCGATTCTATCATCCACAGGTATGAGAAGGGTTGCTAGAGCGCTATCTGCGCTGTTTTAGTCTAGATAATGAGCAAGCTACTAAAAAATCCAGCATCTATGGTTGGTAAAACGTCTAGCACTAAGTGAGTTCGACCACGGCAGAACATCCCGGAAGTCAGTTAGCATTCAAGCAACACCAGTCGTGGCAGTCATCAAAGTAAGACCGTGTACAATACCTATATAATGGTCCAAACAAAATATTTAGGCATTATTTTTTATAAAAAACTTACTTAGGAATTGAAAAAAAACTATATATTCTTCAGATCTTAGGGGAGTTCTGCTAATGACTCTCTGTAGTATATTTTCGTAAGTTATATAAGACTGTGACGTAGGCGCTGTACATTAGATATAATCTATTGCAACCGACTCAACCTCCTACCCATCGTCCATCGTATTCTGTATATTTTCGCTGATGATAAATGAGGTGTTTCTGCACGCCAGAAAAGTATCCTTAAATCAGCTTGTTACAAGAAATCCCTGATAAATTTATTATGGTGTTATCTCGACGAAAATCAAAGTGTGTTTGTTACTTGTCAGTTGTTCTTAGACGCGCACATTTAAAATTGTTCAACCGGTACAGGCAAAAGTACCCTACTTAGTTGCTTAGTTGTAATTATACACTGTAAAAGTAATACATATATAATAATAATAATAATAATAATTATTATTATTATATATATATATATATATATATATATATATATATATATATATATATATATATATATATATATATATATATATATGCATATGTGTGTGTATGTATGTATACTGTGACCCTTAAGCTTAAAGAAAATTTATTATTTTGACACACATTAATTTACTTTCTTCCAAAATTGGTGCACAAATTGGGCTCCTAACTCCAGCTTTGTTGTAATATGACAGTTTTTTTGGAAAATCTACCAGCTCATTTATTATAAATGGAACACTCTATACGTTTCTACTGAGAACTAATTTCAATACGAGTTAAACAATATAAGGGTTGACTGGTTCATTTGGTAAGTAAATATACTAATATATACTAAAAAAAACTCTGGACGCAGCAAGTGCGTTATGGTAGTGAATATTAATAAAAATATTTTTTAATAGCAAATATGTACGTTTTTTTAAGAAGGCAGGCATCAAATTTGGTTACCAGTATACCCTATATAGTAAAAACAATGTACCATGTTTCATCAAAATTTACTTTATTGTTTGAAATAGTACAAAATTTTCCGAAAGCAAACTTAAAGTGTTCCCGAAAAAACTCGTTTCTTGGTCAACCTTATAGGTTAATAGCAAATTGAGCTATTCAAATATGAAGTATTTGATCAAAATTCGCTACCATAATGCACCTACTGCATCCAGAAATTCCTTTCTTACAAACATGCATTATATTTCGATGGAAAATGCAAAATTGCAATAACATAAGGAGTGTTTGATTAAAAAAAAAGGAAATTTGTATCACCAACGACTTATGGGCCATCCTGTGATTGTGGAAATATTTTTTAAGATGTAGCTCAAGACACCCTATAATTAATATATACATTTTTTTCATATCTTGTATAATAACAGATATATTAAGCTTTATTGATTTTTACGAAAATTCTACAACAATTATATACCATTAAACGATAAACTCTATAGCTAAGGCAACTGCCAAGCATCAGAGAAAGGGTCTACTTGAAATGAATTTTCTGGAAACATTTTGTTAAAATGAAGGACAATAACGGTTGAAACTAAGACTTCAGGGTTTGTAAAACATTCTTCTTGAGACATTTTATTTCCATAACCCGTATTAGATTCAAGTTTTTTGCCTAAATGTTGCCAATTTTGACGTTTTAAATCGCAACTTTGACGTTTCGTGGAAAACCCCAATTTATTTTTCTTTAAATGCCCATAACTTGTTTGTCTTTTGACCTACAGAACTAAATTTTGGTAGGTAACTTACCTATAAGGATATTAACCCGCGTACCATTTGGTTGCCCTTACTCTGTTAAATCCGAAGATATAAATTTTTATCTCAAGAAAACACAACATTTTCCGGGAAAACCTAAGCCGATTTTCCTGGCTAACGAACTTATTCAAGACATTTGCAGAAGGAAGGTATTCACCAAATTTAATCAAAATCGGCCCATTATTTTTTGAGTTATCGGTGTGATACACACACACACACACACACACACACACACACACACACATATATATATATATATATATATATATATATATATATATATATATATATATATATATATATATATATATATATATATATATGTGTGTGTGTGTGTGTGTGTGTGTGTGTGTGTGTGTGTGTGTGTGTGTGTGTGTGTGTGTGTGTGTGTGTGTGTGTGTGTGTGTGTGTGTGTGTGTGTGTGTGTGTGTGTGTGTGTGTGTGTGTGTGTGTGTGTGTGTGTGTGTCTATATATATATATATATATATATATATATATATATATATATATATATATATATATATATATATATATATATATATATATATATATATATATATATATATATATATATATATATTTGTGTGTGTGTGTGTGTGTGTGTATATATATATATGTTTAACTTGCTATCCATCTGGACGAGTTTTATTGAAAAGAGAATTGGCGTCTTCTTGACTTTTCATCCTATCCTCAAATCCAATCATCATAAATATCTCGACAAGATTTATTCATTTAACATTTCAATGACTTTCATAGACAGTTATTAATGACACTGACATTTAATTATTAATTTGTTTAGGTGTTTTAGGTAGTAGGATAGTAACCGATACAGCGGTAGCTTGTGTATTTTATTAAAGAATCTTGAACAAATGCAGACATCAGATTATTTCTGTGCCTTCACAAAGGTTTGTTTTCCTTTCTGTATCACGCTTCGCTGTTTAACAGCATCACCAGAGATGAGAAAATTGTCTAATGAAACTGTCAAACAGCGAAACCGGTTTCGAAGAGGGAAACAATAAATTAATATTTTAAACATCAGAAACAAGAGCGATTATAGGCAAATTTATATTAATTAATCTTTTCTTCTATGCTTATCAAAAAATCGAATATGCCTGCAGATTTAAATTTATTCACTTTCTTCTTTTTAGTGAATTTTCTTAAAAAAAATTAACTAGTGAGAAGAGACCGACTTTTGAATTTTGAAAAAATTTGTTCAAATGTGCGCTAACTAGGCCCCCCAGAACACATATCCGGGGTCAGTGTCAATTTTTATATGTTTATATATATATATATATATATATATATATATATATATATATATATATATATATATATATATATATATATATATATTTGTGTGTGTGTGTGTATCACACCGATAACTCAAAAAATAATGGGCCGATTTTGATTAAATTTGGTGAATACCTTCCTTCTGCAAATGGCTTGAATAAGTTCGTTAGCCAGGAAAATCGGCTTAGGTTTTCCCGGAAAATGTTGTGTTTTCTTGAGATAAAAATTTATATCTTCGGATTTAACAGAGTAAGGGCAACCAAATGGTACGCGGGTTAATATCCTTATTAATATCCTTATAGGTAAGTTACCTACCAAAATTTAGCTCTGTAGGTTAAAAGACAAACAAGTTATGGGCATTTAAAGAAAAATAAATTGGGGTTTTCCACGAAACGTCAAAGTTGCGATTTAAAACGTCAAAATTGGCAACATTTAGGCAAAAACTTGAATCTAATACGGGTTATGGAAATAAAATGTCTCAAGAAGAATGTTTTACAAACCCTGAAGTCTTAGTTTCAACCGTTATTGTCCTTCATTTTAACAAAATGTTTCCAGAAAATTCATTTCAAGTAGACCCTTTCTCTGATGCTTGGCAGTTGCCTTAGCTATAGAGTTTATCGTTTAATGGTATATAATTGTTGTAGAATTTTCGTAAAAATCAATAAAGCTTAATATATCTGTTATTATACAAGATATGAAAAAAATGTATATATTAATTATAGGGTGTCTTGAGCTACATCTTAAAAATATTTCCACAATCACAGGGTGGCCCATAAGTCGTTGGTGATACAAATTTCCTTTTTTTTTAATCAAACACTCCTTATGTTATTGCAATTTTGCATTTTCCATCGAAATATAATGCATGTTTGTAAGAAAAGAATTTCTGGATGCAGTAGGTGCATTATGGTAGCGAATTTTGATCAAATACTTCATATTTGAATAGCTCAATTTGCTATTAACCTATAAGGTTGACCAAGAAACGAGTTTTTTCGGGAACACTTTAAGTTTGCTTTCGGAAAATTTTGTACTATTTCAAACAATAAAGTTATTTTGATGAAACATGGTACATTGTTTTTACTATATAGGGTATACTGGTAACCAAATTTGATGCCTGCCTTCTTAAAAAAACGTACATATTTGCTATTAAAAAATATTTTTATTAATATTCACTACCATAACGCACTTGCTGCGTCCAGAGTTTTTTTAGTATATATTAGTATATTTACTTACCAAATGAACCAGTCAACCCTTATATTGTTTAACTCGTATTGAAATTAGTTCTCAGTAGAAACGTATAGAGTGTTCCATTTATAATAAATGAGCTGGTAGATTTTCCAAAAAAACTGTCATATTACAACAAAGCTGGAGTTAGGAGCCCAATTTGTGCACCAATTTTGGAAGAAAGTAAATTAATGTGTGTCAAAATAATAAATTTTCTTTAAGCTTTAGGGTCACAGTATACATACATACACACACATATGCATATATATATATATATATATATATATATATATATATATACATATATATATATATATATATATATATATATATATATATATATATATATATATATATATATATATATATATATATAATAATTATTATTATTATATATGTATTACTTTTACAGTGTATAATTACAACTAAGCAACTAAGTAGGGTACTTTTGCCTGTACCGGTTGAACAATTTTAAATGTGCGCGTCTAATAAATCGACTAAGAACAACTGACAAATTAACAAACACACTTTGATTTTCGTCGAGATAACACCATAATAAATTTATCAGGGATTTCTTGTAACAAGCTGATTTAAGGATACTTTTCTGGCGTGCAGAAACACCTCATTTATCATCAGCGAAAATATGCAGAATACGATGGACGATGGGTAGGAGGTTGAGTCGGTTGCAATAGATTATATCTAATGTACAGCGCCTACGTCACAGTCTTATATAACTTACGAAAATATACTACAGAGAGTCATTAGCAGAACTCCCCTAAGATCTGAAGAATATATAGTTTTTTTCAATTCCTAAGTAAGTTTTTTATAAAAAATAATGCCTAAATATTTTGTTTGGACCATTCTATAGGTATTGTACACGGTCTTACTTTGATGACTGCCACAATCACAGGGTGGCCCATAAGTCGTAGGTGATACAAATTTCCTTTTTTTTTAATCAAACACTCCTTATGTTATTGCAATTTTGCATTTTCCTTCGAAATATAATGCATGTTTGTAATAAAAGGATTTCTGGATGCAGTAGGTGCATTATGGTAGCGAATTTTGATCAAATACTTCATATTTGAATAGCTCAATTTGCTATTAACCTATAAGGTTGACCAAGAAACGAGTTTTTTCGGGAACACTTTAAGTTTGCTTTCGGAAAATTTTGTACTATTTCAAACAATAAAGTTATTTTGATGAAACATGGTACATTATTTTTACTATATAGGGTATACTGGTAACCAAATTTGATGCCTGCCTTCTTAAAAAAACGTACATATTTGCTATTAAAAAATATTTTTATTAATATTCACTACCATAACGCAGTTGCTGCGTCCAGAGTTTTTTTAGTATATATTAGTATATTTACTTACCAAATGAACCAGTTAACCCTTATATTGTTTAACTCGTATTGAAATTAGTTCTCAGTAGAAACGTATAGAGTGTTCCATTTATAATAAATGAGCTGGTAGATTTTCCAAAAAAACTGTCATATTACAACAAAGCTGGAGTTAGGAGCCCAATTTGTGCACCAATTTTGGAAGAAAGTAAATTAATGTGTGTCAAAATAATAAATTTTCTTTAAGCTTTAGGGTCACAGTATACATACATACACACACATATGCATATATATATATATATATATATATATATATATATATATATATATATATATATATATATAATAATTATTATTATATATGTATTACTTTTACAGTGTATAATTACAACTAAGCAACTAAGTAGGGTACTTTTGCCTGTACCGGTTGAACAATTTTAAATGTGCGCGTCTAATAAATCGACTAAGAACAACTGACAAATTAACAAACACACTTTGATTTTCGTCGAGATAACACCATAATAAATTTATCAGGGATTTCTTGTAACAAGCTGATTTAAGGATACTTTTCTGGCGTGCAGAAACACCTCATTTATCATCAGCGAAAATATACAGAATACGATGGACGATGGGTAGGAGGTTGAGTCGGTTGCAATAGATTATACCTAATGTACAGCGTCTACGTCACAGTCTTATATAACTTACGAAAATATACTACAGAGAGTCATTAGCAGAAGTCCCCTAAGATCTGAAGAATATATAGTTTTTTTCAATTCCTAAGTAAGTTTTTTATAAAAAATAATGCCTAAATATTTTGTTTTGACCATTATATAGGTATTGTACACGGTCTTACTTTGATGACTGCCACGACTGGTGTTGCTTGAATGCTAACTGACTTCCGGGATGTTCTGCCGTGGTCGAACTCACTTAGTGCTAGACGTTTTACCAACCATAGATGCTGGATTTTTTAGTAGCTTGCTCATTATCTAGACTAAAACAGCGCAGATAGCGCTCTAGCAACCCTTCTCATACCTGTGGATGATAGAATCGCCGCATATGATTGCGTCACCGTGAATGATGTACGTGTACAGGTAGTGGCGGAGGTGTTGATGACGTCACGATTGATGCTTGAAGGAGTATATGTATATGGTGAAATGTTGCCAGCACCTGAGGAATTCTTACGGTTGCTAATTGCGGGAAGCCAGGTTCAACTAAACTTTGACTTAAACCGTGGATACCGTTAATTCTCAAGCCTCATTGTTTTGACAGCTTTTGTTGTTTGCCCTATATAAACTTTTGCATTATGTCTGATATGTTCCTTACGTATGGAAGGCGGTCTATTGGTGTTTCATGGATCTACTGGATATTTGTTATATTTATAAAGATTGTGCCAATATCCTGTTTCATAAGTAATTTGGATATCTTGTTTGTAATTCCTTGTATATATGGTACGAGAGCCGTGTCCTCTGGTCTGCTACCTATATATTCTTCAGACCAGTACGTTTGTCTAGTGATTTTTCATCTTCGTTAATTAGTGCTAGAAGTACTATTCGCTTCTGGCGTGCCTACTGAAAAAGCCAGTAGCTACGGTTGCCGTCTAGCAATCGACTAAGTGGATTTAGCCACAGCAAAACGGTTAGGAAGTCATTTAGCATTGGAGTGTTACTTTGGTTACAAAAGTTTGGTAATAAATATGCTTTCAAAACGTATTCAAAAAAATTAAAAAGACATCCAACACAGGAAGATGTTTTTGAGCGAGACACATTGCTAAAAAAAAAAACAATACCTACTAGACTTTAAAGACCTGATTATTGTTGATTTTTTATTATGTGTGTTTTTTTGACCTTTTGTAAAATGTGAAACTTGAACATATATTTGTCCGACTCAACATATATATTCATGGAATATATTTCTTAGGTATTATTTTATATCTGGTAGTGAAAGTGATAACAGTCAGTTACAAATGCAGTTAATGTTGAACGTCTTAAATCTTAAAATAAATTTAATTTATATGTTTATATACAATAGTAAAGAAAATCTCACTGTAAAATTTAAATTTTGAGCCACTTGCAGAACTGTATGCCTAAACTAATTAAAGCTAAGATTCTTCACCGCAACTGTTCATGCGTATAAAATAAATCAAAAGTACGATCACGTGCGATTTATATAAGTAACAATCAATACTAAATCAAAACTTTCTAACATTTAAAAACTCACTGACTTTAAATGACACATTCACTTGTTAAGAACTAACGGCCGCATGAAAAAATTGTGTACGTGAAAGAAATGTGTTTTATTTCGTTAATTTAAAGCTCATGGTTTGTTCTCCGCCAGTGCCATATTCTAAGTATATATTTAAATGTTAATAAACTATTTGTATTTCAACGGTTTGCTTCCAGAACAGATTATAATCTTTATTAGAAAAACAGTATAGTTTTTGTGATTGTCCTGGCAACACAACAACATTCAAAAAGCAATAGCGCATGTTTTACCGGGGTACTCTATATTTCATAGTGACATTCTTTAGTACGTATATTCAAAGGCAATCATATGAGTATAACATTTTGCAAATTAAGCCATAAAGGTGACTGATATTATTTAATTATATCATATATTTTCCATCGTAATTTACACGGTCATAAAATAAAACTAACAATAATGCAAACTGTAATAAGGAAACAAAATATATAAATATAGAAATGCCATGTATAAACCACTACTGATAAAATATACGAAATTTAAGACTATGCAATAACATTGACAATAGAACAATACATTAATATAGTTCAAAACATAAATACACAAGCAACAAAATAAACGTTTGTAAAACATATATAAATAAAGAGGCAATCAATATAAATAAAACACCTAAGATAACATATTTTCAAAAAAATAAATTGAAAATATAAAGTTTTACATAAAGTATACAGGTTTTCACCTTTTTTTGAGGCAAAACAGCATTCACAAGTAATTAGAAGGTAGAAAATAAATTAATAAGAACAAATTCGAGTCACAATAATAATGTAATGTTTCGCTCTGAATCGTAAACTTTTCCAATGCAGAGATTGGTACTTAGGAGGATTTGTTTTAGTGTCTTATAAAACTGGGGCACTGGTTTGTTTCTCAGTTTAGACTGGTATTTTGTTATATAGTTTAGGACCCCAGTAGCCAACTCCTGCTCTGTCTCAGTTAATCTCTGAAAATGTGTTCTTAGATTATCTTTATTTCTGGTGTAAAAATCATGGTTTTAATTGTTCATGGAAACCTATTTAAGTTTATACGTATATACATACTTCACACTGAAAGCTATATAAAGCCGTAGGTGTTAGTATTCCTTTAAGCGTGAAAACCTACCTACAACTTCCAGTAGACTTCAAGCTCAATAATAACCTGGCAGCCCTTTTCTGCATAATGAAAACATTATTTGTAGCAGATGAAGTGCACAACAGAAGTATCCGAAGGGTAAACATGCTGTAAGAGTGTTCAAAGTTTGCTGATTTTACAGCTTGCCTGATACTTTACTTTACCATTCTGTTTATATGTTACGGGCGTAGTGGGGAATCGGCTTTTGTCAGCAGTATCCGAGCAATGTGAACAATGCCCAATGGAGGAGGCCATTATGAATAACCTTTCTCAATGAACCACACTGCCCGGGCATTTCTCACAATGTCTTGGGAAAGGAAAATACGTTGAATTTGTAGGTTGCTATTATATTTGTAACTTACAGAACAATAATAAAGCGAGCGTTTTGACATCTAGAGTTACATGATTTTCCACCATTGCGACACTACAAAAACATCAATCAGAGTTCTCTCCTTGCACATTTCCACAATCAACGAAATTTTAAAATTTTCTGATACGGCATCTATTGCAACCCCATTGAACCCTTGCATATTATGTAGATTGTTTCAGTGGAAACTCTTTCCCCTGCGACTCGCCTGAAGCCAATCCAGAGAAGTCAGGACTACATATGAGCAAAACAGACTGTGGTCCGGAATGCTTACCTATATACTGATGGTATACTGATTTAGCGCTCGCCTCTAACGAACATGCACGAAGTGCTATGGTACAGAAGCTACATAATTTCAGTAATTTGTGCTGATTTGTAATATTTGTAGGCGTTGGGACGGAGCTTTTAATTTCTTAATCGTGCTTGTAAATTTATGTTAGTCATGAGTGAAGTAGCCAACATTCTTAGTTTTAATTTAAATTGAAAGGTGACAGAATTACATTAAACAATAAAGAACAGTTGACGCAAATATATGTACATATTTCGAAGAAACCGACAATAACAATAATTCTAAGAGCTAAATAGTAAATGAAGTTTTTATAAGTGACATTATATGAACTGGATTGCTTCTAGGATATTTAAAAAGCCGCGAAGCTTACAGTTTACAAGCATTTTTAAATGGCTGGGTCAACTTCTTGAGGGAAGATTCGTCAAGGACGGAGCCATGTGTACAAGCTGGTCGTCTCTCAAACTTCAAATTGCTTGACAACAAGACAGTTGGGTAGGAAACACAATTTGGTTACAAGTATTTCGCAAATCTTACCAAATACTGAGTTACATTAATCTGTATACAGCGTGTCGAATACAAGAATTTACACAATGCTTCTTATCATCAGCTTACAATTTTGAAATGAAAAATTAACACCCCGTGCCTTGGCAATAAAGCGTTTCAGAGACCATAATTGTATAATTTTGTATTTTTTTAGATGTACATACTTTACATTCTAAAAATATGTGTGTGTGTGTGGTGTGTGTGCATGTGTGTGTGTCTTTTGTTTCTTTAAGGTCGGTCTATTTCCGTTACTATGGCCAATCACTGACACCAGAGACCAGTTTCACCACACTATCCTGGAAATGCTGCCGAACCCCTGCTATTCTGTAAGGAGGGTAGGGATATTTAACGTGCCCAACATAGCATGGACACGGGACCGTCGGCTTTACGCACCCTTACGAAGGGTTGAACGTAGAGACATTAAAGTTACTCAAATACAATGCCACAACCTCAGGTGATGCTAATTGTACAGTATGTCCTGAAAAAGTGAAAGGAGAACCCTGTGATCGAACCCGGTACCCTTCGTTTCAGAGGTACACGTTTTTACCACTGAACCACAGAGGCTCTTTTTCCTAAAAATATTATCACTGAAATTTTAAAATACCTGTTGATTTTAAAATAACATGTTAGACTTTTATATAGAACACTAAGCGCCATATCGATTGGCAATAGGTGTGTCTTTTGATCTGGCTATGTTGTCCTCTTAAAATTGGGTACCGTTTAAGTTAAAACAATATATATATATATATATATATATATATATATATATATATATATATATATATATATATATATATATATATACTGATTATTGGCTTTAATTTTATATATATTTTACTATTATTATTATTATTTATGATATTGAAATGATATTTGATATTTATATTTAGAATTATTTTATATATGGAAAAATGATATTAAAAAAAATATTACTATTACACCTTGTATTATTTTTTTTACACCATGTATTATGGGTGACTCTGTATATTATTTGTGTGTGAAATTTTATCTGAATAAAATATGTTTTGTGACTCTTGTGATTTAAGCTATCTCAGGGTTATTTGGGTTGCCTATCCTTCTATTATATATACATATATGTATGTCAAATAAATTATATTCAAATATTTTATTTACTTACTTATCTCAGTGGTGAGTTCTGCTAAAATAGGAAGAAAGTAGCCTGCAAATATTTATAGTAGCCTTATTATCTTATTATGGGTTTTCAAAGAATTACGTTTCAAAATTCTTAAACAAATTTTATTGGCACAATTTCAAATTTAAAATCTAAACTCTAAACTTTAAACGGATCCGTTGTTCTAATTATCAAACTAATATCAATTTACAATGATTAAATTTAGTATCCGAATTTACGGCTTTCATTCAATTGTTCTTATTAATAAATATGGATCCTTGACCTGCACTCCCTCTGTATTCTCAATGTTGAACTATGGTTAAATTATCCCATAAGATTTCTACTTTATGCGTTTAAATCTTAATTTCCCATAAACACATTTGCTTAAAATGATATTTGACAGAATGGGCTGTCTTTTTATTGAAATATTTGTCTGGTTGAGCTGCTATACATTAAATAAAATAAATCTCTAACCTTGGCTTCCTTGCTAATGGTATTGGGTATCCTCAAATGTACGTATTATTGATATATTTACTGCTTATCTCGTATTTCCTTACGTTAAAAACTTGATGTAACGTCTCTTCTTTGTTTTAGCGGCAAATTGAATTTCCCTTGGACAATTTATACTTTAAAATATTTATATTTAAAATGGGAAGCAAGAACGACGCGCTCTCGCATCTAAATTTCATCAACAACCCCCAACAATTTATAACAAAAGCGGAAATGTTGCCCAAATTCATCTAACATTTGGTGTTTCCTGTCTGATCATAGCATTCTCTCTTCCAATTCATTAATTAATGTTTTGACAGATATTCTCCTTGGAACCATCGAGTAAGTATAAAATATTCTATTCTTAAAATTGACATCTGATCTAACCTTACTTTTTTAATCTAATTATAATCAATACTAAATGTATAAATTCATTAAGTTCATGCTGTAATCTTGATTTAAAAGTTCCAGAACACTTAACACTGTTTTTAGTAACTTCCAGTTCATTGTTTTTATAAACACAGACACATATATGGGTACATTTCAGTTCATTGTTCACATAAAAATAAACTAAATTCACATATTGAAAACATCATACAAGGGGTTTGTTTTGTTCATTACCTTTTGGTAATTGATTTTGAACATAATTCTTTGGTATGTATTTCATGCTTAATATTTCAATCTATCTACATATAGATTTCTGGCTCTTTTGATTTCACTTTAACTGAGATATTTTCCAAATTGCTAGTTAAACTTTTTAAGACTCATTTAATTATCATTCCAACAAATTATGGCTATATATCTTTCATTGCTTCTCCAAATAACACTGACTAACAATAATAGTGAATGTGCTTGTGTTTTAATGTTATTATTTTGTTTTCTGTTTTAGTGTACAGTAAAATATGTCGAACGATGTGGATATGTATACAATATACAGATAACCCATATGCATTACGTGTAAACCGTAAGTATTTTACTTATTACTGACCAGTGGTACAACTACTACCCCCCATCACTAATCTGATCACCCAATTTTTTAATCAATAATCAGAATTTAACATTATCATAGTAGTTTCCGTAAGGGTTTTCATTTTTGTTTTTATAACTTTTATATGGCCTTAGCAATTCTCAGCACAATATATATATATATATATATATACAAACCATAAAAAATAAAATAAACCAAATATCCGTTAAATTATTCTTTTATATAAGAAAATAAATAATTATTTTTTTACCAAGTAGGTACTCGGTTTTTTAATTACATATTTAAGAACCCTATCCTTCAATATTACCTACCTACGCTACACCATCTCAGTGATTCCTATTGAACATTTCTACAGATTTTAAACGAGGTTAGGTAAAGGCCACACCCCCCCAAGGAGACCAACAAGGAAGGGGAAACATGTGACGGATCGAGAAAGCTGGAAAGGAGACTAAAAATCAGATAGCTACGCCACCGAGTGTAAAACGTGTGTCGAAAAGAAGCCAAAATAAAAGGAATATACTTAAAAAAGATCCTTATAGCACATAGGGTGGTTACCATTCAGGACAATTTTACAAATGCTATGAGGGAGCTAGAAGAACTAAAAGTTCTTCAGGGTGCAATCACAACAGCACTTGAATAACAAATATAAGTTATTGTTTGTCCCTTACATTGGAGAACCACTCAGATTGGAACTTGCGATGAGCCTCATAAGTACAATTTGGAGATTACAATTCACCACAATACATTTTTCAGACCTGAAAACCGTTTCGCTGATAATGTTATAGCGTCATCAGAGGGATGAAAAAACTAAGCGAATAAATACGAAAACTGTTATTTATATGTTGGTTGACAAACAATTGCGAACAGCGTTCTCTACGAAGGTATACAGACAAACTCACCCTGTTTAGTCGAAAATCCCAGTAATTAAAATTAGATTACGCTTTTGTAAATCCGCGTGTCTTTATGACACATTTCTTCTAAAAAACTTCTACTGACGATTAAGATAACGATTCGAACAACGAATGGTGATCTTCGTCCCAAATATGTTGAACAATACATGATTCATCCACATGTCACATCTCAGTGGCGCTAAAAGTTCTTCAAATCTAGTCTCAATAGATCTTTTAGTTTGCTCAACATATTTAAGTTTACAATCCTTTCAACCTATTTCATAAATTCTCAACATTCCTGTGATTTTATATTTATTTATTATTATTCTTTGGGTAAATCAGCAAAATTTTAGTGTACTTTTTGTAGAAAATGTTAGCTGTAAATTGGCTTTCTTGAAAATTCTATTAAACCCTCTCGTGATTTGAGGTTCAAATTGTAAGCAGACAAGGGGTTTGTCTGTTTTCTCTTTTCTGAAAGTCGTAGATTCTGATAACATTTTCTTTGTTTTATGTTTGTCGATTAGGTTTTTTCAATGAGCAGAGTAACCATTGTACTTACCTACGTTCTTAATGTACTCCAGTTCTCTGTTGTATCTTTATTTATTTAAGAGAAACTGTATCAATCTACGAACAAGGCAATTCAAACTAGCTGTTTTCTGTGCAAAACTATGATGCGAGTCAATCGAAATGTAACTCAAGGTGGTGGTTTCCTTTATGTCGTTTTCATAATTGTAGAGTGTCTCTATTTTTATTGACCAATACAAGATAAGGTAATTTGTTGTTAATTCCCACTTCATGAAATAATTTAATCTAGTAAATTGTACTGTTTAATCTGAAAATAATGTCGTCTACCTTGCATACAATTGTATTAAATATTGCGAAAATATCGTCCACATAACGAAGCCATTTTCTGGGAAAATAGTCATTTTTATTTGCTAGGTCTGTTTCAAATCTACTCATGAGAAGGTCTGCAATAAATTGTGAAAAGGGGAAAAGGAATTGCCTATTGCCGTGCCATGTGCTTTTTCAAAAAATTAACTGTATTAAAGTTCTTGGAGGAGAGGTACGCATTTAGACCATTTGTTGGAAATGAACTACGTAGATGATATGTATATATATATATATATATATATATATATATATATATATATATATATATATATATATATATATATATGTATATATATATATATATATATATATATATATATATATATATATATATATATATATATATATTTATATATATATATATATATATATATATATATATATATATATATATATATATATATATATATATATATATATATATATATATATATATATATATTCCCTGCAGACCTCCTCATCTACGTAGTTCATTTCCAACAAATGGTCTAAATACGTACCTCTCCTCCAAGAACTTTAATACAGTTAAAAATATTGTAAATAAGAAAAGCACACTTGCATTTCACAGGTGGTCATAAAATATATTTAGAGGTTATTAAATATGTTACTTACAAATTTGATCTGATAATTGTCAAATTAATTTGTCAATTATATATGACAAGTAGTATTACCATGGAGTAAATCCCTCCTTAGGCCTAGTCTTTTTAAGTATAAAATATAATTTTAATGTTTTGATATTTTTCGGTCTCTTAATAAGAAATAGTTTAATTTTGTCTATAAAATTATATAAATTTGGTTTATCATACCAGAACTTTTAGTCTTGTGCCAGTTTTTGCCCACTGAAGGCAAAAAAAAATCCTGACACTTAACTTCAAATTCGTGTACCAAATTTCATGAAAATATTTTTGCTATTTTTGTTTACAAAAACTTGATTTTTTCCTGGAAGAACTAGTCTGATTGGATTGGAAAACAAACTTATTGAAGCGATTAAAAATGTCTGGACGTAGCAAATTTTTATAAAAACTTTGGATGTCAATAAGTAAATTTTTCTTCAACTGAAAGACGTCAAATTTGGTCGATAATATAACCTTTATAGTAGGTGCCAAATTAAGACAAAATAATTGAATTATTTGCGCTGATACAAACATTTGCAGAAAAATGGATCGATTTATCGGGCCAAAATTATATTTCATGAATTTTCTTTTTATGAAAAATTGCAACCAAAATAAATTCCAAATATAGAATCTGAACTGTTTATTAGACTTGAATAAAAAGTATTAATACGGAAATTTGTTAATAAGTGAATAACAGCTATATAATAGACTCTGATCTCCTACATAAGAAACTAAAAATAAAATTTCGGGACGCAGAAAGTGCATTATGGTAGCGAATTATCACAAAATGCTTCAGATTTGTATAACTCTATTTTATATACACCTAGAAAGTTGAATTTTGGTCCGTAGTAAGGTATTTATGAGTCAACATACCAACCAAATTTCTTCAAAATAAGTTTGTTAATTTTTGAGATACAAATGTTTTATTATTTATTTTTTGCTTAGACGTCGTAAAAAAGTATAAAAACATATAGAAAACATGATTTGGGAACGATTTTTTTGTCTGTCGGTCTGCCAGTCTGTCGGTCTATCGGTCTGTCGGTCGGTCTGTCTCTCGGTCTGTATGTGTGCTTGTTTGTATCCACGATAACTTTAGAACGAATTCAGATATAGTCTTTAAATTTGGTATGCAATTAGCACCCAACAAGCGAACGGTTCGGTTTGTCTTTGGGTAAAATCGTACCAGGGGGTAAGGGATGGACGGGGGGTGATTTGGTGAAAACTGACATTTTTTTGTTAAAACTAGAGTAATATAACGTTTTAGGGTTTTGTTATTATAAAACTTTTAATTTCATCAAACAGCTGGTATTCTGTGCTGAAATTCAATTAGGGTTTGAATGTGTGGGGGTGGAATATCGGTGAAACATATAGAAAACTTGATTCTGGATCGAATTATTTTTTATAGGCGTAACTTCAACCGCATTAAACTGACGTATATAAAATTTTTGATTGCGAATGACTTTGTTTTAAGTGTGTAGTTGGATTTCTATAACGTTACTCTCCACGTGACGTCATAGGATGGGGTGGGGCATATGCACAATATCATATCTCTTCTAAGTCATTATATCATGTGCTGTGGTTGTTGTGGATCTGAATTTTCGCTACGCGCCAATCCACGTTAGTCGTAACCTGCACCACAATCGGCGCCTCTTTCTGGTTGAATTCCTGCAATGCTGATATTTTATTCCTATAACCTAGAGATCTGAATTTTGATACACACGATACGTTAGATAATAGCAACTTGTGTGCTAAACTTGGTCACAAGAACCTGTGATTTCCGAATATATAAAAGATGGAAATTTGAAATTTTATAGATATAATCGCTATAATGGGAACATATGTAGCAACTTTCATTTAAATAATCTTGTCATACAAAATACAAAATTTCTGTGTTCAAAAAATTGGTTCGATCATTTCTGGTTAATGCATATATCCAAGCTATTTACAAAATAAACATGCGTGCCAAGTTTCCCCAAATCAGTCCATTATTTTTTGTTATCTAATCGATTAAAATGTATATATATATATATATATATATATATATATATATATATATATATATATATATATATATATATATATATATATATAGTGTGTGAGATCTATTTAGTCGCTATATGTCACAGCCCCTGTACATGCTAGAAGAAAAAGTTTCAGACCAAAATTTGTTGGTTGAAAAATTGACACAGGCATTAGAACGAACAGTAATGACACTGACATAATAATCGTGATGCAGTCACTGAGAAATAATCATTATTGGAAGGAACATGCAAATCCTTTCCTTTGGGCTTTTCTCGAAAGCTAAGCAAAACATGTTTGATACATTATTGATTAGAAATGAAAAAAAGGAATCCAGATCGTGAATAAAATACAGAGTGTTCCAATGAAGAAAATGAAGTTTATGTCAAAAAGGACACTTTTGATCCACCCTATGTATCTAAGTAAAGTATAATTGAAAGCAGCTTTATTTAACCAAAAACTTTTAGTCTGTAATTTTTTCTTCTGGAATGTACGGGGGCTGCGTCTAAATAGATCTAAAACACCCTATATATATATATATATATATATATATATATATATATATATATATATATATATATATATATATATATATCTATATATAAAAATTCTAATTGACCCTGGCAATGACTTCTATGGGCTCTAATTCTCGCTCATTTGAAGAAATCTCAAGATCAGGGTCTCCTCACTGGCAAACTTTTTCACGATAATTTGCTAAAAGGACCAATTGAGACTGAAAAACTATTAAGCTTGGAATCACAAACAGACTATTAGGACACAAGTACGTTTACTATATGCCAAAAAGTAGCCTGTATTAAATTTAATACTTTTTAGTTACTACTAGTAATTATTATACCATTGCACAGAAAAGTAAAACTTTTTGCGATATAAATACTATACGTTTCTTTTAAGATAATATTTATTAAAAAAAAAGTTTAGTATCATTTACGAAAATTTCAACAATATTTTTTTTCAAAATGTCTGATGATTGCTTATAAACCTTTAAAAAAGTTTTTTTATGTTAATTGATTGATGAATTAACATTGAGCTTCTTTTTATCTAACCGCATACCTATCTAATCCTTTTGTTTGTTAAATACAGATAACAAATTTATCTTGAAAGATGTCAATAAGCCTCAGCTACTGTCCTGTAGAAGGTTCCGTTCAACTTCTAATTATCCATGTATAATTTTTTCTACTCCTGTTCTTTGTAACGTAAAGCACTAAACCAGTTTCAAACAAGCAATGATATATCTTATTAAATATCGTGAAGCAGTGTTGTGGTGGGCTATCATCATACTGAGGAAGGAACTTCCATAAGAATAAAATAATAATTGTTAAACCAATCATTATTTAGCGCTTTTAATCGATGTTTTTGTAATTTTTTGTTGTGCGTTTTAGGATTTATATATGACTTTAAAAACAGTATCTAACAGTATAAAACGCATGGGGCGCAAAGCTTAACTTTGGATAGGCACGACATAAAGAGAAAATAAGCTTTTGAAATATAAAAATAAAGAAAAATTACAAAGGCAAAGTTCACCGATAGAAGGACGACTCAAAGTGTGCTAGGAGAGGTGAGATAACAAAGGTACTGGCTGAAATAAATTGAGAGGAGGAAGGAAAATTTTATTGGTCATATCCTGAGAAAAAATAACTTCGTGGCAACAATATTTGAGGAAACTATGAAGAAGAAAACCAAGATGAAAACTCCTAGAAGATCTGGCCTAATTGATGAAGTGTAGAAGCTACAATAAAATAAATTAATTGTTGGAGGCGAAGAGTCATAGTTGCTACGTCAACGCGACATCACCTTCAGACTCTGATGACAATTTAACTTACAACTGGGATACAAATGTATCACTTGGCCTCGTAGCTACAAATTCAATAAGCTTTTCTAATTAAATTATCCTTCCATATATTAAAGCATGCATATGCATAAGTGTTAATATTTTAAAGGGTAATCTTAAAAGACATTTAAAGTGTCACTATTTACATATAAACAGAATTTGCGGTGAACCCAAATAAGAAGCCTCCACCCGTCTGCATTAAGTTGAAAAAACGCTCAGTAATTCTAAATGAATTTAGCTGTAGTAAGGCGGTTGTTTAATAATTTCTTTGGAAATACCTAAGTATCAACAACTAAGGCAATTAAAAAAAAGTTTGTTACTAAATATATAATATTGATTTAGAATCAAAGTTTTTAGGATATTCAAAAATAGAGTTTTCATTTAATATTTTCGGTCCCTGGGTGGCCCAACAAAAAACTAAATTAAATTTAATAGACAAACAGTATTTTGTCGCAGTGCAAAATAAAAAGTATGGACGCAGCAAGAGCGTTATGGAAGTGAATTTTCGTAAAAATGTTTTTAATAGCAATAAATATGCCTCTTTAATGCAAGCAGGCACAGAGTTGGTTGCAGGTATAACCTTAATATTAGAAATAATGTACCATATTATATGTTTTATTAACTTGTTTGAAAATGTACAAAAATTTTCCGAAAATAAACTTAAAACGTTTCCGAGAAAACTGGTTTTAATTTGAAGCGTTTAATTAAAATTCGCTACCTAAACACACTTACTGGGTTTCGATTTTTTATTACAAACATAAATAATGTTTTAATTTAAAATGCAATATTGCAATAATATAAGGGATGTTCGAAAAAAAATTTGTAGGTATCACGACTTATGAGCCACGTGATTGTCAAAATAATTTTATAAGATGTAGCTCAAGACACCCTATAATTAACGTATAAAATTTGTTCTCGTATCTTGTATAACAACAATTATATTGAGCTTTACGGTAAAAAAGCGTCACCCTGTACATATGTAGCTAAGAATTTAAAACCGTTAAACCATAAACTGAAACTACTGCCACAGTATCAGAGAATGAGTCTATTTGAAATGAATTTTCTGGAAATATTTTAGTGAAATGAAGGACAATGATTGTTGAAGCTGAAACTTAAGGGTTTGTAGAATACGCTTCTTGTGACATTTTCTTTACATAACCCGTTATCGTTTCAGGCTCCTTGCCTAAATGTTGCAAATTTTGACGTTTCAGATCGCGACTTCGACGTTTTGAGGAAGACCTTTTTTAAATGCCCATAATCTCCTGTCTTTCAACTTACAGACCTACATTTTGGTACATACAAATACAAACACGCGTACCAAATTTGGTTGCCCTTACTTTGTTATTTCCGGGGATATAAAAATTTTCCAAAAGAAAACATAATATTTTCCGGGAAAACCTGGCCGATTTTCCTGGCTAACGAACTTATCCATGCCACTTGCGAAAGGAAGGTACTCATCAAATTTGAATAATATTTTTCAGAATTGAAAAGTCGCGATTTCCTCACTAAAAAGTGCAAAAAAATAAGAAAAATTCTGTAAGAATGGCTGGAGTATATAAAAATGCATCACATGCGAATGAACTAAATTGATGAATACGTCGGGTGCCAAACGCTATCACCACGTCATATCTACTTTGTTAACAAATGACAGAAAGCCTATTTAGAACTAAAAGAAACGACAACTCTGATGGTAGACTCAAATATATGTTACTAGTATTTTACGTTTGATTCATGGAATTACCGTATGTTAAAGAAAATTAAGTGATGCCGCAGCCTCAATACACTTGCTGCGTTACGACTACTTTTTATTCATTTTAATCATAAACATCAAATTATACTGATAATACCTGGATCAGACAAAATAATCCCGTAGCTGATAAGAATGTAATAAATATTGCATTGTAATAATAACAGGTTAGATGTGAGAAGTGACAATGATACCGCAGTACAAATTTTAAGTATAAGTGAAAACGAATATCTTTAATCATGGGTACATTCATTTTAAAGTTAAATATATAAAAGTAATTCTTATTTTTGTTTCAGGTTTTATTAATATGACAAAGGAGACCAAAGAAAAATACCCTTCAACATTTACTATAGATACGTTTAATTCTACGTAAGTACATATATAGTATATAGGTAGTTGATTTCTCGATTATGTAACCACATTGATCTAAAAAAAACATGTAGTCCAATTTAGAGTTAGCTAACAAACATTTAAAGTGAATTTACGAAATACAAAAGTAAATGATTTATGGTCAAGGAAAGCATTGAAATGTAATGTCAATTAAAAAAAAATGTAAATCATGTCTGTGTTATGACAACAAAAGTAGAATATATATGCCATATAGAGCGGATCCAAGACAAGTGAATATGTAAATGCGCGAATGGTGTAAACACCGCAGTCAAAATACCAACATCACACACACAAGTGAATTTATAAAGAGCGTTTGTTTCCTTATATATATATATATATATATATATATATATATATATATATATATATATATATATATATATATATATATATATGTATATAATGAGAAAGGTTTAAGGGCAAAGCCGCAAGGAGACAACCGCAAACACGTGTTTCAGGCTCATTAGCCATCATCAGTACGGTATAGCCAGGTGAAGATGGGAACACTTTGGATGAAGAAGCCTGAAACACGTGTTTGCGGTTGTCTCCTTGCGGCTTTGCCCTCAAACCTTTCTCCTTGTATAGTACAGAAATGCCGTGTTATCAATCCTGTTATAGTTATATATATATATATATATATATATATATATATATATATATATATATATATATATATATATATATATATATATATATATTATATTCCGAAAGAATCACTATTGCAAAGCAAATACGTAAGGACCGTCTAAAAGGAACCACTCCATGCGGGTTGCATTGAATAAAAACAAATTTCCATTACTATTATTGTTATTATTATTATTATTATTATTATTTATTGTCCGAAATCTTACAACATATCAATACGATAGGTTTTATAACTTGTGACGTAGTTTAAGATCATTTGATAAGACTTGCTTCCAAAAATATGTGACATTTATTCTCCAAACAATAGACACCTCAAATTCAGATCTTCATTTTACATTAAATAGGAGCTGCACCTGAACACATTAATTATTGTCTAACACTTATATCCACATAACAAAACCTCGTTTGTTTCGTAGACCTTATTTGAATTTCTATGCCTAAGTGTATTTGAATTTAGTATAGGAATCCCATTTTTCAAAATTACGTACCTAAAACTCTAATCTAGTCCATTTGAGGTTTAACATAACAAACAAAGCAGATTATTTGCGTGCATATATTCTCAAAAAGGCAACTAAATACCTGTCAAACTATATTAGTCAATAAACCAATTAATTTAAAAATAGAGTCCAAATATAAATAAGCATTTGTTATATAACTCAAAATTAGAAATTTAGGTATCGGTTAAATTGTGGTTTGCTAACATTTGTATATAAAGAACTTAATTGTTGGGTACTGCGCCTCTTACATGTACAGTGTGATGAGGTTTGGAACATAATTCATAAATCCGATATATAGTTTTTTTCAAGAAAAACGCTCGGGCTTGTCAATTTCATCTTTTAAATTGCCAACTTATGACGTAAAAATTACATTTATGACGTCGCCTATGTCTGAATGATGACGTCGTCATAAGTTTTAGTGAATTTTCTTTAAAAAAATCACTAATGAGATCCCGATTTTTGAAAAGGTTTTCCGGGAAAATTTTGGGTTTCTCTTTGAAAAAAAATTTATATCTCCGAAAATTAAAAAGATCTGGTAACCAAATTCAGCACTCCAGTTTCCGTCATAAAGAGTATCAATTGTACTAAAATTCAGATCTCTAGGTTAAAATACAAAAAGAGTACAAGCTTCTGATTAAAAAAAAGTTGAAACGTCAAAATTGAGAATTCTGGTAGTCGTACATTAGTAGGCATTAGCGCTTTGTGAGTTAAAAATACGGCTCGAAATGGCTAACAAGCTACTAGATCTGTGTCTCAGCCGTCATTTTCCTTTATTTCGTTAAAATATCAGAAAAAAAATGAATTTTAAACAAAAATTGTATGTTTTAAATAATTAAGACGTTACAAAATTAATAGACTAGGGTATATACCTGTTAGTACATACAACTGTCATGTCGGCAATAGCCAAGAGGTAGAGGAAGCAGTGTGGATTTAATAATGGACTCCTATAACACGCGTTCTATTCTCAGTAAGTGATTTCATTTTTTTTTTAAATTTAGTCTTATTTCACATTACCGTTATCTGATCAGATTGTGTAATTCAGATGAATTTTTTAGCGAGTTTTTGTGTGACAAATTCAATTAGGACGAGATGAAAACTATTAAGACTTAATTCAATTTGAATAGCACATCTGGTTGTTTGTTATTACCCTCAGGTAGTGAACCGTTCTATACTTAACACAGCTGTAGACTTTTCCCCATGGCTTCACAAGTGCTTGTTCTTTTCTGCAACCGATTTCAATTTTTACTGGACGCAGTAGGTGCGTTATGGTAGCGAATTTTCATTAAAGTTTTAAATTTCAATAGCTCAATTTGCTATTAACTTATCGTTCGTTGGCCAGGAACCAGTTTTTTCTGGAACATACGTTTATTTTCTGAAAATTTTTGTAAATTTTCAAACAATAAAGTCATTTTGATGAAATATGGTACATTGTTTCTACTGTATAGGTTATACTGGTAACCAAATTTCATGCCTGCTTTCTTTAAAAAACAAGACATATTTGTTATCAATAACATTTAAATGAAAATTCACTACCATAACGCACTTGCTCCGTCCAGACTTTTTTTTAAATGACTACCAAATTTTTTGTTTGCTCTTTTTCAATGACCTGGTTACTGCTTAAATGACGATGAAAAAAAAAGGTACCTAACAACAATTTCCTTTAAAAAAATTTCATTTATTTAAAAAATGGAAACCTAAATTTAATAAGAAATAAGAAATATTTCTCACCGTTTTTACTTAGGACGAGTTTTATTTAGAATAATGAGGTTTTCCTTCACTTTTTTAAAGTAATGTGCACTTGATTTTGTGATTTTTTATGCGCTGGCATGCGACTATTTGACGGACGGAACAAAAGGTAAAGTCAAAATCAATTTTTAACAACGTTCGTGATAATTTATTGATTATTTGTCAGTATTTAGTTATCGGACTTTTATCGCAGTATGGATTTGGAATTCAGTAAAAAAGGGCTATAATGTTAAGTCGTGAAATAATTTCAATTATTCCCTGCCGTTTAAATTAATTAATAGTTTAAGTGGTTAAAGAGTAAAAGTGCTAAAAGCAATCAACTCTTATTCGAATTTAACAAAAAATGGGACGTTTAACCGAAAGGGAAAGAATGGAGATATTAAAGATGATTGGATATGGCGACAGGCTTAGAAGTCATCAGGAAGCATGCGAGTTATTGAACCAATAACATCCTGATAGACCGCCAATATCAAGATCTACAGTAAGGTAATTGTTTGCGAAATTCACAGAAACTGATCAGTAAATTATTTGCCTCGATATATTCGACCTCGAGTAAGTGAAGAAGTCAGATTGGATATATTGCTTGAATCTGAAGAAAATCCACACCATTATACAAGGCAACTAGCCCTAAATAACAATGTGGACCAATCTTAGTAAAATTATTCAAAGAAGATAAATGTCATTAGTAGGGGAAAACTGGGGGTTCTATAACCAAAATCGTGTATTTCCCATGTTAATCCTTATGGGAAAATCGAAGGTTCTTTGGTGACATTTTGAGAGATAGAGAGAGAGAGAGAGAGAGAGAGAGAGAGAGAGAGAGAGAGAGAGCGAGTATAGGCTGAGGTGCGTGTGCAAGAGAGATCTAACCTGGGCCATGTTAGAGAGAGCTTCGCCGGGTTTCACGTCTTCTCCCAGTTGCTGAGAGAGACCGGGGAGAGTCTCTTGCGCTCTCTCTCTCCCCCGGCTGCCGCACCACGTGACGCTTAAAAAAAACGAATGGGATCGGGATCGGACCAGATGTGAACCTCGGAGGTTTGGATGAAAGTTCGATATACTGTCTTCTGAGCTATCGGTGCTTGCTGTTCTACTGCTTAATGTTTACATGTATGCCATTATTTAAATAGGTTACATACAGTTTTATTAGTTATGACAGAATACTTAAATTTCTACCTTGCTAGAATGTTTATATACTGGTATATGAATCAAATGCAGTTACTAACATATTAAATAACCAAAATAGTTTTATATATTTAATATTCCCATAAACAACCACTTAATAATCAACATGTTACTTTAAATAAAAGCCCAAAAAATGTCTAGGTTAAGCAACTGCTATTATCTGATTCAATATATTTCATTGTAACCCCTATACATGTCCTGTGTTGAACGCTTTAAAATCCTATATAAACCCTCATGTGAAACCAATTATAATTATATATAAAGTCTTTGTGTAAAACAATTATAATTATATCTAAAGCCCTTGTGTAAATCAGTTATAGTTTTCTCTAATGCTCTTGTGTAAAACAATTATAATTATCTCTAAAGTCCTTGTATAAAATAATTATACGTCTATTTAAAGCCCCCTGGCCCCACTCAATAATTACTTTTCAAAACTACATATGGCTCGAAACAGCTACCATGTAAAGGCCTTTCTTGACTATACAATGGGGGTACTTATGCTATAGACTCAATTATATATAATCCAAAAGAAAGAGCGTCTGGACAAACCTTTAGAGGTTCGAAACACTCACAATGACATCAGATTTAAGAATCTACCCAGCGGTTGCGAATAACGAACAGAAAACATTATTTTTTATTCCCTAGTACTTCACACACTTATACCCTTCAAAAGTAACAGCTCCAGATTAAATAAATACCCTAATTAAATTCCCACAATTCATAGATACCTGCGAACGGGCTGTTCTCAAAATTTTTCCTTTTCTGTGTCTCGTACTGTTTCAAACTCCCTGACATCCACACGACAGTCCCCCGCGCAAAGTCTTCCTCCATCTCTCTTGTTTATGAAAATTTCCCATTCAATTAAAAACTGCTGTCTATGTGTAAACTGATAATTGATCATGCTCCGACATATGAATGTTCCCTTATTTTCCGTCTGAGCGAATCCTATCACTTTCGATTATTGCTTTTGTTGAAGTTCTTTTTCTTCTACACTAACTGAAATGGTCCTCTGTGTCCCCATTCTTACAGTAGGAGTTGACCAAAAATCCCCGAGTTGCTGGTTTTACGGTTGAATAAACTGCCAGGTCACCATGCAAGTGTTCCTTGTCTATCTTAGGATTTTTGAGAACGACCAACGGATATTAGGACCATATGGCAGTCTGGTGTCGTCTCCTTCAAGAATTTCACGTAATCATGCGGTTTTGGATTTCATGCGACTTTGTTGCAAATTTATACGACGTAAAATATAATATAATCATTTAATTGTTCTGTTATATTAATAATTACCTTCTTATTTAGATGACTAAATTAAATCGGGTGTCCTATTTTATAGCTTCATATTTAATCTACTGATTCATATCCCTTCTCAGAGCAGAATAAACATGACAGGGCTAATAAAATTGGCGCAAATAACTAAAGGCTTTAAGTTAAGCATGAACCCTGCTTACATAATATTTTAAATAATATAGCGTACTCATTTTCGTATATTTTTAGGGAAAAATGTCCGTTACAGCTGATTCACGAACTCGTCCGCGGTCTTAAGACAGTGAAGATATGTGCCACGTTTCGTTCAAATCAGTTACATATTTTGTGAGTGATCTCTCGGATGTTTATATATATATATATATATATATATATATATATATATATATATATATATATATATATATATATATATATATATATATATATATATATATATATATATATATATATATATATATATATATATATATATATATATATATATATATATATATATATATTAGTAGCAGATGCTGTGGCCGTGATAGCAGGAGTGCCACCAGTGGAGCTACTCATCCAAGAGAGAAAAGAAAGGTATGGCGGCCTAACACGGGAAACAGCAAGATCCCAACTGATGACCAGTTGGCAGGCAAAATAGGAGAACAGCACAAAAGGTCGCTGAACCAGGAGAATTATTCGAAAAATTAGAGCCTGAAGCGAAAGAAACCATGGAGAGATATACTACTTCCTGACCCAGGCCCTCTCAGGTTACAACTGTTTTGGAAAGTACCTGTATGAACGAAGGAGAAGGGATACGGAGGTTTGTGACTACTGCGGGGTAGTTGATGATGTAGAACACACATTTTTATCCTGTCCAAAATGGGAGAACGTCCGTGAGGAATATATCCGAGCCAGGAGGCAACAATTTAATGCAGAATCGATGATGAGTGGCTTGCTGGAGTCGCTGGAGTGTTGGAGTCTTGTCTCTCCAGCGGTCCAAAAGGTCAGCGAGACTAAGGAGAGGGAGAGCAGGAGATGAGAAAGAGAGAAGAAAGTAAAAACTTCCTTCTTGGGTTGTAGTCCTGTTTATTGACTGTGATATTCAATGTGTGCGTGTGGTTGTAATATGTTGTGTTGTTGTGCTTTTATTTATGTGTGTATATATTGTACAGCCATTGCCTCGAAGTAACGTGAAAGCGGTTCCGAGGTTGCGGCGGTTCAGGAGGGCTGCTTGTTTGGTTAGCCCCTATTGGCGCCAACTACGTCCTCACAAAGAATATATATATATATATATATATATATATATATATATATATATATATATATATATATATATATATATATATATATATATATATATATACACATATATATATATATATATATATATATATATATATATATATATATATATATATATATATATATATATATATACAGGGTGGCGCATTGAAAACGAAACAGACCGATTCGCGTCCAGGAATTTTTTTTTAGAAACGTTGAAACACGTCAATTTTAATATTGAGGGGGACATGTTTTGACATAAAACTCAACTTTGTCACATCAACCCCTTAAGGGTGGTGATAACAATTATATTTTAAGTAAGGAACATGGGTCGAGTGTTACATCATTTTAAAGCTCTTTCTTTTATGAATTCAGCACACTAATTTTTTTGGAAGTTTTATCAACTCGTTTAAAAATTATTCACAGTTGGAATTGCAAGAACATACTTCATTCATTGTAATAAAAATGCACTAATTAGTCCATTTTTCGTTAAAAAAAACTGAAAAACAAAACCAAACGTACAAAAATGTTTATTCAGTTAAGTAAGTGTTCAAATTGTTGACCACCAGCTTCCATACAAAAGTACAAATTTTGTTGAAAACGAGCTCTGACATTCTGGAGCATTTGTGGAGTTATTAGATGGCATTCTTCAACAATGCGTCGTCGTAATTCTTCCAGAGACTCCGGTTCTGTTGCGTAAATTGTACTCTTTAAATGGCCCCATAGAAAGAAGTCTAAATGAGTTAAATCCGGTGATCTAGGGGGCCACTCAATAGCACCTCTACACCCAATCCACTGTCCTGGAAACTCTCTGTTCAGAACTCTCTAACGCGTTGTAAAAAATGCGGAGGAGCTCCATCTTGTTGAAACACTAATTGATTTTCTTGATAGCGATCATCATTTTCAACAATGTTGCTTAGTAGAGGGCAAACGATATCTCCTAGTAACTCCAAATACGTTTCGCCACTAAAATTGTCATCAAGAAAAATTGATCCGATTAAACGGTCTCCAAAAATGCCAGTCCAGACATTCAATTTCTGTGGAGTTTGAGTGTGGACTTCTGGAAAATTTCTTGGATTATTATCTGCCCAATAACGACAATTATCACGATTGACTGTAGAATTTAATAAAAACGTACATACACTCGTCTGAAAAACAGATATTGAACAGAAAGTTCCCGTTATCAGCTATTCGTGCAGTCACAACTTCACACAACGCCAGCCGCCGATCAAAATCATCTTCATTCAGTTGTTGTACAAGATGAATTTTATACGGGTGAAATTTATGATGCTTCAATATTCGCTGAATAGTTCTTCTTTTGATGTTTGAAACAGTGCCCAATTTTCTCGTGCTCAAAGTTGGGTCTGCAGCAATTTGTCCTAAAACTTAAATTTCAGTTAGCTCATTTCTAACCGGAAATTTACGTTCAGGATCCCGTTTTTTGTTGGCTACTGAACCACTTTGTCGAAACTTTGCAACTCCAAAATGTATTTTCTGTTAACATGTCTGTTCGGATGTCGTTCATTAAACAAATTTGCGGTACGGCTGGCACAGTCATCGTTCTTGAAAAAAAGAGTAATTATTTCAACTCTTTCTTCTACAGAATACACCATTGTGAAATTAATTTTCGTAGTAGTATCAAGTATCAAACCGACCGATAAACTGAAATAATAAACCGCATTTCTCTCATTCCGATAAGAAATTTTTTGTTTACAAACCAACATAACATTGACTTTCAGCACATTCCTTATCGGAATGAGTGAAATGCGTTTTTGCATCTTTAACCGTGAATAATTTTTAAACGAGTTGACAAAACTTCCAAAAAAATTTGTGAGCTGAATTCAGAAAAGAAAGTGCTTTCAAATGATGTAACACTCGACCCATGTTCCCTATTTAAAATATAAGGGTTGTTATCAACACCCTTAAGGGGTTGATGTGACAAAGTTGAGTTTTATGTCAAAACATGTCCCCCTCAATATTAAAATTGACGTATTTCAGCGTTTCTTAAAAAAAAATTCTCTGGACGCAAATCGGTCTGTTTCGTTTTCAATGTGCCACCCTATATATATATATATATATATATATATATATATATATATATATATATATATATATATATATATATATATATATATATATGTACATATAAATATTCAAATGAACCTTAGATATGGGTATGAAAATTCATTAATAATTAGGATGTTTTTGACTATTTACTGTAACCGCGTAACACGCCAACGTTTAAGCGTTTCTAGCCTAAAGAAAATACTTATTTTCCAGTTATACAAGGCATTAAATATTTATCAAAAGGCTAAGACGTGCTTTAGATTTTACAAGCGAATATATGATATCGCATTTGAGTACAAACAAAAACGAATAACAAAGCTTTGGTGAAAGACTTCCCAAAGCACGCTGAATCTGTCAAATAAAAATGTTTTGTTCCGTTCAGTTGACTCACAAACGCCCAGCAGTTCATTTAAAGCAAATTCTAAGTATACTAAAAGTTCTATATCTTGCAAGCAAGAAAATATATGGCATGTATATATCTCAAATTAAAAATAATTAAAGAAGTATCAATTTAATTAAGCGCCCAAACGTGGGGCTTTCCATAACAACAATATAAAATAATACACTCTTTTAAATTAAGTATTATCAGATATATATATATATATATATATATATATATATATATATATATATATATATATATTCTAAACTAAAAAATAAAAAGTTAAGGGTAGTAAAGTCTTATGTGAATCACCTTGTACATAGTGTTATAAAAATGTTGTATTTTCCATATTATACAGGTGTCTTTCTTATTTACGTTAATGATGGAAAACCGGCACAATCTTTATGGCTCCCGCACAAGCTGATCTGAGTTTGTGGATAGGTGTGGGTAATTTATGTGGTGTCAGAAAATATTATATCATTTCGGTTTCTACAGAAAAATTTTAAGATCGATGTGAAGTAAATATTCTCATGCTGGATCTTATAAACGGAATTGTAAATAAAATATGTACAAAATTTATAATCAGTCAACCGTTGCATTCAAATTTGTAAAAAACAACAACAAACGAACAACGATGTAATTATGTTGCAAACGTTTCAGGAGTTTTTTAAACTTTATGCAATTTCTCTACAAATATCATCCAGTCTAATATTTACGGATCTAGATACAGTGTGAAATGTAAAATGAAAAAAAAACAATACCATGAATTGTACCATGAATATCAAAATATTCTTATTTTCAGGGCTTACCTAGCAAGCAATGAAGTTAAAATACCTGTAGGAAGTACAGACACCTTAAATGAAAAGCAATACAATCCATTTGAACACAGACAAGTGGAGCACCCTAATTCGTAAGTAATCCATTTTACAATTAAGGTTATTACTTTCTAGATAGATTTATTTCATTTTAAAAGTCGTTAATGAAAGTGTAAGTGGCAGGACAATTTGGTTAAAATGTAAACAGTATATTTTCGTATTGATGCTACTATTGTCATTTTCAAACTTTTGTCCAGTTAAAAGCGCATTATTTATAAACTGTAACGAACAATTTGTTTTAAGCCGTATCAAATTTTCTTGCAAGGAAACTGTTTTAGAATCGTCTACAACAAAAAATGGCAAAGAAAACGAAAAGTATTTTAGGTGGATTTGAGGTATATAATATTAGTGGCATTTCTTTGTGAACATAAAAGCTTTCCCAAAATTCAAAGTATTCTTCATTTTTGAACATATACAATTCTTTTAAATGTAAAATAAATTGTCAAGAAAATCAGTTAAGATGCCTTTCTGGGATCATTTATTTTGGTTTTGACAAAAGAATTTATTTTATTATCGGTTTCTTGAGATGTCGCATGGATTACATTTGGCGTAAAAAAACTGAAATATTACCAATATAGTAAATTTTTGTTTAAGCCACCAATAGGAAAATAGCGACCATTTATCATTGAATCTGTGTTATCAGAACACAACCATGAGATACGTGTTCTGTCAAATAACTTGATTTATTTCTATTAACTTTGTTCGAAATCGCCAAAGCGGTATTCATTATCCGACAATGTCAAACGCAGCCCATAGAGTTTATTTAAATTAATGGTATTTATTAATTTTTTTCACAGAGATTAGCATACAGAAAGCGTGACCCTCAATAAAAAGCACCTTTAAGATAACAACAAAATGTATATTCCCTCCTCCATGACTTTCAAATTCACTGTTGGTGACTTGAGCTTTATAGTAACCTTTCAGATCTCTAAAATTTGCACCTTCGTCTTATTAGTGAATTTCCTTAAAAAAAAAACCTCACTAATGAGGAGATCCGACTTTGGAATTTTGAAAAAAATTCTCCAAATGAGCGCGAATTAGGCACCGTAGAACGCATATCCGGGCTGAGTTTCAATTTTTATATGCTTATATATATATATATATATATATATATATATATATATATATATATATATATATATATATATATATACATACATATATAAAACGAAACAGACCAATTTTCGCCCAGAGAATTTTTTTTAAAGAAACGCTGAAATACGTTAATTTTAATATTGAGGGGGGACATGTTTTGACATAAAACTCAACTTTGTCACATCAACCCCTTAAGGGTGACGATAACAACCCTTATATTTTAAATAGGGAACATGGGTCGAGTGTTACATCATTTGAAAGCTCTTTCTTTTCTGAATTCAGCACACTAATTTTTTTGGAAGTTTTATCAACTCCTTTAAAAATTATTCACAGTTAAAGATGCAAGAACGTATTTCATTCATTGTGATAAGAAATGCATTATGTAGTAAATTTTTCGTTAAAAAAAAACTAAAAAAGAAAACCAAACGTTCAAAAATGTTTATGCAGTAAGTAAGTGTTCAAATTGTTGACCACCAGCTTCCATACAAAGGTACAAATTTTGTTCAAAACGACCTCTGACATTCTGGAGCATTTGTGGAATTATTCGACGGCATTCGTCAACAATGCGTCGTACCATATATATATATATATATATATATATATATATATATATATATATATATATATATATATATATATATATATATATATATATATAAAAGTAGGTATAGATGCTTCGTTCTGCGCTCCACACATCCTCCACCAGGCAAATACGCATGCGTATGACGTCGGACAAGGAAACAAGATGTTGAGTTAGATAGAGAGAGAAAAGAGCTCTAACTTGAGATGACGTAATCCAAGATGACTGCCAAAATGGCCGACTGGAAGTAAAAAATCTGGTGAGTTTATAATCAAAGTGATAAAACAAAGATGGCGGATGGATATAGACTGACAAGAGATTTATAATGTGGAGACGTAATCCAAGATAGCGACCAAGATAGCCGACTAGATGTGAAAAATATGGGAAATTTGAACATTTAAAAGACATCTGGGTTATGCCCAGTTTCACAAAGCTCGATTAAATATTTAACGGCCGGTTAGTTAATCAGAGCTTCAGACGACCAATCACAGCTTCAAAATATTTTGTTGTCATGGCAACAACCCGAATTCTAGTCTGTGATTGGTCGTCTTAATCCTTGATTAACTAATCGGCCGTTAAATATTTAATCAAGCTTTGTGAAACTGGGCATTTGTCTATCAAAATAAGAGAGCCCGATATCTTGATTTTTATGAAAATAACATACAAAAAAGTATGGATGGCAGCGGAGGCGCAAACCAACTTTTTTTATCTGTATTGTTAGACCCCCATGTGTGGAGTGTCACCGTACTCGCCTGGACAAGTGAAATTCAGATATGATATGTGCGCACGCGCAAACCCAAAATTTTAGTTTTCAGGTAAGAGGACACATGTGGGGTATCATTGTACTTGTCTAGATGATAGGATATAAAATATTTATTTATTTATGTATTTTATATATTTAGTTATTGATATATTTATTTATTTAAAAAATTGGGGTCCCCCCACGTGGAGGAAACTCGGAAACATGTCAAGCTTGATGGTTGCAGCAGGATGATAGCAGCAAGGGGCTGGATGCAAGCAGCAGCTGCAGGAACATCTGAATTCATGTCGAGACTCGCATGCAGCAGAAAATGAGACAACGATGGCTTGTTAGACTCTCATTTCCTGTCAGAGTTCCTTAGGTTGATAAAAAGTGTGTAAGGATACAAATAAAACAACTGATTTAAATACAATAAATTTATTATGATTAAATCACAAAATTTACATATTAACTTATTACACAATAGCTCTTACAATACCAGTTAGAGGTTTATATTCAAATACACACTCATGAATAACTAAACAGTAAGCAAGCTCTGGTTCTATTTCAAAAATTGTCTTTACACATAAACTCCACCTTGATGTCCACCGTTGAAGACTCGATTGACTCATTATGATGCTGACAGTGGATTAAAAATAGAGCACGGTCTTTAAAAGCAACACAATTTAAAAGAGGCTCCGACATGTTTTTATAACAAGAACTTTTTTGAAAATTTGTGTACATCTGGTAGGCTTCAGCATATTTAGATTTCTCGAAATCCATATTCATAGACTCATACGGGTAGCATTCTGAATTTAGGATCACTCGTAGATCTACCATACCAATGTTATCGAAAAAGTCCCCCTTCTTGCTTACGTTGTCTTTTCGATCTGTTTTAAATGCCATAATCACATATCTAGGTCTTTCTAAGTTGGTTGCAGTTTTAACAAACCACACATCTTTATTAATATTTCTGAACGATGGTAGCTCATATATGTCACATTTTAGATATGCGAGAAATATAGATGTGCCTTTTGCAATTTTATCCATCAGTTCCAACTTCATTTTATCGTTTGGAAATACATGTTTTGCTTTTAATAACATGTTGGTTACAGTAGTTTTCTATCTTGCTGTACCAGTATTGTAATAGCTGTTGGCATCATTTCGAGCTCTCGCAAATAGGAAAGTATGTTTACCACAGATAACTCCTTTAATGTGATGTAAGACACTGAAGGGGAACCAAAGAGGTATGATCATGTGAAACTTGTTGTTTAAAGTGATGTAATCTGACGATACATTCCACCCAGCATTGATAAGAGACTTGGCTTCATTCTTACTAAACGAAAGCAGACTTTTGGTGGTTGTTGTACTCGTTCAATTCTCTTGTTATTTGATTCATCGGTCATCGATTTAAACAAAGCTGCTCCTCCATTATTTGACATATAACACTCACCGTCAGCATTTGGTACTCCTATAGGTTTCAAAGTACCTTCGATTATTAGAGATGAGTCTGTCAGATTGCTGATTGATCTTTATGTCGACTTCATCACTGTTACCAAATGATTTAGTTGGTTAATAGTAAGACCAAAGTTCTTCTCGATCGATGGAATCGTCAAACTGGGGATCTTTGAATATTTCTAGTTTTGATGACATGATAATCAAGAATTTTAAGGAACACAATATTATCGCCACGAAGTGTACGTTTCAAAGTGACCGACTGTGCTAAATTTGTTTCGGTAGATTCACTTGCTTTTATATGGTTGAAGACTAGCATTCTAAGTAGTCTTTTTAAGTCCCAAGCGAACAGACACCTCTTCACCTTGAAAGATTACAGTAACTGAATCTTGGTTCACAATGTCGATGCTTATATTGAAATCTCTTGTTTGTTCACTGGTAGATAAATTAGATTCTTAGGTTCTACATCGATTGCATAGCTAGGATCAACAATCGGTGCAAACTCATATAACGTATGTGAAGGTTTTCCATTATATTAGGAACCAGACACAATATTAGTTCCTAGGCGAATCTGTTTAACATCCACCAGTTCAACAGGTAAATCAGATTCACGGAAGATACCTGAATGAAGAACTTGTTTTGAACATCCCAGAATTCGCCTAATCGAATCATCAGCTGCAAAACTGGTACTTGTGTAACACTCTATTTCACATCTAATGGTATTAGGTCTCAGTATCAAAGCTAGCCTCTGTTCGTGTGTGCTGTAGAATCGACAGGTTCATTTTGAAGAAAGTTTTCCAAATGTGTTATTTCATATGCCCGAGTGAGTATCGTGATGGTTTTCCAAGTAGCTCATTATTTTACATACAATCTGTTTTTGCCTTTATATATGTTATGTATGTTGTTGTATGTGTAAAAGCCTACCAAAGCAACAGTATAACAACCACCCAGAGCCAATTCAATTGGTGGATCGTAGTCTGTTGACAGATGGGAGCTGCGATCTTTCAACGCGAAGGTTTGCGACATGACTGAAGCACAGAGGCTACTGTTTGAGTATTTTATTTAAAAATTTTAAACACAACTGACCACAATTATAAGTATTATATTTCGGATACACCTTATGATTATACCATATAGAACAGTTTTAAAGGTAACTCTGCAACTCGACTGCTGGCCTCAAGTTCCTATACGAACAAAGTATTCGGCGGTTTCACTACGTTTCTTAACTGCTACCTAATGACTGCCAGGCTCCTTGTTGGTTTGTAAATTCATGATGAATGACTCATTATTACGTGAGCCATTTGATGGTAGAGCATCTCGCATGTACATACCTCTAAAATATGGGATTTTCATTTTACCAGCAAATTTCACAAGATCTACATTTGTTAGAGGCCTTGCTGGTAAACATCTTATTCGTTTTTTGGCTTTTGCAGATACAACCGATAACCGCTACGTTGTTGCTTCAGATACAGACTTTTGCCGAGCCTCTTGCACTTTGGTTTTAATTTCAAACCACTGGCTCTCCTATCCATAGTGATAGTCACCATTGTTTTGTTGTGGCTTTCTTATTCCCCTAGTTTGTGTTTTTGGCTGCTTTAGCATCGTTAACTGCCTTAGCAATACCAGCAACACCACCACCCAGAGCACCTAGTGCTGAGAGACCATCAAAAATAATTTGTCTCCTTTCAGTCGTCTCTAAAGTGATGGAAAAGTATATAAACACCGAATTATTAAATTTCTTGAAAAACACAGTCTAATCCACGACAGGCAGTATGGATTCCGTCAGCGCACATCAACTGCCGACCTCCTTTCCTTTGTCACCCATTCTTGCAAGTCTATGGAACTACACGGGGAATCGCAGATTGTCCCCCTAGACATATCCAAAGCATTCGACCAGGTCTGGCACGCAGCGTTGCTTGATAATCTTCCGGCCTATGGCCTACCACCAAAACTCTGTACCTAGACAGCAAATTTTCTCTCCAACCGGATCATTTCTGTTGTCGTGGATGGCCATTTCTCTAAACTGTATCCAATTAATGCAGGATTCCCTCAAGGTTCAGCTTTAGCCCCTCCTTTTTTCTTCTCCACATCAATGACCTCCTCTCTAGCACATCCACCCCAGTTCACAGTTACGCGGATGACAGTACCCTCCACTCAAATATACAATATTATAAGCTTGTCTCATTAGCCCAATTAGATGAGGATCGCAGACTCATGGAGGATTCTGTCTTTGTGGATCTCCAAAAAATATTAGACTAGGGAAGTAGTACAATTTCAAACAATGACTTATTTTGATGAAATATGGTACATTGTTTCTACTGTAAAGGTTATACCGGTAACCAAATTGATGCCTGCTTGCATTACAGAGACATATTTGCTATTAAAAATATTTTTATGAAAATTCACTTCCATAACGCATTTTTTGCGTCCAGATTTCTTATTTTGCACTGCGGTAAAATATTTTTGCCTGCTGATTTTAATTTAGTTTTTTTGTTGGGCTACCCAGGGATGGAAAATTCTAAATGTTTATAACTCTATTTTCCAATATCCTACAAACTTTGATTCTAAAACAATGTTACAATATTTTGTAACAAACAATTAATTTTATAAAAACCTAGACATTCGGGATATAAAAATTGCCTTAGTTGTTGATACTTACTTCCAAAGAAATCATTAAAGGACCGCCTTACTACAACTAAATGCATTTAGAATTACTGAGCGTTTTTTAAACTTAATACAGACGGGTGGCGGCCTTTTATTTGGGTTCACAACAAATTCTGTTTATATGAACATAATGACACTTTTAGTGTCTTCTAAGATTACCCTTTAAATAATTGACAGTTATGCATGCATATATAGAAGGATAATTTAATTAAAAAAGTTTCTTGTATTTGGAGCTACGAGGCTAAGTGATACATTTGTATCCCAGTTGTAAGTTAAATCGTCATCAAAGTCTGAAGGTGATGTCACCATATCGTAGCAATTATGACTTCGCTTCAACAATTATTTTGTTTTATTGTGGTTTTCTACTAGTTTCTACTATATAGGTTATACCGGTAACCAAATTTGATGCCCGCTTGCATTTAAACCGACATATTTGCTATTAAAAGCGTTTTGATGAAAATGCACTTCCAAAGCGCACTTGCTGCGTCCAAAGTTTTTGTAAAATGGATACTGATAACAATTCATGTTCGAATTTTTGACTTGTGTTAGGTATATCCTAAAAATTGTAATCACATTTTAATTCAAGCTGCACTTTAGTAACTATAATAATTTTAAGCAGACATGTAAGCTTAATAATTATTGAGAAAGGCGTATACTGGAAAACTTTGACTTATCAACTGGCAAAATAAAAAGCCACCACCGTTAGTGTAAGCAATCCCACTCTGCGATTTAAACCCCAAATCTTTATTATCTCATCTTTCCAGCATACTCCACAACTACAGTTTCGTGAAGAAACAATATCAAAGACAATAGATCAATATAAATATTTTTGTTTTCTTCTAAGAAAAAGTAATGCAGTTAAAGAAATGTTCATTAAGACTACGTAAATAAATAAATGAAGATGCGTTGACAAATATTTTGTGTGGTATGCTTACAGAACGCGAAGAAAGGCCACCCATAGTTTAAACAAAATCAATTCTTGTATTTATTAGGTATATCTTGAAAACTGTCGCAACATGCCAGTGCATTGTTTAAAAAGTCATCTCATTATCCTGCTGATTTAATGTTGTATCCCCAAAAATCCGTATAGCCTAAACGCCTAAACGCGTTTTATGGCATTTATTGAAATGCTCTAAAAATGCGTAAACAATGTTTATTCTTTTAAAACTGTTAATGCGAATTAGTAATTCAAAACTTTTATCTAAGCTTAAAAATATTCGACATATTTTTGAACATCCTAATATTTAAAAGTATATTTGGAGGAGCTCAGACAATTGTCAGTAAAGTTTAACCAGAGGTAAAATTCTCTTATTTCAGGTTTACTGGTGCCCTAATCCACTTACTAAAGAGTTCACTTGGTACAGGAATCTTAGCGATACCAAGTGCTTTCAAAAGCGTAGGACTTCTAATAGGACTACTAGGAACCGTATTAGTAGGGTTATTATGCACACATACGATACACTTATTGGTAAGTTCAATCCTCAATTTACTTATCAACTTATCTAATTCTATTGTACGCCTATGAAATTATGCTTATGTCACCGCATAAGTGATAATATTTAGTATCTACATTATCTACAAAGGAAGGTACTTATGTATAAAAATGTTGCAATTCTTTATTAGAATTGATTAAAAATATAATAAGCGGAGCAGAAAAAATTACGGGGGATGAATTAAAAGACAAAGTATCGTTAATTCTTAAACAACAAAATTTCAGTTAAATATAATGCAATGCAATGCACTCCGATATCAACCTCTTATCTGAATGCGTCGAATTTCCTATTGAAATTAGGCGGAAAATTACAACATCTCGATTTCTGATAAAACTACATTCCAAAAATAGTTTGATTCTTTCCTAAATTCATACACTATTGGTATGCGATTTAACAAGCTATTATTGGGTCAAGAAAAAAAGTATTTTGTCAGTGGAATGCTATACTAACCAAGTTATACCCATGAGGGATGAAATTCATATTAACTACCTCAACCTGGCATACCAAATAAGCAAAGTCCAAGAAAAAGTGAATACCAAATATCTTCGTGACTATTCTAATTTTCCCTCTAAAATCAGAAAGAGGTTATTCGAATGGGATATAGAAGACCTTTTTCTAAGTGCGTACCTGTTGTATACAGACGGTTCAAAATCAGAAAACAATACAGCAATCTTTGACGCACAAATCGATGGTGAAGTAAAAGTTAAATTACAACCATACTTACTAAAGTATGGTTTTAATTTACCTTTTTCTTACGGTTCAAAATCAGAAAGCAATACAGCAATGGCGATCTTTGACACACAATTCGCTGGTGAAGTAAAAGGTAGCGTTTTAATTTACCTTTTACTTCACCATCGATTTGTGGGTCAAAGATCGCCATTGCTGTATTATTTTCTGATTTTGAACCGTAAGTAAAAGGTAAATTAAATCCGCCACTCGTCAGCCTCCTGTGCATACGCGTAACATCATTAGTTTCTAATATGTGGCGTCGTTGCAGGAGCTTTTATTAGTGTGGCTGGAGACTAGAGCCGTGTATCAGTCACCAGCCACAAAATGCCAATGACGGAATAGTTTGGGAGCAGACCACCAATTGGCGTGTTACCCCAATAAGAGATTGTCAGCATGTATCCGTCACCGTCCAATAGACAGCAGTGGCGGACCAGCAAATGGCGGGTTATATGGAGGATTCAAATTGAAAATAAAATAAATTAAAAATAATATCTAACCTGACCAATCGAAATGCGAAGCTGAGACACTTTGATTATATTAAGGCGACAGTTGATAGCAGGTAGTAGAGACCGGCGCACATTCGGACCCTTTTGGTCAACTGCTTCTAACGTTGTCAAAGAGGAACTCCAGGGTTGTTTTGCAACTTTACCCCAAGTAAACCTGGTTGTCTATATAACGATGGTGCCAAATTGTAAATCTAGAAAATATTTTTCATTCACAGTCGTTTTTTGAAAAATTCCTAATGAGCCCCACACTTTCGAATGTATGTGAGGCACTTTTAAACATTATCTAAATATTAGGTGACAAACTAGAGGGGAAATGGACTATTATAATTCAAAACTCTTTATTGAATAGTACAACAACCGTCAAAATTAATTATATATTAAATTTTTGAATTAACTCTTGTAGTACTCCCTTTGATGGCATAATTGCGATGTCAGACATGATACATCCAAAATATTGGGGGAAAATAAACCCATTGGTGCCTTGCTTTCTTTCAAAGCTCACTTCGTACTCATTAAATAAAGTCGATAAAACTCTGCCAATTTAATATTTGATGGACTTCTTTATAAAAAATTTAACAAGGATGGAATCATAAGCTTACCTCTTCTTCCAGGTCTATCTTGTCTAGATATGAGTCTAAACAATATTGATTTTTCTTGGTTTTTGGCATATCAATATCAGAGTTAGAAAAATATTGAAAATTTATATTTTTAATTTGCTTTACGGTTTTAACTTGTGAAGTAAGTAATTTTCTTAATGAAAATAGCTGACTTTTTGTGCCTTGTTTAGCTCATCCTGCTATTTTATTCTCAACATTTCCAACTCTATCCGTTTTATGCATATCAGTATGAATACAGAAGCACCCTAGCTTGTGCTTACGAACAGTCTTTCTTGTGGCGCTTTAGGAAAGTGACGAATAAGTTCTCTAGCAGTCTTATTGACAGTGAACAGCTCAATAACTTCTATGGAAGCTCCATTGTCTCACTAACCTCTAAAATCACTCGTTGTGCTTGCTGTTCTATAGAAATATTCAAATCTTGATTTGTAAGCCCTGTGACCAACCCTGCGAGATAGTCAATTTTAGAGAAAATCAGAGAACTTATAGGACAAATTTCTGATGAAATGCTTCCACGATGTTAATCGGGGTAAACGACAACAAGTAGGGTTTGTAGGAAAGCCGAGGAATGTGATCTATTTTAATCGTTGTCCCGGATCTGGATCTCAAAACATCGTTAAAGCATGATTTACACCTTAATTTGAATGGCTCATTCTTCGCTGGACATTCTATTCGTATCCCACGAAGGCGGATATTTTTTCTTCATTTTGTCTGCGTATTCATAGGCTAATGTACGAGTGTTCTTTAAAGTTAACCCAAAATGCATTGAAGTATAGATTACATAATTTTTTTTTCATTTTATTCCTGTGCGCTAAATTATTTCCTTCCTGTGGTCTGAATTATTTATTGCTTAATATTTCGAAGTTATTTCATTTTCCAGACTGCTATCGTTTTCTAAATCATCACCGTGTCTATTGCAAAAAATCTTGAGACGATCCTGAAGCGCAGATTTTTGAATACCATGCATTGAAGCTGCCAGTCTAACCGGTGTTCTATTCTCGATTACAGCAGCTTCGCAGCTTGTATGGCTTGTTCGGAAATATTAACTGTTTTTGTTCGCAACTCCGAACCATGCTAGAATCTAAATAATACACACAGATACTTAAAAAGAAATGGGCTAAAAATTAAATAAATGACCACATTATATTGGGGCACGCTGGGACGCCTGAATGTGCCCCGTTTGAATTGTCTGAATGTCCGAAACATTACAAAGTTTGGGGATATCTTTAAAAGGTTTTGTCTGATGGGAATGAATACCAAAACCCATGCATTTAACCGCTGTATCAAACAGATTTCAAGAAACACAACTGAAAAATCTATGGAGGCTTAAGCCGTGTAGTCAAAAACTTTAAATTATGAAGACATCGGCACCACGTTTCCACAACGGTAATGAGCCCTACTAAGATACTAACTGGACTGACTGCGGATGTTGCTGTAACCATTTACGCTGCTAATTTCTAATGTCCGAATGGGCTCCCGTGTTGGAATGTACCCCGGTGCCTCTACAAAATAAAAAAAATGCTTTTTATTTAAAAATGAGAGGTATTTAAAATAACATTTAACCCCACGAATTCCAATGGAAAGGGCAGATATTTTGATTATCTTAAAGCAATAGATGACTCATATATATTCAAAAGACTAAAACTACACACTCACTCAGCTATAAATGATCTAAAGTTCCAGTAGACAACTTATATTTAGGTTCATACCTATATTTAAGTAAAAACAATAGACTTAAAAATATGTTTTTATGCGTCTTTCGTGTTTGCGATCCCAAACACCAATGAGGATAATATAATCAAAATATAACTATCCATATATAACCTTTGTGTTCACTTCTTCTTAAAAATATTTTTAATCCAAATACAACTATCTAAAGCAAAAACTGTATGTTTCTCCCAACATAAATAATAACTCTTGCAGACGTTAGGATATGTGGGTGTGTTTTATGTTTAGACGGGCCTGATTTTATATGGGCTACAACTGTTCAAAATAAAGTAGGTTATCAGGCACATTCTCGTTACATTGGAATTTTGATATACAAAGTGTACAGAAAGTAACAAAAGGTTTGTGATACCATGCGATCTAAAATAAATATTATGGATCATTAGTAAAATTTTGTTTCTAGTTTGACTAATCACACACGTGACGCTAGTGCAGACCATACTTTTAGCAAGTCGTATGATTCACAGGATTGAATCTGAGAAAGCTATGTCTTTTAGAGCCAAGTGTTAGGTTTTCTTAAAGGAGGAATAAACGAGTGGTTTTCAGGTTATAATTGACTACGTGGTTCGAGCTCTTCCCTTAAATATGTCGATGAGCGCACGGTTCCTTGCCCTAAATCAAGCTTAGTGTCTAACCTTATTTGAATCTCATCTGTAGAGTTGCATACATGTGAGACACATCAAAATAGTTATCTCGATGAATAAAATGTAGCCGTATAACTTATTCTTAGATGTGTCTAAGATGTCTGATATTAATTTGAAATAAAAAGTGGCGTAAATTCAAAACGGCATCTCAACCAAGCAGTTAAAATGAGAAGCTTCAACATTTTAATTTTGCTGCAAAATGTTGAAACAAAATTACCGTTTCGTTACGATAAATCTAATTTTTATTTTATAAAACAAAACCCTGAAAATATTTATTGTTAAGAATTTTGGCCAAAAATTATTTTAAAACACCTGTATATAGGTAAAAAGCCGTATAAAATATATTTCCAAGTAGATTAAATCAACATTGGAATTTTTCTCCCTGATACCACCGGCAAAAATGTTTAAATTTGCAAAATTCTCGATCGTGAATAATTTAATCAGTCCATAAGATAAACAAAGACCCCCAAAACTTCTAGAACTAAAAAAGGATGTATATATCTTTCCATATATAAGCCGGCTTGCTGGCCAGTTGAAAGAATTAAGTTTTCACCGTCCAGTTTTCCGATTGATTCAGTTTTATGCACTCCGATTTCAGTTTATATTAGCATCCGAAAATCCGTTACTAAACACATCCCGTTCTTTCAACCGTCTTAAAAGACCGTACACCTGCCGTCACGACGCCCATCTGAATCCTGTGATGAGAAACATTTTACAGGTAATATATTTTTGCTATTTGTTTCTCTTATATACATATAGACCGTTTGCATTAATTAATTTATTAATTTTACCGATTCGTTTGTACAGGTGTTTTCCCTGTTTTCTTTAATTAAACAGCTTTATTTATAAAGTTTGCAACGTTTTATTAACCGATTTATTTTTTTCCGTAGCTTACCCACGCATTTGTAATATTATCCGAGAATTTTCTTGGTTTGTTCCTTTTGATTACATGTCGTTCCAACTATATTTATCCATTGTGCAAATAAATAGCTAATTTTGTAGGCGAGAGACTTCAAGCTTCCAAGTTAATACTACGCTAAGAGAAACCCATTAGGTGGCCATACTTGAGGAATTAACTTGGGGTTTGGAGGCCTTCAAATAGCCTACGATATCTCATCCCCCAATCTGACCTCAGGAGCGACCAGGGAGACGTGATATTGTAGAGTATCAACATTTCTGTATCAATAACCTAATCCAAACCCCCCAAGGATGCAAATCAGTTGGAACAAGTGTAATTCCGCGATCTAAATCCGCATGCTTGGGCAAAACTAAGATTAAGGGGTAATACACTGGGTTTTGTTTTTCATACCTTATTTTGCCTATCAATCCTGGTAAGAACCTTGCTCTATATATTGACTTTACTTTGTTGTTTACAGCTCATAAACATAAATTTGACCTGTACATATTTTCATTAATTAAATAAATATTTATTTTATATATATTTCATGTTTATCTACAGTAATCTCCCATGTAAGCTTATCCGACCCCTGGACAATACTCATCTCCACTAGTCTATGTAGGCATCCTGCTTCCACAGGATGGTCAGTTTCAAATTCCTCCGCTACTTAGGGGCTTCCACTTTTCCCCAAAATCTTAGATATTTTTAGAAAGTTGTGGCGCTAGAGTTAATTTTATTTTCTCGACCGACCACTCCACTCTTCGGAAGCAGACGGTTACAATGTATTTCTAAATGTAGATGTTTACGTATGCGCAGGTCAGATTAAAAAAAAGGTTAGATATTCGGGGTGAGCTGTCGTTGTTATCATTTCTGGCATTTTGATTTTCTAATAATGGCACGTAAATATTGCAGATTAGGCACACAAAGGTCAAATCTTTTTTACTTGCTGTTCAAGTTTAATCTGTAGAGGATGACCCATGTAAACTATGGTGAATGAGATACGTACAAATACAACTTTGTTATTTCTGGAGCTAGAATTAAATGTGAGGTATTTTAGGCCTTAGATGAAACAGTAGAGTTCCAATAGGGAGAAAAAGATGTATGCAAGTATGTTGTATAAGACACTGCACAAATTAAACTTTGAACTTTTTGGAGCTAGAGGCAAGTACAGGGTAACTTAATGTTTGGGTTAAAAAAAATGGAATATAATTCTGTAGCTAATGACGTATGCAAGTATGGCGGATGAGACATGTGCACATCTAGCTTTCTAACGTTTGTAAGTAGAGCTAAAGTGTTAGGTGTTCTTATTCCTGAATGAAAGAGTATAGTTTAAGAATGTGGCTAAACTTTTTTAATTTTTGATTTAAATGTCCAGTGCGAGGCGTTGCCGCTTTCATATAAAAGTGTAGTATTCAGTTACAATAATTCAATATATGTAGATGTAACGGATGCACAGCTACAAGTTTAGATGTAATAAGTGTAAGGTGTCATCGCACTCAACTAAAAGAGACAATGAAAAATATTTTAAAATGATGTATGCAAATATGATAGTTGAAATTCAGGTTACATGAGATTTGACTGGGTTTAGCGTTATGAAAAGTAACAGCCAAAATGATAAACTTATATTTTAATAGAAAACCGATGAAATTTCAAATGGAAGACAAGCGGTCTGAAGCAGATGAAATAAGTTTGATTTGGTAAAAATTACATGAGCGGGACCTACTTTTTTATTTGAATAATTAACACGTGCTAACAACATAAAATAATAATAAAAGAGATAGATAGAGAGAGGAAGATAAGTAAAATCAATGGACTATTAGTTTGTTTTGATTATCTAAGTTTTCATCGGTTTATTTCAATCAAAAGGGCTACATTAATTGACATGTGTCACCAGCAAATTAAATAAGACTTCTGGCATGGCTTATTCAAAAACTTTCAAGCATGTATTTATCAATAAGAACACTGAATATTTTTTGAAACAAAAGTCTGTACACAAAACAAATATTGGTGCATCCTGGGCGAGTGTAAAGCTCTGGACTGCAAAAGACAACTGATCTACGGACAGCCTAGACCGGAGACAGAGAAATATTCAAGGCACAGTAATTTTGGAATGGGTGGAGTAGAAAATACTAAGGGCATGCATAATAAGCCAAAGGCTGCAGTGCTATCGGCGCGGCAAAGACGCGGACGAGCCCTGAGGGAGAAAAAAAATATGGGTTGAAAATATAAGTAAGCCAAAGCAATGACTGCTATTACAACAGTTAGTTCAAATGAGTTGCTACTTTTTACGCATTTAACTCTTACGTCTGCTACATACTTTGTGAAAATACAAACTGAAAAATAAAATTAAAAAAAAGTTTGATGCGGAGCCCATGTTTGTAAAGATGTAATACTTAACTCGAGTTGTTGGATATTTAAACAACGATCGTGCGCGTGAGATGATGAGGGTTTAAAGTTTATTCCTATGAGTAAGTATACATTAAACTATTAAACATAAATGCAATGAGCCAACCAACCAACAACAAAGAAACAACCTCCAAATACAACAAGGTTTCTACAACAAGGGTGTCTGCAACAGGAGTGTCTATAACAAGAGTGTCGACAACAACTAACTAGTTATCTAGAATAACCAACTTTAGTCAGTGGGGGTGATGTGTAAACTGTGTGTGTATGTGTGTGTGTGGGTGCGTGTTTTACCTTTTTACCTCCATATCATCACGTGTGGAAGCATGGTCGGTCTTTGGGTCTGTGGGTCTGTCGGTCTGTCACTCTGTACATTTGTCTGTTAGTAGACATATATATGGGGACAAAGTATGTAAACCTAGATGCATTCTCACCACAATCAGAACCGTAGACCGGTTCCGCTCTAATTAGAGCTCGTCAGTACAGCATACTAATTGCAGCGAAAATACACCTATAAAGTAATACGGCTATGGTAGCCAGCCTTTCAACACTTAGTGAGATGTAAGACACGAAGCACGTGCCGCCACTTCGTTGCGGAACCAAGCAGTATGTTGTCACGGCAGCTCCAAATAACACAGAATGTTAAAAAATAGAGACTGTGTACAACCAACTACCAATTTAGTAAATTGTCAGCCCTGGCCCATTTCTACTCTAATATGGGGACAAAGTATGTAAACCTAGATGCATTCTGATTGTGGTGAGAATGCATCTAGGTTTATGTCCCCATATTTGAGTAGAACACATCTCACTTAGACACACACACACACACACACACACACACACACACACACATATATATATATATATATATATATATATATATATATATATATATATATATATATATATATATATATATTATAAATAATTTCAATAACAATATTCACATTCTTAAATTAGCTCAACTTTCCTAAAAAAAGGAATCCTCACAGGGATAAAAAAAGGGCCACCTTATCCAATAAAATTTTACCTTGCGTATATTGCCTCCCGAAGATCCATAAGCCGGGGATCGAAATCGTAAAATCGGATCAATAGTATCTGGTATTGGTTCCCTGACTTATGAACTTTCCAAATGGTTATCGAAAGAGCTCACTACTTTGGAAGTTCAACTTCCTACTTGCTCGGTGAACAATTTCGTCGAATTCATTAATAAAATAAAAAATATTAAGTTGAAGCCAAATGAAGTAGCGATCTCTTTTGATGTCAGGTCGTTGTACTCCAGCATACCTATCGACATAGCTCTTCAGTAGCTTTAGGACATGCTTCATGATAACCAGCTATCGGACATGCAGGCGGAAGTTAAAAACAATAAAGTACCACACTTGTAGAGTCCAAATAACCACAACACATCTTTTTAAAGATCTGATGATTGCTTCCCTAACAAAGTTAGCGTGATCAGAGGATAAAAAATTCCTCATCAGGTCTTTAAAAAGATGTGTTATGGTGATTTGGGTTCTTCAAGTGTACTTATCAGTGCTCATCATAGGTTCCAATCTTCACTTAGTGAAATACTGATCTCTTTTGATGTCAATTCGTTTTATCCCAGCATCCCTATCGATATGCTCTTGATTATCTTCAGGACATGCTTCATGATAACCAGCTATCGGACATGCAGGCGGAAGAATATATTAAGTTAACGTCACTAAACATGTTTGAGAGTTTCTTTCAAGTCGGCGGGAAGTTTGATCGACAGACGGAGAGAACCACAATGGGAAACCCATTCTCTTCCTTCGTTGCCGAACTCTTCATGAGCTGACTTGAAAGTGACTTTGCTGGATTAATGGAGTATTTTATGAGGGTATGGTTGCGATATGTCGGTGATATTTTTGCGATATTTGACCTCAGTAAAGAAGTTGAACAGTAGATTCCCTTCAATCAAGTTTACTTACAAAACTGAGAACAACGACCAATTACCCTTTCTTGATACTCTTGTCCTTAAAAATATAGATATGTTAGAATTTGACATTTATAGGAAAGAAAATTCTACAAATAGCTTTATACCATTAGATTTAAATCATAATCTCGGTAACAAAATCTTAAGCTTGAGCTTCTTTATTCGGAGGTTACTCAGTTTTCTTTTGAGGAGCAAGCGATACAATTCAAAGATGAACCAAATTATAGATATTGCGATTTGTAACGGTTTCTCTCCAGATAATGTATATAGCTTCGTTTGTGAGAATAGGTGGAAAATGTCGATACGTAATATTACGACATTGGAATCTGAATCCGATGAGTCACCCAAAAAGATCTCTGTACTTCGTTTTTATCCATTTATTACAAAAAGGTTAGAGAAAATATTCAAAGATAATGACTTGAGAGTTGTTTATAAAGTTGATAAGTTGATAAGTTGGAGAGTCTTTTGGGTGGACTACAGGATACTATTGACTTCCTACGAAAATCGGGAATTAAATATGATAATATTGTTAGTAATTGCGAGAACATTATATATATATATATATATATATATATATATATATATATATATATATATATATATATATATATATATATATATATATATATGGGCAAACGCAGAGATCACTAGCAACAAGATTAAAAGAGCACATAGCTCATTTCAGCTTCAATAGAGCAGGAAAACCCAGCGTTACCCAACACGTGATTGATTCGGGACACAAAGTAGGCGATAGTAATCTTAAGTTATTTAAATTAACCACGGATTATCGCCAGTTAGATGCTTTGGAAAGTTTAAAAATCTACAAAGTGAATCCACAAAACTTGATGAATTTAAACATAGGTCCGGTAAATTCAGAAATTTTTTAAATAGCACGAAGTAATCCATGGTTGGTTTCAACATCGATACAACAACCGGTCAGGCGTATCCACTGACACAACAATAGTCCTTGAATTACGCCACCCGGTGTTACGTCATACGGTACTGAGGCATCTGATATTGCATCATGTGGCGTTGCATCATCCGGTCTTGCATCATCTGGTATTGCATCACCGGTATTACATCATCTTTAGTGTATAGTTTAGGTATTTAAATATGATAATTTTGCCCATATCAGTTTAGCGACAGCTACAGATGAAGACAACTTCGTTATCAAAATACGTATCTAACGCATAAATCTCTCTGACTATTTTTGTGGTTTTTCAGGTGATTCTGTTTTTTGTTTCCTTACACGTATGTGGAAGTTTTAGTCCAATTTGCAGCACTATTTTCAACTAGTAAATTGAGTAGAAATCGAAATGTACTTTGCATATGTGTGTACATGTGTTTTGAGGATCATGTTTGGGTTCCATAAAACATTTTTTAAAGTGTTAAAACTATGACCCATTGGCTATTTTTTTTTAATTTTGATAACAAAGAAGAAATTTTGTAAAAATTCGTTTTAAACTGTACTGTTTATGTTGTACGTGAGGTTAGTATTATTTTTTCATTTCATCAGCAGCTATATATTTGCTATTAGGTATACATATTCCTAAATTTTTTGTTTAATTTAGGAATCACTTTTACCAAGTTTTTTTTTTGTAGCAATAAGAAAAATATCTCTATGCTTCTATAAGTAAGGATAGCCAGTTCAGGTTTAGTTGCACCAAGATCTGCAGTCGTCTAGACAACGCCCTTAGAACTTATTTTTTTATGAAGGGTATTTAAAAATTTGTTGTGTAGATTTCACTCTGAAAACTAAATTATTGTAGTTATTTAAATGGTTTGGTGGAACTATTCAACTTACATATTTTTCCAATTTCTCTTGATATAAACCACCTTTTAGTCCTATAATCAAACTCAAAAATTATAATTTTAATAAAAATAACTCCCAGGTCTCACGTAACATTTAATATAATGCCATTAAATTTCTGATTTAACCTACCGATAATTGTTTCTTAAGTGAAATGTCTAGGAGTGAGGCTGCAATAATATTGTGATGCTAATCGCACACAGTTATTATTCTGGCTATTAGGCAATTCACTTTCATCAGGTAACATTAACCTACATTTTTTATGGTAATCGCTGCAGAGTTCTTGCAATGGTTTTCGGCTTGTGTTTTTGTTCCACTACAAAGACAAGCTGATGGATAATTTTAATGTAATATTGTTAAAATTAAAATTAGTTTTGGTTCAAATATTTTCTTTTATATACATATCATTATATGTTGCGACCCTTCCTCTTTAAGTAAAAGTAAAAGTAATTGATCTAAGACAACTGGTCGCGTGTTTAATTTACGTTTATTTAGAGAAGAAATAACTAACTTAATGTTTATTACCTTTGCGATGTATCATTAAAATATGTACTAAGTAACATAGAAAAAAGTCTGGACGCAGCAAGTGCGTTATGGAAGTGAATTTTCATAAAAATGTTTTTAGTAGCAAATATGTCTCTTTAATGCAAGCAGGCACTAATTTGGTCACCAGTATAACATATATAGTAGAAAAAATGTACCATATTTTATCAAAATAACCTGCTTCAAAATGTACAACAATTTTCCGAAAATAAACATAAAATGTTTCCGCGAAAACTCGTTTTCTAGCCGACGAACCGTAGGTTAAAGCAAATTGAGTTATTGAATATTGAAGCATTTAATGAAAATTCGCTACCAAAATCCACTTACTGCGTCTCGATTTTTTTACAAATATGCATTATATTTCGATGTAAAATGCAAAAATGCAATAAGTAATGTTAAAAAAAATGTAGGTATCACCAACGACTTATCGGCCAGCCTGTAATTCTCAAAATAATTGTATAAGATGTAGCTCAAGACACCCTATAAGTAACGTATAAATTTTTTTTCGTTATACTGAGCTCACCCTGTATATATGTAAACAGAAAGAAAACCGGATATGGATTCTAGGGAGCCTAGTTTGCGCTCATTTGAAGAAAGCTTTGTAGAAATCAAAAGCCTCGGTCTCCTCATTAACGAATTTTTCTACGAAAATGAACTAAAAATTATAGATCGTTAAACCATAAACTTAACTAAAACTACTGCCAAAGCATCAGAGCAAGTGTCTATTTGAAATGAATTTTCTGGACATATTTTATTAAAATGAAGGGCAATGATGGCTGAAGCTGAAACTTAAGGGTTTGAAGAACACGCTTTACATAATCCGTATTTCTTTCAGGCTAAGTTAGGGCAAGAACAAACAACCAGATATGCTATTCAAATTGAATTAAGTCTTAAAACTTTCATCTCCCCTTTATCAGATTATTTTTTATACAAAAATTCCAAAAAATTCATCGGAATAACAACAGTCTGATTAGATAATGGTAAAGTGAAATGAGATTTAAAAAATTGATAAAAAGTAAAGTCACTAACTAGGATTAAAACTCGTCATCTCGGAGTAGACTATCCGATGTACACGGCTTACCCAACTGGACTATGCCGGACATATATTTACAAGCAGCTATCATGTATATCTCGTAATACATGTTAAGCGTCTAACGTTACTATTTACATAAAACAATTTTTATTTACAATGGATTTTTTGCTCATATTTTAACGAAATAAACTTAGACACATATCTAGGAGCTTGTTAGTAATTTCTTGTCGTATTTTTCACTCATATTCTTACTCCTACCATAATTCTCAATTTTGACGTTTTAACTTTCTTGAATCAGATTTAGTTATTTAAAAATTAATTTACCTCTAAGTTTTTTGTCTTTTAACATTGAGATCTAAATTTTGGTACATAGAATACTCTTTATGACAGAAACCAGCCTACCAAATTTAGTTGCCCTTACTTTGTTATTTCCAGAGAAATACATTTTTTTCGAAAGAAAACACAAAATTTTCTGGGAAAACCTGGGCCGATTTTTCTGACTAACGAACTTATCTAAGCCACTTGCAAAAGGAAGGTATGTACCAAATTTGATCATTTATAGTTTATATATATATATATATATATATATATATATATATATATATATATATATATATATATATATATATATATATATATATATATATATATATATATATATATATATAAACATAATAACATCGAAACTGACCCTGGATACGGGTTCTAGGGGGCCTAGTTCGCGCTCATTAGAATTTTTTTTCAAAATTCAAAAGTCGGGCTCCCCTCATTAGTGAATTTTTGTAAAGAAAATTCACTAAAAACAACTAATACAGATTTCCAGGCGAAGTAAATGACTAAAAGTTAAGAAGAAACTAAGAAACAATTAGCAAATTGCTAACTGGTTTAGAATGTTTTACACCCGCATATGCAATATATTTGATAACTTTTCCAGGCCTGCACCTAAATATTTTCTTGTGAACTTATCAGATATTATAAAAATATTAACTGAAGGTCTATGCGGTCCCAGCATAAAGGTCACATCCAAGCGTTGTTTTAATTTTTATTTGTTTTTTAGAGGTAAACTTAAGTTCTATTTCGAAAAATTTTTGGTTTTAATGAGACTCGGTAAGCAAGTTGTCTCTATAGAGACCTCGGATCTCACATAAATGAACGTTTCCACGCCGAGAGGAAATAGTGTTATTTGATTTTTGATTTTTTCTAATAAAAACATGCACCACAACTCCCTTACTGAGTCAGGGCTATCCGTATTTTATGACCTAGTCTGAATTTGTAACAATAATAAATAAACAAAGAAAATTTTAAAGTAAAATAAAAATGCCTCCTACAATATACATTATCACAAGGACGCAAACAGATCACTTTAAATAAAAGTATATCATCTCGTAATTATGCGACGTCGTCCATAAATAAACCTTTTTCATTTATCAAAGATAAGGAAAATATATGTTTTCTCACAGTCATTAAATATATAGATTTAAAACCTACGGCCACTAGAAAACTTTCCGCTCTTCCTTATTATCAACTATTTAAATATGTAAGTTGCAGAAAATAAGTATCTAGTGCCACAAAGGCCATGTTAATATCTGAATATTATATTCTGCAGTTATGCAAAATATCACTTAGCTTGCTGTACTGGATTTACGTTAGTGAAAAATTAATTTGAGAAAAGCAAAGTGATTTTAAAACTAGCTCTGAAGAGTGTTACATCTATCACTCTAAAAAAACTTACAATAGCTCAAATAGTAACTAAAACAATAAATTAGGTTGTACATAATTCAAAATAGATTCAATTTTTTGGAGTGTCCTCTTAGCACATTTTGTTTTATTAGCCGTTTATTTTAGACAGTTGATCACCAGCAGTTTTGTATTCTTTGAACTGACAACGTTTGTTGTTATTTCAGCGAACTCACATACTTATTTATCATACATATAATTATTTATAGTTTTAATTGCAACTTACGTAAACAATTTACAAACCGATGTAGAGACCCCTTCTCTCGCTGTAATTAGTGTTGAAAGCATTCTTCAAGTAAGGACAACAACAGCTAGTGAAATCACTTAGAGCGAAACGAAGGTCAAAATTTAGCATAATCTTTGTATCACTGACAAATATGACGAGAAAGAAAAATGTCACTAGTCGATGGAGAATTACTTTTAAATGACAGTGCCGCAGATGTAGACTATGTATAAGAAAGTGAAAAAAAAAATGCAATATTGATCCTAAAAACTCCTTTGCCAGAGAAAAGCTGAAAGTCTTGAGGAACTAGGTAATTTAGTACAGATTGAAAATAAGTTTCAAGAAATCGTTCCTATACTAACGAAAGATGCTAAGAAATGAACCTATACATATTCATGACGAAAGAAAGAAAAATATAAACCCAGGAATTACATATAGCACGAAAAAATGTCGGTTAATAACAGAACACAAATGCCAAGGGCACCCACATTACGATGCAAAGAAGTAGTTCCTGAATTAAAATTTTTAAAGAGTACTGGATGCTAAGGAACTTCAACAAACGAGTATTTTACATATGTAGGATTATCACAAAAGTGATCTGGCACAACATTTTTTTAAATTAAATGCTTATACCGTAAATCTACGTACAAAATTTGGTTACCATAGCTTTGTTCTTTACGGAGAAAAGAAATTTTTCCGAAAGAAAACACAAAATTGCACAAAACCTGAACCAAAATTCCTGGCCAACTTACATATATGTATATATATATATATATATATATATATATATATATATATATATATATATATATATATATATATATATATATATATATATATATATATATAATATAAACCATATTAAAATTGGAACCGATGCCGGATATGGGTTTTAGGGGTCCTAGTTCGCGCTCATTTGAAGAATTTTTTCAAAATTCGAAAGTTTGGGTCTCCCCATTAGCGAATTTTTTCTACGCAAATTCACTAAAGGAACAGAGGAATGCAAATTTATTAACCAAAAGCAGAGAAATAAGTTTGTCGCACAAATATTGTTACTAATATATTATCAAGTCATTCGTATTTGCCAAAATTGTACTTTGAAAACATTCAACAATACGAGAAGGTTTTTAGTGCATTTTTATTTAAAAAAAATCACTAATAGAGAGGTATCGATGGTGAGACTTTGCAAAAATTTTTGCAAATGAGCGCGAACTAGGACCCCTAGAACCCATATCCAGGGTCAGTTTCAATTTTTATATGTTTATATATATATATATATATATATATATATATATATATATATATATATATATATATATATATATATATATATATATATATATATGTATCCGTCTGATAACTAAAAAAATAATTAACCGATTTCGATGAAACTTGGCAAATGGCTTTTTTTTATTAATGGCTTGGATGAGTTCGTTAGCCAGAAAAATCGGACGGGGTTTTCCGGGAAAATTTTGAGTTTTCTTTCGAAAATTTTTTTTTTCTCCGAAAGTAACAAAGCTGTTTTAATGAAATTTATTATGTATGTTTCCTTGCGAGAGATCTTACTACGTACTGAAATTCAACTTTCTTAGTTTATAGAAAATTTAGTTATCCAAATTTAAAATTTTCTTCCAAACATTTTTTTTTCTCCGAAAATTACAAAGTTATTTTAATGAAATTTGGTGGATATCTTGCGTTAGGAAATACCTTACTATACACCAAAAATTAAACTCTCTAAGTTTATAGAAAATTGAGTTATTCAAATTTGAAGCATTTAATAAAAATTCACTACCATAACGCAATTGCTGCGTACCGAGTTTTTACTTATGTGATCAAAAACCCTAACTCAGCTGTCTCTGGTGCTTCACACGATGATTTGCGATGTCTTGCGCCCACCTTCCAACAAAATTTCTGAAGGAACCTTCAGATAGTAAAATCTCACATTTCGTCAATCCCAACCTATGAGAGTCATTATTGTTAAAAATATTACACTCATGCGCGTGTGTGCGTATACTTGACGTGTGCAGTTTTCAGTACACACTTATTTCAAATCAAATTAAATTTTCCATCAGCCTTTACATTGATGTGGCTCAATTAAAAAATAAAATTCCACCTTAGAAAATTATCATTTCTTTACAAGCCACTTATTAGGATATTAGGAAAGCTATGAAAACTACTCAAATCTTTGTTATCTACTCTCTAATATGGCACGTAAATACCTGTAGGTATTAAGTTGATGATAAGTTCGTTGCGTTTTTATTGAATTCAAAATTAATTTGTTTTTAATAAACAAAGTGTACGAGCTAAATAAGAATATACTCTCATCGACTGTGATGTTTGGCTTCCAACAATTTGGCAGTTTTGATATTCCACGCGTAAAGAAATCCTCTGAGCTGGGAGTAAAAATGTTGCCAAACCAATTTAGAAGTGCGACGTTGTCAATGAAGGTGATTTTTCGAAGGTTGTTTGATGCGATGAAAATCTGATGCACCAGAGTCAGGAGCATATAGAGCGGATGTAGGAGATTCTTCCAATGAGGTCCTAAATACCTCAAACATAGTTGTTGGCAATAAACCTCAGCAGTGAATATTACATTTCTCAACAGGAACTCATAGCTGACACCGCCTTCTTTCTCCCGCCTGGATGCGCAAGCGAATGCTGGAAAAGTAGACATTCTCTGAGGGCTAAACCACTTCTTTGTCCTCTCGATGTTGACGTAAAGGCTCAATTTTTCACAACCAGTAAACTGTTGGGACAAAACGGCCGACGTTGTTGACAAGGTAAGCGACGATTAGCCAGTGAAAGGTGCACATTTTGCTACGCCGATTTTCGTTGTTTTTAGACATTGCCAATGAAACGCAAATGTACTATGGTTAACTGATCATAATCCATCATACACGAGTTGATTGACCTGCATCGTCCTCAAGGGAAGATCTTTGTCAGAGTTGGAGGAACCTACTTAACGGGGAGAAGCGTTCATGTTAAAATAACCATTAAGAAGTTAACTTTTGTTTGTTAACAAAAATAACAAACTGGTTGGTCTATATGTAGGTTTGCTGTTATTTTGCGTAGACGATTGAATTTACCAATTAGAGTAGATAAAAATATAAATCTAAATAACATAATATATGCGATAATCTCAACAAAAGAGCATACAATACTTTTAAAGGTGGAATGAAATTTACAAAATCTCAGTAAAGTAAGGCTCTGACAGTATACCGATATTTACTTATATGCCTTCCCTGGCTGATCGGCACGTTCAGTCTTTAGGAAGTGTTGTTTATTTGTACTAAACTTACAGTAAACATTTGTTTATGAGAAAACTTGATCAAATTTTTCTAAATTAACATTAGTTTATTTTATGCAGGAAGGTTAGGCGCACAAAACATAAACATTTATACGCTTGCAGCTCCTATGGTGTTGCTGGTAGATAATTCTTTTCTGGTCTCTTCCATATTTGTCGTTTATTTTAATTTTATTCTGGAAGTTAATCTCTCAGGTGAACGTAACACTATCAGACCATCAGTACTATTTAACTCATTAGAGTTACCTGGTAAATATTTGAGCAAACGCTCGTTCGTAATAAAGTTGTAACTGATAGGATATTTATTGACACTGCTCTTTAATGTATGCGCATAGAAGGCATATGATTTGTTAGTTTTATTAAAAATAATTTGTAATATATGTTTTCCTAGAATTTCTTATTTAGTTTCTTATTGTTTAATTGCCAGAACATTTGAGATAAGAAGCTAAATTTAAAAGATCGAATTAATTAGACGAGTGCCTTGATTATGGTGGAAAATTTATCTATTAAAAGTGGCAATGATTTTGATTTTTTTAAGTGGTGCCACTATCAATACTTATCAAAATTAAGCTTGCAATTAGTTAGCATTACTAAGGATATTGTTTGCGAAAATATTTGAAATCTATTGGAAATGTAAAAAATACTTAGTGTATTGAATAATCCTAATTTTTTTTTATGCTTAATTAATTTTTTTCACTCTTAAAAACTAGAAGACTAAGAAAATTGATACTTGACCCCTAATTTTATAAATCTAAAAAGCGTTACAGTAGCGAATTTTCATAAAAATATTTCAAATCCTAATAGAGTAGTGGGGCAAAACTACGCATCGGATAAAAGTTTCAATTGGTGATTTTTTATATTTCCAAGACCGGAGTAGTTCTATCAGTCGTCTAGAGTAGAAGTAAGACATAGCCATACAGAGTGACTTTGGTTTCATTGCGTCGAGTGCTTCTTAGGAAAATGAGTTAAGTAATTTAAATTGTGTGTTTGATGTTTTTTCGTCCCAGTGCAAGCAGACTCACGCCTAATTTATACATGTTCTATAATTAAAATTGATATTAAATAAATAATAATAAATAAGCTATTGAAATCATGCCTATGGCAATGAATGCTTGACATTTTGGTAAAACCGTATCAACTGAGGTAATAACTATGCCTAGTCTTTGTGAACATTGGTAAGGCGCCGTAAAAATAAGGCTCAATGACGCTAAAGTCGACCAAGATTGAATGTACTCTCCGGCTCAAAATATGCATTCTGATGCGGGGCATAAGGTTGAACTGTATACTTTTATCACATTCATTTTCAGTGCATTATTAAATCGGCACTTATTAGCTTAGATTTCATTATTATCTTTATGCAGGAACTGAAAGCGTAAAAACGAACAAACTCCAATCATGCGTGAAGTTTTCTAAAGTGCTAAGCAATTGCTTATACCTGAGAGATCCAAACGCCGATTTGCTGGATAGGTTGGGTCTTCCGAAGGCGTTCTAAGAAAGCAGCATGTCTAGTTGAAATTTTTGTTCGGGACGCAGCAAGTGCGTTATGGTAGTGAATTTTCAGTAAATGTTTCAAATTTGAATACCTCAATTTTCTATAAACTTACAGAGTTGAATTTTGGTACGTAGTAAGGTCTTTCCCAGAGCAACATATCCACCAAGTTTCATTGAAATAGGGAGGGAGCGGGGCGGATGCTACTTGGGGCTAGCGAAACCTATGGATATATTGTGGGGACCACTCAGGGCTGACTGAACCACTGGATTGACTGCCGCAGGGACTCTGCTTGCCACAATGTTAAATGGGGTTCCCATGATGATGTCGAAGAGGCCTTCAAGACGATGATGTTCAGGTTATTCATGTGCGATAGCTTGCAGCGTGTTCACGTTAAAAACAAAGTAAATCTGCATGACAATTATAAAAATGTAATTCTTTATGAATAATGAAACTGTACGAGAATTCCGATTCAAGCTATCACAAAACAAAAAAGAAGCATTGAACACAGCAATTTAGTTAGTTGGTTTTTAGGGCAGTATATGGCTGCGGCAGGGTGCCATTCGCACATTTTTCCATAGCAATTTACAAAAACATTTGTATTACAAAGCAAGCCAGCGTTTAAAATGGCAGAGTATTTCATTTGGTCTCACCTCACATGAGGGTGCTGCCTTTTCTGTTATTTAGCTAGTGGTTCTCAACATTTTTTACGTTGTTAAAGCTTTGTTGAAGGAAATCTTTCGAATCAGTGCAGCGTCTTATAAAGACTTCTCTTACCTATTTTGACAAACGCAAACGCAGATGAGATTGAAACGGCTAACGAGATTCAGTTGATACCAGAGAATATTTGTGTTTCTATGGGTATCAATTTATCATTTATCATAAAGTTCATTGAGTAGGAAAGTCGAAAATTTCATTGTCTAAGGAAAATAATAAATTTCATCGACTAACAAAATAATGTAATCATTGACTGAGAGAATAATGTAATTATGTAGCAATGAACGTTATTATGGATATATAAGTTGTAAAATATGTAACACGTTACAACCTTTTCAAAATGGTTCCAAAACAGGAGCCAAAATGTCGAGTTTCAACAAATTCTGGACGAGGTTCGAACCGAGAGCAAAGTATAACTTTATATATATATATATATATATATATATATATATATATATATATATATATATATATATATATATATATATATATATATATATATATATGAATATATACATGGTGAACTAGGAATTTGAAGGACGCGGGTTGTTGGAAGCGTTTTTCAAGGTCACTTGTCGCACGTCTTGTGTTGAGAGAAGTCACCTTGGTCTGAAGCACGTGTGATGACTCCCGGTGACAACAACATGGACAAGACCGCTGAATGCACAACTCAGGAACCGTGCTGAATCCCTTCTAATCGTGATTGCATAATTACGGACTTTAGATTACTTAATTATCCAGTGGGAGTTTGACAGCAGTTAAGGGTTGAGTTCTCGTTCGTATCGGCTGTGGTCTTGGCTTATGAGCTTAACTTTCTAGAGTTCCTGTCTTGGTTGTAATGACATGAGTAATAGTCCAGAACGACAGGCATTCAGTTTTAGTGAATTTTTATTGAAAAAAATTCAGTAATATTATATTCATAAAATGACTAAGTAGTGTTATCTATTGCTTCAGGCTATTGTACTTGGGGCTTTAATTAATGCTATACAATTCCTCTTCATTTGGGACGTTAAAACTCTCTCTCCATGCCGTCAATTCCAGTCAATTTTACCGCCGTGATTGTGCTGAAATTTCAGTGACCAAGGAAGTATAAATGCAGAGTTACAAAACTATTTCTTGTGTAACTTTTAATAAATGTATTTTCTCATTGTTATAAAAGATTGAAATCAAATTTAACTAATCACGATGTGGCCATATCAAAGTTTCTTTATCAATAATTACCTGGTATTATATTGAAATACCTCTTTTAGTGAATTTTCGTAGAAAAAATTCACTAATGGGGAGATCCCGAGTTTTGAATTTTGAAAAAATTTTTGCAAGTGAGCGCGAACTAGGACCCCTAGAACCCATATCCGGGGTCAGTTTAAATGTATATATATATATATATATATATATATATATATATATATATATATATATATATATATATATATATATATATATATATATATTCTTTTTTTTTTCTTTAACGTCGGCCTATTTCCGCGACTATGGCCAATCACCGACGCCAGGGAGCAGTTTCACCTCACTATCCTGGAAATTTTGCCGAACCCCTGTCTTTCTGTAAGGTGGGTAGGGATCTTTAACGTGCCCAACATCGCATGGACACGGGACCGACGGCTTTACGCCCCCTCCGAAGGGCGGAACGTGCAGACATTCAACTTGCTCAAATACAATGCCAGAACCTCGGTTGATGTTAATTTTACAGTTTGTACTTAAAAAGTGAAAGGAGTACGCCGGGATCGAACCCAGTACCCTTCGGTTCAAAGGCACACGTTCTTACCTCTGAACCACCGAGGTCCTATATATATATATATATATATATATATATATATATATATATATATATATATATATATATATATCACACCGATAACTCAAAAAAGAAGGGGCCGATTTTGATAAAATTTGGCATGCACCTTGCTTTTGTAAACGGCTTGGATTAGTTCGTTAGTCAGGAAAATCGGACGAGGTTTCATTCGAAAAAAATTTTTATCTCAAAAAAGCAAAAAGCTATGATAACCAAATTTAATAGGTAGGTTTACGATCTAAAAAGTAAACTACACACCAAAATTTAGATTTATATGTTACAAGAAAAATAGTTATAATAAAATATTTTTTGCCAGATTATTTCTATGAAAATTCACTACCATAACGCACTTGCTGCGTTCAGGCTTTTAATAATTATATGCTAGCACACATATGACCTTATCGAAAATACTAACTTAATTTTAAGTGACTATTTTTGTTACATAACTGTGCTCTTGATTTTTATATAACATAGATAGCTCTTTTCCTTTACCTTGATTATTTTATGGGATTAAACCAGTAATTCACAGCATTAAATAGCATCATATAACATCTGCAAATTTATTCTGTTTGTATTGTTAATTAAGAGCTCCGGTAGTCCAGTGGTAACTACGGGTGCCTCTGAAGCCAAGGGTACTGTGTTCGATTCCCAGGGTTCTTCTTTCACTTTTTCAGTACATACTGGAATGTTCACATCAACCGAGGTTGCGTCATTGTGTTTGAGCAAGTTGAATATCTGTACGTTCTGCCCTTCGAAGGGGGAGTAAATCAGTCGGTCCCGTATATTATGCGATGTTGGGCACATCCTTACAGAAATGCGGGGTTTCAAAATTTTCAGGATATGAGGCGAAAGTACTCGCTGACGTGAGCGATTGTCCATAGTCGCGGAAATAGGCCGACGTTAATGAAAGGAAAAAAATATGAATGAAGCTTATATTTAATTTGTGTGGCTCTAATTTTAAATACTTTTTACCCAATGCTCATAAATAATTATAAACAAATTATTTTAAGTAGGTGAACATTTTTTTAGAGAGTAAGCTGCTTACAAAAACAAACACACTAAATTAGTTAATCTACTTGTAATCTACTACAAATACCGACAATTTGTCCTAAGAAACATCATTCTGCTTCATTTATTATGCACCACTATCAGTTATGGGTGTCCTATATACATTTAAATTGATTATACTTGATATAAATATAATTAGTATCTATAATCAGAGGATACGGTGCACTTCAAGGGTGTTTGACAATTTAGAAATGCTACTGGCACACCCTGGCATAATCTGTCTCCATTTTTTATTTGAAATCCTTGAAAATCTTAGAAATGCAAACCACATTTCAGGCAAATATTACTAGTGTAACCAAAATAGTTTGCATTTAAACGACTTAGCATTACTAATGTTGTTAGGTCGTTGTTAACTGTCAATATATGTGGACATACCAATAAACACAGTTTCTGCAACAAGTTTGGCCTCGACATGTTGACACAAATGTATTATGAACTTCTAAATATGAATACACCCATATTTATATAACTATTATTATGTTCGCATTAATCTTGTCCTACATCAATTCTAAACCAAGTGACTATAAAAATTTCTTATAAGGAAAGTATTATAACAGTATATAGCTAGGTATATTGCGAGTGAAGATAAAACAATTTTGTTTAAATATTTTTAAATAACTTACTAAACATTTATTATCGCACCAACAGGCCACGCTTTTTTCCTTTATTCTTTAGGTACCTTCGTAGTGATAGTGAAACTGCCATTATGCCAAAATATTAAAAAAAAGTCACAGAAGGCGTAGTGCTTTGCGAGACGGTCCTGAAAATATGGAGATCGCAACATTGCTTCGCCGTTTGGAGCGACGTCTAGTTACGGTAGAAAACCAGCAGGCGGGACGTTCTCGCAGGTCCCCATCGGTTTCCCGTTCAGCCTCTCGCGCTGCGGCTTGTGACAGTGATTTCGCTGCTTCCGCATATCCCTTCGTCGTCGTCACCGATGAAGCTCTTTTGTTTGAAAACTCCGCTCCAGGAACTTCTCCTCCTAAGTACCATGATGTTTGTTTTTCTTATCGTTATATTGTTGTCAACCTTTAGTTTTGTTTTCCTTGGAAGAGTAAGTCCTTTTCTCTAGCTTTTTCGTCAGTCGCCCTGCTCTATAGTGCAAGCTTTGCTTCCTCTAACAAGTTACTATTTTGCATACTTTTTTGTCCTCTTACTGGTCAATGAGTACAGTACTTGCCCACTGTGGCAAGTTTTTTCTTATCGAACGGAAATATACTTAAAAGTTAATTGTCAGTGAGTACAGTGCTTGCCTAATGTGACAAGATTTTTTATACGAAGGAAGCCTACTTAGTAGTTCACTGTCGGTGAGTACAGTGCTTGCCTGATGTGGCAAGCTTTTTGTGCTACTAGGACCTCGTTATTCTCTGTGTCTTTGAGTACAGAATTTGCCTAGCGTGGTAAACTTTTCTTCTAGTTACGCATTCTTTGCCGGTTTCCTCTGTCAATATCCAGCACACCGTTACTACCTAGCTCTATTTTCATAACCTTCTGATGGTCCTACTCTTGCTCTTTTCAGATGATCAGCTGCTTGAGATTCCTGCTTCGGAACTCCTGCCACCCTCCTTGGAATCGGAGGTTCTCTCTCTATTCGGTCCTGATCCACAATCAGCTCAGCTGTTTGCTGCTGTTATTCAGCCTGAGCGGAGTAAACATATGTCGAGATCCTCAACGACGCAGGGCGGTTCCTTAGTGACCTACAGCAGTGCGGTTCCTTAGTGACCTACACTACTCGCAGACCGTGTCACGTAGATAGTTGCTTTATATCAATTGAAACAAAGGTTTAAAATCTACTCTACATAGCACACCCGTTACCAACTGGCTCTTCTGAAGTGACCTGGAAAGCATAATTAAAGTTAGCAAGGACTTCTTAGAAAAGTCCGGTGAACCGTTTAAGCAGCCAAAAAATTCTGTCAGTACTAAACCTGCCCCAGCCTTCTCCCGGCCACGGGGAAACTTCCGTCGTCCACTCTTGCAGAAGCGGGGAGCACACCAGTGTGGAGGGACGCACCGAGCTCCCAGGTCTCACCGGACTACTTCCTCAATTCAATCTTCTCAGGAGCTCCGGAAGAAATTCAACACCCCTTACTCACGGACCGAGCAGAACCGGCGCTACTATTAGAGGTTAGTAAATCTTGTGGACGGTTAATATATTTTGTTCAAACATGGCGTGAGTTTTCCATGCCACCTATTGTAATCTCTGGCTTACTGGCTTTCTGGCTTACATATCCCTTTTCTCCAGCAACCTCGATCCCTCCAGAACCTCGCCGGTCTCCCAAACGAATTCAACTCATTTGCACGTTGTTGGACGACTTATTACGCAAAGGTGCTATCTCTCTTGTGGACCCGATTGCGGGACAGTTTATTTGTTCATTTTTTGTCGTCCCAAAATCAGAGGGAACCCACCGCTTAATTTTAAATCTCACGTTCTTGAATCGGTTCATTGAACTGTCGCATCTTAGGCTTAAGGACCATCTGACCGTTTACCGCCTACTTGGACCGTATTATTTTATGACTACTATATATTTGAAGGATGCCTATTACTTACTATCCATAAATACAGCTTACCGAAAGTTCTTACGCTTTCAGTTTTTAGGCCGCTTATACGAGTACAACTGTTTACCTATCGGTTTAAGTTGTGCTCCGTTAATTTTTATAAATGTTTTAAAACCAGTAATAGCCTTGCTTCGAGAAAAATGCTACGTGTCTGTTGTTTATTTAGATGAGATTATTTTAATCAGATAAACAGAACTAGCCAGTGAAGGTAATACCCGAGCAACAATTACCCTGCTTACTCATTTAAGGTTCCTTATGAATCATAAGAAGAGTAATTTTGGCACCCAAACTATTGACTTGTTTGTAAACGTGTAAACACCAAATGTACAAAATTCATATCCTGGGTTAGCGACCCAGAAGCATAATTTGCTGTTGACGCATATACTCTATCCTGGACCGAACTTGATTTTTACGCATTCCCTCCATTCTCCATAATATTGCCAGTGCTTCAAAAACTTAGTAAATATAAGGCGGAGGTGGTAGCAGTTGTACCCCTCTGGTACTCTCGGTTTTGGTATCCTGTGTTTGTTTCTTTGTTACTAAAAACTCCCTAAATTTTTGAACCCAAGCAATATTTACTTTCTTTTGGCGGAATCCCTCACCCATTATAGAAATAATTGCATGGCATCCCTAACAGATTCAACAATTCAACAATACAATTCTGTATTAAAGCTGGTGAAACTTTTGTGCTAGCCATAGTCTTAACCCTTATCAGATAACACCACCAAAAGTGCTGGGATTCTTGACTAGCGAGTTTGAAACTGGTGCCACATGCGGCACTCTGAACGCTTACTGCTCCGCTCTCGGACAGATTGCTGGCCTTGAACTTTGTTTAGATTTTTGAAAAAAAGGTTTTTCAAATGAGTTTTAGGCATTCGACCACCGCTATCAAGGTATGAAAACAGCTGGGATCCTATTATAGTACAAAATTACCTTCGCTCTTTTGATACTGCAGATATTGATTTGCCATTTAACAAAAAAACCCGTAGTCTTGCTGGCTCTAGCTACTGGCCAACGCATTCAAACCTTAAGTTTCATTGAGATACACAACATTCTTACCTTTCCTAATAAGATTGAAATCAAAGTTTCTCGTAGGATCAAGACGTCTACTAGAAACAGACCACAACCCCTTCTTGTTTTGCCTTTTTATAATAGGGACCCCCAGGTTTGCGTGGCTAAAACTCTTACTGAATACCTGCTCCACACCAAGGACTTGCGAAGTGCGTACCAGTTCCTTTTTGTTACATGCAAAAAGTCCTTTCACCGCGCTACCTCTCAGACTATTGGTAAATGGATCGGCAAAGTTTAAAAAACAGTGGTTTGGACACACATTTGTTTAAGTCACAAAGCACCCGCCACGTCTCTACATCTAAAGCCGCTCGGGCAGGTGTGAGTTTTGATAGCATCAGACTTGCGGCAGGATGGTCAAAAAATTACAGTTTATTTGCCAATTTTTATAACCGTTCAGTAGTAGATACTCAGGAATTTTCCAGTACAGTATTACACTTAGCTAGGTACTTCATAAAGGCAGAAAAATAATAAAAACAAAAAAATTCCTTAAGAGTATTTTATATTGTTTTTTATGCCTTGATATACTTGGCAGCTAGGACTACATTTATTTGTGTTAATTGTTAGACCATATATGGAATCTTACCTGTGTTACGTTAATTTTTGTTTCTTTTTTGAGAAGCCTATGTAATTTTGTTTGTTTTCCAACCTAAATATATAGGTTTTTTGCATAATAAATGTGACGAAATTTTTCTTTAAACATCTACACAATCTTTATTTACGAGGCGAGGCCTTCATATCATCATAAGATGAAACGAACTTACTTTAGTGATGTTCGATCTTGATTATATGGAGGCCTCGTTGAAGTAAATAAAGTATCAACACCCTCCCGGAAATTTCTTACCATTTCATCCCCCTCTAATTAATTGCAACACCGACTTTAAACCAGACTGGATATTATTAAGCGACCTACCTACATAGTAGGGACAGAGTAGCCTTTGTTCTACTTTCAAAATGTGTGGATTTGTACAACCGAGAACAGAGAACTACACAATCTTTATTTACTTCAACGAGGCCTCCATATAATCAAGATCGAACATCACTAAGGTAAGTTCGTTTGATCTTATGATTATATACATAAGGTGCATCTATGGAGCCTCTGTAGTCCAGGGGTAAGAACGAGTGCCTCTGAACCGAAGGGTACTGTGTTCGATTCCCAGGGTTTCCCTTTCACTTTTTCAGTACAAACTGTAATAAATTAACATCAACCAAGGTTCTGGCATTGTATTTGAGAAGTTGAATGTCTGCATGTTCCTACCTTCGGAGGGGGCGTAAAGACGTCGGTCTCGTGTCCATGCGATGTTCGGCACGTTAAAGATCCCTACTTTTCTTAAGGAAAGGCAGGGGTTTGGCAACATTTCCAGGATAGCGAGGTGAAACTGCTCCTTGGCGGCGGTGATTGGCCATAGTCGCGGAAATAGGCCGACGTTAAAGAACCTCCTCTATAAGGCGCATATAAATTTTTGTATGTAATTCACATTCTACAATATAAGGCCGCGGATTTTCTGTTAATTATTACAGAACATAACGTATAGACCTCTCTCAAGTGTTTAAAAACTAAAAAGTGTTGTATTCTGTGCCAATTTTTGATTGAATAGAACACGCTATATTCTCTTTTAATTATTTATAAAAGACAATTTTAAGTAAATTCGTATATTTTCTTTGCCCCATTGTGTTAGAAAACGTTAGTCAACGAATGTGATACGTGAAAGGGAAATTTCATTTAAAGGTAGAATGATTATAACAAGTTTAGTTGAGGCGCAGGCGTTGTTTCTATTTTCAATTACAATATTGTTTATGGGGAAATTTGCAGAATAACGCAATATACGTTTTCTGGAAAAATATTCAGAAACATGCTTAGAGGAACCCGCGACTTAACTTTAGTTAAGACGTATTGATTTTTAAAACAATTTATTTGTTTGATTATACAACTAATACCTAAGATAAATAATGAAGTGTAATATAAAGTAATGAATAATAAAAATCTCAACATAAGTGTGATACATGAGGATTAGCACACGATGTGCAGAGTAACTAGCTGGAAACAAGAATGTACAGCTCGCTGAAGGCGAGCTGGCTAATTATAACCTTATCACTTGGGAGTCTTTTCAGAGGTGACTTTCATATCTGCTGACACAGCTTCCCACAGGTGAGATTCACTGCACTGCAAGGTGTCTTCTATCCTGCTGATTCCAAGGTGCCTTATAACAATTATGCTGACTCGGCTTCTTAGATGACTACGTTGTAGCATAATGGTCTATTGTGATGAGTCCTTTTATCCCCCCCCCCCCTGAAGAGCGTAGCTACGATTCGTTCAGGATTTTCATGGGAAATCCGATTTCGATGTTTCTTGAATTTTCTTTCCTGGTTTTTCTCCATTTTTCTATACCTATTTTTGCTGTTGCTATTACGATGGCTATCATTATTGCCATATATAATAAGATGGTCCATATACTCAGGTGATAGATTGGTATATTGATCGGCCTGGTATATATTTTTTTATTGACTGGAGCTGATTCTGGAGGTGGTTGATGTCGTGTAGCTGAACGTTGTCCAATTTTAACTCTGTTAGTTCTTCAGAAATTTCAGGTTCTTTTTGTGTAGGGGTTACTAACTTAGATTCAATATTTGTTGGGTTTCTGATGTTGTTATAAATTTTGGTTCCTATTTGTAATCGGCAATTTGGTTTAAGGGCTACTAATTTTGTGCCCTTTACGATGTTGGTCCTTTCTTCTTCCTAGCATATTACTCTGACGTTTGTTGCGTCTGGTGGTATCTCAATTTATTGACTGTTTCCATAATTTGAGACGGTGGTTTAGTAAATTTTGACTGTTTCTTGTTTGCAGTTGTCTATTGGTTTTTTAAATTTGATTAATTTGATTTAGCATTGATTTTGATCGTTGAGTGGAGTTGGATTATCGTTCTCACAAAAGTATATTTGATTCTTTCAATTTTGACATTCTTCGTTGCGGTATGCATATTGCTTGCTATTCAGGATCAGGTATTTCGTTCTAGGAATTATCTTGGTAAATGTGTAATGATTTTGGGTATAGCTGACGTGTACAATAATTGATAATATGTATAATCTGATCACTAACGGTATTTCTATTTGAAAAATAAATTTAAATACAATTTGGACTGTTTTAATTTTAATAATTTTTTCATATAGATTTAGATCACTTGTTATTAGTCTTGAATTGGTTATCTAATTTTGTATCTTAGCAAGTTTTTTATTATAAATTTGGGTTTTAATATAGATGTGTGAAATATTCCTTATTTTGAAAAGGTGATTTCTGTTGTAAAAATTATTTCCTGTACCTTATTTAACAAACACCCTATCTGTGTCAATAGTTCTAAGTGTTTTAATTGATGGTAATGTGTTAGCTGTTCGATCGTGACACTGTCAATCGTATATTCTAATTCATTAACTCTTTGTACTATTGTGTCCTGATTATAACCCAATTTCGTTATGGTTTGACTGATTTCTGAAATTGACTCTAACATTAAAGAAGTTTGTGAGCTCATTAATTCATGAATTTTATTTTTATCTCTTGTTAACGCATCTAGCGCCGAATATATACGTTCACTGGCTTGTGAATCGAGATTACCTGTGATTGATTTAAAAATCGATTCTAATCCGTTTATCATACCACGTCGTTTTCTGTTCGTGTTGATATTTGATACTAATTATATTGGGAAATATCCGGCAAAATACTATACTATTTATCGTAAAATTAAGAGTTAAATTTTTGTTAACTTGTTTTGGCCTCGAGCAAAGCTCTTTTAGCCACGGAAGGGTAAATATAAAATTATGATATTCTAATTGGTAGTTTTTCTTCATTGGTTTTACTGTCTCGGTGTAATACTGTTTTATTTTGCTGTAATCGTCATGTACTTGTCTTAAGTCATGTACGTGCTGTAGTTTTCATCTGTTTGTTTCGGAGTACGCTGTCCCCAATTTCCTGGGTAGTATGCTTGGATTCTCTGCCAAGTCTTGTATCTGGGAGTTTATTGCTGCGGTGAGGAACCTGAAAGGCGTAAATTTCGTAAATGGGATGTAATCTGTTCGTCATTTTTTTGGGTTATTTAAATAGCTTTGTTATTTTCTAAAAGTGAAACTATTGAATACGGCCTTAAAAGTGGATTTTTATGTTTGTTATGGAATCCGGGAGAAATCTTTTTGTAGACGATGTCGCCTTCTTTGAATGGGTGACTTGTATGTTTGTTAGCCCTCTGTAATGTCTTGATTTTTGAGTTTTCGATACGACTTCGCACTATGTCGTAAATAGTTTGCATTAATTCTTTATGTCTAACGTTATATTCTTGGGTGATTTTTACTTCCGGGTCGTAGTTAAACAATTCGGGTATATAGAAAAATAGTAAGTCGAAAGGTTGTTTCAATGCTTGTGAGTCTATAGTAGAATTGTATGTAAAGATGCAATGCGGTATTAGGTTTATGGATTTCATTTCTTTAAATTTAGCCTTAAATAGACGGTAATGTTCAATTATAGTAATATGAAACCGTTTAGTAGGGCCATTTGACATGCGGTTTTGCGGTGTTGTGTGTAACTCTATTTGCTGCAAGCAGCTCTTCTACTACTAGATTTGAGAACTCCGTACCTGCGTCGGTGATTACGGTTTTACAAGCGCCATATTGTGAGAAATACTTAATCAAAATTTTTGCAATCTCGGTTGCCCTTTTACTTTTGATAGGAAACGCTTGGCCAAATTTACTGAAGGGATCTATTACTGTTAAAAATAGTGCATGCAATAATATTTTCTTTGTGGTACTTAAACAGTGTTCCTTTATGAATTTTTCTATTTGATCTGGTTCGTTAATGTTAAAGTTAATGCTAGAGTAAATAAAATTTCGTTTTCTTCTCTAACTAGAAATATTTCTGGTGTATGGGTGTGTTTGAAAAATATTTGATTGGTTTTATTATTGATTATTTCTTTCTCTAGTATAGGTATACCAAGTGCTGAATATGAGTCTGCATTTGAGTTTGCTGTCTCGTCATCGTTAATACTTATAATTTCTTCCTCGTCGTCTACCTTATTTATCATCGGTTGATTATCTATCTTTAGTGGATTTATTTAGACTCTAGAGAGTGCGTCTGCTGCGTAATTTAATTTGCCTTTTTATATTCTATCTTAGACTCTTATTCTTCTAGCTTTAATCTACATCTAAGTAATTTTGAGTTTGGTTGCTTTAGGGAAAATAGCTATTTTAATGGTTTATGGTCCATATAAATAGTAAATTTTCTTCCATCTAAATATGGTCTAAAATAATTTGTTGCCCAAACTATAGCTAATAATTCTTTTTCTATAGTGCTTTACCTAGATTCTCTTTCGTTTAAGGTTCTACTTGCGTGCGCTATTGGGTGATCTGAATTTGGTTCCTCGTGGCTTAATATACCATCTATAGCCACATTTGATCCGTCCGTTGTCAATATAAAGTCTTTAAATCATCCGGAGGTATTAGCACTGGTCAGTTCATTAAAATATTTTTACACGAGTTAAAGGCAGCAATGTAATCTTCGTCATTAATGTCTATTTTTTAGTTCTTCTTTAAGTATTTAGTTAGTGGTTTCGTGACGTGTGTAATATTTTCTATGAGTTTCCTGTAGTATCCCACTAGTCCCAAAAATGATTTGATTTCTTTGGTGGTCTTTGGTATCGGAAATTGTTTTATAGCATCTAACTTTCTCGGATTTGGTTTTATGCCTTCCTTGATTACCACATGTCCTAAAAATTCCGCTTTTTTCTTTAAGAAATTACTTTTGTCCAGTTGAGTTTTGCGTTTACTTTGCCTAAACCTTTCAAATACTAAACTAAGTTAATGCCCAAATTATTTTTTTTCGAAAATTAACTATTTTTTTAGAGATTACTACCGTATTTTGGATCAGTAAGCGTAGAAAAATATTATTGTGGAAACAAGTTATCAAGTTTTTCAAAAAACTTCTGTCCTCGTATGAGGAGGCTGCGATAATATGATATAAAAATATAAAAATTGTGTAAGTTTATTTTGATTTATTTAAAATATGAGAGTTTATGAGTTACTTTTTTTGTGAAAATTGTTAAAACAACCAGGCATGCAAAGCGTATTATTGCATTTTTGGCAAAATATTAGTGGTTTTCCTGTGCAGTTCATCATTTGATATTTTCTTTGTTTTCCCTTTTGCCAATGGAGTGGTTTTTCCCGTCAAACTTTATGTCATCTGGCACAATTGTTTTGGATGTACTTGGAAGACTGAAGGGTCGGGTCGTCCACGATCAATTCTCAAGCCGTGGCCAGTTTTCAAATAGGGGTAGGCAATCTCTATTCGAAAATCCTTGATTGATGTCCTCTTTTGTCCCTTGTGCACCATATTGTAAAGTACGCAACCATTTACAATAGCCATGCCTATCATCCTAGCGAAAATGCACCAATACCATTTCTTCCCTCTTACAGAAATGTGGTGTTTCTCCAGGAGCCAATCATGGTGGTCAACAACTCCCATAAATTTAATTTAATTAGTAATTAGTTGTGGCTGTGGTGTTGGTACCTTTGTTTGTTCCTGCTTTTTTCATCTTTGTACTCGCGTTACAGGGGTGATTGTGTTATAATTGGTAGCAAGTGAGACACATTTATTGTCATTCCATTTGCAAATAAGAATTTTATTGTTATGGTCAAATCGCCAATCATATGATCCTCGAGGCTCCTTTTCTAAAATCTTTGATGACATTACAGGGCATTTTGCTGTTCTGTTTTCCCGGACTGTTGCACGAAAATGTTTTAGTTTTAGATCACACAGGAGATTATAACTTGTGAAAAAGTTATCGAAATACACTTTATGTCTCTTAGGGTTTTCAATTACTTCTAACATATTGGTGACAACTCTGGTTCTTAAAGGTTCTTTGGGTTGTTTAGATTTATCTTTAGGCTCTTTACCACAATAAAGTGGAAAAATATAGCAATATCCATTATCGCCACATAGAGCCCACAGTTTGAAACCGAATCTTATTGGTTTTCCTTTTATAAACTTTTATTGGGTGATGTCCGTAATACCTCACAATCATCTCAACAATTGACAAGTGCTCATGGAAAATACCCAATTGTCTGAAACGTCCATTTAGCATTGTTAGCAAAGGTCTAATTTTGAAGGATCTGTCGTGTTTGTTTTCATTTGCTTTGGAGTTATCAGTAAAGTGAATCATGGATTTTAGTTCTGTGAACGCATTACGGCTGAATGCATTTTTACCAACAAAACTCCCAGGTTTTCGCGTTCAGACCAATAATCCCTCTCACTGGGAAACGAGTGATATCCAGTAAAAATTAAAAACCCAAAAAAAATTTTGACCTCTTCCTTAGTTGTTGAATATTCGTGTTTATTTTTTTGCGTTCTTGTATATCGTATTGTCTCTGTGACCAGTAAATCGTAAACATCGTCAAAAAATATTCGAATATTTCTAAAGGAGTAGCATTCGATAATTGTTCTCTTATGACTTCAAACATCTGTTGGCAATCTTCAAAGTCCACAGTTTTATAGTTTGGTTCTGATTTATCCCAGTTTGGTGGCAACAAAATATTCACTTTATTTTCTCTTAGAAAATGATGAAAGTGCTAAATTGTCTTTTTCGTCAGACGATGATGGTTCATCTGGACTATTTTCTTTGGTGAAAAATATTTTAGTACCCCCTGGAATATCTCGTACAGTAGCTGTTCCAATATCTTCATCGTTGATATCATCTGCGTCGGTCAGGTCATCAACTTCTGTGGGCATATATATATATATATATATATATATATATATATATATATATATATATATATATATATATATATATATTCAGAGCAGATTGATATCGATATCGCAGAATTGCCCACAGAAGTTGATGACCTGACCGACGCAGATGATATCAACGATGAAGATATTGGAACAGCTACTGTACGAGATATTCCAGGGGGTACTAAAATATTTTTCACCAAAGAAAATAGTCCAGATGAACCATCATCGTCTGACGAAAAAGACAATTTAGCACTTTCATCATTTTCTAAGAGAAAATAAAGTGAATATTTTGTTGCCACCAAACTGGGATAAATCAGAACCAAACTATAAAACTGTGGACTTTGAAGATTGCCAACAGATGTTTGAAGTCATAAGAGAACAATTATCGAATGCTACTCCTTTAGAAATATTCGAATATTTTTTGACGATGTTTACGATTTACTGGTTACAGAGACAATACGATATACAAGAACGCAAAAAAATAAACACGAATATTCAACAACTAAGGAAGAGGTCAAAATTTTTTTTGGGTTTTTAATTTTTACTGGATATCACTCGTTTCCCAGTGAGAGGGATTATTGGTCTGAACGAGAAAACCTGGGAGTTTTGTTGGTAAAAATGCATTCAGCCGTAATGCGTTCACAGAACTAAAATCCATGATTCACTTTACTGATAACTCCAAAGCAAATGAAAACAAACACGACAGATCCTTCAAAATTAGACCTTTGCTAACAATGCTAAATGGACGTTTCAGACAATTGGGTATTTTCCATGAGCACTTGTCAATTGTTGAGATGATTGTGAGGTATTACGGACATCACCCAATAAAAGTTTATAAAAGGAAAACCAATAAGATTCTGTTTCAAACTGTGGGCTCTATGTGGCGATAATGGATATTGCTATATTTTTCCACTTTATTGTGGTAAAGAGCCTAAAGATAAATCTAAACAACCCAAAGCACCTTTAAGAACCAGAGTTGTCACCAATATGTTAGAAGTAATTGAAAACCCTAAGAGACATAAAGTGTATTTCGATAACTTTTTCACAAGTTATAATCTCCTGTGTGATCTAAAACTAAAACATTTTCGTGCAACAGTCCGGGAAAACAGAACAGCAAAATGCCCTGTAATGTCATCAAAGATTTTAGAAAAGGAGCCTCGAGGATCGTATGATTGGCGATTTGACCATAACAATAAAATTCTTATTTGCAAATGGAATGACAATAAATGTGTCTCACTTGCTACCAATTATAACACAATCACCCCTGTAACGCGAGTACAAAGATGAAAAAAGCAGGAACAAACAAAGGTACCAACACCACAGCCACAACTAATTACTAATTAAATTAAATTTATGGGAGTTGTTGACCACCATGATTGGCTCCTGGAGAAACACCACATTTCTGTAAGAGGGAAGAAATGGTATTGGTGCATTTTCGCTAGGATGATAGGCATGGCTATTGTAAATGGTTGCGTACTTTACAATATGGTGCACAAGGGACAAAAGAGGACATCAATCAAGGATTTTCGAATAGAGATTGCCTACCCCTATTTGAAAACTGGCCACGGCTTGAGAATTGATCGTGGACGACCCGACCCTTCAGTCTTCCAAGTACATCCAAAACAATTGTGCCAGATGACATAAAGTTTGACGGGGAAAACCACTCCATTGGCAAAAGGGAAAACAAAGAAAATATCAAATGATGAACTGCACAGGAAAACCACTAATATTTTGCCAAAAATGCAATAATACGCTTTGCATGCCTGGTTGTTTTAACAATTTTCACAAAAAAAGTAACTCATAAACTCTCATATTTTAAATAAATCAAAATAAACTTACACAATTTTTATATTTTTATATCATATTATCGCAGCCTCCTCATACGAGGACAGAAGTTTTTTGAAAAACTTGATAACTTGTTTCCACAATAATATTTTTCTACGCTTACTGATCCAAAATACGGTAGTACTCTCTAAAAAAATAGTTAATTTTCGAAAAAAAATAATTTGGGCATTAACTTAGTTTAGTATTTGAAAGGTTTAGGCAAAGTAAACGCAAAACTCAACTGGACAAAAGTAATTTCTTAAAGAAAAAAGCGGAATTTTTAGGACATGTGGTAATCAAGGAAGGCATAAAACTAAATCCGAGAAAGTTAGATGCTATAAAACAATTTCCGATACCAAAGACCACCAAAGAAATCAAATCATTTTTGGGACTAGTGGGATACTACAGGAAACTCATAGAAAATATTACACACGTCACGAAACCACTAACTAAATACTTAAAGAAGAACTAAAAAATAGACATTAATGACGAAGATTACATTGCTGCCTTTAACTCGTGTAAAAATATTTTAATGAACTGACCAGTGCTAATACCTCCGGATGATTTAAAGACTTTATATTGACAACGGACGGATCAAATGTGGCTATAGATGGTATATTAAGCCACGAGGAACCAAATTCAGATCACCCAATAGCGCACGCAAGTAGAACCTTAAACGAAAGAGAATCTAGGTAAAGCACTATAGAAAAAGAATTATTAGCTATAGTTTGGGCAACAAATTATTTTAGACCATATTTAGATGGAAGAAAATTTACTATTTATATGGACCATAAACCATTAAAATGGCTATTTTCCCTAAAGCAACCAAACTCAAAATTACTTAGATGTAGATTAAAGCTAGAAGAATAAGAGTCTAAGATAGAATATAAAAAGGCAAATTAAATTACGCAGCAGACGCACTCTCTAGAGTCTAAATAAATCCACTAAAGATAGATAATCAACCGATGATAAATAACGTAGACGACGAGGAAGAAATTATAAGTATTAACGATGACGAGACAGCAAACTCAAATGCAGACTCATATTCAGCACTTGGTATACCTATACTAGAGAAAGAAATAATCAATAATAAAACCAATCAAATATTTTTCAAACACACCCATACACCAGAAATATTTCTAGTTAGAGAAGAAAACGAAATTTTATTTACTCTAGCATTAACTTTAACATTAACGAACCAGATCAAATAGAAAAATTCATAAAGGAACACTGTTTAAGTACCACAAAGAAAATATTATTGCATGCACTATTTTTAACAGTAATAGATCCCTTCAGTAAATTTGGCCAAGCGTTTCCTATCAAAAGTAAAAGGGCAACCGAGATTGCAAAAATTTTGATTAAGTATTTCTCACAATATGGCGCTTGTAAAACCGTAATCACTGACGCAGGTACAGAGTTCTCAAATCTAGTAGTAGAAGAGCTGCTTGCAGCAAATAGAGTTACACACAACACCGCAAAACCGCATGTCAAATGGCCCTACTAAACGGTTTCATATTACTATAATTGAACATTACCGTCTATTTAAGGCTAAATTTAAAGAAATGAAATCCATAAACCTAATACCGCATTGCATCTTTACATACAATTCTACTATAGACTCACAAGCATTGAAACAACCTTTCGACTTACTATTTTTCTATATACCCGAATTGTTTAACTACGACCCGGAAGTAAAAATCACCCAAGAATATAACGTTAGACATAAAGAATTAATGCAAACTATTTACGACATAGTGCGAAGTCGTATCGAAAACTCAAAAATCAAGACATTACAGAGGGCTAACAAACATACAAGTCACCCATTCAAAGAAGGCGACATCGTATATATATATATATATATATATATATATATATATATATATATATTCAACAGCATGTTCCAATTTCTTGAAGGCTTTTCTGGCTATAATCTCGAACAAAATCAGAATACCTGTAAATAAAATAATTATTTTAGTAATCAACTTTACCTAAAGTCTAGTTAGAAGAAAAATAGGAAATAATCAAATTTTATACGTAAACGCCCAGCGTCCTCATTTGAGAACAGTGGGATTTTGTTACACACTGTATATAAATCATTTCTTCTGGGCTTTATTTCGTATCATATTCATGAAGCCTAACAGTATAACTACCAGAATAAATAAACTCCTATGCATACCTTTGATTTATAAAAAACTGCCAGCACAAATTTTGAGATGAACTTACGTGACAAAAAAAAATGCAATAAATTCGACGATATTTTAGAGCAAATACGTAAATTAGGCGCTTCATAACGTGCGATTAGCCTCACTGTCTGAATCGTTCTAACGTTCCACGTCGAATTATCCTTGATTGTTCGACACTGTTCACGCTATCCCCACCTATATCAGCTGTCTTCAAATGAGGACGCTGGGCGCTAATGGGTTAATATGATCTTGTAGTGACGTGGAGAAGACTATGACGTCATCCATGTATAATAGGCATGTTTTACCTATTAAGCCTTGTAATACGCTCTGTATTAGACTGGGAGATGTGGCTGGAGCTCTTGATAAACCAAACGTTGAAAAGTATTGTGCTCTGCATAATTTGTCTAATATTTTATCAATGTTGGGAATGGAATGCCTGTTTGGTGTGGTTTTCTCTTTAGCTTCCTGTATGATTGTGAACGTACTGGTATATCGTGTATTGTTTGTATTCTACGTTTGTATACATTTGTACGTGTTAAAGGTTCGTCCTTATTCAGAAATATATCCTTATACCCCGATAACAGATTTAATAATACTTGTTTGTCTTCGTCATTCAGGTAATCTGTGCTTATCTGTTCGATTATATCATTATGATTTATAACTGGTTTTTGATTGCTCCCTGTATTATAACTGATTCCGTAATGACTTCGGATTCTGAGTTTGCTGACAAATTTGTTTCTGTTCAGTGAAAGCGTTACACGATTTCTGTTTGTAAGTATCTTGTGCTGGGACTGTCTTCTTATTTAAGTAGAAAAAGTTTCTTGAAAATTGGGTCGAGGTGTATATTGGAAATTTTGTCTGGGTTGGAAATTTTGTTGATTGTCAAAAGGTCTGTAGTTTTGCTGAAAAGGTCTCTGGAAATGTATATTTGCGTAATTTTGTCTTTGCTGTCCGTATGTTCTGTTATTATTATTATTATTATTATTATTATTATTATTATTATTATTATTATTATTAGTATTATTATTATTATTATTATTATTATTATTATTATTATTATTATTATTATTATTACTATTATTATTATTATTATTATTATTATTATTATTATTATTATTATTAAAATTTCGTTTCTGTATGTTCTTGTCCCGATAATCATAATTCTCTTCCGAAAATATAAATTTAAGTGTTTGTTCCATACTCGTTGGTGCGGTTGACCTTAAAATCATTCCTAGTGGATTTTTTAATCCTCACAGAAATGCTTTCCATGTGTGTTGCTGATACATGTTTTGTTTTAATAATCTAATCGCTTCGTTATGTTCGTTAGAAATTAAATTGGAAATTAGCAGTTGTTCGATATGTTGGCATCTGTTACTAAATGTCAAAGGGTTTTCGTTATTCCGTTGTTTGAGAGTTGGTAATTCTGCTAAAAGACTAGTGTCGTCCTTCTGGTCTGTGAAATTTTGTACAATTGTATTTCTTAGATCCGCTTATGAATTTATAAGTTTTGTCTGAATAAAATGTAGTGGTTTAAAAATAGATTTTCCTCTGCACTATGGAATTGGCTCATAACCAAGGCAAAATATTTAAAAAAATGCCTACATTGGCGGGCGGCCCATCAAAATCGGGTACAGCTTTTAGATAAAACTCTTAAAACCGGTCTGCCATTTTATCTTCGCTTGAATTAATGCCAAAATTACGTACTTCACTATTATTAACATCACTAATACTTAGCTGTCTTAATATATACTCTAAATTTAATATGCTTTTTACATCGTCTTCTGAATCAGACATTACATATAAATATTTAAGAAAAGTGGAAAATTGAAGGAATAGCGAACAACTTGCATCAATACTGCCGTAATTGGCTTCATTGGGTTGCTTGGCTGGATTTTTGAATTGCTTGGCTCGATTATCAGCAGTTAAGTGTCTATACACAAAGAACCAATATTCTTTTGCTTCTTCAGCTGTATCTTACAGACTGCGACAGTTAACTTTCTTGTTAAAACTCAAAACGTTTTGAAAGTAATTATTCATTGGTTATAACAATATGACACTCAAAAGTTAGTTACATAAAATGATATAAATATAAGAATAAATCATCAACGTGAATGTGATAAATAGCACGAAGTGTAGACTGACGATTCACGAAAAAGAATGAACCCCGCTCCAGCGGATGAGTGCCTACTTATAACTTTCCCAACTAGGAGTGGTCCATTGTCTATTGAAGAAGGTGACTCTCAGGGCGCACCTGCATTTCTGTGCACGTACTGTATTCATTTCTATTGCGACGTTTTCTTATGGGTATTTCCTTATCGTCTACTGGGTCGTCTGCTGTCCTTGCTAGTTACAATGTATGTATAAAGGTCTATTGTTATCGACTAAGGTAACTCGCACGTGGCAGATCTCTCTCTCTCTCTGTCTCTCTGGGCGAACAGACTATAAATATTGAAAGTAGGTACCTAGCATGATGAATCACAAGTAGTGATATCTCTGTATGTACTAGGAACTAGATTCTCACCACAATGGCACTGGACACAAAGTGCCAACCACACAGACAGTGAAGAACAAACCACGATTGTTAAATCTTTGGCCTTAGTACTAATTGTCCCATAGGAATGGAATCCGAAAGTTATTGTTAGATAAATTTTGGCGATAATAAGAGACACATGCTAGTTTTCACATAATTAGGGCTTATCAGTGTGGCACACCTATGATTGCCAAAACGTATCTACAAACATTGTCACATTACCTTCCCTCGGAAAGGGATAAATAGTATTGGGGCCAACTATTTAACAACTGTTTGTTTGTTTTACACAGCGTATGTGGTTGACAGGTAGGTACATATGTGTCACCACTTATGATTAATCTTACTGAATACTTTGGCAGGTTTGGCAAAATTATGTAAGAATACAACATATAGGTGTCTTTTGTGATGCGAAAATGCGTCTAACAAAAGTTTTCATTCCATAAACAAGGGATCAGTAGTACTAGGGCCAGCGATTCAACAAACAGTGGTTTATTTTACACAACCCATATGTTTCCTTGTAACTACTGAGGTCTTACTACTTGTGACTCATGTCACTGACACTTAACAGCTAAACTGGTATGTGTGTCTAATGATGGCCAAAATGCGTCCAACACTTTTACATCTCCTTCCATTGGCAAGGGACAAGTACTACTAGGACTAATAATTTAACAATCGTTGGTGTGTTGTAGACAGCCTGTGTGGTTATCACTTCGTATCCGCCAGTGTTGTGAGAACTTAGTTTTTTAATGGAATCGGTAGTGTTTCTTATGGTGAAAAAAAATTGAATTTAAAAATATTTTATAATTATTTGCTGGACAATAAATTTTTAAAAAGTACCTATTTGCTTTCTCTACCACGTAGACAGACTAACCACCGGCAAAACTATCAATACATATTTATAATAACACATATAAAAGTAGAGAATTAGATGTCTGGTATTGAGGTTTAAAGTAAATAAAAATTAAAAAAGCTCGGGACGCAGCAAGTGCGTTATGGTAGTGAATTTTCATAGAAATGATCTGGCACAAAATATTTTATTATAACTTTTTTTTCTTGTAACATAGAAATCTAAATTTTGGTGTATAGTTTACTTTTTATATCGTAAACCTACCTACCAAATTTGGTTATCATAGATTTTATATTTTTTAAGATAAAAAATTTTTTCAAATGAAAACTCAAAATTTTTCCGGAAAACCTCGTCCAATTTTTCTAAAAAACGAACTTGTCAAAGCCATTTACAAAAGGAAGGCACATGCCAAATTTTATTAAAATCGGCTTATTACTTTTTGAGATATGAATTTTTTTCAAATGAAAACTCAAAATTTTCCCGGAAAACCTCGTCCGATTTTCTTGACTAACAAACATGTCAAAGCCATTTACAAAAGTAAGGTATGTGCCCAATTTTATTAAAATCGGCTTATTACTTTTTGAGATATGAATTTTTTTCGAATGAAAACTTAAAATTTTCCCGGAAAACCTCGTCCGATTTTCCTGACTAACAAACATGTCAAAGCCATTTCCAAAAGGAAGGTATGCGCCAAATTTTATTAAAATCGGCTTATTACTTTTTGAGATATGAATTTTTTTCGAATGAAAACTCAAAATTTTCCCGGAAAACCTCGTCCGATTTTCCTGACTAACGAACTTATCCAAGCTATTAACAAAAGAAAGGTACATGCCAAATTTTATCAAAATCGGCCCATTATTTTTTGAGTTATCGGTGTGATACATATATATATATATATATATATATATATATATATATATATATATATATATATATATATATATATATATATATATATATATATATATATATATATATATATATATATATATATATATATATATATATATATATATATATATATAAACATATAAAAATTGAAACTGACCCCGGATATGGGTTCTAGGGGTCCTAGTTCGCGCTCATTTGCAAAAAATTTTTCAAAATTCAAAAGTCGGGATCTCCCCATTAGTGAATTTTTTCTACGAAAATTCACTAAAATGCTAGAACATGCATATAATGTAAATAACAAATTATAAGTTCTTATAAGTTAGGTAATAAAATGCTCAGTGCAACTTAGACAAAACTTCATTTTAAGTGTTGTACTTAATTTAGTTACAGTATAGATGTGTGTGTGTGTGCGCGTGTGTTTGGGATGACCTCGGAAGCATAAGTTTATTGGTCACAGACTTTTACAGTACATATATTAAACACACAAGAGTATTGAATTTGAGAGGTATATTGATATTCAACAATTTGGAATGTATACATAAAACTTGAATATTTAATTATTATTATTATGATTATTATAAGACACAAATTCTCTTATCTGTTATCAGTACATATTAACAATAGCACAATATAAGTAGAAAATCGGACATGTGAAAAATATTAAAATGACAATGAAGAATGTTACCTGAGCAAAATGTCACATCGTGTAATCAATAAGTCAATAAATAAGGTGACGTGCATAAGTCAGATAATAACTTAACCGATATTATTTCATTTGGCACGGATTACTTTTGTAAGTAGCTTGGATAAGTTCGTTAACCAGTTCAATTGAATCAGTTTTTTCCGAAGAGATTTCCAGAGATTTGTGTATATTTGAAAATAATACAGCTATGATGGTGGAGTTTTATAACATGTTGCCTTTATTAAGACTTTACGAGAACCTAACTGTTTAAACTTAAAGTTAAAAGTAAATGAAGTTATTAAAATTTAAAAGCCTTTTACAAAATTTTCTGCCACGGTACACTTGCTGAATTCGGACGTTTATAGTTTATAATGTGGTAAATAATAAATAATGTACTTAATTTTGGCTCCAAAGTTAGCCAAAAGATAAAAATATTTGCCTATCTTTATTTATATCGCAAAACTGCACTTATTTTCAAGTATGAATGGTATCGAAAATACGAGAAGCATTTTCATGTTTATCAACAAGTACCTACTTATATGAAGAACATATTCTTATTGTTTAAATGGTTGGTCATGATGTTGGTAAGACAATTTAACGAAACATTTATTAGTTAATTTCATATCTGCTCATTAAAACACATAAAATGTAGGAGGACCGGGTAACAATGAGACACTTTTTTGTTAGAAATTATTTAACTTAAGTTAAGCTGAATTTTGAGTTCGTTTTATCTAGTTGCAATATACATTGATGAAGTCCATAGAAAATGAGACAACACTGATGTCTATCACTACAGACTGAAATTGCCATTACTTTTTTGTTGTTGTCAGTTGTCTCATTGTCTCCCATCACGGAACAATGAGACACATCGTGGGGAACAATGGGACAGTTTCAGTTACTCCTCAATAAACAATGAAACTTGATTGAACAGATGCAAATAATTAATTCACTTAATGAATATACATGAAATTACCTTATATTAAAATTTGAAAGGTCTACTGCAAAAGTAGCTGAAGACTGCTGCGTTTCGTTGCTCCAAGTGGTGTTGCCTTTGGAAAAACCATAACGATCTGATTAGGTTTGAGCCGGCAAATGTCATTAGCTTAAGGTGTCACATATTCACTTGACTTTGCTCCTTTTCGAAGGAAAAAAATCTCGACTTTACCTTCTTCATTTTTTTCTGTCAAAATTTGGCCAATATCAAAGACCCCTGTGATAAAGCCGACCAAGACATAATCTCCTTTTCCAGCTTCTTTAGTTTGACAACCTTGATCGATATGTGGAGTCTCTTCATCGACTGATTCGGATTCTGCTTCGGATTCATATTCCACAGGGTTAGTTCTAGAATTTCAATCTATGAAGACGGGTCGCGTCACTTTCTTGACTGAGATATCTGTCGGTTTAGATTTTGTTTCTTTTAGGAGCTTCGATTCTGGAGTGTTAGTATGAAACTCCTGCCCCTCTTCCTGGCCTTTCTGGTGAGTTTTCGTTCACCAGCTTTCGAGAATCCTCCGAAAAACCTCAGACGAAACAACCCTTTTTTTTTGCTGGTGTTTCTTAAAAGGATTGTTCCACAAATTCCTGCAATGACTGAGATGTGGAAGGTGTTCTACTAGTGGCTGTCGCACTTTTTCTTTTTGTAGGATCAGGGCGATCTGTTACTTTGCTAGTGAGAAAGTCAACCTTTGTGAACAAATGTTTGTCATATGGGAAAATACTCACTTTTTTGAATGATGCTTGAATATTTTCTGGAGTCATAGCTTTGGCATGCGCAATTCCAACACATTCGGCGACATTATAGATGGAAAAATTTTCAAAGGATTCCTAGTCATCCAAGAATCATGTGCAGCACGGTAATAGGTTTGGAATGATCCAAAAATACCAACGTCAAGCGGTTGCATTTTATTGCTTGAGTGGGGTGGCAACGTATGTCAATAAAAAATGGTTGTCCAGCTTGACCACTTCCAGTGAGAGACGGCTCTCGTGATTGTCAAAAATAAACAACTTACATTAGCATAATGTTACATCACTGCAACAAAGAGAGGAGCTGTCATCCAGCCAGTTGGTTGAGCTAAGCCTAAAGTGCCAAAGTGGAGATCCAACTGGCATGTAATATCTAAACTATACCCAGGGAAACACAATAACAGGTGGAATCGTGTTGCCGGATGCACTCACAGATGCACGTGTTGCCACTAATGTGTCCTTTTTTGCACTTTCCACACGGCAAACCTGTTTAATTCCCCGTTCTGCAATGAACCGAGATTCACCTGGAACTGTTTTTGTGGCTGTTTCATATAACTTAGAACTACTGCTTGCATCTGCCAATGATGGATAGTTTTTGAAAACACTCCCCATATTTTGAAAAAAAAAAAGCCGAAACGTTATGTTCGTTGACCGCAGTGGCACAAGATAATCTACAACGTTCTGCCAATTTCAGGGATAAATTTCTGTGCCTGTCATCCACTCAACTCCGACATTTACAATTGCTCCCATTTTTCAGGATGTTTTATCTAGTTTTTCACTGCCATCTGATATGCAAGCTTCCGACTTCAATCAAGGATAATCCGTAGAACAGTTTAGAGCAAGTCAATAAATATTGCACCAATCATCTTCCTGTTCCGTAGTGAAGATGTTATTAACGCTGTAGTTTGAAGCCATTCTAATTGTTTTTTCAGGGTTACTTTGTTGCTTAGCTATATATCTTGCAAAGTAGCATGCGAACTTTTTTTTCGGCTGATATTGAGAGTGATGACCTTCCTTCAAGAACTAAACGTACAGATTATCTCATAGAATCTTCGGAGAATGATTTTTTAGTGGTTTTTTCTCTTAGGAAATCGTGGCATTATAACCTGAAATAGAAAATATGGCTTGAAACATACAAGTGAAACAAGTGTCCAAGTTATATGCCATGTAACTTCAAGTAAGCGTAGATTAGGTAAGGAATTAAACAACCAGTTATATATTTGACTGTACTAACCTCTTACTATCCCAGCTTGATAGCTACAACAAATTGAAACACATCCCACTAAAAGAACTTGCAAAAATTCACTTTTTACTTTGCATACTTTTTTTTTACATTCACGAACGAAATTTGTGTTATAATTTTTACCAAATCTTACGAACATCAAACGGTCGCTGCAACTGCAGAGCAATTAAGTAGGCAGCCTTAAGTAATCCTGTTGCACAAATTAAAACGTCTCATTGTTCTCCATGTCTCATTGTTACCCGGCCTCCCTAATAATAAAAGCGATTTAATTAAAAAGTTTTTTTTTAGGATTACACTACCTTCGTTTATAAAGATACCGCAAAAAGTTATTAACAAAACTTGTTTAGAATTAAAATTTTTGACAGGCTCTTAATTTTCAGCCAGATCAGCCTACTTTGAATTTTCAAGTAAATTATTAACATTTTTTCCCTACGAACATGGAGCTTTTTACCTGTGGATTTCTGAACGCAGGTGCCCAAAGTAAGTAACCATGCAATGTTAAATAATAATTTATTAATAAAATACAAACCGCTTATTGCTAACAAAAATCAAAACGAACAACGAAAAATAAAGAAATTATTCAAATGTGCTGCCACCAACCGATACACATAACTCAGCCCGTTTAGTAAATGCTTTGTAGGCATTTTAAATATGTTGAATTGGAATACCGTCAATTGCCTCTCTCAACCCCAGTTTCAACAAATCAATATCGTTGTTTAATGGAGCCGCGTAGACTTTCTGTTTGATATAGCCCCATAAATAAAAGTCCATTACGGTAAGATCGGGACTTCTGGGAGGCCAAGGTATTGGCCCATATCGACCAATCCACAGCCGAGGAAATTCGCGATCTAACCATTCTCGAACGATTCCTGTTGCATGTGCTGGGCGGCCGCCATGCTGAAAGTATGTTGTTTGTCTATCTTCTAGTGACATGTTATGCAAATGGTCTTGAAGAATATTTTCCAGCATTTCCAGATAACTGTACTGGTTCATATTCCGCTCAAAAAAATATGGCCCAATTATCTCAGGGTAAGAAACAGCACACCACACATTTACTTTTTTATGGCATTGTCTTCTGCAATTAACTCTATAATTTGGATTCTCCATAGACCAATGCCGTGCATTTTGGGAATTTACCACCCCATTAGTGGTGACAGTGGATTCGTCCGAAAAATAATACTTCTGCCAAAATTGTGATTTTGTAGACATTGCTCGCCGTACCATGAACAAAAATCTAATCGTTTTGACTCGTCATTTTCTTCCAAAGTGTGTATAAGTTTTGCTTTGAAAGGTTTCATCTTGTTGGTATGACAAATTTGTTGCAAATGCGATTTGCTAATATTGCCAATTTCTAATGCCCTTCTGCTTAATGATAATTTTGGAAAACACCTAACAGTATCCATAGCTAATGCAGATGCAGCATTGTCTTCTTCATTTAGGTCGGATTTTGCCTTCTTAACATTTAAAACACTCCCAGTACGCATAAATTTTTTAACAACTTTTTTTTACACCAGTAGCGGAAACCGAATAATTTGGCCAGCGTTCAAGGAATTTTCTTATCACTCCCTGATAAGAATGTTCTTCACCCAAACCATAGCACTGCACAATAAACACTTTTTGTTCTGTTGTTAACATTTTTAAATACAGAAGCTTGCCGTTTGTGACAAATAAAATTGACGTTTCAATTTTCCAAATAAGTAGTATCCCGGAAAACTAACAAGGCAGAGTTCAAGTAGCCATGCAACTCGCCAATTATTGCTTCGAATGTCCAGTTGTGCGTTTACTTTACTTTTTTTAATGGTTGAGATGAAAGCAAACCTACCTTAAGTTTAATTATGGTAAAGACTTTTTTTAATACAGTTTCAAGTATTTTTTAAAGTTCACCTAATCACAGAAGCCGTCGAACGTCGCTTAAATAAAGTCGCAGCTAAAAAAAATCATAGTAGGCTGATCTGTTTGAAAATTGAGAGGCTGTCATAAATTTTATTTCTAAACAATTTTTGTTAATACCTTTTTTCGGTATCTTCATAAACGAAGGTAGTTTACTCTTTATACATTTCATTACATTAGTTATAAACCAGCCTGTATATTAATTGATTTTGTTCATTTTTTCAACAGCTCAGTTTAAGACAAAGCAGGAGCGATTCCCAGAATATCATAATCTAATTCGAAATTTTTTTGTCATTTATACCTTACCCACACTCAATCCGTGGACACACTGCGTTAAAAAACCAGGGTCCGTCTGGCCCCGACGGTAGCACCCTGTAAGGTCCTTTATATATATATATATATATATATATATATATATATATATATATATATATATATATATATATATATATATATATATATATATATATATATATATATATACCGATTTCGCCAATTAGTCGTCGTATCGTTATTAATGTAATAAGAGTGTTTTCATAAGGAATTATTCTTCAAACATCAAACATGAACTTTCATTAAAACAAATCATAACCGTAAGTACACAAAGTCTTTTTGGTGGCTACAGAATCTATAATTTTAAACAGCCTATAACCGAAAGTGTATATCTTTTAGTTGTAGCACTAGTGTGCTTTTTTCTTAGAGCAGTACCATGCTTAATTTCCTTACTTTTTGTTGTATTCTATGTGTTGCCGCGATATTATCTCATAGGTGAGTAACCTTTTGCGGTATGCGAAATGTAAACCATTGACTTATGTAACTATATTTTATAGCAACAAGCATAAATAACAACAATCTTGTAAATATTATTGTTTTCGCGTAAAATCTTATGTGGGAAGCCCAGTCCTATATTAAAATATTACCCACTTTTATTTATAAAAATAATTTTTTAATTCGTCATAGTACACAAAAAGTGTACATAACCTTAAGTTATTACTGGAAAACATTATGCTTAATAATATATTATTTAACGTATGGTAAAGTAGGCAATGACTTACGAAAGTAATGGTTTTAGTTCTAATAAGTCATTGCCAAAAGGCAAATGGCATGAGTTCGACGAGTGCTTATCGAAGTCAATATTTATTTATTTTCATATAGGTACCCTCTTAGAGAATTTTTATGAAAAAAAAATCTCTAATAGAGTGGTATCGATGGTGAGACTGCAAAAATTTTTTCTAACGAGCGCGAGTTTGGGCCTCTAGAATCCAAGTTATATATATATATATATATATATATATATATATATATATATATATATATATATATATATATATATATATATATACCCACACGATAACACAAAAAGTTAGTAACCGATTTTTATGAAACTCGGAAAGACTCTTTATTTTATTAAAGTCTTGCAGGAGTTCGTTAGCCAGATCTATCGGACCAGTTTTTCTTAAAAAAAATCATTTTTCCACACAAAATTTTTATCTTAAAACATAACAAAGTTATTTTGATGAAATTTGGTTGGTATGTTTTCCTCGTAAATACCTTACTACGTGCCAAAACTCAACTTTCTAGGTTTATAGAAAATTGAGTTATAAAAAGTTGAGCGTTTAATGAAAATTCGCTACCATAACGCACTTTCTGCGTCCAGACCCTTTTTATTTACCTTTGAGTCTTCCCGCAAATGAGAAATTGTTTATGTCAAAATGGCTCGTTCTAAATTAGGAAAAACATTTCTGCGCTGTCCTTTCTCTAATGGCGTTATCTTCGCAAACAACACAAACAATTCTAGTGGCACATATTGCATTATGTAACTTATATGTTGAACTTCCTCCTTGTGACTCCAATTTCTTTTGCTAATAACTTACACACTTTTGCACAAACTTACAAGCTCGATAACTATTAACTTAAATGCTACGAACTTCATGCATCAACCTGATATTGTATCTAGGACAAAAATAAAATTTAATGTAACTTTAATATATTATAATGTTTATTTATTACTGTTCATTTTGAGACAACCATTGTTTGGCAAAAGCTTTACAATATAAACCAATTAAAACCACCAAACATTTGTTTTGAGGATTACTATAGAAGTTTGTAATGTTCGCTGCGGTAACAGCTCTTGACAACACCGCCCATGACACGCTGTTTCTTAAGAGATATCATTACTTACCTTATAGCAATTAAATAATGACAATGTTATATAACATAGGTAGACAAATAATCTTGGTCTTCATTTTGGTCAGGTAAGGTCAACATCATTATACACGTGCCCACATTTAGTTATGGCAGTATTGATACTTTGAAAACTCTAAGAGGTAGAGAAACGCAACTACAAGAGGCAGAGAACCGCTCAAACGGGGCAAATGTTTATTGCTGCTCGCGGAGCGGTTATATGTGTTTTGGTTTTTACAATATTTTCACTTTGCATTTTCTTACATTGGATATAACTGTTTATTTCGAAATTCTTTTCAAATATGGAAGCACGTTTTCATAACCAGATTATATGTAGAAAATATCTCTTCGGTCATATTTTGATTACGTGTCGGTTTCCTATAAAAAATTTTCTTATAGCTGCCATTTGTCAAAAAGACCTTAACTTTCACTCTGAAATGATACCAAACTCTCGCGCAAAAAAGTGATTAAAACCTAAAAATAACTAAGAAACATTATTACAGCAAGTTCAAACATTTGGCAGCTTCAAAATATTAAATACTACCTTTGCTGAAAATATACATGGTTGTTGACTTAGATAATAATAAAGATGGCGCAGTTACTCAGAATATAAGCAGATGCACTTATTGAATGTTTATTATTTAAACACACAGGCTAAGAAAAAACGGGAATGTAAGACACCATTTTCAAACACGCTGTATTAGAGAGCTCAGATCGTTAAGACTGTGATAAAACAGTATGGTCTTCAGTCCAGTAAGCGAAGACAAGCAAGGAAGAGTTTCTACAAACTAATAAGTCCTTATCCAATGACAGTAGTCCTGCCAAAACCGAAACGGGACATATAGAAGACAACCGAATGTTCACCAACTTCAAGATAGAAAATGTACCCTTCCGTGCGCTCATCGACACAGGAGCTGTCATTTCATTTATAGGACAGCAAGTACTACTGAAATGTCCCGAGTTGGTTGGAGAAACAATTTCAAAAAGGATGCAACTGGCAAATGGAGACATGCTGCCCGTCACCACCGAATACGTTGCCCGAGTATAAGCACTGAATACTAGAACTACGTACTACCAAATTTTGCAACAGATGTTATCCTAAGAATGGACTTCCTCATCAAGAATCAAGGGGTCCTAGAAGCAGCCATGAAGTCGATATACACTAGAAGACCGTATGTCTTGCCATCCTTAGAACTTGATAGCTTGCAGACCGATAACACAGCCCTGCCCTGTGCTGAAAATGGTAGGCCACACGCCACAGAATCCACTGTCTTGTCTGATCATGGAGACAGCCTGTCCTGCCTAAGCTCCACGTCCGTCTTTAACGTATGAGAAGCAGGAACATACAAAATAATGTTTGTATCTGGATAAAGGGACACGACAAGGACAAAGGAACACGACAAGGACCAAGGCCTTTAACCGATTATCCTATATCACAGGCCCTTTTACCGATTGTAAAAACAGAACCATTTTCCCCACCTACGGGTTTGTCCTTCCGTACACCGTAATACGTTACCGCCAAACCATCCGTCATCATCTACAGCCCCAAAGTCGTTCTGGAACATGCAGCAACACCCAATAAACCTCTATCAGCCGCAACAAATGGGTCATCACAGCCCGGAATTGACACCACCGAAGATTCGTCAGAATGCGGTATCGCCGCAGCAAGGAGCAGATGATAGGATTCAACATGGAATGCTGCCTTCTACCTGCACCTGCAGTTAACATCGGGCATGGCCCCCATTCCGAAAAGACTGACATCAATAACTTCAATATCTATGTGTCTGTCCGTCCCATTCCTCTTATTACTTTTTATATATATTTGACACCAAAAACCCTATAACATATCTGTTTTCTTTAGGAATAAGAATGACCACAGCAGGGAGTTCCGCCTCCACCACATCAGGGGTATCGATCGTGGACGGCTTTTTAGAAGGATGGTCGGAGCTAGAAGTGGCAATCAGCTGCGGGTACAGTTCCCCACCTATGAATTTCGTCAGCTGGCGATACCCCCATGCCAAAATAAACCTTCATCCACAATTTTGCTGACAGACTGGTTCACTAGACAAGGAGATTTGCCAGGATTCATTTCCCAGCCAACCCCGGTCCTTCAAGGACACACCGAAATGGAAAGCCCAAATCCGATTATAAAAAGCCTGCACCAGGGATTACCGAAACTTGCTAGCTATCACCCTCAATGGAACTGTTGATCCTGTGGGAAAATTGCACATGACCGACACACCTGTACCAATACCAAGCGGTAATTCTGTTCACGCTGTAGCTCCCTAGACATTCTATCAAGAGACGGTCCCTGTCCAGGCGGAGTACTCAACAGAAGTATGAATACCAAGAGACCGTCAGGACCACCAAACCATACCTACCACATCACCGTAGAACGAAGTCTATATCCACGCAGACCGAGCCACGCCGAGACCAGATAAACCTTCCATTACCTCTAGCAGATAAGATCGTAAAACTTCTGGCCGAAATTGGGTATCACACCACGCACTGCACCAAGATATGGAAAAACTGCTTCCAAACAGACATCCGATTTGTAGGAGCTGTGGAGAATGGGACCAATACATCCTGGATTCTCCAATTCCAGCACTGCCTTAACTACTAAAGACACCGCTTTACCGGAACTCTGGAAGACCAAGAAAGCAGACGTCCGGATTAAAATGACATTAAGTTCTTGCCAGGGCTTACAAATTTATTAAAAGTAGCTTCGCGACTTTTTTCAAAATAGGGGTCTGATTTTTCTGGCCAATAAACCCCTTTAAGCTATTTACACACCTGACAAGATATAATTATTCACAAACAGCTTTAGGACCAAAATTGAAAAAAAAATTGATAATTTCTTTTGCCCTTAGTAATGTTATACTAAATTAAATTTTTCACAAAAATTCGACAACTTTTTTTTTTACAATAACCTATATTATTCATTACCAACATATCACAAAAATCTTACAAAAAATGATTTCTACGGAAACACTTTAAACATTTCTGCGAAAACATCTCAAATTCAGCCACTAGTTGAGAGTGGCTGTATACGGCAGCTCAATTTTTTTCGACGAGCAATACAAAGAAAAACTCTCTGAATGTGTCATTTCTATGGGGCTCCGCTATGTATGGATAAAAACGCCATATCACAATTTGTGATATGTGTTTAAATAATGTGCTAAAAACGTGAAAAGTTGCAAAACAATTGAAATAACTCAAAAATGATGAATGATATTAATGTTTTTCCTGCATTATAATTTGATAGAAAACACAAAAATGCAATAATATATGGGGCGTTCTATTAAAAAAATAAAGGTGTACCACCAATGACTTATGGGCCACCCTGTAATCGTCAAAATAGGTCTATAAGATACAGCTCGAGACACCCTATAATTAACGTATATACTTTTCCTCATATCTTGTATTCTAACCGATATATTGAACTTTACCGTAGAAATGCGTCACCCTGTATATGTGTAAACAGGAAAAAACTGAAACTGACCCCGTATATGGGATTTAGGGGTTCTAGTTCGCGCTCATTTGAAGAAATCTTTTTAAAATTCATAAGTCGCGGTCTTCTTAATAACGAATTTTTTCTACGAAAATTTGCTAAAATATAGACTATTAAACCATAAACTCTATAGCGGAAACTACTACCGAAGCATCAGAAAGAGGGTCTATTGAAATGGATTTTCCGAAAATATTTTAGTAAAATGAAGGAGAGGAATGGTTGAAGCTGAAACTTAAGGCCTTGTGAAACACACTTATGCATCAAATTCGTGTCTGAAAATTACAAATGTTGACGTTTCAAATCACGACTTTGACGTCTCAAGAAGAAAAATTATAAAATTTTCAAAAAATTTTTCCTGCTACTTCTAGACTTTTTTCCGTCAAGAAAACTTCACCGTTGCATGTAATATTCAATTAGTTTTGTTAATCACACAAAATATTTTGTTCTTGTGCTTTCCTCTGATCACCAGTGGCACCCAAACTTTTTTTCTTTAAATGCCTATATATTTTTTTCTTTTAACTTAGAGATCTGAATTGTGCTGTGTAGAGTAAGCTAAACGTATATGTCAAATTTCGTTGTCATAGCTTTGTTATTTTCGGAGATAAATTTTTTTTCTGAAGGAATACCTAAAATTTTCCAGGAAAAACTGGTCCGATTTTCCTGGCTAACGAACTTATCCAAGCCACTTACAAACGGAAGGCACATACCAAATTTTATCAAAATCGGCCCATTATTTTTTGAGTCATCGGTTTGATATATATATATATATATATATATATATATCTTCATTAGTGAATTTTTCGTTTTACGGAGGATAAAGCTTCTAGAACTAAACAAGGACACCCATTTCTATACCATATAAAATCAGGCCCACCTGCCAACGAAGGTAGTTCTGAATAGTTTCGAATAACAGTTCAGAATAATATCAATAAGTATTTAATTTTGAGTCTTCCGCGAGTACCGTTCGTTCATTTTCTTTAAGTCCGTAATTATTTAATCTGTTGATATATATATATATATATATATATATATATATATATATATATATATATATATATATATATATATAAATAGTCCAATACTGATCAACATGACTTAGGAATAAGTATACATAAGAAATCTATCAAATTGGTAATTTATAAATATAACCCATGAATGCAGACCATTAGTTTCATCGATATTCAATTTCGCAAAGCTAGATTACCTATATTATCGCATAAAATAAACGAGAATATTGAAACATTTCACGATTTTCATATATTATAGGACATAGAAAAAATGAAATAAAAACCAAGTACCTATGTGTATTAGACGTTTTAATGTCATAAAAATAAAATAATAACTTTTACAATTTTCTAAAATTTTAGATATGCCCATCAATTGTACACTCAAACTTCGTGGAGAACAAATAGAAGTAGTGGACAAAAAACGATTTTTAGGTTTACTATTTGACATTAAACTAACCTGGAAATATCATATAGAAAATCTCAAATTGGAATGTATTTCCAGAATTAATCTTTTAAAAGCCATATCACATTTAACTTGGAGAGCTGATGAACAATCATTGTTAACAGTGTATTTAGCAATCATACGATCTAAACTAGACTATGGAAGCATAGTTTATGATACTGCAAGTAAAAGACTACTAAATTCTCTTAACACCATCCAAAATAGTAGTCTGAGATTGATACTCGGAGCTTTCAAAACGACCCCAACAATATCACTGTGCGCTGAAGTATACGAACTACTATTATATTTGAGAAGAAATATGTTGCTGCAACAACATGCAGTGAAGATTATGTCGAATCCAAAAAATCCTTTACACCAGGCGTTTACAACGTTACCTCTAATTAACAGATTTAACGCCAAGCCAAGATGTTGTGCTCCTTGGTATGTAAGATTTCTTCGCACCTCAGATACCTATAAAGACGTATCTCCTCTGCCAAACACCAAGTTAAGTGGTCCTTCCCCTTGGTCAGATACACAGGTTGTAGTAGATACTCTTAGAATTCAGCAAGTATGTCAATCCGTCACAACTTTTGCAAAACGCTTTCTATGACATATTGTCTAAACATGCAGATTATGATATTTTATATACTAATGCATCAAAAAATGAAGACGGAGTTGGATGTTCAGTCATAGAAGACAGAAATTATCACAAATTTAGATTACCCAAATCTACTAGTGTTTTTGCCGGGGAACTGTTCGCTCTTCTTCAATCTCTCACAATACTTAATTACAAAGAGAACCCAGTACAAAAATGTATTATTTGCACAGATTCACTGTCATCCCTCCAGGCACTTACGTAATTAAGAACAGATAACATCCTTGTTCACAAAATAAAAGAAATGTTATCAAATTTGAAAATGATAAGCCACACTTCTGTCTTATTTTTATGGGTACCATCGCATATCGGTATTCAAGGCAATGAGATAGCAGATTCGGAGGCTAAAACAGCTATTAAAAGCGGAACAAAAATGAAATTCAATATGTGTTATGATCTCATCGCTGCTTACAGACGTCTAACTTTTATTGAGTGGCAGGATTTTAGGTCAACAAAAAATACCAAATTACATTTGTTTCATCCAGTAATTATAAAAAGTAAGTTACAATTTAAAATAAAACGTAAATACAGCGTCCTTGTTAGAAGACTAAGATTAGGACACACAAAGATGACAGACTAACATCTTCTAGAAGGAACACCACCCCCTACATTTAGTCAGTGCTGTATACAACTATCAGTGTCACATTTCTTATTCAACTGCAAAGACTATGAACAAGCAAAGAAATTTAGCAATATGCCTAGTTGATAACTACGGAAGTTCTACAGCTTAAAAAATTAAACATAGAGCGTGTCGTTGGTTTTTTGAAATCATCTGGACTTTATAATAAGCTTTAATTTATTTTTGATATTTGTCATTTTTTTATAGTTGCTGTTAATTAGAAATAATGTTTACAAATATTTGTTAAATAATTTATTGCCCTATTAAATATTGTAGGTGCCAATGACAATTAATGTTGAGGCACCAATTTTTCTTTAAATAAAAAAAATAAGAATAAATAAAGTACAAATATGTCAAAATTAACTATGCCAAATTATATATCAATAAACAAACTCATAAATGAAACACTAATCTGAGAATTCATTTAATTAACAATATAAGTGAATATTATATTTCAGTAGGTACCTATATACTTGCATATGTTTTGAATATCCATGTGTACTCAGCACATATGCACTCGCATAAAAAAACTTAAAGAGATGAAACACAACCTGTATAATATTTATATTTAATAATTGGTGAAAATAAAAACGGGTGAATATTTGCGAGTGTGTACACTTGACTGCACGAACAATTCCCTAAGATGACCCTTCCAAGAGAAGCTGTGTCCATCTGGTTTGTCCACTAATTGAGATTTGAAATTGCATCGAAGGTAACTTTTACATTAAGTGAATATTGGAACCTGTGATGATCACTGATATGTACACTTTTGGAAAACCTAATTAACCACTGCACATTTTTAAAGATTTGGCGATCGTTTCACTAACAAGCTCAGCGTCATCAGAGCATGTATGATCTTTTATAACTAAACTATTTAAAACATTGCATTTAGCACTTTAGTTATTTTTCAGGCTTAGCTTACAATATTGTTCCTAAAACATTTTTGTTTCCTACATTCTTCACTGTCACCTGCATTGCGAAAGCAAACTTTGATGACTGAATCACCTTTTTGTTCCCTGGTATTTTTACACAAAGGGTTCTTGCTCACTGTTCCTTAAAATCAGACATTATATCAATGAAAAATGTTTTTTACAGCACAACATTTACGTATAATAAGTTTAATAATGTTGGTCAAGCCCTAGTTATACTAGCTATATTGAATTAAAGAAATATTGACTCAATCTCAATAATCCTACTTCCTTCCCTCAATTATGGAGGAAGAATGGTGAATAATAGAAGAGCTAACACACAAAATCAGTTACATATACCTTCATTTACGTAATTTAGAGACAAACTATACATTCAGGTGCTCATGATTTGCATACTGTTATAATACTACATTTAATATAATGCGACAAGACTATAAATACATTAAAAAAATGATTAACTTACCTATTGCCTTGCGACTGACAATTTTTTGCGTTTTATCATTTTAGGGAATTTTCTTTAAAAAAATTCACTAATGAGGAGATCCCGAGTTTTGAATTTTGAAAAAATTTCTTTAAATGAGCGCTACTTCGGCCCCCCAGAACACATATCCGGGGTCAGTTTCAATTTTTATATGTGGGCCGATTTTAATTAAATTTGGTGAATACCTTCCTTTTGCAAGTGGCTTGGATAACTTTGTTATCCAGGAAAATCGGCCCGGAAATTTTTGTGTTTTCTTTCAAAAAAAAAATTATATCTCCGAATTTTACAAAGTAAGGCCAACCAATTTGGTAGGTGGGTTTATATCGTTATAGGTGAGATACCTGCCAAAATTTAGCTCTGTAGGTCAAAAGACAAAAAAGGTATAGGCATTTAAAGAAAACTAAATTGGAATTTTCCTCAAAACGTCAAAGTTGCGATTTAAAACTTCAAAATTGGCAACATTTAGGCAAAGAACTTGGTCATGTAAAAAGTCATGTCGACATGTCAAAATTATACTTGCAAGAATTTTAAAATTTAAAGGTTTTTTTGGAGGTAAATATGGATTGACTGCAGTTTGAGGCTAAGTTTAGGATAAAGAAAGGTTGTAAACATGTTAGTGGTGGAAAAAAATATAATTAGAGCAAGATCTGAGCAAAATTTGTAAAGTGACAATCAACATTAATGATTTTTGATAGTTTTATTTAGAATGCATCCTTTATAGAAATTGTGTCTTTTACAAAAACAAGCTTATTTGTATGACGCATTGTATAATTGTGATAAATATATTATTATTATTATTATTATTATTATTATTATTATTATTATTATTATTATTATTATTATTATTATTATTATTATTATTATTATTATTATTATTATTATACGGGCCATGGAAAGAAAATGTCTCAAGAAGAGTGTTTAACAAACCCTGAAATCTTAGTTTCAACCGTCATTGTCCTTCATTTTACTAAAATATTTCCAGAAAATTCATTTCAAATAAACCCTTTCTCTGATGCTTCGCAGTAGCCTTAGCTATAGAGTTTATCGTTTATTGGTTCATAATTTTTGTCGAATTTTCGTAAAAAATCAATAAAGCTCAATACATCCGTTATTATACAAGATATGAAAAAAATTTATATACATTAATTATAGGCTGTCTTGAGCTACATCTTCAAAAATTATTTCTACAATCACAGGCTGGCCCATAAGTCGTTAGTGATACAAATTTTCTTTATTTTTAATCAAACACGCCTTATGTTATTGCATTTTAGCATTTTCCATCGAAATATAATGCATGTTTGTAAGACAAAAATTCTGGACGCAACAAGTGCGTTATGGTAGCGAATTTTGATCAAATGCTTCATATTTGAATAGCTCATTTTGCTATTAACCTATAAGGTTGACCAAGAAACGAGTTTAAGTTTACTTTCGGAAATTTTTGTACGTTTTCAAACAATAAATTTATTTTGTTGAAACATGGCACATTGTTTTTACTATATAGGTTAGACTGGTAACTAAATTTGAAGCCTGCTTTCTTCAAAAAAACAACCAATATTTGCTATTAAAAATATTTTAATGAAAATTCACTACCATAATGCACTTGCTGCGTCCCGTACTTTTTTCTTTTACCTTTATTAAGCTTCAAACACAGCACTACAGCACCTAAACATACGTCATGTTATTTTAATTCTTTGTTTTCTTTTGTGCTAGCGCGATGGCCATGCGCCAACACTATCTGCTCACGATGATAGACGAGCAGACGAGGACTTCTCCAGCGTTTTGCCGGTACTGTAAAAAGCGATAAATCTCACCGCATAGCCAACATTGGTTCGTTACTGCGGAATACCGTAAATATTATTTGCATTTTGCCAACGCCAATAACGTAACGGTAAAGCGCCGTGGCCGTTACTGAACCAGCACAGACGGCATTATCCCGCCAGATGGCTGATGGTTGCGTGTTTGCTGGGTATATATATATATATATATATATATATATATATATATATATATATATATATATATATATATATATATATATATATTTATGAGCACAAACTAGACTCCCCTCGAACCCTTGTTCGAGGCCGGACTTTATAAATATGAGATACTTGCTTCTCTGGTTGAACCGCGTCCAGAGTTTGTTGAATCTTTGCATTTTAGCACCTGTTTTGGAGCTATTTTCAAGAACTTAAGAAACTATTGAAGGAAAGTACTTCTAAGACCCAAATCTACCTATTACACAAAGTTTACTGTAATTCATTTCTCAGGTCTCACTGTGTTCAGTGTTGACGGACACTGCTGACAGCTTGTAAAATGCAAATATGAGTGGCTGCTTGGTGGCACAGTTCGGATACGGGTTGACCTTGCTTAATTGAGATTACGCAACGTCGGGCACGGTCAGTGACCGGTTATGATCTCATCCGAGCCTGATGTTTGTGGAAAACTTTTTTTAGTGAATCTGTGTAAAGAAAATAGACGCATTTTTTGTAGGCGAAAGTTTGTTAAAAATTATTGGTGTTTTTTTGTAAAAATATTTATTGAATTTTCGTAATATATTTCAGTGATTTTTTATAAACAAATATATTTTAATTTTTTGTGAAAAATATTTCCAGCCAGCAGTATTTTTAGCCAATTTCAATAAATTCTAAAAAATTTTTGCGATATTTTTGTAGAATTTTTTTGCGGATTTTCTTGAAAAACATTTTTGTGAATTTTCTAGGGAAAAAGGTTTCTGACGAATTTTTGTAGAAAGCTTTTTTTTGATCAGTGGCGTTGAATAAACTGTTCTTATTATTCAAAAACTTTTAATTTTATGTCTTTTGGACTCCCGAAGAAAACAAATTGTGCCTATAAATCAATTTTATAAAAAGCTAGATTTAAAGTTTGGTGTACTAGTTTGTATAAAACAACTTCTTTAATAATCTTACTGAAATCAATGACTTATTATTGTCGTAGAAAAAAATTTCTGGAAAAAATCTAAAATTTTCAGAAAAAACTGGTTCGATCAACCTCTCTTATATATAAATTATATTAGCAATTTAGAAAACGGAAGGTACCTGCCCACTTTATAGTTTTCCCTTCATTAATCCCAATCCAATAAAACTGGTTGTTGAGAGAAAAAAAGTTTTTCCCAAACCAATTTGTTTTTCTCGAACTCAATAAACATTCGCTACCATAATGCCTATACTTTCCATTTTTTGATATAAAATTCTTTAAAGCAAAAGTCCTATTGAGCTATTTAACAAGCGGGTATACAAGCTATTAATAACACCAGGACAACTAGGTAGCTACTTAAGTTTTATCAAAAGTATATAAACACCGAATTACTAAAATTTCTTGAAAAACACAGTCTATCCACGACAGGCAGTATGGATTCCGTCAGCGCAGATCAACTGCGGACCTCCTTTCTTTTGTCACCCATTCTTGGTACAAGTCTATGGAACTACACGGTGAACACCAGATTGACGCTCTAGACATATCCAAAGTATTCGACCAGGTCTGGCACGCAGCACTGCTTAATAAACTTTCCGCATATGACCTACCACCAAAGCTCAGTACCTGTACAGTAAACTTCCTCTCCAACCGGAGCATTTCTGTTGTCGTGGATGGCCATTCCTCTAAACTGTATCCAATTAATGCAGGAGTTCCTCAAGGTTCAGCTTTAGCCCCTACTTTGTTTCTTCTCCAGATCAATGACCTCCTCTGTAGCACACCCAACCGAGTTCACAGTTACGCGGACGACAGCACCCTCCACTCAAATATACAATATTCTAAGCCTGTCACTTTGGCCCAATTAGATGAGGATCGCAGACTCATGGAGGGTTCTGTCTCCGTGGATCTCCAAAAAATATTATACTGGGGAAGTGGAAATCTTGTACAATTCAACCCCACCAAATCTCAGTCTTGCTTTCTTTCTCATAAAAGATGCACCAGCCCTAGACCCATCACAATGAACAACCAAGTTATTCATAATAATGAGTCATTTTCACTTGTTGGCATTTCTGTGGATCGAAATGTAAATTGGCACCAACATGTCACATCAATTGCAGAAGCGGCTGCTAAGAAATTAGGTTTCCTCGTCCGGGCTCGCAACTACTTTTCACCAGCTAATCTCTATACCTTATGTACTTCGCAAATAAGGCCAAACCTCTAATACTGCTTCCACATCTGGGGTGCTGCTACCGCTTCTACACTCGCTATCCTGAACTCAATTCAGAAAAGAGCTATACGTCTCATTGGTGACCCTATCCTCACCCAAAGGCTGGCATCCCTTGTCCACCGACGTGACGTTGGTGACCTGTCTCTCTTTTATAGATATCTGCACTGCTCAGATGAGATTTCTTCCATAGTTCCTCCACCTGTTGCCCCCAACAGATCTACCAGGGGAACATAGCGAATGCACCCTTTTACTATCCAGGTCACCAGACATAGAACATCTTGTTATGCCCGCTCTTTTGTCCCGAGGACTTGCAAGTTGTGGAATTCCTTGCCGGCGCATGTTTTTCCTTCTCCTCCGAACCTCCAAACCTTCATGTCCAGAATTAACAAGTTACCTCTTTCCTCCTTGTCGACACCCACGGTACGATAGTATTTAGGCTGTAAGCCCTCGTGGTGAGTTGTTGATATAAAAAAAAGCTAAATTATGTTTTGAGTTTTATATATACCGGATACGGGTGCTGGGGCTCTAATTTACACATGTTCATTTTAAAGAATGAGAGCCTCATTTAGAGTGGCGATCTCTTTAATACCTATTTTAAAACTTAACAAAATTCTCACATTATCTTATAGAATAAATTAAATTTGCAAACAAGCGTAAGCATTTATATATCGCAATAAAGCTATAACACTAATGATCTAATTTTTTACACTTTTAATTAATATATGTATTTATTTTATTGGGGTATTGGCGTCCTCGTTGTGCTTTATACTTTTTGTTGCGTCAGAAAATAATCAAATTTAATGTCGTCAGTAATGACGCAAGTTTCGTACTAAGAATGCCAATCCTGTATCCGCATCTCGCTGTTTAGAATATTCACCGTAGATGGACAAGAATGCTGTTTTCATGTTCTTAAGTATATGTACGTGTCACCTTTTCGCACGAAAGCAAATAATATGCCGCTTTTCAATTAAACGTTTAATATACTACTTACATATTTTATAAATATACAAATATGTACTATATAGCAGGTACTTTTGGATATTTTACAAAGTTGGTTGTGACATTTTGCATGTTTGTTTGCATTACCTGATGTAATTACTGCAATTGTGAAATACTAAATTGCTATTTTTTATCATCTCTTACCCGCAAATACAAGTGCCTGCGACAACAGCAACACGATAACAAGGCTTTTTTAAATAAGCTGAAATAAAACAAAAGATTCCTGTGACATCCAACGTTGCTTAATGCTGAATCTGTTTGACTCGAGCTTCTTTCACAACTTTTACGTTTTGGTTGTGTTAACTAATAACAGTTTTTTCCACAAGAATCTGCCAGTTTACAATTTTAAGTGCATGAAGCAAAAAAAAACATGTAATATTTGACTCATTTATACAGCTCAAAACATGTATTGGACTACGATTGAATAAACCAGCAATATATAGATATATTCTTACAGACAAAAAGGAGAATAAATACAAAAGTACCTTATAACGATTAATTAGGAGGATACATTGATATCTGGTTAGCCTGGAAACCTTCCAGCAACAAAAATTTTGTTAAGTGCCTATGGTAACAACTACGGTGCATTTTTTTACAACGGCATGTTTGAGGGTCTATTATTAATTATTCATTTTTGAAAGGGTCATCGGGCAAAGAAATTGTTATGATCTGGCAAAAACCTTGAGTAAACAATGTGCTTTGTATGCCGGCAATAAAACTGAGTTGCGGAATTTAAAATAGCCTTTCAGCAAAACAGACTCCGATTTGCTCTAACGTTGATTAGCAGTGCGCTTTTTTGACAATGTCAAAGGAAATGTACCAGTGTTTGAAGAAGTATTCCTTAAACTTCTTGGGCTGTCTAGTTACTATGGAGGAAACAGGGGTTCATCGTTATGATTAGGAGACTAAAGAATAATCGAAAGAGTGGGAGCATCGAGGTTCTCGACGGCCCAAACAAATTCATCTTCAAAAGTCGGTTGGCAAGGTTCTTGCTTCAGTTGTTTGTAAAAAAGAAGGGATAATTTTGCTAGATTTTTTAGAACAAGATAAAACTGTTTCGGGAATATATTGTAGTGTGTTACTAACTAAATCACATGAGAAAATTGTAAAAAGAAACGCCGCTGAAAATTGACCATAGTTGTGCTCCTTGTGCAAGTGAATGCCACTGCTCACAAGTCGTTTGATTTTATTGTAGACAATTAATAACTATGGTTAATAATTTGATCACCACCTGACCTATTTTTTAAATTAGCACCATCCGAAGATTAATTATTCCCAAATCTCTAAAATATTTGAAGTAGAGTCCCATCCGAAGGGCGGAACGTGCAGACATTCAACTTGCTCAAATACAATGCCAGAACCTCGGTTGATGTTAATTTTACAGTTTGTACTGAAAAAGTGAAAGGAGTACCCTGGGATCGAACCCAGTTACCTTCGGTTCAGATGCACACGTTCTTACCCCTGAACCACCGAGGTTCTTTGTTTTATACATGATTTTTCAGTATTTTTCATAATAACTGATATATAGGGCTTTGTTATACTAATGCGCCACGCTGTATATACTGGGTGTATAAAGATATAAAGAGTTGTAAACATGAAAACTTTAGAAAGCCTTAAGCTAATCATTTCAGTTTGTCATAAACAATACCTGTAAATGTGAAATAAAGTTAATAAAAAAAATCAACGATATCAGGTTATTTCAAGATGCTTGTATTTCAAAACATCTTGTGTGCCATGTTGTAATTTCTTAATGTTTTATAATAGGCATAAGAAACGTGAAATTTATAGCCCTTTGACTTTTTGTTAGACTCAATCATTTCAAAATGGCGGCCTGTATGTATAACTAGAACTATTTTTAAATATTTTAATTTTCGAAAGTCCGGAGCTAATAATAATAATAACAACAGTGGACAGACCCTGCATCCAGAAAGTATGTGCAGAAGCCAACCTTTCCACGTTTAAGTGCAAAAACCTACTATCATAAAATCCTTGTCAATGTGAAACAAAGTGACAAAAGACCAGATTATAATAGTCCACGATACTTTCTTGTACATTTTCGTTATTGAGACGCGAAACTTAAATATAAACATTTTGTAACTTTTTACTTAAGTCGCACTAATTTCAAAATGCCGGCACAATTAATAAAACCTTAGTTCTGATAACATTGCTCAAGGAAATCAAATAGGTTTTAGAATTCGGCAACGTTGAATGCAACCTGGATCTTGTAGTCAATTTTCACAACTCATATACTGAGTCCCCACTATTTTACAGTGGATACCGTGGAAAGATATATATATATATATATATATATATATATATATATATATATATATATATATATATATATATATATATATATATATATATATATAGTAGTAGTAGTCATTTTTGTTACAATGTTTATTTTAATATAATAATGTGCAAACGTAAATTGACAACAAAACGACTATTATTATTATACTACAGCCGCAGAGTGTAATTTATTTTACATAAGATTAATTGTTTATCTCATAAACACCAATAACAACAATTATTAATAATTCCTGTTGCTTTGTTTGAAAAAGTTACCAGATAGTAAATGGTAGTAAATCATGTGCCTACTCATCCATATCAGATTAAGACTCACAAAGTTTTGTTTTCAAGTCAGAAGAACTGGTTCATAGAATTTTGTCGTTTCAGGTGGCCGCCTCGCAAGAAATATGCAGGAGAGCGAAAACGCCACAACTTGGTTTCGCTGAAACGGCGGAAGCTGTTTTCAAGCACGGCCCCAAGAAACTAAGAGGCTGGTCGACATTCGCCAGGTAACTTGCCATTTCACAGAACTCAGCTTACGTCATAATTAAAATCAGTTGCTAACACGTTATTCTGTATTTTGTTAGAACGCGTGTTTATATCTACCGTTGTTTATTTACTTTTAATTTATTGCTTATAAATAATAAATTATGTGCGGTTGGATGACTAAATATTAATTTATTTCTTTGTGATCTTGCATTCTCTTTTGCCCGATTTATATTTTGTGAAAATAAATTCTTTGATACTAATTTTGACATTTAAAATTCAGAGACAAATTATTTCCGTAAACATAAATTTAAAAAATGCATAACTGTGAGATGTTAATAACAAAAGATACACGATGTTACAGAAATTGTTGGGAATTTTACCGTATAAAATAAAAATTAAATTATATTTTTATTACATTTAAGTCTACGTAGGTATTCTACACTACGTAACAATCAAAGCGTTGACCAAATTAAAATATGTTAAAGCGTTTGCAAGGACGACCCTTTTACTATTAGCTTATTGTGTAAAACATCAGGAGAGACGCATAAATTTTATACAGAGTATTGAATAAAACGTTGAAAATTTTCTGAACCGTCAAGAACTGTCCGTTAAAAAAATGTTTCTAGAATTTCAACTAAAAACATGTTAAAATAGGCCCAAGCCTACAAGATGGTGATATAGTTTTTTGTTTATCACTTTATTTACAGAACGATCACATAAAAAGAGCTTTTTCTGCTTTTGAGTATAACTTTTTTACTCGTCAACCGTTTTTCGTAACGGAGGGCTTATATTTAAGGCCCAGTTTCAGGCAGTAACGCTCATTTAACAGAATTGACGCAGAATTAACGATCAATATACAGTGCGGCATCAAAAGTTATCCAAAGCCTAATCGTTTTAAAAATTCGACTAGAAATGAAGTCGCTTATATCCATACAGCACAATATATTCTCAGAATGTTCTCACAATGTGAGGACATTATTTTTTCAGAACATTTATGGAATATCAAACAGCATCTTGAATATTCTGAGTACATTCATTCAATCACATCCTAAGAAATTTTTTTTATCAATATGCTGAGAATATTTGAATAGACCATTATTCAGAATATTCGCTCAGAATATTATTATAATATTATATAACGTTAAAATTTAATGAAAAAGGGAAATAATGATTACCGTATAAGTATAGTGGTGAGAATTATAAGAGTAACTATTTTGCATGTTTGATTTTGTTAGCTGTTCTGTGATAAACACATCCGAAAATTGTATACTTAGGCATAGAGCGCATGTCCATTCCGAAGTGAAGATAGCTGATAGACGTAAATGTAAATTAATGTCAACTTGAATGATGTTAGCTCATGATGTATAAGGTTATATTGTAAATTAATTAATTAAAGATAATAATAAGACGTGAACACGGAGAACAGTGTGCAATTACAAACAACACAGAGCACAGAAGCAACTAAAACATGGTGTCAGGTTATCAAGAACTAAAAGGCACCCAGTAAAGAAAAAAGTTTTAAAGCATTTCTTGCAGTTGACACCGACGAAGGGTTCGCCAATTTTGCCTGAGACGATCATCTTACGAATTAGGTACACATACATTGTATAATATATAATAAAAAAATTGTGTTCTTCAATAGTAATAGTAAATTATGCCATATAAACCACCACTTTAACACTTTTCCAGTAGATAAGACAAATAAGCTAAAATATGTTCTCGGTTGTTTTGATGAAGCCAAAGACAAATATTACTATGGAAACGTTAAAATTTCATAACTTCTATCCAAAACCAAACCATTTACTCTTTTGTAACGAAAATTAAGAAGCAACACGCTAGTTATGGATGTATCTGTGTAATTATAAAAATCCATACACAGATTGAATGATCAAAGATCAATTAATTCTGGGTCTCTACGACAAGCAAGTACAACAAAGGATTATTAGGGAAACTGATATTACGCTAGCATAGGGGCAAGAATACTGCAAATCTATAGAATTGTGTACGCAACATTTGAGGCTTTTTAATCAGGTAGAAAAAGTTAATGATGATGATAAACTTGGTTAGCGAAAATTTCGTCAGATTTAAAAAAATATATTGTGGTGAACTGGGTTCTCCAAGTGTACTTATCAGTGCTCATCACAGATTCCAATCTTCACGTAGTGCATCAAATATATACCTAACTAGCAAAGCTTTTGACTTATAAGAATTTTTTTGTTGTAGTTCATTGATAAGGTTATTTCCATTACATCTTTAAGTGTGCCATGAATAACTAATGTTTGACAGAAACGTCAATGTCACTCTCGTTATCGTCTTGACATTTAAGTAATTTTAAACACCTTAAAAATTATGTACGAAAACTATTATGGCGCAGTTCTTATGAATTTATTAATTTTGTTTGGACAGTGCATTAAAATTATCAGCAGGACATGTAGGACGTTTAATGACATGTACCTACCCGAATCTACCACCAACAAACCTAGGAAAATGTATACGAATCCAGGATAATTTGGCTTCCCCTTCAAGAGAAACAAAAAGCAGAATTACCCCAAAAACCGCAAAAATAATAACAGAAAGTTATGCGCTAGATACGTATTTCGACAACGAATTTGTCTTCATGAGTAGCTGTCGCTATACAGTTTAGTTTCGTTTAGTAGTTGGAAATACGTCTCTAGCGCATAACTTTCTAATATTATTTTTGTGGTTTTTGGGGTAATTCTGCTTTTTGTTTCAGTTTCCAGCCACAGTGTCGAACCTCGGTCTTTTACCCCTTTAAAAGCGTCACGAAACTTAAATAGATCCGTAACTTCTGACGAAAACAACCAGCTTAGCGGCCTGGCATATTTTCATGCATTACCACAACAATTAATACGAAGTGCGGAAGATGATTTAGGTATTACATATTCATCAATTTAGAAAATTGTGGGACAACCTAACGTGCAGGATTACAAGTTTACTAGGTGCAATCCATGAAAGCTCAAATTCCTGATTAAAGTGTCAATCTGTGTAATGTTGCTGGTGCGCAACCAAGAAGATCCCGCTTTAAAAAAAAGTCTGGACGCAGCAAGTGCGTTATGCTGTGAATTTTGATAGAAATGATCTGGCACCAAATAGTTTTTTATAACTTTTTTTTATTTTAACATAGAAATATAAATTTTGGCATATAGTTTCCATTTAATATCATAAACTTACGTACCAAATTTGGTTACCATAGCTTTTCTACTTTTTGAGAAAAAATTTTTTTTCGAAAGAAAACCCCAAATTATACCGGAAAACCTGGTTCGATTTTCCTGGCTAACAAACTCATCTAAGCCACTTACAAAAGGAAAGCACACGAAAATTTATTTAAAATCGGTCTATAATTTTTTAAGTTATCGGTGTGATACCTACATACATACATACATACATACATATATATATATATATATATATATATATATATATATATATATATATATATATATATATATATATATATATATATATATATATATATATATATATATATATATTCATATATTCTGTGTTGTGTTTAATTTCCACTTTCCCTTGATGCACAGAGTTTTGTCCCTGTTTAAGAACTAAATCTAGCTCTTTAGTATCAAAGCCATCTACGAAAATGTCATCATCACTATACTTGCAGTCACTTTTGTGAACTGTTTTACAGTTGCAATCACAAAGCTGGCTCTCTTTGTTCACACTCATGGTTAATTTGATTGTATTTCAATTGAAACCCCAATTATTTCTAAAACGGATGGGTATATATATATATATATATATATATATATATATATATATATATATATATATATATATATATATATATATATATACTTATGCCTATGCGGAAGTAGCTGGACCATTTCGTATACCAAGTGTATAATAGCTGGACCAACCGTGCAATAGCTGGACGTCCAGCTATTAACATGCTGGTATTAATATGTACATGCGTTATTGGCTGGACCTATTTCATGAGAACATTAAAAGTAAAAATTAATGCGCCTGTGCGGTGTTGCCAAATGCTCAAAATATTAATTCTATTTAAATATTTACATGTTTTAGTGAATTTTATGTACACTAGGACCGCAAAAAGCATGAGGTTACTAAAGACTTTATTTAATAATAATATCGTCAGGATATTTCTTACGAATTTCTAGATTAAAAATGATTATTGTATAAGTTACTATTCATGTAATATAGCAAAAAATCTACAGGTGGTTTGTAAAAATAATGTTATGGAAGAGACAAAATATGAATTATTTTTTGATATTTGCAGTAGATGTGTCAAAATCATAAAAACACAAAGTGATTACCAAGGCCCTAGTGTATAATAAGATACGCACATTATATTTTGTCACCCTTTGCAAAAGTGAGAAAAATGCATATGAAGATCGGGATAGCAATTAAGACCTTTCCGAAATATGAATTATTTTTTGATATTTGCAGTAGATGTGCCAAAGTCATAAAAACAAAAAAATGATTACCAAGGCCCTAGTGTATAATAAGATACGCAAATTATTTTTTGTCACCCATTACAAAAGTGAGAAAAATGCATATGAAGATCGGGATAGCAATTAAGACGTTTTCCAAATATTTATTATTTTATTGCATTTGCAGTTAATGTGCCAAAATCATAAAAACAAAAAATTATTACTTAAGCCCTCATGTATGAAAAACCATGCAAATTATTTTTAGTCACCTTTTTCACAAGCGAAAAAAATGCATATGAAGATCGGGATAGCAATTAAGACGTTTCCGAAATATGAATTATTTTTTGATATTTGCAGTAGATGTGCCAAAATCATAAAAACAAAAAATGATTGCCAAGGTCTTAGTGTATAATAATATATTCAAATTATTTTTTGTCACCTTTTGAAAAAGTGAAAAAAATTAATATGAAAATCGGGATAGCAATTAAGACGTTTTCCAAATATGTATTATTTTTTCGCATGTGTCAAAATCATAAACACCAAAAATGACTTCCAAGGCCATAGTGTATAATAAGATATGCAAATGATTTTTTGTCACCCGGATAGCAATTGAGACGTTTCCGCAATATGCATTATTTTTTGACATTTGCAATTTTTTAAACAGGAATCTTTTTTTATATAAATGATAAAATCACAAAACTATTACCAAAGCCTTAGTGTATAATACTACAGCATACACAACTCTCAACTCGGACAGTTTTAGAATGAAGTGAATATGATTCTATTCCTATTTTTCAAGTTGCAGATTTTTTAACGCGCTAAAATCTAATATACAGTTACAGCATAATAATTGATTGATTATGCTGTGCTACAGTTACTTTTCAATTTTTTCTAAACATATGTTTGACAGGTCAGGTAAAAGCTTTGAAATTTACAAAAGGAGGGTACAGAAACAGAGCTGTAAAACTTTCTGGGATCAACGTCGTAAAAGCGGTATATCAAAGCCCAAACGTTCTTTATCTATGCTTTTTTTTTATGTCAACAACACACCACGAGGGCTTACAGCCTAAATACTATCGTACCGTGGGTGTTGACAAGGAGGAAAGAGGCAGCTTGTTAATTCTGGACTTGAAGGTTTGGAGGTTCGGAGGAGAAGGAAAAACATGTGCCGGCAAGGAATTCCACAACTTGGAAGTCCTCGGGACAAAAGAGCGGGCATAACAAGATGTTCTATGTCTGGTTACCTGGACATTAAAAGGGTGCATTCGCTCTGTTCCCCTGGTAGATCTGCTGGGGGCAGCAGGTGGGGGAATTATGGAGGAAAGCTCCTCTGAGCAGTGCCCGTGCAGATATCTATAAAAGAGAGAGAGGTCACCAACGGCACGTCGGTGGGCAAGGGATGGAAGCCTTTGGGTGAGGGTAGGGTCACCGATGAGACGTATAGCTCTCTTTTGAATGGAGTCCAGGATAGCGAGTGTAGAAGCGGCAGCTGCACCCCAGATGTGGGAGCAGTATTCGAGGTTTGGCCTTATTTGTGAAGTGTATAAGGTATAGAGATTAGTTGGTGAAAAGTATTTGCGAGCCCGGAAGAGGAAACCCAATTTCTTAGCAGCCGCTTCTGCAATTGATGTAAAATGTTGGTGCCAATTAAGATTTCGATCCACAGAAATGCCAACAAGAGAAAAGGACTCATTACTTTGAATAACTTGGTTGTTCATTGTGATGGGTCTAGGGCTGCTGTATCTCTTGTGAGAGAGAAAGCAAGACTTAGTTTTGGTGGGGTTGAATTGTACAAGATTTCTACTTCCCCAGTCTAATATTTTTTGGAGGTCTACGGAGACAGAACCCTCCATGAGTCTGCGATCCTCATCTAATTGGGCTAAAGAGACAGGCTTAGAATATTGTATGTTTGAGTGGAGGGTGCTGTCGTCCGCGTAACTGTGAACTGGGTTGGAAGTGCTAGAGAGGAGGTCATTGATGTGGAGAAGAAACAAAGTAGGGGCTAAAGCTGAACCTTGAGGAACTCCTGCATTAATTGGATACAGTTTAGAGGAATGGCCATCCACAACAACAGATATGCTCCTGTTGGAGAGGAAATTTGCTGTCCAGGTACAAAGTTTTGGTGGTAGGCCATAGGCCGGAAGTTTATTAAGCAGCGCTGCGTGCCAGACCTGGTCGAATGCTTTGGATATGTCTAGAGCAACAATCTGGGATTCACCATGTTGTTCCATAGACTTGTTCCAAGAATGGGTGACAAAGGAAAGGAGGTCGGCAGTCGATCTGCGCTGACGGAATCCATACTGCCTGTCGTGGATTAGACTGTGTTTTTCAAGGAATTTTAGTAGTTCGGTGTTTATATACTTTTCCATCACTTTAGAGATGGCTGAAAGGAGAGAAATAGGCCTATAGTTGCTAGGAAGCGCTTTGGATCCTTTCTTGGGGATGGGTTGTACTCGAGCAGTTTTCCAGTTACTAGGGAATATGCCTTTATTGTAAGATATCTGCGACGCTTTTATATACAAATACATAATATTTAAGAAAAAATGCTTGGTTTAATATTTGAATATGACCAGCCACTAACTGCTATACTAGAGTGACTAACATTAATTAGATTCTCATAATTTTATGTTGCATTGTTCAAGTATGCAGTACAGCATAACAAACAGTCTTCTTATGCTATGTAACCAAGATTTATGCCACTAAAAATAAGTTGCACTTTAAACCTAATTTATAGCAAATTTCATATGCATTTTTCTCAATTTTGCAAAAGGTGACAAAAAACAATTTGCATATCTTATTATACACTAGCGCCTTGGTAATCATTTTGTGTTTTTATGATTTGGCACATTTACTGCAAATACCAAAAAATTTGACATATTTCGGAAACGTTTTAATTGCTATCCCGAATTTCTTATGCGTTTTTTTCACTTTTGCAAAAGGTGACAAAAAATAATTTGCATGGTTTTTCACACATAAGGGCCTTAGTATTAATTTTTTGTTTTTTTGATTTTGGCACATTAACTGCTAATGCGAAAAAATAATACATATTTGGAAAACGTCTTAATTGCTATCCCGATTTTCATATGCATTTTTCTCACTTTTGCAAAGGGTGACAAAAAATAATTTGCATATCTCATTATACACTAGGGCCTTGGTAATCATTTTTTGTTTTTATGATTTTGGCACATCTACTGCAAATATAAAAAAATAATTCATATTTCGGAAACGTCTTAATTGCTATCCCGATCTCCATATGAATTTTTCTCACTTTTTCAAAAGGTGACAAAAAACAATTTACATATCTTATTATACACTATGGCCTTGGTAATCATTTTTTGTTTTTATGATTTTGGCTCATCTACTGCAAATATCAAAAAATAATTCATATTACCGAAACTACTTAATAGTTATCCCGATCTTCATATGCATTTTTCTCACTTTTGCAAAGGGTGACAAAATATAATTTGCAATCTTATTATACACTAGGGCCTTGGTAGTCATTTTGTGTTTATATGATTTTGGCACATCTACTGCAAATATCGAAAATTAATTCATATTTCGGAAACGTCTTAATTGCTATCCCGATCTTCGTTTTTGTGATTTTGGCACATCTACTGCAAATGCAAAAAAATAAACGTGGTAATAGCTATTTCGATCTTCATATGTATTTTTTTCACTTTTGCAAAAAGTGACAAAAAATAAATTGCATGAGTTATTATACATTAGAGCCTTGGTAATAATTTTGTGGTTTTATGATTTTGCACATTAACTGTAAATATCAAAAAATAAGTCATATTTGAAAAAAACTTAGTAATAAGTATCTCGATGTTCAAATGATTTTCTTTTATTTTCCAGAGTGTGACAAAAAATAATTTGCTTAGGTTGCTATACACTAGGTCTTTCGTAACTTGTTTTTGTGCCTATTTTTATATTGGGGCCTTGGCTTTATTGTCCAATATTTGTCATTTGGGTACATCTAACCAAAATAACAAATAATACATACTAACATTTAGTTTTCCTCTATGACTATGTTAATAATAAACGATTGGTTTAGTGTTATGTTATTGCAAAACACTTAAGACAAATTCTTTTTTCTTCGGTAAGGTGTAGTAGCATATAGCAATATATGGCTGGCATCTATGGCTAGCCATAAATTTACTACGTTGAATCCGCTTAACTGATATTGTGATCGCGACGATCCATCCCGCTTTCTGCTGACCCTACGTGTAAATCTATGGCTCGGAATTTATGGATAACTTCACGCAAACTTTATCCCAGTTATATTCAGCAAACATGTCTTATCTCTGCTGCATCGAACATGATGCAAATGCAACTACATGAATCTTAAAATGCAGCAGCTTTCCAGGAAATAAAGCTTATAAAGTTATTTACTTACCAATGCTACTATTTCTACCCCTACGACTTTTTATTTATAATAAAAAATATGTACATTGTTTGCCTAAACCTGCCAGTATAATTTTTTGACAGCTATATACATATAGCGCGAGTTTAAAACATGGAATAAATTCAGTTAATCAGATACAGCTATCTTTGCGGTCTTTTCAAAAAATAAAATAAATATCATACAGTGTGTGCCAAATTTAAGGCACGACCTCATCGATATCTTCTTCAAATCCTACCCTAGTTTGTTTTTGTTAAATAGGTTTAACCTACACATTAATTTGAAAAAAACAGCAGATTTTAAATTTTTATTTATTTATTATTACAAATCTAAAGGAATTAGTAGCACGAATAAGAAATGAATGTTGACTTATTTTCCCAATATAACCAGAAATTGCAACACTTGGATACAATAATCTAAAATATATAAGTCTATAACACTAAAAGTAGATCTCGTAAATTTATAAAACAACAGTCATTATACACCTTGTCCTATTTTCGAATTACGTTTTTGTGTTATCTTCTAAAAAAAAAGCAGGAGTTGGATTATTTTTAATTCAAAATACTATATTACAAAACAAAAAAAAGGTACGAAAGATGCTCTCTTCTCTTAATACCAGGAAAGCCTCTGGCCTTGACGAGATCCCAGCAATTCTTCTCAAAAAATGCCCACCAGAACTTGCTCCTGTCCTGACTTGTCTGTTTTAGACATCTTACAATAGAGGCATATTCCCTAGTAACTGGAAAACTGCTCGAGTACACCCCGTCCCCAAGAAAGGATCCAAAGCGCTTCCTAGCAACTACAGGCCTATTTCTCTCCTTTCAGTCGTCTCTAAAGTGATGGAAAAGTATATAAACACCGAATTGCTAAAATTTCTTGAAAAACACAGTCTAATCCACGACAGGCAGTATGGATTCCGTCAGCGCAGATTAACTGCCGACCTCCTTTCCTTTGTCACCCATTCTTGGAACAAGTCTATGAAACTACACGGTGAATGCCAGATTGTCGCTCTAGACATATCTAAAGCATTCGACCAGGTTTGGCACGCAGCGCTGCTTAATACACCTCCGGTCTATGGCCTACCACCAAAACTCTGTACCTGGACAGCAAATTTTCTCTTCAACCCGAGCATTTCTGTTGTCGTGGATGGCCATTACCCTAAACTGTATCCAATTAATGCAGAAGTCCCTCAAGGTTCAGCTTGAGCCCCTACTTTGTTTCTTCTCCACATCAATGACCTCCTCTCTAGCACATCTAACCCAGTTCAGAGTTACGCGGACGACAGCACCCTCCTCTCAAATATACAATATTCTAAGCCTGTCTCTTTAGCTCAATTAGATGAGGAACGCAGACTCATGGAGGCTTCTGCCTCTGTGGATCTTCAAAAAATATTATACCGAGGAAGTAGAAATCTTGTACAATTCAACTCCGTCAAATCTCAGTCTTGCTTTCTATCTCATAAGAGATGCACCAGCCCTAGACCCATCACAATGAACAACCAAGTTAATCAAAGTAATGAGACCTTTACACTTGTTGGCATATCTGTGGATCGAAATCTCAATTGGCACCAACATGTCACATCAATTGCAGAAGTGGCTGCTAAGAAATTAGGTTTGCTCGTCCGGGCTCGCAAATACTTTTCATCAGATAATCTCTATACCTTATATACTTTACAAATGAGGCCAAACCTCGAATACTGCTCCCACATCTGGGGTGCCGCTGCCGCTTTTACACTCGCTATTCTGGAGTCCATTCAGAAGAGAGCTATACGTCTCATCGATGACACTACCATCACCCAAAGGCTGCCATCCCTTGCCCACCGACGTGCCGTTGGTGACCTCGTTCTCTTTTATAGATATATGCACGGGCACTGCTCAGATGAGCTTTCTTCCATAGTTCCTCCACCTGCTGCCCCCAACAGATCTACTAATAACAGAGCGAATGCACCGTTTTACTGTCCAGGTCACCAGACATAGGACATCTTGTTATGCCCGCTCTTTTGTCCCTAGGCCTTCCAAGTTGTGGATTTCCTTGACGGCACATGTTTTTCCTTCTCCTCAGAACCTCCAAACCTTCAAGTCCAGAATTAACAAGTTGCCTCTTTCCTCCTTTACGACATCCACGGCACGATAGTATTTAGGCTGTAAGCCCTCGTGGTGTGTTGTTGAAAAATTAAAAAGTAATAATAATAACCCTTTAAGTACGTTACGCCCCAACATCTACTATAATTACTGAAAATAGTCCAGGATCAGTTTGACTGACTTATTAATTTAGACACCATGTTGATTTATAAATTTCGGTCGGAATAATTTTTGAGAATAAACTTTGGCAGAAAATTTTTAAAACAAGTTTCATTTCTTAGGCAGACTAAATAGTTGTAAAATTTAAATTACCAGTGCTTTCTTTAGACAGAGTCTACAATGTTTTGTTGGTGTACTCATTAATCAAATGACCTTGTGGTTAGAAAACATTTTATGTCCGAATTTTCTTAAAGGGTTTCTTAAGCAATTACGGAGCAAGGGGGTTGGATACTGCCCACTAGACGATGTGCGTTAACTAAACCTTTATTATAAGGCTACTATAACAGTTAAATAATGTAAGTACATATATTTATAATCTCGGAACCAAGACACCCTACAAAAAGGCATTATGGGAGCCGAGACTATAATGTAATGTGTGGGAAGTGTCATCGTTGCATTTTGTATTATAAAATACATATTATTGTGTCAGATGACTCCTCCCCTGTTAGATGGGATTTTATGGGGTGCATAAAATTTAATTTGCAAAAATTTATCTTCTAAGGTAAAACATTTAAAATGATCAAAAATTGAAAACAATTACATCAATAGATCAATAATTCGATAAAATTTAGAAAATATAACATATAACATGGTTATTCTTTAGGCAAAGGAAAAGCCTTTTGTTTGCTGCATTTTCGTTAACCTGTACGGACATTTAAATATCAAGTATTTAAAGTTAACAATAAACAATGATTATGAAACACCCGTTAAAAGTACCTTCCGCAGTATACACTCTATCACTGTTGCATTTCTTACTATAAGCTTAGCATAAACAATATGCTACTGTTTTCCTCTAGGTAAAGGAATAATGTCTTCAATTTCTTCGTCTTCCTTAAAGTAATTTTTTAATTTTTAAAATTTGAATAAACTAAGTTTATTCATCCCCTTAATGACGCTAACTTTGTTAGCGAAACGATCGTCGGGTCTAAAAAACTATTGTGATGAATTGGGTTCTCCAAATTGTACTTATCAGTGCTCATCACAGTTTCCAATCTTCACCCATTGTACAAAGCTAATTTCTATGATTACTGTTTCACAGCAGCACCACCAAGTTGGAGTTTTCCTCAAAGAGAAGCAGTTAAGGAGACCATTAGAAGACATTTAAAGGACGGAAGCAACCCCTCGATAGCTGAATGTGAACTTCTGATTAAAAATTGTCCAGTGTTAAACAAACGAACTCCCCAGTCTCTAAAACCTTACATTTCTAGTAGCAGGAAAAAAGACAGACAGTATGATAAATATTTCTTTTTAGCTATATTAAAATAAAATAACATAAAAATACATCAATGACTATCTATATTACATTTTACAAATTTGCCTACTTTGTACAAATTTTCTTCTACTAAATTCCTGAGTTCTCCACTTTTTCTGCATTTTCTATTTATTTACGACAACTATTTTCACTGATTTCTCACGTTTAATTCAAACCATAACACAAGAATTGTGTTTCATATGTAACTTATGCAAAAGCTTTGGTCATCAGTCATCATAGTTTTGTTAAGAGTTTGAATTATGTTACTTCCATTATGAAAGCAGATCACATGCAATGTATTCAGATCCAGATAACTAACTACAATAATTTTGTTTTCTAGGAACTCAATGTATTACATTTTGAGATAAAACACGTGTGTTTTTAGACAAGACTGTCATAAATACATTTTTATATACAATTTATTTAATTTAAAATAACTGGTAAAAAACTACAACACAACATTTGTCTTTTATCATTTTTCTGCTTTACCACACGGGTGTGATAATTTATGTAGGCAAATAATTTAAAAATAATTTGTAGTCACTTTTTATAATTTTAATATTATTAACGAAGTGCTTCACTGTAAATCTGTCAAGGTAAAGAGAATAAATAATGTATTAATTAAAACATCTTTGTATACTAGCACGCAGACCTTAAAACCGTAATGCTACCTGTTTAAGCGTACAACATAAAACTAACCAGAAAACTTTTATATAACCTACTAAAAAGTGCGGCAACACTGTGAGGTTAGGTCCAGCTACTTCCTTTTGGACATATCATTTTTTATGGCTGAAATGTCCAGCTACTTCCTTATAAACATATATAAATCCCAAGAGAGAAAGGTCCAGCTACTTCCGCATAGACACAAATATATATATATATATATATATATATATATATATATATATATATATATATATATATATATATATATATATAAATTGAAACTGACCCCGGATATGGGTTCTAGGGGTCTTAGATCGCGCTCATTTAAAGAAATTTTTTCAAGATTCAAAAGTCGGCATGTCCCCATTGGTGAGTTTTTCTAAGAAAATTCACTAATAAAATAATTTAGACTGGTGAATGAAAGTTTTTAGGGGAAATAATTTTAATAGAAAAATTTCCATTATGTCTAGTGAAAATTTTTACCCTACGGTGGAAGCTGAATAAAATAAATAGTTTCAATGATTTTGTATGTTAATAGACGACTATTTAGGGTATGTGGTATATGAGGAGCCACTCACTTCAAGAAACTACCCCAACATTTTGAGAACAAATGTCGAAAAATTCGTCGATAATCTGCCAGTTAAAAAATATCGAAGCTGCTGGTATCAACTTGACGGGGCTCCAGCCCATTGTACAGTTAAGGCAGAACTTCATGAGCTTTATGACAATCGTTGGATAAGTCGTTCCGAGTCATGGAATAGGCCTCCGTGGTCGCCTGGTGTTAATCCATTAGATTTTTACCTATATGGCATGTGGAAAAAAAGTTTACAGGCATGTGGAAAAAAAGTTTACAGATCATTAGTGAATTCAATACAAGATAGACAAGAGTTGCCACATTGTGTTACTCAAGCATTTAAAGACTTGAACCCAAATGAAATTAGATCTGCCACGACGAATGTAGTCAACACTTGGAATTGAAAATGCTTCGTAGTAAACGGCCAGCGTTTTGAGTATCTGCTTTAATATTCTCTTTTATAAAGTAATTAAATTTCGTTGTTTTTATTATTTGTTTTTTCATGTCAAATTTATTATCAAAGCAAAATTAATAAATTCATAAGAACCGCGTTTGAACAGTTTTATTCCATTTTTCAGAGTATTTACACCTTGTAAAATAAAATATCCAGATGATAATAAGAGTGACATTGACGTTTATGTCAAACAATTCATGGCACACTTAAAAATCCAATGAGAATAACTTTTTCAACGAACTACCACAAAACATTGTCCATAACGCTAAACTTAGTTGGGTATGTATATAATATACAAAAATTATAGAAAATTTCAGCAGCTTTGCAAACTGGTAATAATATACACTGTGTTTCATTTATCAAAAATATATTTAGTAATTTTTTCAAGTAACGAAAATATCTAGATTTATAAGCCAACTGTATACTCCAACTTAGATTTACCCATATAGTAGAGAGCGTGTATTACCTAACTATACGCCGATTTCGCGTCCTGGTGTCATAGACAACAAATATATCTGCATTTTTGAATTTTATGTTTTTGGGTAAACAATGGAAATTGATGTATATATCAAAATTCTGGACGCAGCAAGTGCGTTATGGTAAGAACTGGTCTGGCACGAATTTTTTTTTAAATTAAGTGCTTATAATTTGTTTTTTTGCAGCATAGAGATCTGACTTTTGGTACATAGCTTACTTTTTATAAATCTATCATAAGTACCAAATTTGGGTACCATAGCTGTGTAATCTTTGGAGATTAAAATTTTTTCCGGAGGAAAATCCAAAATTTTCCCGGAAAACCTCGTCCGATTTTCCTAGATGACGAACTTATTCAATCCACTTAGCAAAAGAAGGCACTTGCCAAGCAAATGGCAAATCTTCCCCCCAGTGACTTTACAAATGCAAGTGTTTCTTTTGTAACTTTACTGCAAGTTTACTGTAGTGAGCTGTTACAAACTTTCTTTATACTTACACATGTTACCTTACAGCAAGCTTCAATTTTAAAAGGGCCTAGCAAAGTTGTAAAATTTAAACTTACATTTGCAACTTATCTGCAATTGTATATATTATATATACAGTGCAAGCTTGTAACTTGGGATAATTCCAATTAATCTACTTTAGCTTTTTTTTTTTCAAAAATGTTCGGAGTCTGATAATATTCTCAGTTACAATCTTTTCAAAAATGTATTATACAATTTGTGTTAAATGTCATTGATAATTTTTGTAAATGACAACCTTAGCTTTTTGTTGACTATTTTTAAGGTACACATCAAGCGATACAAAACCACCAAATTTCAAATTTTTATTATAAATCTTGAGTTGAAAGCAAGAAAAAAATTGTGTAGTTATCAATGAATGAAAATTTTTAATCTGCTGGTTTTCTACAACTTCACATGTAAGAACTTTAAAAATAGTCAACAAAAACGTAGGGTTGATTTAAAGAAATTATCGATGAAGTCATTTTTCAAATATGGTACATACTGTATAGCTTTTTTAAAAGACTGCAACTTGAAATACTAACCAATGTGTCCAAGCATTTTTGAAAAAAAGAAACTGTATTTGATTAACTGAATTTATTTCAAGTTACAAACTAATACTGAATATAGGTATAGGTGTGTTTTGTAAAACTGTAAAAAACGACTTAAGACAATGTTAATTAGCATAAAATCTTTATAATTAAAAAAAATTAAGGACTTACAACACATTTTATTTCTGCTGATAGATAGATATATACACTTTATTGACCATCAAATGTACATGGTGAGTCACTATCTTTATTAGTACCGACTATAGTTACTAGATAGAAATAGTTAAGACACATAGCGAGTGTCCATGTTTAGCCTAAAATGCAGTTCCAGTCAAAACTCAGCAACAAAATAGATAACTTGAATTCGTGATATCGTTATTAATTGACCGATTTCAAAAATTATTGTTTCTAAATGATTACCAATTGCTTTTGATATTGTTTTACTAAATAACTTTTAGTCGTCTAGGAAAACGTGTGAAACACCAATAACAAAAAAAAACAAGTAGCATTACTTATTTTGAAACGCGAGAATTTTTTTAGCTTCGAAAATATGTGGTAACATATAAATGAAATAAAGTCAACATATCAAATACTATTGTGAAAAAAGAAATAAAATGGTGTGTTCATTTCGATTTTAGAGAAAGTTTAATTAAGCAAACGTAAGAATATGCAATGGATAAATCAAGCGCAAGGAAATGAACACAACATCAATGCGAAAATAGCTTAAATATGGCGACAGTCTCTGAAAGTATTCACGCATATGTCTTAACTATCCCTATCGAGTAAGTATAGTACCGTCAATGTCTGTGTACATTCAGAAACACTGAGTTAAAGTAAAGAAAAATTATGACTACAATGAATTACGTATATATAATCAAAGTCTGTGACTAGTGGAACTTGTCTTCCAAAGCTTTTGCCTAAGGCGCTGACACACACAGACATACACTACAAAGAATGAATACAAGTAGTATAATGTAACACTATACACATTAGTTTAGAGCACCAATAAATTCCTTCACGTTGTTTTTTGTTTTATAACATCCACTAGTGCCAACTGTAATCTTGTTAGTGGGAGTACCTTAATAACATTAGGTAGAAAACTGAGAAATTTGATTCCCAAGTAACCGAACATCTGCTTTGTTTTCTCCTTTTTGTGCAACTGTATTTTTAATTCATGCCTGCACCTGGTATTGATGTTGCAAGCTTCATCATTTACTGGATATTTTGAATACATATATTGAAGAAGAGTATGGCTGACAGGGTACCTGAGTATCCCATTGGCCTCGAACACATCAGGGCAGCTTTTTCTTGGACCTACGCACACAATGTCCTTATTGCTCTTTTTTGCATAATAAACACATGTTCCGCTGCTGACGAGTTAACCCCAATGAATGTTCCATATGATAGGATACTGCGACAACGTGCAAAATAAGCAACCCTGGCAACTTGATGGGTACTGTACTGTTCCTTATGATGTCGATTGCTCTGGATAAGCCTCATTCTTCCATAAGTCAATCACATTTAACGTTTTAAAATGAATTGGTCTGACCAGGTAAGACATCTCCAGGCTGCTTCTAAGGACATAACAAAATTCGTATTTAGCAATTAGGTTTTCTTTTTCGTTGAGTATATTTCATAAAAAGAATCAAAAATATAAATGCAGCCATATTATAATAATTCACAAATAGCGACATATCAAAATTAAATTATGCTACAGAAAAGTGACTAATTTTATTGAATTCACACATATATTTAGTATATAGCTGTTTTAGGGATTCTTAATTCTTACCTGACATGTTTGTCGATATACTCCATGTTTCATTATCTACACTCCAGACAACGAATTACTTAATTACCCAAAATTCAAACAATTCAGGCTACAATAAGATTGTTCAATCTTTAAAACTTCCAGAAAAATAAATAGACATAGATCAAATAACAGCTTATGATGATATACATATAAACAACAATCCGCCATTAATAATTCATGCCGGGCACATTGTCAGAGTTAGTTCGCTGTTGGCGTTGGTGTTGCTATTGGACGACGATGACATACGATCGAACATACACGAACTCGAAAACGTAGGAAATACAAATAAATGTTTACAAATTAAAACAAACTTTCAGAAACATTACAATTGTAACTTTACGTGAGCTTACAAATGGAGAAAAACAACAAGCGACCAAGAATATATTACATTTGAAAGTTATGTTAAAGTTTCATTTGTAAGTTTGCATTGGTTTTTTGGCTGCAAACATTTAGAAATGTTGCAAACTTAACTTGCTTAATGGTAAATTATCTAACGTTGCGGTAAGCATTTGTAAGTTACCATGCTTAGTGGGATTAAAATCGGCTCAAAATATTTTTGGTTTATCGGTGTGATACACACACACACACACACAGATATATATATATATATATATATATATATATATATATATATATATATATATATATATATATATATATATATATATATATATATATAACATAGAAATGTTTTCAAAATTCACAAGTCGGATCTCCCCAATAGTGATTTTTTGTACGAAAATTCGCAAAATTGTAGGTACAGGTACAGGTTTCGCAAAGTTGTTAGGAATTGTATAGACATTCTGCAAATAAAATAATATATAGGTTTTTAATTTAAAATATCAAAGTAGGTATTACTTTCTAGTAGAACTGGTAACGTTGCATTATATAATATATTTGAGATGGAAATGCAATGCTTGTTTGTTAAAATTGGTTTTATCGTTACTTAGTTACACTTCGTTCGACCAACTTGTTTTAAATTTAATTTAAATTTTTAGAACTTAATTTTTAAGCTGTTACAAGATTTGCGGCAAGATATATATGTATATATATATATATATATATATATATATATATATATATATATATATATATATATATATATATATATATATATATACAGGGTGAGCCACGGTGGATGGAGTATTAAAAGTATATAGAGAACGAATCAACCGATTGCTTTGAAATTTTGTTTACGGATGTAACGGAGTATGATCTCTCGACCAAAAATATTTTTGAAAATGCAGTGTTGCCACATATACGTAAAACTGGCACCATCTTCGTAATTTTAAATGGAACACCCTATATATTTTTGCATTTTTTGAATTGTCGTCTCTTTTTGAGTAACTTTTGTTGATATTTTCCTATACCTATCTCAAGTCGTTTTCGAGATAATAATTATTTTCTGAATTTATTACCAAAAATTTGACTTTCATTAAATCGTGTTTTCTCCTACCGACGAAGCGATTTAAAGATAATTTTTTAGCTACGGTTAGGCAAGGTCTAGGGGCATCTCCTCCATTAATCAAATCTTTAGAATATCATACAGGGTGAGTTAGAGAACGCTTTCTATAAGTGACTCGGAGAAATGCACGAAAGTCATTTTTTTTAAATAGAACGCCCTGTATATTTTCACATTTTTTGGATCGCCTTCTCTTTTTGAGTAACTTTTGTTAATATTTCCCTATACCTATCTCAAGGCGTTTTCGATTTATGGTCACTTTTCTCTAACCTATCCAAGATTATTGGTCTTTTTGTATATCATAATGGGTGGGCCATGAAATTTCTATTTTGTCAATTTGACATGACAACAGACATGCTGTTTATCTAAATAAATTTGACGTTAGTGATATTTACATTCAATTTGAATAGCTATAGCACAAATATGGCAGAAAATAATTATACAAACACAGTTTTAATGGATTTGTTTATTATTCATGGACAGTGCAATAAGATTATCAGCAGAACTTGTAGAAGATTTAATGATAAATATCCGAATTTGCCGCAGATGAATAACAGAAAGTTTCTACGAATTCATAGGAATTTTATAAATTTTGGTTCGTCGTTATGAGAACAATAACACTATCAGTATTTGGAAAAACTAATACCTAATCAGCGATAATAGTAAAAAAGGCCAAGTAGCAATAACAAATAATACCAATGACAGTAATAAATATGTATAAAAATCTTAAAACTATAATAATTGTTCGAAATGTTGACTGTTAACTTCCAGACACTTTTGTATACGATGATGCACGGCGTTTGTTGTAGCAGCTCTTATTTCAGCGGGGTCCAAGTTTTCAATCTCTTGAATCACTCGACGTTCTAATTCTGCCCTGTTGTGGACTGGAGTTTTATAAACTCGATCTTTAAGAATACCCCAAAGATAAAAATCTAACGGGGTAAGGTCAGGGGACCTCGCAGGCCAGTTACACGGTCCCAAACGTCTGATCCAACGGTCATCGAAAAGCCGGTCCAACTCCATACTAATTTCGGATGTACAATGTGCAGGAGCCCCGTCGAGTTGATACCAACAAGTTCTATATGTTTCAATTGACAGATTATCAAGGAAGCCTTCCACAATTGTTCTAATTATATCTAAATATTTTCTGGAATTCAATTTTTCGTCATATATGTAATATTTTATTTTGTCATCCAATAACATACAAAAAACATTTAAACTAAAATTGACTGGAAAACCAGCCTCTCTAGTAACGTGGGGGTTGTCTGTGGCCCAATAGTGACGATTTTGTGTGTTACAAATCCCCTCCCTAGAAAATTTGGATTCATCAGTCCATATCATTTTCTTTAAAAAATTGGGGTCCTCTTGCATACGCACAACTAACATTTCACACAACTCTATTCTCTGTAGATAATCCTGAGGCGTGAGAAATTGAACTCTTGTAAATTTATAATTATGCATTTTATGATTTACTAGTATTCTTCGAATGGATGAATATGGCAATCCTAAATCCTGTTCAGCACAACGTATGGAATACTGGGGATTCGCATGAAAATACGCTAGCACATTGATTTCATTTACCTCGTCAGATGTCACAGGTTTGGGTAGATTTCTTGCATCTCTTAACGACGCACCAGATTTTATAAAATTCCTATGAATTCGTAGAAACTTTCTGTTATTCATCTGCAGCAAATTCGGATATTTATCATTAAATCTTCTACAAGTTCTGCTGATAATCTTATTGCACTGTCCATGAATAATAAACAAATCCATTAAAACTGTGTTTGTATAATTATTTTCTGCCATATTTGTGCTATAGCTATTCAAATTGAATGTAAATATCACTAACGTCAAATTTATTTAGATAAACAGCATGTCTGTTGTCATGTCAAATTGACAAAATAGAAATTTCATGGCCCACCCATTATGATATACAAAAAGACCAATAATCTTGGATAGGTTAGAGAAAAGTGACCATAAATCGAAAACGCCTTGAGATAGGTATAGGGAAATATTAACAAAAGTTACTCAAAAAGAGAAGACGATCCAAAAAATTTGAAAATATACAGGGCGTTCTATTTAAAAAAAATGACTTTCGTGCATTTCTCCGAGTCACTTATAGAAAACGTTCTCTAACTCACCCTGTATGATATTCTAAACATTTGATTATTGGAGGAGATGCCCCTAGACCTTGCCTAACCGTAGCTAAAAAATTATCTTTAAATCGCTTCGTCGGTAGGAGAAAACACGATTGAATGAAAGTCAAATTTTTGGTAATAAATTCAGAAAATAATTATTATCTCGAAAACGACTTGAGATAGGTATAGGAAAATATCAACAAAAGTTACTCAAAAAGAGACGACAATTCAAAAAATGCAAAAATATGTAGGGTGTTCCATTTAAAATTACGAAGATGTTGCCAGTTTTACGTATATGTGGCAACACTGCATTTTCAAAAATATTTTAGGTCGAGAGATCATACGCCATTACATCCGTAACCAAAATTTCAGAGCAATCTGTTGATTCATTCTCCATATACTTTTAATACTCCATCCACCGTGGCTCACCCTGTATATATATATATATATATATATATATATATATATATATATATAGCTTTTGTCTTCTGCTTGTAATCAGAATTCTCCTTTCAAAATTTGACTAGGTATTCATATTGTGGATTTAAATAGAAATATTGTAATGCGCTAGGTTTAATATTACACACGAATTTATAATCAACCTTCCTATTTTAGATGAAAGAAATAAGCTTTTATTGTCAAGTTGTGGGATGGCGTTGATGGGAATGAGAAGATTTTGAGCTTAAATCAAAAATGGCCGTTAGACAACAAAAATGCATCCGAATTAAGCATTTTGCAAGAATAAAGGCGTATCAATTTAGGCGTATCAATATATAGGTTGTGATAGCATATTTGAAACGTCGACAACGATTAATTATTTCGATAATTATTATTCGACATTGAATTAAGATATTTACAGCTTATTATAAGCAGACATAAAAATTCACAAAAAATGTTCAAAAGTGGTTTACCTTCATGGCCACGTAAATCATTGTCCATACAATTATAGTTGTTTATTATTGTTTATAAAGGTGCCACAATAATAAGATCGCGTAAAATTGTGATTTATATAAGTTCTCTCTAAAGTGCTGAAAGAACTCCTAATTCATAATTCTGTGGAGAAATAGAAGATGCTTTGTGTTACAACTTTTATATATATATATATATATATATATATATATATATATATATATATATATATATATATATATATATATATATATATATAAGATACACAGGTTTAGTTAGGGATCCCCTAACGTAGTCTTTTTCCAGAATGCTTTAAAAGAATACATCAAATATTGTGATTAAAATTTTGTGTTATGTTGAAATTTAGTAGGTACCATACAGGCTGTTAATTATCTTTTCGGCGTAGTGTCATATTTGAACCTTTTCTTTAATATCCGCAAGCCAGTAACTATTTAATGCAAAAATTCTAATGTAAAAGGTCATAAGAGATGGGTACTTAGTACCAAAATAACTCGACCTAATTTATATAACCCATATGGGAAACTTCCACCCGTATCGAGATACCATATATGATTAAATTGGATTAACTTTTGATTCTCTTTTTTTTCTCTCACCGCTTTTTTAAAAACATAATATGTGTATAGGCTGTTTGTAATACATTATCAATATGACCCAAAGTGAAAAAAAATCGGTTTATTGAATACCCATGGTAGAGAATAAAATATTAGAGGTAATTCGTTGTATTAAAGTAAGTGCGTTATAGTAGTGAATTTGCATAATAATTGTACACAATTTGTAAAATATACTATTAAAACTAATTCTTTAACTTTAAATGGACCTTGGATATCGGTTTTAAAGTCCCACTTAGCGATTATTTGAAAAAATGTGTATTTTATCTGCTGCTAAACAAAATATTTTTACGAAAATTTTCTACCACAATTTATATATATATATATATATATATATATATATATATATATATATATATATATATATATATATATATATATATATATATATATATATATATATATGCATGTATGTATGTATGCATGCATGTATCTATGTATCACACCGATAACTCAAAATGGAATGGGCCGACTTTGATTAAATTTGGTGCATACTTTTCTTTTGCAAGTGGCTTGGATAGGTTCGTTAGCCAGGAAAATTGGCCAAGGTTTTCCCGCAAAATTTTGTGTTTTCTTTCTAGAAAAAAAATTTATTTCCGGAAATAACAAAGTAAGGGCAGCTAAATTTAGTTTGAAAGTTTATATCATTATAGGTAAACTAGCTACAAAAATTTAGCTCTGTAGGTTGAAAGACAAAAAAGTTATGTGCATTTAAAGCAAAATAAATTGAGGTTTTGCTCAAAACGTCAGTCGGGATTTAAAACGTCAAAATTGGAAACAATTAGGCAAAGAACCTAAAACTAATATGAGCTATGGAAACAAAATGCCTAAAGAAGAATGTTTTACAAAGCATGAAGTCTTAGCTTCAACCGTCATGGTCCTTCATTTTACTAAAATGTTTCCAAAAAATTCATTTCAAATAGACCCTTTCTCTGATGTTTTGGCAGTAGTCTTAGCTATAGAGTTTATCGTTTAATGGTATATAATTTTTATCGAATTTTCTTAAAAAATCAATAAAGCTCAATTTATCCGTTATTATACAAGATACGAAAAAAATGTATACATTAATTATAGGATGTCTTGAGCTACATCTTCAAAATATTTCTAGGATCACAGGATGGCCCATAAGTCGTTGGTGATACGAATTATCTTTTTTTTTAATCGAACACGCCTTATGCTATTGCATTTTTGCATTTTCCATCGAAATATAATGCATGTTTGTAAGAAAAGAAATTCGGGACGCAGCAAGTGCGTTATGGTAGAGAATCTTTTTTAAATGCTTTAACTTTGAATAGCTCAATTTCCTATTAACCTATAAGGTTAACCAAGAGACCAGTTTTTTCGGGAACACTTTAAGTTTACTTTCGGAAATTTTTGCACATTTTCAAAGTTATTTTGGTTAAACATGGCACCTTGTTTCTACTCTATTGGTTATACTGGTAACCAAATTTGATGCCTGCTTTCTTAAAAAAACATACACATTTGCTATTAAAAACATTTTTATGAAAATTTATTACCATTTCGCACTTGCTGCGTCCAGACTTTTGTTGTTTATTGTTTGCAAAACCTGAATGAGTTGACTAAAACAAAACGATCCAAGCAGTAAATAAGGAAAAATACCTGCCATGTTTATAATTATTTTTTTCTGGAAAACTTTTGTAACTTTAATGACATTTGTAACACAATTTTTTTAAAGGCACTTGCAGTAATTACATATTATATCTAAGACCAAATTTTAATTTTCTAGCTCTATACAAAATATAAATTTTTCAAATAATCGCCAACTGGGACTCTAAAACCGATCTCCAAGGTCCATTTAAATTTAAAGAATTAGTTTTAATAATATATCTTACTAATAGTGTACAATTCTTATGCAAATTCACTACTATAACTGACTTGCTGCGTCCCAAAATTTTTATTTATAGTATACATTGGCATGCTAAAATTAACTGCGTTTGAAACTTTGTCCTGGTATTAGGAAATAAATGGTCCAAGGTTGACATTACACAGTTCTTAGTTGATTGTACAGCTCTATCTATTATATGTTGTGTAAACTAGATCTGTGACACCATACTACCTGGTCCTGCACCGAGAGGGCGTCCCTGTCGCATCTCTCTCACAACGCTGTCCAGGCTGATAACCTGCGACAACCTGCATTGCTTAGATTTTCATCTACGACCTATTTGAATAGCATGGCAATACATATAACGTCATCTGTCTTTGTCCGACATTTTGGATATTGCAGTACAAAATCTGAAGGGATGTCCAGGATTATTTTATTATTAATTTCGAATAACTTTATTTTCCTTTAATAAATCGACTTGGAAATTAGTACACAACCACGTCTGTCTATGTTCTCTTACGTTGTAAATATTAATTTCAATCACTTGCAAAATTTGAGAGATATTGCGTTTTAAAAAATCTTTTTTAATTTTTTACTAAGAAAAATTGGCTGTTAAGATTTGATGAATATATATATATATATATATATATATATATATATATATATATATATATATATATATATATATATATATATATATATATACAGGATGATTGCTGAGAAGTGCTCATTTAAAGTTTATGACCTTCTCATCCGATTTGAGAGCTTCAGGAAACGAACAGTATCCTAGAAATTATGCTATCTAGGTATAGGACATAGTTAATAGAAGTTGCAGAGCTATGTATGTAAAATGCTTTGGAATAGAAATATATAGAGTGTTCTATTTGAAAAAATTAAGTCATACCCGCTTGAATTTTCATATTTTGTCTGGCTATAAGCGCACACCCTGTATAAAAAAGTATATTTTCATTTCAATGATTTTGCAAGACATAATTACCAGCAAACTGTTGCCCAAAAATATATTTTCTAGATTTACATTTTACAAAGATACATTAAATTATAAAAAGAGCTGCGATAACGAATATTTTTCAAAAATCCCCAACATTTCAAAAACTAATAACGTTAGGTGCAGAGAGTACTATATAAAATCTATATCAAATTGAATCGCCATTCTGAAAATGCAAAAATTTACAGGGTGTTTCATTTAAAATAACGAAGTTGGTAAAGACTTCTGGTATAACCGGAAGTGCTAGGGTAGTGCAACTATATTACTCTAAATGGAAATATTGTATAATGGCAGAACACACATTTTTAGCTCTCAAATCCGATGAGAAGGTCATAAACTTCTAATGAGCACTTCTCAGCAATCACCATGCATACATATATATATATATATATATATATATATATATATATATATATATATATATATATATATATATATATATATATATATATATATATATATATATATATATATATATATATATATATATATATATATATATATATATATATATATATATATATATATATATATATATATATATATACAGGGTTTTTCACGATAGCCGTGCATTTGAAGTTTATGAAGTTCCCTGATATCCTAAATTTTCAAATTTTGACAGCGGTCACAATTCGTAATTGTCTTTAATCTAAAATATTTTCAAGGTCACATTACTTCCGATTAGACCGGAAGTAGTAGACTTTGGTAATTTAAATAGTATTCCCCATTTTTCAATACATATCCGAATTCTCCATAAAATGTTGTGAAGATTTATATTAAGCTTTCCTATCCCTATCTTCAACTGTTCCAAAGATATTGTGATTTCTCTGTATTTCGGTGATTTTGCAACCTTATTTATAATAATATGTATTTCACATGTTTTTAAAGATAAAAGGCTCGAATTTAGAATTTCGTTACTTGTGGGAGGGAGCTTTCATATTATGTGCTTTAAATTTACCTGTGTCATACAGAGTGTTCTAAATTCAGTTACTAACTTAGACATTTTCGACGTGGTAAAATATTTTTTTTCAAATAGAGCACCCTATATATTATTAACAATTCCAGTTCTAAATTTAATTCTACACCGGTTTGATATAAGTTTTTCTATACCTATCTTCAATATGTTGCTTGTTATTAGCATTTTTAGGTAACAACCTCCTCTTCTAAAGGGTACACGTTAGACTACACAACACATGCAGCTGTGATTGTCAGTCAGATAACAAAAGTGATATGATTTCATAAAAATATTTAATGTAATTATTTAAAAAAAATTAAAAACAAATATTAACAATAAACAAAAAACTGAACAAGGACAAAAAAAGTTAATTCAAATTTAAATGCTACGATCACTATAAATGTTCTATGTGACCACCATCTTGGTCAAGGCACTGCAACATTCTACGGTTCATCTCACTTGTAGTAGCTCTTTTGATTTCATTAGGATCGAAATCTCTAAAAGCTATAATTACACGATTTAAAAGATCCTCTCTACTTTGCATTGTTGTGTCATACACTTGACTTTTTATACGCCCCCAGAGATAAAAATCGGCAGGCGTTAAATAAGGAGAGCGGGGAGGCCATCTCCAAGGACCGTTGGGCCCAATCCATCAGTCTTCAAATAATTGCATTAAGTGCCAGTAAACTTCACCAGTGGAGTGGGCAGGCGCGCCGTCTAGCTGATACCAGCAGCTTTGCCTTATATATAGTGATAACCTTGCCAGAAAATTACGAACAGATCCCCTTAATAGTTCCTAATGAAAATTCATCTAAAAGTTACTAGCGTGCGGACAAAAAAACCAGGGGTACAAATGTGATACAGTGTATAATAAAAATTGACGCACTGTATATTACCATATTTCTGGAAATACTCGTTTGTCTTTAATAATAGCATTACAATCTTTGCAAGCTTTCCCAAGTCAAAAAGAACTGTTGTATGACGACTCCTTTAAATAACTGTATCTCAAAAGATATTGACATTTTAGTTTCGTTGTTACATCATACCTTCTATAGCTGCAGTAACAATGGTAATATGTTATTAGTACCTACATATGTTATAAATTTTATTTTGCGCTTAACAAATAAACTTATCGTTTAGAGAAGAACACATTTCAATAATAATTTACACATAATATAACGTCCAAATACTTATCCCCATGCTCATTATTGCCACTCAGATGAGTAACAACTTATAATCCTCTCTTAAAACCGGTTACACCTTTAGGACATTATCCGACAAAAAAGCCAGAGAAAAATTCTGTATATTTCATGAAACTATTTTTACCAGCTAGTGAAACCACCATCAATGAAATGAACTGAAATAAATACATAAACTCCGGCCAGATGCCCAATGAAAGTTGCTCAAATTGGTACATATATAGGTATATATAATAAAATAAGACAGTTGAATATGATAAGTAATAAATATTGGGCGACTAAGGCAACTAAGTTTTTGCTTAGTTCCTGATTTCTTTTTTAGGTACCTATAATACTAATAATATTTGGTGAAAACTTCACAGAAGATATATTATTACTACTAGATATATACTTATATTTGTTTATTTGCAAATAAAATTGTACATTATTCTCAAAAAAAGATGTGCCTGTACTTTTGTTGACATAGATTTCTAGAACATTCTCTTGCAAAAGTCAAAATATAAGAATAATTTTATTTGATGTCACCTAGAATTTTGCTTTCACGATTTTTTGAGGTTTTTGTGTGTATGTGTATATATAGTGCACAGCAAGAATGGTTCTCAGGCGGAAACCCTATGTTTAAGCTTAAAAAACTCCCACTGTAAGGTTTTAATCAATATTTTTTTGCCATGCTTTACTTAATAATTTTGTTGACAAATCAGACGTTAATATAAAAAGGTTAATCTAACAAACAAAAAAAGATTTGTAGAAAAATTACTCTTGGTGATATCAGTGACTACCAAAAAGTCGTAGCAAGTGCGTTAAAGTAGCGAATGGTCATCAAAAATTTTCAACGACGAAAAATCCTTGAAAAGTAAAAAAAAATATCTCCGAAAACAATAAATTCATTTTGATAAAATTCCGTACACGTGTTTCCTTTATAAAGTTCTTGTTACATACCAAAGTTGTACTCTATTGACTGAGAGCAAATTCATTTACTAAAATTTGAAAAAAGTTGATGAAAATACGCTACCATGACCCCGGGTGTAGGTTCTAGGGGGCCTAGTTTGTGTTCATTGAAAAAAATTGTATCAAAATTCAAAAGTCTGTATCATCTCATTAGATAATTTTTTCTACGAAGATATCCAAAAAGATAAACAGCTAAATTTGCAGAATCAAATAAAAATATTTTTCGATTTTGCTAATGAAAATTTGCTGAAACAAATCAGTGTAGATTCATTATCAAATATTATTTATGCAAATAATTATGTAATTTAGATGATCCATATGTATGACAGTTTCTTGCCAACAGTGCTAGGCTACTTTAAAATTAAAATTAAATACCACAAAATATGCAAGTTATAGAGATAAAAGTAGTTCATTGTGTAAATGAACATATAATTATTGACCAGGTGCAAATTCAGCAAGTATAGGATATACCATGAATTATAATTCCATTTTTGATGTATGTTTTTAGTGAATTTTCTTTTAAAAATTCACTAAGGAAGAGATCCCGACTTTTGATTTTTTTAAAAATGTCTTCAAATAAGCGCAAACTAGGCCCCATATTCAGGGTCAGTTTCAATGTTTATATATATATATATATATATATATATATATATATATATATATATATATATATATATATATATATATATAAACATTGAAACTGATACACACCGATAACTCAAAAAATGTTCGGCCAATTTTGACAAAATTTGGTACATTCCTTCCTTTTGCAAGTGGCTTGGAAAAGTTCGTTATCCAGGAAAATCGGCACAGGTTTTCCTGGAAAATTTTGTGTTTTCTTTCGAAAAAAAAAATATATCTCCGAAAATAACAAAGTAAGGACAACCAAATCTGGTACACTGGTTTCTGTAATATAGAGTATCCTACGTACCAAAATTAAGATCTCTATGTTAAAAGACGAAAAATTAGAGGTAAATTAATTTTTAATTAATTAAATCTGATTAAAGAAAGTTAAAACATCAAAATTGATAATTATGGTAGGAGTACGGATGTGAGTGAAAAATACGACAAGAAATGACTAACAAGCTCCTAGATATGTGTCTCAGTTGTTATTTTGTTCATTTCGTTAAAATATGAGCAAAAAATCCATTGTAAATAAAAATTGTTTGGTGTAAATAGTAAAGACCTTAGACAATTAACATAGGTACTAGAGCATATACCTGTTAGTATATACATGTCGACTGTAGCCGAGTGGGCTAAGCCCTGTACATTGGATAATCGACTCCTACATGACGAGTTCTAATCCTAGTTAGTGACTTAACTTTTTATTATTATTTTTTTTAGTCTCATTTCACTTTACCGTTATCTGATCAGATTGTTGTTATTCCGATGAATTTTTTAACGAGTTTTTGCATAAAAAATTATTAAATAAAGAGGAGATGAAAGTTTTAAGACAATTTGAATAGCATATCTGGTTGTTTGTTCTTCCCCTAACTTAGTGAAACCATTCCATATTTAATAGAGTCGTAGACTTTTCCCGTGGCTTCACAAGTGCGTGTATTATTGAACTTTCTTAATCTTGTTGGATATCTGCCGATAAATGTATACTTGTATTACCTACCGCCTGTCATCCATGAATATTCAAATTTCGGCCTAAAGTGTAGCAAATGTAATAAAATGCTTTCCGAAAACATGTATACCTCGAGTTTTCAAAGCAACTAATACTTATTATATTTTATTACATCCTTAACCAGTTTAAACTAGGTACATATTATAATTATTGTTGCTTTATTAAATCAGTGAATAACATGTATCACTTGATAGTTTCATCAGACTACTTACTATGAAAACAAGTCTTTTTACGTAAGTACCAAATAAAAGTGTGGTGTGCTTAAATGTGCTCTTAAAAACAGCAGTTCTATTCTATTCTATTGTTGCTTTAATTAAATCAGTGAATAACATGTATGACTTAATATTTTCATCAGACCACTTACTACGAAAACAAGTCTTTTTACGTATTACGTAAAAGTGTAGTCACCTTAAATGGTCTCTTAAAAAACCTGCAAAGTTCTATATAATTATTTGGAAAAAAGTGGATCGCAAACTCACTATTTGAGTAAACGTACAGATATCACGCGAAATTGATAATCGTCATATTTTATTACATGCTTAACCAGTGTAGACTAGTTACATATTATAATTAATGTTGATTTAATTAAATCAGTGAATAACATATATGACTTAATGTTTTCATCATACTACTTACTATAAAAACAAGTCTTTATACGTATCACTTTAAAGTGTGGTGTGCTTAAATGTGCTCTTAATAAACTGAAAATTTCTCTATAATTATTTGGCTTAAAGTGGGTCGAAAACTCACTATTTGAGTAAACGTATGAATATCACGCGATCATGGTAGACGAATTCCTGTCGGTTTACATCAGTTATGGCAACATGTAATTACCTTTTAGGTATGTTAAACTGCAATCCATGGCCTGTTCCACAATTAATTTTACTGGAGGCTATCACAGACATTTAGTTTCATCTAAAGCTGCATGTCAATTGGCAAACAAATTTGTACGAACAAGGGGTATTTGGGAATTATAGAGACTATAAGTGCATCTTAAATATCCTATGTTACCACCATGTATTTTTTATCGCCAGTAGTCTCACAATACGTAGTATTTCACAGTCTGCTTTACAGATATTAGCTATAAACATTAAACCCTTCTAATTGAAAAAAGGTAGTCTTACTTTTAATTTACTTTTATATTTAACGACTGTTTGGCAAATGCAATAATTCTGAAAAAGAAAGAAACTATCATCAGGTACAAAACTTTGTGATCAATCTGTGAGACCATTCCATATTAAATACCAAGGGGCCCCAAACTCTTGAGAATAAGGCTCTAAAACGGGAGTCGAAACGTCGAGGTATAAATAATCTTGGACGCGCATCAACCTGAAAACCTGATATTTTTCAAAACCACAGAAGCCTTCCTGAATATATATATATATATATATATATATATATATATATATATATATATATATATATATATATATATATATATATATATATATATATATATATATATATATATAAGTATAGTACCTATGCTCTTCTTACCCTTAATTTCCATATCTTTATATATTGATATCCATTGTGTGTGAGGTTATTTCATATTAATTTTTAAGTATCGTAAAATATAATTTTAGTTGATTTTTTCCTATCATCATTTTAACATTTTTAAATTGCCGTTTTTGTTACGAAACAGTAAGGTTTTTTGCATAAAACAGTAAGTCAGGTATCGAGTCATAAGATTCAAATCCAAATTTATAAGGTATTGGTTTTTTAAATGCTCAAAACTTTTCCCTAAAATGTTTTAAAAGCAGTCCCTGAAAAATATTTGGTATCTTCTTCCCTTCCAAATATTTCAACTATAAATTTAACCGAACGCACATTGGTAAATATTTATATTAATTTCAGTGAGAGGCACTAAAAATGGAGAACATATTATTAATAATAAAAGACTAAAAGTTTTACCACACCTAACCCATTGGCAGAGGAATCTGTATTTTCAACAACTTTAAAAGTAAAAGAATTATAAAAAATGTTCCTAATATTTGTAAAAAAATCTGATTATACATTTCAACGATTTTTTGGGTTTTAGTGAATTTTCTCAAATAAAAAAAATTCACTAGTTGTGAGATCCCGACTTATTTTTTTTTAAATGACCGCGAACTAGGACACGCAGAACCTATATTCGGGGTCAGTTTGTATATATATATATATATATATATATATATATATATATATATATATATATATATATATATATATATATATAAAGTATCGACAACTCAAAAAGTAATAGGCTGATTTTGATTAAATTTGGCAGATACCTTCCTTCTGTAAGTGGCTTCGATAATTTTGTTAGACAAAGCAATCTGATCAGGTTTTCTGGGAAAATTTTGGGTTTGTGTCTTTACCAAAAATAACAAAGCTATGGTAACCAAAATAGGTATTAACGTTATAAAAAGTAAACTGTATAACAAAATTCAGCTGTCTACGTTACAGGCAAAAAGTTATAAGCATTAAAAAATGTTTGGCGCCAGATCATTTCTATGAAATTTCACTACCATAACGCACTTGCTGTGGCCAGACTTTGGATATTTTTCCTTTATACTTAATTAAAAATCAGTGAAAGATAGGCTTTTAATTTTACGGATGCTTAAGCTAATAAAGAAATTATTTTAATGCCTTATTTTTATAACTTTATATATATATATATATATATATATATATATATATATATATATATATATATATATATATATATATATATATATATATATATATATATATATATATATATCCTTTCCCTATGTATTATTTTCAAATTTTAGGTGTAAAGTTAAACCTGCAGTTAGGGTACTTTACACACAAATTTTCATGCGGTTCAAATATTTAAAAAAAACATAGGTACATTTGAAACAGAAAGAGGGTTTATTAATAAATTTAGAACTTATAAAGAAACAAAAGTATCAAAAACAGCAACCCTTTGCACTTAACAATAAAACAACCTGAAGACATTTTTCATGGAAACATAATAAGAGGTTTTACAGATTTTTAACAAAATAATGTATTAAATTTATTTATTTTTTTCTAGCTCGCAGACTATGAGGACCTCTTTTCGTGGTTAAATTAGGATCAAAAATACTCTAACATATCGGGGCTATTTGACCGTTTTCATCTCTTCATGAACTTTGTCACGGCACTAATTTAAGCACCTGTAAAGTTTACACAGATCATATTAGCAGAAAGATCCCTCATGCAAAAAATAAGAAATTCACCAACATTTTAATTGACCTCTGGTGGCTTCATTACATTCTTTAGTCTTTTTCTTCCACTAAGCACCGCTAATACTTTTTCTTCCTCCTCTTTATTTTGCTGAATATTTTCTTATTATCAAAATCATTATGTGACTGATCGATTATGATTTAAATTGGCTCACGATCTTCCTCATTCTCATCAACACTGACCTCTGCACTGTTCTTTGATTTTAAAGAATTCGATAAATGGCGAGCAACCCCGAGTTCATTAACATCTATCGCAGTAAGATTTTTCCGGTCTCTACGCTTAGATTCTTCCTCGATCACTGGGTTTAATTTCTGTCACTTCGTTGCGAAGCTTTTACAGGCGCAGCAAAAACTAGTTCTCTAAAGCTATCGAATGAAGGATGAAAGGACGGGGTAAATATAATGGAGAAATATCTGTTGGGTAGATACCTGTCTTCCTAAGCTCTGAAAACAAAATTTTCCCTTTGATCTGGTTAAATTTCTGCCAGCAGAGACTTCAGTCCCCTTGCAAATATTCGTTTAAGTAAAATAAGACACCCACGACTAGGACCTGCTTCCTTCTAAAGCTCTAGGAATTTTCCTGCAAGTTGCTTTTAATGGGTGAAAGAAGGCGACGTTAAGCGGTTGAAAAAATGTGTGTTATTTAAGGGAAGGCAAGTAAATTTGATTTTATGAATAACTATAATCACAATTACAACAATAATATAACAAAACAATAACAGAAATAAAGCAGACTCAATACAAGGAAAATATAGACACACATTAGCTCAGTAAGTAATATATCTGATTACAACCTTTTAAAAAACATATCTAGATTTATTTTGTGGACTTATTCAATTACGAAGAAGAAATTCCAAGAAAGGGGACGCCATTAAGTCAGTCTGCTCATTTAACACAAGATAGCTTTCGTGTGTATGTGCTTTTTTACTTCTAAAGCTTCAAAAAGGTCTAGTTTTCGCTCATCATAACACAAATGTAGTAGGTTTATGCGGTTATTTACTGTGGGTCTATGTCAATAATATGTTTTGCAAATGTAGATTTGTCAACGTGTTTGTTTTTAAATGCAGAAATATGCTCTTCGTTTCTGGTGTTGAAATTTCTAGAAGTTTGACGGATGTACATTGAGCTACAATGTGTACAAGCTAATTTACAAACTCCAGTTTTTGTCAAGAAACAAGATTTTTCTTTCACGTTAAGTAACAAATCACGTGTCAAATTGTACGATTTATAAGCAACCTTTGTATTTGTACAGGTATTTAAAATTTTTAAGATGCTTTCTTAAATAGTTCCAACATAAGTTATCGAAACATACTTTATTTTTTGTCTCTTATATTTGCATAAATTGAATTAATTGATAATTTGTATTCTTTTCTCTCTATCGTTTTATTTATTATTTTAGCAGAGTAGCCAGTATTAAATGCTATTTGCCTAATTATTATTGAAATTTCTTTTTCTAAATTGTTTTCATACATAGCTATTGAAAATGCACGATGTATCATAGAATGATAGGCTGAGAGCTTTTGTGAAAAAGGGTGACATGAATCGTATGGTATGGTTGTGTCTGTGTGAGTTAGTTTCCTATATTATGAAAAGTTTAATTAATTATTTTCTAGTTTTTAATGGGTTAATCTAAAAAATTATACAACTATTACCTTCTTTTTCTAATGTAAACTTAATATTTGTATGAAGGTTAAAGAAGATTTGAACATAATAAATTTGATTCAAGTTATGCAAAACATTTATTAAATGAAAATCAGCAATTTAGCGATGATTTACACTGTCTAAAATTAGGTACAAAAGGTTTTAAATTAAACTTGTGCAAAACAGTGGAAAGTAATAAACAAAACAAAAATTGAGGAAATTTACTAGCTCAAATTGACTAAACTAACAATAGCCCATCATTACTCATATTTCCACGAAATAATTAAGCAAGGGGAGTTTGCCGACTTGCAGTATGCCTTCATAAAAACAAGGAGTTCCGAGCGGATTTCCCCAATATACCCTCATTAGTTTACCTAAAAAGCCAGTAACGTCTCAATTATTCTTACAAAAAATATTAATTGAACACTGAGTAGATATTCCGAATGGTAAAATCGTATATTCGTTCAGTATTTGATGAAGCTGATAACTTTAAGGAAACTGCAGTCGTACATACAATATACTACATAATAGTGTAAATCAATTTGTTTGTTTATAATACAGCACAAGTCTAAGACTTATTGTATTTACATAGTGTATAATTTTTGCCAATAAAAAATAATAATAATAATCTAAGTTGACAATGGATTTACATCAAGTATCGGCCTCCACAATATCATAGTTTTACGCAACCTACATGAAATGTAATAATGTAATTCTACAGAAAAACTCTTCCGTTTCTAGATCCATGCAAACCTTTAGGCATTGCCAATAGTTTGCAAACATCTGGAGAAAACCATGTTACTTTTCCCGCTTATCATGACGTCTCTTCTGTTGCATCAGACAGTTTGTCTTCTGAAAGATTAGGTATCTCGTTTAAAATGAATATTATCCATTAATCGTGTTTAATTTGCGTTACAGTGATTCTACGTGTATCATATTAGTCTTAATTATATTAACAAATTTATCAAAAGAAATATAGCATATACACATACTTGTGTGAAGTGCTTTTTGTGCAAAGCAAAATATCAAAATCATTGTGCTTTAATTTCTTTGAAGTTTGAAAAATATTTGCGATTCTATAAGAATGACAATATTCTGAGATGAGACATGAAGGTTCAAAATGTTTATGTAAATGTTTGTAGCAGCATAAAAGCTAAAGAAATGTGTGAGATTGCACAAAATCAGAGAAGTGGTAGTATACCATAAATGTTTGACGTTTATAGTTGTAATTTTGATTAAAATTGTGTAATATAGAGCACAAGCTCCAGGTCATTTGTATGGCATATTGTATGACTACTACAGGCAAATGTTTGTACTTCATTACATGTTTATAGGGAAATTAAATAGACACCAGTCTGAAATTTTGGATGTGATCTATTTTTATATAACATTTTCAATACGCCAATAACCTTTTTTCAAATAGAATCCTAAAAATATTATTCCATTTTGAAATTCCACGTAAAATTCTGAAGCCGTTGCATTTTGAGTCGTTTTCCTACCTTTAATTGTTTTTGAGATATAATTTTTTCAAAAAATTTTGAGAGATGGGGTGACTAACTAAAATGTCATAATTATCACCAATTGTAACGCTGAAAAGTTTGTTCTTGGTAAATACGTTAACAAAGGAGCGTCCTACCAGGAGCCATTAGTATATTTATATGTTATAAAATGTTATACAGGGTGTCTGGTTTTTGCGTTCACTTTTTGTCATTTTAAATGCCAAAATCTTTCTTATTTCCAAACGAAAGACCATAACATTTTCACGCAACTCAACGTGGAATATTATTCTCTATCGATATGTTATAGCATATTCTATAGCTAAAATAAATATTTACAGAGATATTACAAAAAATGTAAAAAAAAACTCTTATCCGACTCTTGTGTATTGTCGCAAGTATGCTTTGGATGGTTTCAAATTTCATATTTGACAAATGATGCTATCTATAGTCAGTGATTTTAAATTACCAGTGTTTATAAATAAGACAATGGAAATTAAACTAACTATGATTATAATTGCAAAGTTTCGTTTATTTACCTTACTACAAATGAATTTTACCTGCTATTTATTTTCTTACCTGCCTCAGCTATGTACTCTTTCATCTCTCAAAGGTTTGGCTTATTAGGGTTCAAAACGCTTGACACAAATTACATTAATCCAGCGAAATTGTATACCAATGCATATGCACCAAATTGCAGATTATTCTCTTTCTTATAAAAAGAAGGAAAATAATCTGCAATTGTACCCCCCTCTGGTATCCAAAAGATTATTTAATTATTTTTATTTTCTCATTATAGATTCATTTATCTACTATATATGCAGTTAATAAAACAAAATTTTCAACAACCAATGATATTTATTTTTAAGAAAAATATATAACTGTCCCGACCTTACAATGACGTTTATTACATGAATTTTCTATCTAATACGGATCCGTTTTCCCCTCTTATTAAATTTAATCTTTTTATAATTATTTTATGATTTAGAAAGACTACAAAATTTAAACTTTAAACTGCGTAGTTCAAGACAAAATCTTTACTACCGATTCCGCTTCGATATTGGCAACTATGACACCCGCTGATCGAGCTTGTTACCATAGAAACGAAGTGATAAAATGGATGGTTTAATTTTGTTACGACACCTGGATTCTGCTCCCTCTAGGCATCCATCTTGATTAGGTGTTTCATCACCAAATTATCGCCTCACCGATAATTTTGCCTGCTGCTATGCCGAAATATGAGGTTATTTCTGTCTTCTTGTTTCTTTCTGCAGTTAACTGCCAATTTTGGTGTAATTATCTCTGCAAGTGATGACTATATACTGTTAACGAACCTTGCGTCACCTGTATCGATCACTACTATCACTTATATTACCGTTTCCACCTTGCTTTTTGGTTTTAAAACAGATTAATAACTACAGGTAATAACTACAATTAACCTTTTAGATTATCTGAACTGATATTCTGAATTTGAATACGGGTTTATCGTATTTTTTAGTACGACCACTTTAAACTTGATGTTACTTCTGCTGGATCTCGAAAAAGAAGGACGTGTGTATTAAACAAAAAATCAATTGTTTTTACGAATGTCTCTGGTTTTAAATTATCAACCAATGAACCCATTCATTTACACTATATATCCAATAACATTGCTGATCTACACACATGATTAAAAAGAAAGCTTTTTACTGGAAAATGTAATTTCATGTATCATGAACTCAGTTGGAATTGACTATTCTTATTTATTGTGGTAAGTTTAATTTTTTGATATTATTAGTTTCTTAGCCCTTATAATGTATAATAGATTTTAGATGCCTTGTTGTAATTTTACCATTGACTGTTTCACATCTATCATTTAGTAAATCTGCCTCACGTCCTTTTACATCTATTTCTTTTTATTAAGCTAAATACAATTTACTACTAACATTACAATCAAAGAACTTCTTTTACCGAACGTTTTTCAAATACTTAAGCTACACCCTGTCCTGCAATCATTTTATAACCAAACTTTATAGTTTATATTCAGTTATCACTTTAGGTTTAGTAATAGATTGTTTTAACCGTTTATGTCTTGGCTCCATTTTCACTAGTAATTGTCTTTGTGCCTTGTTAAATTTTCTCAATATACAACTATATTTTAATTTAATTTCACAGTAACGTTACATACAAGTGTTTAATTTATGCTTGCTATTGATCTCGTTGACTGTATAAATAGTTGACAATTTATATTTTGCTATATATATATATATATATATATATATATATATATATATATATATATATATATATATATATATATATATATATATATATATATATATATATATATATATATATATATATATATATATATATATATATATATATATATATAGGGTAATCTACAATGTGCCATACATACATACAGTGCGCGCTTAAAGTATGAAATAAAATAAGCAAAATCGAAATTATCTTTTTGAGAAAAATCCTAGAACATGAAAATACACATTTGTGCATGGAAGCTGATTTTTCACAAGGGACCGTTCTTTTTTTTTTCCTAATTTTGAGAGGTCTCTACAGTATAAGTCTTATTCAAGATGTCGGACGAAGCGGCGAAAATAATTCTTAGTCCAATAAAATTTCCAGTAACAAGAAATGTGAGCTTTTTAATAGTGCATGTTGTTTAGCAATTGTGAAATTAGTGGATGCAGACAAAACAATTGGAGGTGTAAAACTTGCCCACTTAATCACCTAAAACGTCAACAACTTGAAGGAGGAAATTATTGGAGACATTGTTAAAGGTACGGACACACGTGAGTTTGCATTGTCATAAGATTTAATCTAAAGATTAAATTGAAACTGTAAAAAAAAATTATCAAAACTGAAGTTATATGATAAATAAGAATTGGCGGCAATTTTTTGTGTTGGAATCTTGTGCAGTATCCACGAATGACCGGAAGATGGCATCAGCTGAAATATAGTGAAATTGTTTCAAAATCGCACTCTATAACAGCCGGTGGATCTGTATTTTTACAGGAAGCAAAAGGTAACGAAATTATCTTAGTGCACTCAAGACAGTGATAAATCCTGTTGACCTGGTAGTTTGAGAATAAAATGAACGCGGAATGGTAAATTGGCTTTGAAAAATAAACAATGCGAGAATAAAATAAGTGGTGAAACTGTTTTAATATAGACCTCTAAAGAATTTTAGGACAGAATGAAGGTCAAATAATGATACATGTAAATAGCTGTGTTTAAACATTTTGAGGCTAATGGACTGAATGAAATATAAAGACAGACATATTATTAGAGTTGTTAAAAGACAGAATATAGGAAAGTTGCAACATCTAGTACTTAAGCTTAGTCCGACTCGGGTGTAACGGGGAAAGGTTTTTTGTATGTTGGATGGCGAAAGTGTTATGGTAGCGAGTCCTTTGTTGTAACACGATGCTATGGCTATGTGCCTCGAAATTCCTTAACCATCTGTTGTCCGTACGGTTTTAGAGATCATAAAATTAGTGAATGTTCTAAACCAACAAAAAAAAACCGTAAATTCTCAAATTGACAATCAACGCCACAGGAAAAATTATGTTACGGATCATTGTGTCTAGTTCTTTTTATCGGAGACAGATTAAGCTACTCAAAGAAAAACTGAATAACTACTCTGCAGCACAGCACCTAGAAGGAAATAAAGGAGAATTTATTAGGGCCTCAGCAAAATCTACATGGCCTGATAAGCCTGACAAGACTTGAGTGCTGAGTGTGTCACAATATACTGAAAACGTGGGCGTTTTTGTGTTTTCCAGTCATGGCTTGACATTGATGAGCTCGGCCAACTTGTAATTTCTGGGTACCCAAACACGGCATCTTACAGCAGGGTTAACTATCGGCCTGGACGGGTGCTCATACTAGTGAGAGATGGTTTGAAGTTTGAAAACCTAACTGTGGACAAGATTTTTGAATGTGCAGCTATAACCTCAAAACTGGGTAAAATTCCTTATTTTATAGTTTGTCATGTAACGGAACCTAGATATGTTTCTGATTTCTTTAAACATTTGAAGAATGTTTTCGTTTACGTACTATATATATATATATATATATATATATATATATATATATATATATATATATATATATATATATATATATATATATATATATATATATATATATATATATATATATCCCTTTTTAATGAAACCACATTACATGTTTTACTTAATGGGCTATCCGATAATTCTACTCAAAAATCCTTTTGATTCTAAATACCTATCCGCCACCTCCTTCACAGCCGTTAAGAATTTATTCAAGAAATAATATATTGAACTTTTTTTTTGTCTGGAGGGCGAAACTTAGTCTGATGAAATTGCACGTAATAGTGTTCATTACAAGAATAGTCATTTTGTACGTATCCTCAGCTAGTGCTACAGTGTGTTTTTTGATTTGGTTTTTCCAAATGAGAGAAGCAGCGAGTCAGAATTTATTAAATAATGAATACATTTCGGATTATGTGACATAGCTAACTCTTAACGTTTAATGATTATTTTGTTCGTGGAATATAAATTCTCACAAAAACCAAAAAAACGTGTGTTCTTAAAAGACGTGTGTTCTTGATGAAAATTTGAAAAATTTTCCCAGTATTCAAAAAACGAATTATTTGGAACCTGCTACGGAGGCAGATATGCTATCTGTCAGTTGTGGTTTGAGGGATATGTTATATCCTGTGGTGTAGATGGTTTACTTGGATTTTTGGTTAAACGACGTGCCATAGCAATTCTTTTAGTGTTTTCTTATATTATTAAAAAGCTAATAGCTACAAGAATATATTTTTTTTTGTAAAAAATGATATCTTCACTTCAAAAAATTTGGCATTCGACTAAATTGTTCCAATCCCACTAGACTTTTATCAGCCCTTGACTACATATTTTAGAAACTTGATCAGCGTGATGCTGATGGCTTTGTTTGTTGACTTTAGTAAGGTTTTGGACTGCACAGGCCATATGTTGTTACAAAAGTGGCAAGCTATGGCTTGTGCGGTCAATACTGTGATTTGCTTGCATCGTATTTGCATAGTAGACGACAGCTAGTGTAATAGGGCAAAGCTGTATTCGAAGAGCTGGAGGTGAAGTGTGGTGTTCCCCAGGTCGGTGTTCTTGGGCTTTTATTTTAATTGCATATTAACGATCTCGACACAAGCATCTCCTCCTTCTTTGTATCGTTTTCTGATCACAAAATTGTGCTATCTGCCGGAAAATCCGCTAGCCATACAATTTTAAAAATTGGAGATTCTTTATGCGGAATATCTAACTATTGCGACAAAAATAGTCATTTTATGAATTATCGGCACAATCAGTTAATGCCGTTTTTTGGCAAATGCTCTGGGTACAATATGATTAAGCTGATTTTGATGTCTGGCGTGCAGCTTTGAGTCGTTATGAATCCACCTGGATTTCTTGTTAAAATTTAGTGATCACATCAACTATATATGTTAAAGGTATTTAGGTATATGTTTTGCATGGCAGATATTCTGACCAACTGTTGGACAGCCAGAGGCTATAACATATACTATTCTAATTTTGAATTTGTATCAAATACGGTATACTTATTATGGAACATGTATCAGACATTCAGATCAGTCGTTAATATGGAGAAGAGAGCGATCAGAAACATTTTTTGCCTATGACCCCGCCACTCATGTCGAAGCTATTCAAATATAAAATTATGACTTCCATCATTGCACCTTTTTGGGTTATTAATGATGACCAGAAAAAATCGTAATAAATTTGTTTGCATGAACAGCCATCATGAGCCCATCACCAGATATGACTAAAGTTTTGCATATGATATCCACAGGCTTGAGAGTAAAAAATGCAACCGTTATTATAGGAGGGGCGTTGTTTATAACAAGTTAAGCTTTAACATAAAATATTAAAACATCAAAGATTCAAACTGAAAATTTTAGATATTTTGAAAGATGGCTCTTTCAACCTTGTGGCTGAGTTTCTGAAACATCACTTTTAGGATGAGACTTTAGATTGTTATATTGTTTATAGATTTTAAACTTAGGTTTTATCTATTGGATATATTTATAGATCTCTCATTTTACACGTGTTTATCTTTTAGTGAATTTTTTTAAGGAAATTCACTAATAGAGAGGTACCGATGGTGAGACTTTCGGAAAATTTCTTCAAAAGAGTGCAAATTAGGGCCCCTGGAACCCATTTCCGTGGTCAGCTAAAATGTTTATATATATATATATATATATATATATATATATATATATATATATATATATATATATATATATATATATATATATATACACATATATATGTATCCAACCGATAACTCAAAAAAAAACTTCACTGATTTGGACCATATTTGGGAATTACCCTTATTTTGTTAATGGCTTGAATGAGTTCGTTCATCAGATCTTAACGCCCAATTGTTCTAGACAATATATATATATATATATATATATATATATATATATATATATATATATATATATATATATATATATATATATTAAAACGCAACATCTCTCAAATTCTTTAAATGGTTAAAACGAAAATTTACAAATTAAAATAACATAGACAGACATTGTTCTGTACCGATTTTCAAGTCTCGAAATTCAAATTAAAATAATCCTCGATATCACTTCAAATTCTGTAATGCAATATCTATAATGTTGGATAAAGACAGATTATGTTACCTGTACTGCTATGATATTTAAATAAATGGTCGATAAAAATGTAAACAATGGAAATTACAAGTATTATGGCAACATGCCAGAACGTAGGCAGCGACGCCATCTCGGTGCGACACCAGGTAGTATGTTGTCACAACTGCTCTAGTTAGCATAAAATGTTATAGATGGAGACATTTGCACAATCAACTAATAATTTTGTTGATGTCAGACCTGGCCCATTTCTTTTATAATACCGAGACAATGTTTGCTTTCAAACGCGCTAAATTTTAGCATACGACAATGTTCTCTGCAAGTATCAAAACCTGCTCAAAAATGGGAACGATACTGATAGATAAGTTATTAGATTCATCATTTTTATTATCGATGACTTCGCAGCTTAGTTTTTTTAGTGAGTTTAGTAAATAACACTTTCTGTATTTCTTATATTGTACGTTTCAGACAGGTACAGTCCTACTTAAAATTGGACATTCCTACGTTTGTTTAGCGTCCAAACCTATCAAGCTTAATTTAAAAGGTGCTTGCTTTCGGCGTCGACTGGATTGCAGTGTAGTCTTGGACAAAACCTAGATTCATACACTCGCGAATTGCCAAATAGCCGCAAAACGTATGCCTATTGGTTTATTTGAAAAATTTCGAGACGCAGCAAGTGCGTTATAGAAGCGAATTTTCATAAGAATTGTCCACTATTTTTATACGGCATATTAGTAAAGTTAATACTTTAAACTTACACAGACCTTGAATATCGATTTTCGAGGTCCTAGTATGCGCACATTTGAAGAATTCTTTCGAAAGTGTTACCATCGATATCTGTCTATTATCAAAAAAATCTTGAGACTTAACTCCTTTTGAGAAAAATGCCCAAAACTAAATTTTCTATGAAGCTAAAGAAATAAATTTTGCTATATGTAGATAGCGTAAGTCTCTTTAGGAGTAACTTGTATTACAAATGTCATTAAAGTTATACAAAAAATTCCCAGAAGGAAACTTAATTCATATTTAGAGAAGTAAAGTATCTGCCAAATTATATACGTAGCAGTTATTTTTCCTTATTAACCGCCAGTATGATTTCGTTTAAGTCAACCTAATCAAACCGGTTTTTTCAATATCAACAATAACAAAATTATAATTTCAGGCTCAAAGGTGACAAACTTATTCAGTTGATTTAAACAAAAATGAGATCTTGTTCAAAAGGTGTGAAATCTATGCACTGTTGTTTCTCCAAATGTCAAAATAAAACATAAAAAAACGTACATTCATCAAACTGGTTTCGATCGCGTAACATTCTGCTTAGGAGGGAAGCAGGGTAGCCCCTGCGCTGTCTAGGCACGCGTAAACAAATGTTTTACTTGCGTCATACCTTAGATCGGCTTCGTTCCCGGGATATTATATTCAAAATATATGCAATTAATTAGAGAATTAGTATAATTACAATTGAAACACATCCCAAGACTGTTTCGGTCTTATATGACGTCTTATGTTTAAGTCTAAAGATAAAAGAAACTATTTAAGAATCATTTTTATAGAGACTGGGCCTGATTTTGTTTACGTTTCTAGTACCTATATTATACCACACCATAATACAATATCCATGCTGCGCTAAAACCGTATTTGAGGCCGCTCATAAAGCTACTAATATAGTGACTTTTAATAATTGAATGAATCTCCCAATTAAATAACAATTACTTGGCAAATTTTTAATTTCATGTCGTCTATCATTTTCCATAATTGCAGCCGAGATTTCACGATTGTTGGTTCGGCGAGTATGTATTATGCATGGTATGTATTTAGTTTGGTCAGCGTTGATGTATGGTTTATACCTATTGTATGAATCAATCTACGCGTGGCAGTTAACTACTCTGTCTGTCGGGCATTTGACTATATCCACTAAATCGTTACAAACACATGTCTTTGGGATTTTATTTTTAATTTGGGAAAAACTCTAAATATTGTGTACAAAATTACTTAAAATTCACAATATAGGTTTATTTGCACTATTTCTAGCCACATGTAAAGTCTCATGTCCGTTACGCTGATACTTACAAAAATATAGCGTTTTCAAATAGTTTGCCCCGATTTTCCACTGGAAAAACTTGAGTATAAAGGCTGATTAACGAACTCTACCTCGGTTTTTGGCCAAACAAGATTTTTGCCACACACACAAATATATATATATATATATATATATATATATATATATATATATATATATATATATATATATATATATATATATATATATATATATATATATATATAAACTTAAATTTTAACGGACCTTGGTTTTGGGTTCTAGGAACCCAAATTCGTGTGCTCATCTGAAGAAACTTTTCCGAAAGCTTTTCATCGTGACCTCTCTATCGCGAATTTTTCATAATGAAAATTCGCTAATAATATCGTAAAACTGTTGTTTTTTATTAGATTTTCTAATTTATTTGACTAATTTTTGTGTTCACACAGACATGATCTAAATGTATTTTCTACATTTTAGTTTGTTTAGCCCCAATGTTAATTAAGGGCCCCCCTTTATTATACTTACTTATCTTGCGCTTATATATGTAATATAACAATAAAAAAAGAGTGAAACAGCAGGTGAATTTACTTACTTTAGTGCTGTATTCGATATTATCTGAAAAAGACATTATAGGCGGCAATGTGGAATGTAATTTCGGTAAATTTACAGTTTACTGCAAGGAGGGTTATTTGTTTTTTTTTCAGAAACATGCTGAGAACCCCCCTTGGATGCACAATCCACAAGGCAAATTAGGTGCAAACAACCCCTAAGAAACTTAAGGGACCAAGAATTAATAGGGTTGCTGGGCGGGGAGAAAATTTGAGCGGAAAATGCTAAAAAAAACCATTTAGTCGTACTTTCAAAATATGCGTTTTTCACATTTTGCAGCCATACTTCCTTTAAACCCTGTCTGCTTCGAACAACACCCATATTCGCCCAGGTCCAGTAACTTTCTTGGGGGTTGCTCCGAAGAAATTTTTCTTGTGCTTTATGCTTTGAAGGTAGTTTTATGCATGGACAAGGGGAAGGAGAACCCCAGTGTTTTTGGGTGAGGGCCATAAACCATCTTCGTCCCGGGGGTTCTTCTTTCCCATCTGCATGCATACAATCACCCTCAATGCATGAAAAACAGAAATCTTTTTATGTCCCGCTTTTTAGTGTATTTTTTGTTGAGTATATTTCCTGTTTATCAACTCTTTTCTTGAGTTTTGTATCCAAATTACTGTATAAATATTTATGTTAGAGGTCATGTTTTTCTTGCCCTTATTTACCTTCTTTTTTACCGTTCCTAATTAAATAAAGTAACGTTTTCTAACTATTGATATAAGGCTAAATTACTATAATATATTATTCTTATGAAAATTCACTACAATAACGCACTTGCTGCGCCCCGATTTTTTTTTTATTGTTCCTGTTTGTCTTATATGAGTGTTTTGACATAGATTGGACTAACAAATATTATTATTATTATTATTGCATAAGAAATTTTTCGAGTAAATGATAATTTAATGAGAAAAATCGTAATTTTTATTGTACAAAAAAGAAACTCATTAGCCACGATTGTATTTAAATCGTTAAGTTAAGTGCTTGAACTACCACCAACCGAATTTTTGACAATACATAAGTCTGCGTAGATAGTTCTTTTCTATATTTTTAATAATTTCTGGGCTAATTCCGCGTTTTGTGGTCTGCTGACGTAAACCTTGGACGTGAAATAACCCCATAAAAATAATTCAAGAAGCTGCGGATCTCATTGGCCATTCCATCGGCCCAGGGAATCTTTAATAGGACGGGCATAGTGTGGAGGTGCGCTATGTTACTGAAACCTGGTATTCTCTGGAAGGTCAAGATCATTGTCATTTACAAAATTGCCGCAAGCGCTGGAAAAAGGTCTAAATATATATATTTTTTAGTAAGGTTTTATTCAAAGAAGATAGGTCCTGCTATTCTTCTATCAACGATTTCAGCTTACACATTTAATTTATGCGAGAGTTGAGTACGGTCTTTACTAATGAACATATTTATTCGACTTCAATACCTGAATTTTTGGCGATTCACTGTGTCATAGAAACCTGAAAAAAGTATTTGCCGGTGCAAACGTTGATTTGCTTGGTACAAATTCATAATAATTTTACAAAACGGAAGCCGCCGATCAGGGTTGAGTTTCTATACGAGTTGAGTTTTGTGGGGATGATATTTTCTCATCATTGTGACACGTAGAACTGTTGTCTTTAACTTGATTTTGCAGTTCAACCAATTGAGGCATACTGATAATTCTCTTCCATAGTCACAAATTGCACATCTCTGGCCGGCATTCTAGTCTTATCCTTGCATCCGATGATAATGAAAATTTCAATCCTTTGTGTTTAATAAGCTATACTTAATACCTAAAATAAGATAAAATTTTTGTGCTGATAATACGTTAAAAGTCGGTATTGAACTGGCACATTGTTATTATTTATTTTTTTCTTACTTTCTGTAGCAAGCATCAGGCACTCCGAAATATAAAGTATAGTAACGTTTTTGGTTAACAACAGAGCTTTTGCTTTATTTTAATTGATAGTTTCTGACGTTAAACTGTGATTTGCTCGAAAAATATCTGATGTAAGAATGTAATACTTTTATACTGTCGGTTCGATTTTCATTAAAATATCCTTAAATGGACGCAGCAAGTGCGTTATGGTAGTGAATTTTCATAAAAATGTTTTTTATAACAAATATGTCTTCTTTTTTTTTTGTAAAGAAAAGCAGGCATCAAATCTGGTTACCAGTATAACCTCTATAGTGGGAACAATGTACCACATTTTATCAAAATAACTTTGTTGTTGGAAAAAGGGCAAATATTTTTCGAAAACTAACTAAAATATACCCGAAAAACTGGCCCGATTTTTCTGGCCAACGAACTACCTCAAGGTATTTAGCCCCTACCAAGATATAATTATTTACAAAAAGCTTTTCGACAAAACTTACAAAAAAAATTGTAAACAACTTTTTCGCGAAAATCCAAAAACTTTTTTTTACAATATCTTATTAAACATTAGGTACTAATTACCAAAATTTTACAAAAATTTCACAAACAATGATTTCTACATAAACAAATAAAGTTCGCTACCATAACGCACTTGCTGCGTCCAGAATTTTTTTCTTACAAACATGCATTATATTTCGATGGAAAATGCAAAAATGCAATAACATAAGACGTGTTTGATTAAAAAAAAAGAAAATTTGTATCACCAACGACTTATGGGCCACCTGTGATTGTAGAAATATTTTTTTAAGATGTAGCTCAAGACACCCTAAAATTAATATATACAAACTTTTTTCATATCTTGTATAATAACGGATATATTGAGCTTTATTGATTTTTTACTAAAATTCGACAAAAATTATATACCATTCAACCATAAACTCTATAGCGAAGGCTACTGCCAAACATCAGAGAAAGGGTCTATTTGAAATGAATTTTCTGGAAATATTTTAGTAAAATGAAGGACAATGACAGTTGAAACTAAGATTCCAGGGTTTGTAAAACATCCTTCTTGAGACATTTTATTTCCATATCCCGTATTAGATTCAAGTTCTTTGCCTCAATGTTGCCAATTTTGACATTTTAAATCACAACTTTGACGTTTTGAGGAAAACCCTAATTTATTTTTCTTTAATTGCCTATAACTTTTTTGTCTTTTGAGCTACGGGGATAAATTTTGGTGGGTAACTTACGTCTAAGAACGTAAACCCGTGTGCCAAATTTGGTTGCCCTTACTTTGTTAATTCCGGAGATATAAATTTTTTTCGAAAGAAAATACAAAATTTTCCGTGAAAACCTTGGCAGATTTTTCTGGCTAACAAACTCATCCAAGCCATTTGCAAAAGGAATTTATTCACCAAATTTAATCAAAATTGGTCAATTATTTTTTGAGTTATCGGTGTGATACATATATATATATATATATATATATATATATATATATATATATATATATATATATATATATATATATATAAACATATAAAAATTGAAACTGACCCCGGATATGTGTTCTGGGGGGCCTAATTAGCGCTCATTTGAAGAAATTTTTTCAAAATTTAAAAGTCGGGATCTCCTCATTAGTGAATTTTTTTTAAGAAAATTCACTCAAATCAAAAAAAAAACATTGCCTTGTAATTGAAATTACTCTCAAACAAATGATGGTGGAGAATCGACTTTGATGCAAAAATGTGCATTTTTATCCAATCAAGTTGACGTGTCCCAGGATTTATTCTCAAAAATTTTATATCTTCTTCTCACTTGATTTGTTTGATACTTTAGGCGCACACTGCGTATATACATATATTATTATTCAAAAGTTTTGTATAACCCCGAAGACAAATATATTTAAAAAAATATATTTTCGACGCATGTAAATTTAACAGGTACACACCCAGTACAACATTACCGTTAAAAAACCTTTCGCTAATTCTTTAAAGAAGTTGTAAATAGCTTTGGTTAGTTCTTCATCACAAGTAAATCGACGTATTCGCAAATGTTTCGTCAGCTTAGGAAAGAGGTCATAGTCTGATGGAATTAAGTCAGGGTTGTAGGGGGTCATAACTCAACAAACAATAAGGGTCTTAGGTATAATTAGAAGGCCATTAATTCTTTCTTGGTAGCTTTTTTCGGTAACTATAGACTCCCTCTTCATATATTCAATCCAAAGAATGCCTGCATTATCCCAAAAATATTTCCACCACTAACTTTCCAGCTAATGCTTGAGTCTTGTTCTTTTGGGTGCTGGAAATAATTTGTGAAATCATCGGAATGAGTCTTGTTTTATTGGGGATTCCAGTCGAACTTCTAGGATTTGTCATCTATTTGAATTCTGGAAAAAGCGTGTTGGTCGCCAGGTGTTCTTTCTAAAATTACTTGCCTGTAAGGACTCAAGGGATCCCACGTGCTGATAATTATTCAACCACAAATTTACCAATGCAAAACTGTTAAATCATAATGTAATCGAAACATTGATTTGTCGATCCTGTAAAACTATTTCTTCCACATCTAAATGTTGTCTTTCGTCCTTAGCTCCACAGGTAATCCAGGTTTTGGGTCCTTTCAAATGGGTGCCCTGTCTATTTAAACTGGTTTGGCCAGAATATAATTTGAAAATATGATGAAAAATTTCTACGATATACAGCAGTCGTGTATAATTTTTGGCCGATTATCTTCTTTTGTCAAATACTTTATCACTCTTCTTTGCTCTAGTTTAAAATTATTAATTTCCGCACGCTACAGCTTCACCAGAACGACACAATTTAATTGATTTACACAGATGACAGATACTCGGTAAAAAGCTGCCTGATAGTAAGCAATTGTCGTAACAGCGCGTTTGTTTGATGACTAGCAAGATTTAATTTGGGTATGAAGCAAGACCCTCCTCACTATATCTAATTGAGGGGTACTGAAATCACTTGGATATAAATAGTTAGGATTATTATATTCTATCGCATCTGGCGACTTAAATGATAGATAAGGAGATGAACCTCTGTAGAACTGAATTTCATAAAACATGTTGTAATTTTCGTTTTTTTTTACTGAAACATAGAAAATTGAAGTAGCTTTGCATTTAGTTTCTAATCAATATATATTTGTCTTCAAGAATATTTACCTCTCCATCTTCAACTAGATCTCTTAAGTGCACAGAAAACCAAGTTTGTGAAAAACCCAGGATTAAATAGCCAATACAGTTATATGGATTACATTGTAGAAGTTGGTCTTATGGTTTCGTTATCGTAAATGTTGTGTCATCTAAAATTGCAATATACCTAATTAATACTATTTAATACATAAAGCGTCTTCCACAACGTTATCTTTAATATGCTTTTAGTAGGTATATCTATTGAAATTCCTTTTGAATAAGCGTATTTTGAAAAACCGAATTCAGCACAACACATTTTCAGACCTGTCGACCGTTTCTCTAACAAAGTTAGCATCATCAAAGGGATACATAAACCAAGCTCACAGAAACTAAAACTATCATTTTAGACTGGTTGACAAGCAATCGTAAACATCGGCTTCTACTACGAAGGTATATACACAAACCCCCACACTGTTTAGAGGAATAAGTCGCATATTAAAGTATATATATATATATATATATATATATATATATATATATATATATATATATATATATATATATATATATGTATGTATATATATATATATATATATATATATATATATATATATATATATATATATATATATATATATATATATATATATATATATATATATATATATGTATATATATATATATATATATATATATATATATATATATATATATATATATATATATATATATATATAACAAATTTTAAATGAATAGGACAGTCCCGGTTTTTTGTGGTTCGTTGCTTACACTGTTATTTCAATAATTAGTATATCTTTCTTAGAAATAATAGTTAATATCGACAAGCTGTCTTCTCAAAAGCAGCTAATGAAAATTTAATTATAGGTACATCCGACTAAAACTGTATACCTTGGCAGAAGACGTTGCTTGTCAAATAATATCTACAAACCAATTGTAGTTCCCACTAGCTTAGTTTATTGATCCCTCTGATGATGTAAACTTTGTTAACTAAACGATCGTCAGGTCAGGTCAGGTCAGGCCGAATAGCTCAGTTTGCGAGGCGAGTAACCTCTAGAATCGCATTACGTCGCGGGTTCAAGTCCCGTATTTAGACAGTCGGTCTTTTTCCCTTGAATGTGAAGAGGCAGGCTTCTGATGAGTTATGGGTGGTGTCCTTTGTCTATATGTGCTTGTCAGCTCCCCGCGCAAGTCAAAGACTTCTGGGTGCGGAGTCGGTCTAATCTGGTGATATTAAGTTCTTTAAAGTGTACTTATCAGTGTTCATCACAGGTTACAATCTTCACTCATTTCTTTCAAAACAGGTTTCCTTAAATCAAGTGATATGTTTTCTGTTTATTGTGAGTATATTTTATTGTATATTTTGTTAATAGGTTCATCTTAATTACAGCAATAAAGTGTTTGTATTAGTGAATTTTCATTAAGAAAATATAGGTATCCAACCGATAACTCAAAAAATACTTCACTAATTTGGACCAAATTTGGGAATTACCCTTATTTTGTTAATGGCTTGAATGAGTTCGTTCATCAGATCTTAACGCCCAATTTTTCTTAACAAAACATTAAAAAAGCATTTTTTAAAAAGCAACATCTCTCAAGCTCTTTAGGTGATTGAAACGAAAATCTAAAACTTAAAAGAATATAGACAGTCGTGGTTGCGTACCAATTTTCAAGTCTGTAGTCAAAGAAAATCAGAGTTATTCGAAATTAAAATTAAAATAATGTTTGATATCACTTCAGATTCTGTAATGCAATATCTTTAATGTTGGACAAAGGCAGATGACGTTACCTGTCCTGCTATGCTATTTAAATAAATGGTAGATAAAAATCTAAGCAATGGAAGTTACATGTATTATTGCAAGATGTCAGATTGTAGGACATTGTGAAATGTACGACAGGGACGCTATCTCGGTACGAAACCAGATGGTATGTCGTCACGACAGCTCTAGTCGACACAAAATTTTTTGATGGGGTATGTGTACCATCAACTAACAATTTTGTAAATTGCCAGCACTGGCCTATCTCTTTCGTAATACTGGGACAATGTTTGCATTCAAAAGCGCTAAATTTTCGTACCAAAACCTGTTCACAAAATGAGAAAGGTACTGATAGATAAGTTACTAGATACATCGTTTTTATTATTGTTGATTTCACAGGTTAGTTGGTCAATATTTTTAGTAAATAGCACTTTAAAGCGTATTTCTGCATTTATCATATTGTATGTTTCAACCAGGTACAGTCTCCCGCTAAAAATTAGACACACCTACGTTTGTTAACCGTCCAAGCCTATCGAGGTTAATTTACAAGCTGCTTGCTTGCGGCGTCGACCGCATTTCAGTGTAGTCATCGACAAAAGCTAGATTCATACACTTTTTGTGAAATCGCCGCGAAACGTATTCCTATTGGTTTATTTAAAATAATATCGTAAAACTGTTTTTTTTTAATTAGATTTTATAAATGTATTTAACTAATTTTTTTGTGCACACAGGCACGATCTAAATGTCTATTTCTACTTTTAAGTTTGTGTAGGCCCAATGTTAATTAAGGGCCCTCCTTTCTTATACTTACTTAGCTTGTGCATATATATATATATATATATATATATATATATATATATATATATATATATATATATACATACATACATATATATATATATATATATATATATATATATATATATATATATATATATATATATATATATATATATATATATATACATACATATATATATATATATATATATATGTAATATAAAAATAAAAAGGAAGTAAAACAGCAAGTGAATTTATTTACTTTAGTGCTGTATTCGATATTATCTAAAAAAGACATTCTAGGCGACCAAGTGGAAAGGAATTTCGGCAAATAAACAGTTTACTGCACGGTGGGTTTTAATTTTTTTCAGAAACATGCTTAGATCCCTCCTAGGATGCACGAGCCGCAAGGATAATTTGTTGCAAACAACCCCCAAGAAAGTTAAGGGACCAATAATGAATAGGGATGATGAGCGTAAAATGCTAAAAAACCAATTAGTCGGACTTTGAAAAGATGCGTTTTTCACATTTTGCAGCAACACCTCCTTTGAACCATGTCTACCCCGCACAACACCCATATTCGCCCAGGTCCAGTAACTTTCTTGGGGGTTGCTCGCAAGAAATGTTTCTTGTGCTTTATGCTTTGAAGGTATTTGTATGCATGCACAAGGGGAGGGAGAACCCCCTCATGTTTTTGGGCGAGGGGGCAGAAACCCTCTTCCTCTTGGAGGTTCTTATTCCCCTTTTGCATGCATACAATCAACCTCAATGTATGAAGCACGGTTTTTTTTTTATGTTCAGCTTTCTGGTGTATTTTTGTTGAGTATATTTCCTGCTTATCAATTGTTTTGTTTGAGTTTTGTATCCAAATGATAGTATATATATTTATATTATAGATCATGCTTTTGCTTGTCCCTCTTTACCCTATTTTTTACTGTTCCTAATTAAATAAAGTAATGTTTTATAACTTTTAATGAGAACCTCGGTGGTTCAGGGGTAAGAACGTGTGCCTCTGAACCGAAGGGTACTGGGTTCGATCCCGGGGTACTCCTTTCACTTTTTAAGTACAAACTGTAAAATTAACATCAACTGAGGTTCTAGCATTGTATTTGAGCAAGTTGAATGTCTGCACGTTCCGCCCTTCGGAGGGGGCGTAAAACCGTCGGTCCCGTGTCCATGCGATGTTGGGCACGTTAAAGATCCCTACCCTCCTTACAGAAAGACAGGGGTTCGGCAAAATTTCCAGGATAGTGAGGTGAAACTGCTTCCTGGCGTCGGTGATTGGCCATAGTCGCGGAAATAGGCCGACATTAAAGAAACAAAAACAAAACAAAAAATGACTTTTGATATACGGCTAAATCTCTATAATATATTATTCTTATGAAAATTCACCACCATAACGCATCTGCTGCGCCCCGAACATTTTTATTATATGCTTATGAATTTATTGCCTAAAAAATCTGTAAGTGTAATGTAGATTATACATTCTAGCGATTTGTTTCTGCTTCTTGTGTAGAAGAGGCATAGGTAGATGATGTAAAGATGATCAGTTTCCTCATAGCTAAAAACACAATACAGCAGCTTGATAGATGGGCTAAAACATAACAAAGAGAACAAAAATAGCTTGGAAAATCTACTTATACAGATTACTGATTCTCAAAAAGTCATAGAATTTTATGAACATTTGTAGATGTAATAAAAATTCTGGACGCAGCATGTGCGTTATGGTAGTGATTTTTTATTAAATGCTTCAAATTTGAATAACTCAGTTTTCTATAAAAAGTTTAATTTTGGTATGTAGTAAGGTCTTTCCTAGGGAAAGACATCCACCAAATTTCATTAAAATAACTTTGTAATTTTTGGAGAAAAATAATTTTTTAAAAGAAAATTTTAAATTTGAATAACTCAATTTTCTATAAACTTAGAATATTGAATCTTGGTACATAGTAAGGTCTCTCCTAAAGCAATATATGTAGTAAATTCTATTAAACCAGCTTTGTTATTTTTTTGGAAACAAATTTTTTTTGAAAGGAAACTTAAAATTTTCCCGGAAAACCCCGTCCGATTTTGTTTGCTAACGAACTTATCCAAGCCATTAATAAAAAAAAGTCACTTGCCGAGTTTTATTGAAATCGGTTAATTATTTTTAGAGTTATCAGACGGATACATATATATATATATATATATATATATATATATATATATATATATATATATATATATATATATATATATATATACATATAAAAATTAAAACTTACCCTGGATATGGGTTCTAAGGGTCCTAGTTTGCGCTCATTTGAAAAAATTTTTGCAAAGTCTCACCATCGATGCCTCTCTATTAGTGAATTTTTTTAAATAAAAATTCACCAAAATACATGGGTCAATCTCTTTAAAATCAGTAGCGTTTTTATTTGGCTGGCCGTTTAAAGCTATGATTACTAGCAAAAGGAATGGATTTATATACTATGTACTATATACTATACCTATGAAATGATAGGCTAAGATTTGGTACTTTTATTCTGCAGCATCAGCGGTTCAGTGGTAAGAACGTGTGTCTCTGAAACCTACTGTCCTGGATTAGAATCCCAGTAGAATTGTCATTTTCTTTTCGGTACATACAATAAAAGTAATATTTAGTGTGGCATTTTATTTGAAGAAGTTGAGTTTGAGCACGATTTTAGATTATAGATTTTTAGATTGAGTAAGATATACAATGGACATGTTAAAATCTTTACCTCCCTTGCAGAAAAGAAAGGGTTTCGCAAAATTTCTAAAATACTAAGATCAAAATTCGCCATAGAGTCAGCGATTCACTATAATTATGGAAATAGATCGAGGTTAAAAAATATACATGCAATACACAATTTTAATTCCTTCCGGAACAACAAAATATATATATATATATATATTTTCATTCCCGGGTCAAAGCGTACTTGGCAAGGTTGACAAGTACTCGGATTCGCAACCGAGATAAGATGGCTCACCTAAAGTCAGGGTTGTCAACGTAATTTACATCGTGTAATTTACACGTACGAAATAATCTGAATGATCAGTTATATTTCATGTAAAAAATCACAAACCGTAAAAATGTAAATAACCATGACTGCGTAGCACAAAGGTTGTTTATTTAAGATATAAGTATATTTTAAGACAAACGTTACATACTGGAAAAAAATTAGGTATTCTTTTGAAATTAATTATTTTGTTAAACTAAAAGTTTTATCCGAATGAAATATAATAAAAAAAAAACATTATAAAAGCGCAATAGATTATTTCTTTTGCTTTTAGGTGATGCTAAACATCCACAAGTTCTTTCGAGTTTTCAAAGGACAGTCTGTTACGAATAGACTTTTCTATGTATCTACCCTTCTTCTGCCTAATTTTTCCAAACAAAACGGGTACTTAAATTTCTACATTTAGTTGCAGTATGGTGCATGCATTCAAGTGCCATTTAATTCATAGGAAACCTTAGTATTTTTTGTACTGATCCCATTCATGTATATGAATTAATAAACACTGTATAATAACATCACTTAAGATCAACCAGTTTCTGTTCAAAATACTAGCTCATAACTCATAAAATATGTTTATAAAAAATATTTTTTTCAGGTCATATAGAATACGAATTTATTATTTTATTTATAAAGTAATATCTACTTATTAAATATAACGCTATTACTCTGTGGGTAAATATATTCTTAATAAAGACATAGAAGTTTTGAACGATTGAGCCTATTTTTAGAACCCCGCTACTAGATTTGAAATCCAATTACCGATTCTTCGCTAATAGAGATCAAGACTTTTAGGCTTGTACAAAATGTTAAGAAACGAGCGCGAACTAGAGCTCTTAGATCCTATTGTAAGACCCTGTTTTGAAACATAAGGAAATATCATGCAAAAGCATTTTTTCACATATTGACACCCGTAATTACCTGAAAGTAAAAGCTCCACCCAACGTTGTAGAATTTGATTCAAAACACACAAATCCTTGTTTCTAGCTTTAGTCATAAAATTATGAGCTTTTTCTTGTATGCGAAATCAACGCGCGAAATTTGGCAATGGCATTTTTGTTGTTGACGTTTTAAAAAGACATTAATTTCGTTACGAAATACCAACTTAAGTTTTTTTGCTGATTATGCTTTCAAATGACTAGTTATTTTAAATATGAAACCTTTAATTTAAATTTTTGAACTAATTCAGTTATGCCAATACAGGCATTTCCACCATTTTTTACGCTTTATCCATACAGCTAGCAAAGCGGTAACGATATCAACTGTATTGATTTTCTATACAACAAAAAAACGGGGTTATAGGTCTTGAACCATCTCAAATACAAATACAGTTGTTTTGAATACCATTTGTGTGTGTGTTTTTTCTAATCAAGTGTGAGCTCATTATTGAAACATGTGGAAGTTACTAATTTTAAGTAACTGCCAAATTATTTAGTTAAATTCTAATTGATAAGGCTAAGCTCTTTGAAATGTTGATATACGTCAATGCGCAAGTTAACACACAGCTTCCCACGATAAGTCACGTAGACGATATCGAGTAACATTCCCATGCAGCAGTTCCCATAAGCATAACCTACGAATTATACCGACCGTTGCAGATACGTCAGCAGGGCGAGTTCGTGAGGAAGCAAAGATCAGTATGTTCTTGTAAAAACCCGTAACGGACATTTGTTTCATTTAATATATAAGCCATTATTTTTTGTAAAATCTGTAAATTTGCATTTTAGGTCGTAGCTAGGTGAGTTCGTTCTTTAGTAGTTTAAATAGTTTAATAAATTAAAAAAAAACAACTTAAGTACAAGTGTTGTTAATTGGCGCAGTCGGTGACGGATGTCTCAGCAACCTAAGGCATCAAAAGAATATTGGTTCCTTGTTTTCTCAACAAAAACAAATGGTCATCCGGTTCATCCTATTACTGAAGCTGCTCTCTTACATTTTCTCTGTTCCTTTGTCATATGTATGTGACTATATGTCGGACATTGATGAGTTAATAAGCATACGTAATCAGTTTTAGTTTGAGAAATAACTTAGAAGTCATTCCCGAAGAATATTGTAATATTGTAATATGATTGAACTTTAACCAGTTAGTTATAAAAATTCCAGTCATACGAGGACTATACAAAACAGTACTAGCGATAAAGTAACTTGTTAAAATTTAACTAACGTACATGAAAATTGTAAAGAGACATTGAAACAAGAAGAGAAACCTTCAACCCAACGCAATGTATGTAACCAAAAAATGGGTTAAGAATTGATGAAGTTATTGTGGATTAACAGGAAACTCCAGACATGGGAACATTTAGTTTTAAAAACGAAAACAAATCAGAAAAATCTAACATAAATTCGAATATCAGAACCAAACTAACAAATTTTAGAAAAAATAGATAATGAAAATGACTTGAAAAAAAATTGTACCTTACCATGAATAAAACAAGTCATAGAGGCACAGACGGAACGTACTCAAGAATGAGAAATATATATTATTTTGGATATATTATTTTGGATATATTATATTGATATATTTGGATATTTTGGATATTGTACTAAAAAGACAACAAACAATCCACTTATATTACTTAAGAATTTTTTAGATCCGATTATCGGATAAACGACAAAGAGACATGAAGTAAGAAACAAGAAACTGACTAATACAACAAAAAAACGTATTTAATGACACTGTAAGTGCAACAGACAAACAAATAATTTAAATACCACAATTTTACTATGAGAGTTAATTTTAAATTAACAAAGAGAAATAATCCTCGAAATAAATCATCAAGTAGAAACATTTTTAAAACGTACGTCATAAAAGACGAATTATAAAAATAAAATATCCAAATCTAAAACCCCTAACTTAACACCCTACTGCATCCTAGCCTACAATTCAAGTTCACTCTCAAACTTTCAAACCACCTTTTGAGTTAATATTTGGATACATCCCAGAAATCTTCAACTTCGACCCTGAAGTTACACTCACTCAAGAATATAAATCGATCACTGGCAATCTAGACGCCGACGATGGCGAAATAATCAACAAAGCCCTTAAATTATTTGCTGATGATCAGAATAGAATGCATGAGGTATGCGACAAACAAACATCTGTGATGATAAATGCAGTAAACGAATTTGATCAAACCGTAAATATTTTAACTCATAATCAAAAGGAAATTGTCAAATGAATGATTCAAAATATTACTAAAGATATAGCTACAAATATTTTGCCTGTTCTCCAGCGAGCACATATTCTAGAACTAATGACTGTAATCGCTAACCTATTTAACGCCATAGAGACGATAATATTAACAACTGAAAACGCTATAACGTTCTCTAAATTAAATACTTTTCACACTTATATCATCAAACCTAAATTCATTGTTAAAGAGCTTCCTGTAATAGAAAATACATTTCACAATCTAGATTAGTAAGCAAGAATGACTTATCTTTGTAGACAAAATATTTACAATTAAATATGTCCAAACTGGATATAAAATTATATTCCTAATTGATATTCCTCTAATAGACAAATCCGACTATATTTACTATCAGCTGTTATCCCTACCTTATCCTAAATGAGCAACAATACGCCTTCAGACGCAACCCATGCCAGGAAGATACGAACCAGCTCAACGTCTGTACAGAAGATACAATAGCAGACATCAGTGAAGATCCTCCCTGTGAAGTCAGGGTAATTAATTTCCAAAAGCCTATCAATAATTGTGAACAAGATAATGTCAAAATTACCAAGACTATTGTTTCAAAATATGGCGAAACACAGTTTATGGTGGTGGTTCCCAAATAAAGCAAGATGTCAATCAAATGCTCGGGAAAAGAAAACACACAAATTATCCAAGGCACGCGTGTCATTCAAACCATATGACACTCAAACTAGATGTCAGTTGTCGATTGGTGGTAAACGTATAGAGTATAGTACAAAGCTCAGTTGAGACACAACAATTGTTCTCCTTACCAAAGTTGGAAAAACTCCAGAAAGCATGATAAACATAGAAGAATTGCCAACGATGGAACTGGAAAATGTCCCTCTGCACGACGTAAGCAACATCACGGCTCAGCTGCAGTCTATCAAAAGTACAATTCCCAACAAACTCAGAGTTCCGTTGTACCACACAAGTATCTGGACGATCCTGCTATACATTATATTAATGATTTTAGCAGGAATATTTGTTACAGTTTTTGCCAAAAGAAGATGTACCCTGTAAAATAAAGGAAACAGAGCAGAAGAGGAAAATGCTTTAAGAATTCCGAAACCCAAGGGTTCCGTCCTCTAATGGGGGAGAAGCTAACACACCGCTTCCTACGATAAGTCACGTAGACGATATCGAGTTACATTCCCATACAGCAGGTATCATCAGCATATTCTACGAATTATACCGACCGTTGCAGGTACGTCAGCAGTGCGAGTTCGTGAAGAAGCAAAGATCAGCATGTTCTTGTGAGAACCTACAACGCACACTTGTTTCATTTAATATATAAAGCCATTGTTTTGTACCAAATCTGTTGAGTTATATTTTAGGCAGTAACTATGTCAGTTTGTTTTTTAGTAGCTTAAATCGTTTAATAAGATTATAAAAAAGCATCTTAGGTACAAGTGTTGTTAATTCGCATGGAGAGTTTCTTACTTCGACAAGTAATAATTGTAATCAATTCTGTAGGTACCTTCTTTTGTGAATAGCTTAACTCACTTCGTTAGCCAATCAATCTAGATTTTCTACAAACAATTCAGTTTTTTAAAGAAACTTTTTTTAAATGCCCCAAAAGAAGAAGTTATTCAGGCGAAATTTGGTACACGCATTGTTTTTCGATTAAATTAAATTAAACTAAATTACATATATTTGAATATAATATCTAATTATGATATTACCTACCATAGCGTGTATCCTGCATCCAAGGTTTCTAAAAATAAAATTCTCCCGATAAATGCCATCGAGCTTACATTTGTTAAATATTTATAACATATGTTTTATAAAACAGGCATTCATTTGACGAAAAGAAAAAAAACTTTTGTTACTTCAAATTCCCGAAAACAATTTATTTGTAGTAGTTTTGTAAAGTCCACCTATGTATTGGCAAACCGAGACCCCGATTTTTGTTAAAATTTGTGGACTTTAATTTTCCAAAATCTGTTTATTAATGTTTATTATAGGCTTCAAAGTTTAAATTGTGTTCAAAACTGTACATGATACCTAATATTTGTAAATCAATTAGTAAATTAAAGTGGTGCAATGCTTTAGTTTTTGCCATGCCTTTGAATTACAAATAACTTAGCACTTTTACGGCATACGTTTAATGACAATATCGTGTAACTGCTAAATACTTTCGACAAATCTGATGACATAAATCCAGTTATAAATTATGTATAGAGGTTATTATGAATCCTTCACGCAAGTAAACACTTTGTTGCGATGACCTTACTACAGCGAGACTGAAAGTTAATTGCACTGTTATCATTGAACAATACATAAGTTCATTGTGATTGCAAATGACCTAGAATAGGTAGCTTCTCTTTTTTTACGTCATCAGATGAACATTTCAGGTTTCTTTATGTTTTCTTGAAAATTCAATAATAAAACGACGGCAACATTGATAATTTTTAGATAAATGGCTTAATTTTTTCAATACATATGTAAGATGTTACCATATTATTCACCTTTACCCACTTCGATATATATGCTAAATCTGTGTTGTTTATGGATAGAAAATGAATTATTTTCTGCAATTCCAGAAAATTACTGTGCATGAGCACAGTAACATCAGCTTTTTTGTCGGAAGAAAGAAGGCGTTCGTGCAAATAGAGAAAAACGCCAAATAGTTTATTGTCGAACTAAGTGAACAACGCACGTATTTTAAAACTTTCACTTTTTTTGTCTCATAAACTCTACGGTTCCTTGTGCTGGATGGAATAAGGTGTCATGAAATAAGGAACCACATACAGGAGAACTAGTAGTCATATATCAAGCCATAAGGTGCAGCGTCACATTTTGACAATTATATATATATATATATATATATATATATATATATATATATATATATATATATATATATATATATATATATATATATATATATATATATATATATATATATATATATATATATATATATATATATATATATATATATATATAACTATTTTGATACTGATTTATTTATAATCAATTATTGTGTATGTTGTTTGTGTAAGGAGCATCAGGAGGTATACTCTTTAGTTAATAAATAAGTAAATTATACAAAAATAACAAGAACAGTTGGTAAGGGTTTCTATAAATAAAGAACATATTTTTATCAATAACAATAACACAATTAATTCTACCCGTTAGGGTATCTTGTAGGTGAACTTTACTTTACAATAACTTAATTCCATTTTCCTAAGATTAGTTACATAAAATAGCAAAATCCGAAACGTTATAAAGTTACCTAACTTTAACGCTTATTTAGATAAATTAGTTACAGGCAAAAGTTAAACTAAATCATCACAATGTCTGAAAATTAATGGGTAATTATTTTTGAGCTTTATTTTTAATGAGATCTAGAGAAAATGTTTATAAAAAACTCGATTTCAGGTAAAAGCTAAAGGCGATTATTAAAGACATATTACCACATTTCTATATACTAATAACTTTTATCTATATTATAAAATCTAAAACCAAATCCTAAATGAAATTGTTCTTATCGAAATTATAAGTTACTATACTATACAGAAAAATATCAAAACAAATTGATTAGTCTGACTTACTGTCCCCAACTCGCATTGCAGCATGAACGTTTACAAGGACGGAAGCAGCGTCAATTTTAATAATCTTCTACTGAGACTATGATCCACGAGAGTGGCCAGTAACGTCACAGGCGTTGCTGAGGCACCCTTAGTTAGGGACTCTAAGGTTAGGTCTTGAACCGTCTCCCAAAAACATTAGGTAGAGGCGGCAAGGTAGAAGCCAGGCTGCGGACTGTGCCCTAACAGTAAATAGTGGCGATAAGATAGAAGACCGTAGTCTGACTGTATCTCCACAATTTGATAGCAACGATAAGATAGAGCTCTAAAACATTAGATGGGGGTGGTAAGGTAAAAAGCAGGCTTATAGGTCGGACCCGCACTTATTCGAAAATAAAATAACTCCTTGTAATGATTGCGATATATAAATTTATATACAATGACACCCAGGATATGGTTGTTTTAAGGTAATTTGCTCTAGTCAGGCAGTACCTAGCACCTACTATACAGCCCCGTGTTGTGAATGCTATTGCACAATTTCGGCTACTTATTTCGACGAAGCTCAGCTGAAAGAGTTGTCATGACACGCTCATCTCCAGTGCCCTTCCGCTGCGCAGTCTTACAACGTTTCAACGCTGACGGATTACCTCTCGATCGGAAAAACCCATCCTACATTAGTTTCAACTGCGCGTTTAATAACAACGTCATTGTCTAAAAAAGCCCTGTGCTTGACTTTTTATGTCAGAATTCTGACTTTTTATTTCAGAATTCTGACATGTTATCTCAGAATTCTAAGTTTTTATGTCAGAATTCCGACTTTTTATCTCAGAATTCTGATTTTTTTATCTCAGAATTCTGACTTTTTATGTCAGAATTCCGACTTTTTTTTATCACAGAATGCTGACTTTTTTATCTCAGAATTCTGACTTTTTATGTCAGAATTCTGAGTTTTTATCAAAAAATTCTGCTTTTTATCTCAGAATTCTGACTTTTTTAATTCAGAATTATTAAAAAACAGTTTTTTAACGTGACCCCCAGGACGGCGTCGTATCTTTGGGTATTTCATCACTTAAATAATCTTTGGCAACGTAAAGATTCACACTGTTGCTTCAAAGACAACCTTTTCATACAATGTTAAATTCACCAGATCTAAGCATCAGTTTTTATTGAAACCTTATTTAAAGTGTAAGAAAGTGAAGTGATCTTTACTCAAATACATGGAGACTAAATGAAAAATAATTTGCAACCTGCAAATGATTTATTCGGTTATTGTGAGTTTAGCAAGATTAGCATAAAGACTAAAAGATATTTTTTCTTATTATCTGTTTTAATACGGCTTGTAGATTACTGAATAACTTGCAAGGTAATGTTTTAAAAGTTACTCAGAGATTTAATCTTTGATATCAAAGTTAATTTCGTTATTTCTATTGCAGGTATTTTGTGGACACTGCTTTACTTTCGACGTACTATGTTGGAAACGCTGTATATATTGTTTTTGTTTCTGGACAATTGAAGGAGGTACGTTTTCTAAAATAATTTTGCTATAAAAAATAAACATTACTTTATCAATCATTAATCATTTCTAAATCTACTAAATATAAATATAAGGTAAGCTTCTTACAATAATATAAACATCCGTCTCTATAAACAGGGTGTTATACTTTATAGGTTCAGAAACTATTTTAGAAATTAACGCTGTCCACAAGCAAACATATAAAATCGATCACCCGCATTTAATGCGATGTTGTAAAACTCACTCTAACTGACTGACGTAGCTCAGTGGACAAACGTTGGGTTGTGAACTTTGACAAGTCTGTCTTCGATGTGTGTTCTCGTTACAGTCCGAGCAAAATTAACTCGTTTCCTTTGGACACTAATTCAATTACAATGACCATAGTTAACAAAGCAATGTATTAAAATAAAAAAAAGGGAAAAGTAGTGTTTTGTCGCGTTATTATGAAAGGAAAATATTTTTGTCTTTCATAGAAGTTGGATGTGCTTAAATTAAAAACCATCAACATGAAATTCTTCACTATTCTGACAATTAGCCAGCTTTCTTATGTAAATCATATTTTAAAAAGTAGCAGGCGGCTCATAAAACATATAGTCCTATACATGGTGCTAAACAAAATGTGCCACAATCTTGAATGGGTGATACTATGGCCCAAAAATATGCAGAAAAGTTCTCATGAGCGTTGGTCCGAAAATGCATGGTTTCGGATATACGAAACAATTTGCGTTTACAACTACTTTTTTTTTTACTATGCACAAACTAATTAACAAAAAGGGTGCTTTTAACAAACAACAGTAAAAGTAAAATAACATGTTCAAAGTGCTGTAACTCCATTTCACGACAGTAAAAACATCTTCGCCGCAGGCAACTTCGAACTCTTTCGGAAATCCCCACATGGGCTCGGATTTGGTAGGATCCTTACTCTATTCGTTGCTGCAGCTCGTCAATATCATTTACAAGCGTAACATACCCTAAAGTTTCTACATATTACCAAAGAAATATTTCAGTCGCTGTTACTGGTTTGGTAAAACAAACGGACGTATTAATCTTCGCACAAATTACCAGGCAAATGTTAAATGAAACACGTAACTTAATAGCATGTGATTTTCCGTTGGCCTACACTTGCGTATTGAGTAAATTAAAAACTTTAATTTGTGGGAATTTGGCCACATCAGTAAACATAATATTGGTAATAAAATGAAGGTCTTAAGATTAATTGCGTAGAAACCAGGGGCAGAAAACTAAACGGCCTGATGATCAGGTGGACTCAAGATAATCGCTCATTTTATGTGGTACGGGAAAAGCGGCTGCTCATGAGGGATTCTGCAAACAAAAGGAACACTAATTCCTAAATTAGCTGATATTATCTGTAAACTTGTCTCCAGATTCTGGTTAAGCCAAGCTAAAAATACTTACTCTGACTCAGGAGTGGACACCAACTCTGATATCTGCGGGGGAGGGGAGAATAAGTGGAAGAACGAAGAAGAAAAGACGGCTTTTCACCCCTAAAATATCTCTGTGCAGACGTTTTCAGGGTGCATACGCGGTCAAATGGGCTTCTTGGCTACCTGCGGGTAGCTCCAACGTCCTCACAAAAAAACTTTTATATTCAGAAATGATGGGACTGTTTACCAAATGCACCAGTATAATTTCTGGTGCAGTTTTAAAAAATACGAATTGAAAGGATCTGGTATATGGAAAGAGCGTCACCAGAAACACGTACTGGTTCTCTGGTATTCCCATTAACACAACCAAACATGAAATGCTTGTTGGTTAATTTAATGCTAGAGTAAACAGACATTGCAAGAATTTGTAAAATTGTGCATTCACCACGTTTTTGCGAATGAAAAAAGACATAAGCAAAAAACTAAAACTATGTAGTAACCGCTGAATATCGGCCCGCTAGATGTGACTCTAAGTTGTTGTAATAGGCAATCAACTGTTTAGTTTTCTTATTTTCCAACCAGTGTCTGAATCTTTTCTCACCAGTTTTGCACAATTTTGTTGCATTGAAATAACCAGTATTCTTATCGATAATTAATTTATTGTCTCCAAATAAACCACACCAGAAGTTATCTTTAATTTGCTGGTAACACACATCACTTAATGTAGCCATTTTAAACAGTTGGAGATAAACACTTGGATATTCGAGAGCAAACTGAAGCACGTCTCACTTCTAAGACATTTCAATTTTGAATGAGCTTATAAGTGCGTTGACGACAATTTATAGATGTTGACACCACCTCCGTAGATATATATTTAACATGGTTTTTATCTAAAATTCAAGACGCAGCAAGCGTGTAATGGTAGGTAAAAAATACCTCAAGAACTGTGATGGCTTCATCTTTTTGATATAAAATAACTTGATCTCATTCAAGCTCTCAGGTTTCACTCAAATTAACACGCTAATAAAAAAAAACTATTCGAATTATTGCGTCGCTGTCTCTCTTATTTCAACAACCATATCAAATTTTTCACTACTCTATTTTAAAAAAATTGTCCTGCTTTGTTACATTTAGTTGATAGTTTCTCTCTCTCTCTCTTATTTCAACAACCATATCATATTTTTCAGTAGTCTATTTTAAAAATGTTGTCTTGTTTTTTATATTAAGTTGATAGTTGTTATCTCTCTCTCTCTCTCTCTTATCTGTTTGTATGTATAAAATATTCTCTTAAACACGACATGGTATTTTCAAACCAGAGCGACATCGACATACATGTCGTGTCTATTTGTTGTCATATATATATATATATATATATATATATATATATATATATATATATATATATATATATATATATATATATTAAACAGCTGTCGCCTACTGCCATGTGTCATTATAAATAGCTGTCATCAACTATGTCATGTTTGTTATGTCAGTTTCAAACAACGATATCTAGCTGCATGTCATGTATATGTCATTTCATCAACCAACAATGCGACATATATGTTATCAACCACCAACGACATCTATATGTCATGTATGTCTGTTTGTTATTCCAAACAACTGTCATCTATATGTCATGTATATAACTAACAACAACACCAGCCTGTTTGCTTTATGTATGTATCTATCTAACTGTCGTATGTCATGTATGATATGTCATTTTTAAACAACAGTGCGACATCTATATGTCATGTCTGTTTGTTTTGTATCTAACTGTCATATGTGATATGTTATTTAATCAACCAACAGTGCGACATCTATGTTATCAACCACCAACGACATGCATATATGTCATGACATATCTGTTATATGTCATTCTAGTCAACGATAGACAACACCGACAGCTGTCTGTGCCGTCTGTGCTGTGTGTGCTATCTGTGCTGTCTGTACTGTCTGTACTGTCTGTGCGGTCTGTGTTGTCTGCGTTATCTGTGCTCTCTGTCAACTTCAATCAGTCTAAGAATGTGTACTTAAATTTCCCAGTAACACGCATCATTTGATGTATCCATTTGAAACACGCCACTGAACACTCTAGATATCATGGTAAGTCTGAAATTTCTCTGAGACAACTAACTTTGTTAAGTCTAAGAGAGAGAGAGAGAGAGAGAGAGAGAGGGAGAGAGAGAGGGGGGGTGCTGTTTTTAGGTGTTAACACAACTTGCTCTGATTTACTTAAAAATTATTGTTACCTTGAAAGACAATATTTAGGTTTAACGACCCTCAAGGGAGGTCTTGGCTGATATTTATTTGGAACACTATGACCGAGCATTTGGGATCCAATTCCCCAAAAGTTTACTATATATCCAGGTCTTAGCATATACTTAGTGACGAAACGCGTCAAAATCATTTTATAATAAACTGTTAAAATAAACTTTTGTTTTGGGTTTTTTATGCTAGGAATAAAACGCAGCATCCAGTTTTAAAATTTCTTTAATACAAAAATAAAATTTATACAGATAAACATTCTAACGGCGCAATAAATTTTAAATAATTAATTAATCCCAAGGTTTCTTTAAGTTAAAATTATGACAATAAATCTAGTAGTTCGGTCTATGTCAGACAAAAATTCTTAACTCCAATAACTCAAATTCTATTGTTTATTGAACATCAGTGTATGGGAGGTTTCTCTAATCTTAAAAAAAACTAAATTTTATGCAAAACTGATACCAGCAAAAATTGAATTGACCACCCACACCCCCCCCCCCCCCCCCGGTATAATATTTCATAAGTTAAATAATTCACTCCTTCTTAGCTTACTTATAGCACTCGAATGTATCTAACTCCCTTCCCTTTAAATTCCTAACTAAACCCTTATGGCTCCAAGCCCTATCTTGCTCTTCGTATTATGAATTTCACAAAATTCCCATCTACTTGTTCATTTAAGGCTATTTTAAAATAACGCCACTCTCGACTAAAATCCCTCTAAAACAACATCTAAATTCTAATTAAGTTCCAATTTACTCAACTTCTATTCTAACGCCCTACGGCTCAAACATCTAGGCTAATATTCTTACAGCCCCATTGCTCAAAATTTCCATAAAATTTTTATATAAGAGTTACTTCAGTACTCGAGACAGCTATTGCTTAAAATAAAAGTCCCTACACACATATTATGTCATGAAACATACTCACCGGGCAAATGGAAATAACTCCAAATATATACGCAAAGCCAGCCCTGTACATTGCTGCCACACTCACTAGCTTTACGGAAAACTTAAATCCCTTCTTGTTTAAGCTCCTTAGCTCGAACACTATTTCACTACCGTGAGTCCCACTCGAACCCCTAACTCTATTCTACATTTACTTCAACCCCCATGATACCGCCGTGACGCGCTATCGATAATTTTTTCGAACGCTGAGGATACTCCTAGTTCCGAGCGGGACTTGGAGACCACTGAAAACTTATTTTTTATATCCCCCTTGGTAACCCTACCCCCTATTATTAGTCAGTTTTGTCTTTCAATTATTATTTTTTCAACTATTACCATATGTAGATAAGAAAACGTTATTCATCGGTGGATCATTCGTAAACACATCGGCTTTCAGATGAGAGGTCCAAGATTCGATTCTAATTTGTGGCGTACGCACTTCTTTAAAGCATATAATTCGTTTGTATTTCAATCTCTCTCTCTTTCTCAAATGCTATATGTATGTGAGTGTGTGTGTGTGTGTGTATGTGTGGAGTACGTCAGCTGTAGATGGGAACATTCATCATATTAACACTTGAACGAATATATCTATACACAGCTGACGTACTCTACACACACACAGGGAGACACAAATTGTCATTAAAAATCAAATCTACCGCCAAATCTATTGTAGCATGGCAACAACAACAACAAAAACAAACAACTGACAAGCACATAGGTCATGTCATATCATCAAAATAGCACTATACATCATAACCTTAAATTAACACGTGGGAACATAGCCGAACAAACATTCGGCGAGCGGGAACCCCTTGAAATGCCAGACGTGACGACAACGACAACAACAAACACAACAAAGAGCATAACCTTATGTGCCAGACTTAACCTCACAATTCATCGGCGAGTGGGAACCGACGCGCGGGGGCTTATATGTGTAAGACTTAACCTTACAAACATTCGGCTAGCGGGAACCTGACAGTTGTGTGAAGTGCAAACACACAATGTGTGTGTCAGACCTAACCTTACATTAACACGTGGGTGCACCGGTGGCATCCATCTTGCGACATCTGTCACATGTCAGCTATCAACTGACAACAAGGGGGGCCCAACATGGGGGTCTTGGGGCGGAGCTCTAACATGGGGGGCCCTACTGGGGGAGGTGTTTGCGCCAGGGTGTCTCCCTATCTACTCCTGTTTAACAAATATTATTGCTCCTCCCTGTAAATGATTTTTTCTCGTGTAACTTGCCACCCATACCGAATCCAAGATCGTAAATTCATTTAAACCGTAATGAGTTATCCAGATATCCAGTGCTGTGTGAGACAAGGAAAATCGGGAGAACGTTCATTTAAAGTAAGCTCAAGCATATTAACCGTATTACTTAGACACTGTATATTTAGATGAATTAGCTCATAACTAATTTTCACATTACATTATGTTATTGGACCTAAATGTTCTAAGTTTGGGAAATTTGTTGCTTGGATCCTGAAAATTTTTCTTTAAAAAGAACCATCGAACCGCTGCGCCTGCTGACCAAATACTGGGATCATAGACTTCGTTAATTCGATCAATAGGATATGTTATTTTAAAAGACGATGTAATTTGGTTTCCTTTAATAATTTGGCATTTAAAGTTAACATAACTTGCAGTCCTTTTTAAATACCGCATAATGTCATCCTCCGTGGTTTCTGGGTGCATTCGGAAGAAATGTATTTATCCATTTCTTGGAATTGTTTTGACTGTGCCGTCAGCTGATATTTTGTTATCGTTTCCAATCACTACTTTTCGGGTTTGCGTATCAGCTAGCCTCCTATCACTTGTCAGTAGCTGTGTCGATTCTGCAATTAAGCTGCCTTTACGTTCCGAATGTTCCGTTGAGTTTTGTCTCTGTTGTGAAATATTTCTTTCGTATATTACTCTTTTCAATAGGAGTCTTCTCTACAGTGTTCGTATTCCGTGAATAATTAGCACGCTTAAACGGTTGTCCGCCAGATGACCCCATTATTTCCACTCTTTAAATGGTCAGAGTTATTATTAACCTTTCTTTCAAGATTACTATTTAAAGTTTCAATTACCTCATTTTGCAATGACATTATATTTTGCATAATTTTCATCACACTCATCATCTCTGCCCACTGTTGCTCGTTTCTTTTACACTCGGCGTTTGAAGAAATTGCTTCAGTCGGCACAAAATCACACGTGTCTTAAAACACATGACTAGGATCCCTGGTACCTTTTAAACCCTTCTAAGAGTTATATTTTCTAAACATTTGACTCAAAACGTCATTGTTGCTTGGAAACTTTTGACAAATAATTATATCTATCAAGTCGAGTGAGTGGTAAATAACAGCACTCTACCCAGGGCTGCATGCATAGTTCAGACTTCAGTTTTTGATAATATTAGCCACTACAATTGAATGACAGTCAGTTAATGAAAAAGTTAAAAGGTCACTTGAAGGTTTCCACAAAATTGCTTTTATTTATCAGAAGCAGAAAAAAACGTTCAACATCTAATGTTTGGACAGAGAAGGAAGTGATATTCCTTCTTAACAATTAGGGTGCTCACAGCACAAAAATATTTTCATTACTTTGCAGAACACAGTCTTAAAGAGAACAATTGCTTTGAACCCACACACATTACTAAAACGTTCAGCTTTAATTCTAATAAATGTATTAGGCCCAATAAAAACACTAACAGCTACGATTCACTTGATACAACATTTCCAGTGATAGTTTTACCTTAATATAGGTATAACTTTATGTACATTATTATTTGAAGATGGAAAATATAAATTTTGTACTAAGAAAACTATTATTTACGATTATCATTGTGTCGAATATAGTGGTTTATTAATACTGATAATATTTTACGTTCCAAAGTTTTATACTTTCTTACCAGGGAACGACTAAGGTACATTTTTCATAATACTGAGATAATGGCTTTTTGTACACACCCGATAGTCAAGATTACACAATTAGATAATATATGTCTACTTGGTCACAACTGCAAAACATTTATTTAAAAGTGTTTATACTAGACAAAGTGGGTGATTTTAGGAGCTATAAAATAAATAAGCTACTGGATATTCGTTTGGTTGGTCTTCTACAAACTTAAAATATAAGTTATTTTGGATTTGATAATATTAATTTGTTTACGTATCATTTAAGTTTAAATATAAAACTCGTACAACTAGCTGCTAAAAATCTGTTTAGAAATAAAAGTTGTTTTAAATTTTCTCTATATCAAGTGCCTTGTGTCATTAAGCAATTAATGTATCAAACTTAAAATTTCAGGTGGTAGACCATTATAAGCCAGAATGGACGGACGTTAGCGAAATATATTACATGATAAGTATCATGTTCTTGCTAATGATATGCTGTCAAATCAGAGAACTTAAATATCTGGTCCCATTTTCTTTCATCGCAAACACCACAATGATCATCGCCTTCGCTATCACATTGTACTATATGTTCTCTGGAATTCAAGATATTAAGATAAACGAGAGACCTCTAGTCAAGTCCATAACAGGGTTACCACTTTTTTTCACTACAGTAATATTTGCCATGGAAGGAATAGGAACAATTCTGCCAGTTGAGAATTCTCTGAAGAAACCAGAGCAGTTCTTAGGTTGCCCGGGTATTCTAAACATTGCAATGACATGTGTGGTTGTATTGTACGCCGTTATAGGATTCTTTGGCTACTTAAAGTTTGGAGAAGAATCTCAAGCATCAATTACAAAGAATCTTCCACCTACAGAAATGTAAGTAACCGTCTGCACTAACATTAAGGCACATAGTCCAGTCAGTAGGTAGGTTTACTTACAAAAGACTAAGGAAACATTTTTAAGCGAGACCTAGTTTATAATTAGGGTTTTTAAACTTTAACATTTTGGGCTTTTGCTTTTTAAGAAGTGGCTCCTTACGCCGACATATTGTAAAAGCCCGGACGCAGCAAGTGCGTTATAGTAGTGAAGTTTCATAGAAATGATCTGGCACAAAATATTGTATTATAACTTTTTTTTCTTGTAACATAGAAATCTAAATTTTGGTATATAATTTACTTTTTATATCGTTAACCTACCTACCAAATTTGGTTATGATAGCTTTTTTATTTTTGGAGCTATATATTTTTTTTAATGAAAACTCAAAATTTTCCCGGAAAATCTCGTCCGATTTTCCTGACTAACGAACTCATTCAAGCCATTTACAAAAGGGAGGTACATGCCAAATTTTATCAAAATCGGCCCATTATTTTTTGAGTTATCGGTGTGATACATATATATATATATATATATATATATATATATATATATATATATATATATATATATATATATATATATATATATATATATATATATATATAAATTGAAACTGACCCCGGATATGGGTTATACATCGCGCTCATTTGCACAATTTTTTTCAAAATTCAAAAGCCGAGATCTCCCCATCAGTGAATTTTTTCTACGAAAATTCACTAAAAATAAAACAAAAAGTAATTTTTGCAGATTAATAGTATACAAAACACAATGCGATGATATGTAGTGTTTATTTCGATGTATAGTATTTTATCTTATCCGAGCTAATAGACTAATTACAGTAACGGACCAAATACAAACACATTACTCAATCGGTAGCAATGATCTTCTCAATTAATAGAGGTTCCTTCCTCCTTTGTATATCATGTAGCCAAATATTTGTCAAATATTTTTGCCAAACCATAAGATTATTCTTTTAGATTAGACGATCACTTAAGTTTTCACAATTTCACGAACTGAATGGTATAACTCTCCGTGATTATAAATTTACAAATTACAGTAATGACAATTACGTGTTGTGTTTCTGTCCGTCTTTCAACAGTAGGGTTGCAATACGAATGTACAATACGTATACCAACCGGTAATAACATTGGAACAGCACGATACCAGTACTTACAAGAGGCATTTTGCAAGGCGAGTCGCTAAGTTATCCATCAATCCCCTATTAAATCATCTGAACTTCACCAGATATGGCGTCGGTATAAAAAGCAGCGGCACCGAGAGAATGAAGCCAAATCATCTTCTGTATATGGATGATTTTGAGCTGATACCCTCCACAAACAACCACAATCGACACCACCTTAAAATCATAATTTTTTTCCAGAGATATTAACATGCCATTCGGGCTTGACCAATGTCACACCTTATGTGTGGTCAGATAAAAGATGCCTACAACCAGGCGTACATAAAATTTTAAATAGCCCGCAAATTTAACACTCGATATAGAAGAGCGTTATAAATATCTGCGAATACAGCAGGTAAGGAAAAGAGCACTGAATAATATATAACAAACCGACAAAGATGTTTACAAAGCGTGGTAGTGGGAACACATCTCAACAGCAAGGACCTGACTAAAACTCCTAATAGGTATCCATATTTTGTAGTCGTTTTAGGTTGTTAACTAAAGTAAAACAAACATCAAAACTCTGGACGCAGCAAGTGCCTTATGGTAGTGAATTTTCATAGAAATGATCTGGCAACAAATATTTTTTATAACTTTTAGAACTTATAACATAGAAATCTCAATTTTGGTATATAGTTCACTTTTTATATCATAAGCTTACCTACCAAATTTGGTTACCAAATCATTTCTGAACGTCACACTGTCTGAGATTACAATAATTAAACGTTGAATGTAGCGGCTTCTCCTCCAGACACCAAAATTTACTTCACTCCCGACGCGTTTCGACCCTCAAAGAGGTCATCCTCAGGGGAAAATCTGTTAATGTGTCGTGTACGATCTTCAACCTCAAGTCAGTTTCCTCCTTTTTGGCGTATGCTGATCTGAGTTCCCTCTTCATCACCGATCTACTGAATTTATGAACAATGCTATGGAGATTGAAAGGCACTGATTTACTGTATAAGTTCCTGACAAATTTTGGTATTAGATCTCTCCTCAAACATGTTGATAGGAACCAAATCCTGAGCGACAATAGGACTGAACACCTGGACAACCTTCTGTAAGAATTTGTGACATATGCCAGCCTCGCAGTCATGATATCATTTCTGAACGTCACACTGTCTGGGATTACCATAATTAAACGTTGAATGTAGCGACTTCTCCTCCAGACACCAAAATTTAAAGCTTTTTTATTTTTGGAGAATTTTTTTTTCGAAAGAACACTCAAAATTTTCCTAGAAAACCTGGTCTGATTTTCCTGGATGACAAACTTATCCAAGTCACTTACAAAAGGATGGTACGTACCAAATTCTGTCAAAATCGGCCCATCATTTTTTGAGTTATCGGTGTATATATATATTTATATATATATATATATATATATATATATATATATATATATATATATATATATATATATATATATATATATATATATATATATATATATATATATATATATATATATATATATATATGAAACTGACCCCTGATATGGGTTCCAGGGGTCCCAGTTCGCGCTCATTTTACAAAAAAATTCAAATTTCAAAAGTAGGGCTCTTCCTATTAGTGAAAAAATAAAAGAAGCAAACACTCCTGACAAAATCCAAAAAGCATCATCGCTTAATGCCATCGAACGAGTAACCTTAGGTGAAAAAGGATTATTGGGTATTGATAAACAATTGTACCAACAGATATGGAACCAGCCTGCAGATTTCTATCGGCAGACCTTCTTCGGCTGGACTTCATTGATCATTTTCTTATCAAGTTACCCACTGAAAAAACGTGATAGTATTTGTAACTGTCAATTGCAAACAATGTTTGTTGTCAGTTATCTGCAGTTGGTAATACCTTAGAGAGCTTGACATCAGGACATTGACAAATTTTATAATTCAATAATAATAATTATTATTATGGAAGAATTGAGCGAACAGCTAGGATTTGAAACATTAATTGACGGTAAGCTTTGGTGACAGGAAACCTAGTTATAAAAAAGTGCGTACGCCTGTTCACTAAGTGTATCTTAATCGGCCACAAATCAATGAAGGGTATGTTTCCAAATTATTGATAAATCTTAACGAAACTGGTCGTGTCAATGATAAACTAAGAATATAAAGACCAAAAATGGCTGTAGCTGGCAATACGGCATTAGATTTATCGTTGGCTCTTAATATAAATACTAATTTGCCTACAAGTTCTTACATTACACAATATTCCATTAAAATGTATTGTAAATTTGCTTAAAAAAAAGGAAAATTTGACCCATACAAACTACAGCTAGTACAAAAACTTGTAGATGGCGATTTTTAGAGGCGTGTTGAGTTTTTATAGGCAAATTTAATGCGAATTCGGCCTTGGTAGAAAGCTTCTTGTCGCAGATGAAGCTACGTTTACACTGCATAGATTTGTTAATAAGAAAATTATCGTTATGGATCTCAGAAACATCTATATTGGATACTGAAGGCTCAAACCTAGCGACCACAAAAAATGTATGCGCCGGTATACTAGACAGCAGTAATATTGGGTCGTTCTTTATTAAGGGAACTCTAACATCTAGAAATATTAAAATTTATTAAGTGAATAAATTATACCCGCTGTGTTTGCAGTGTCCACAGTTAATGCACTTTAGTTCCAGCAATATGGAGCTCATAGTCATTTTGGGAGACACGGGCGGCAATATACGGATGAATTTTTTGCAGAAAAATGGATTGGGTGCTCTTGAATGGCTTGCCCCGTCTCCTGATTTGACGCCATGTAATTTTTTTCTTTGGAGGCACTTGAAGAATGTTATCTAAAAAGACAGGCCATTAAATGTGGAACACTTGAAAGCTATAATTATTGGCGACACGACGCGGATTGTGCTTTCTACCTTAATGAATGTAATAAATTCCTTTAAAATCTGAATTCAGTTGTATATTGATAATATTGGACAACATTTTGAACATTTGATTAGTTCGCAATTATTATTGCTGTGTATTTTTTTGTTAGTTTTCTTTACCATTGATGTTATTTTTTTCTTAATTTCTTTCTAACGGAACCAGATTAAAATTTTTAAGCGTGGTATCAAAAAAGAGACGTTTCGGAAAGTTAAAAAAGTGTCTCGTCATTTAAGGAAGTTTTGTTGCCATAGCAACGGAATTGTTTACACTAAGCAAAATTTAATATCGCCAGTTTGTGGCAAAAAATATGAAAAAAAACTTTTGTAATTTTATTTAATAGCGAATATCTCATGAAATATAAGTGCCTTTCTATAGCTTTTACAAACCCTGTATAATGATTGACAATGTACCTATTTAGTGTGCTAATTGCGCAAAAACTTGAAAATATCAAACTTTCAGCAAGAATTGACGATATGCAGCATTATCTCTCGACCATATGTAAAAAGTACTAGTTGTATCGTTGATAATCATAACAATAATAATAACGCCACAGCAGGCAAACTATGCACCCTGAAGTCTTAGACTTATACGGCGGGAGCTTGCATACATATTATAAGACAGCCAATACCATCTTTAACTAATCAAAAGCCCCCAATTCCACATTCGAATGAAAAAAACCTAATGTGTGAATATGGGACTCGAATCCGCGACCTTATAATGTGAACACTCGACCCATTTATGGTAACATGCTGCTTCTTTTTACTTTATGTGATGGGAGATGTCGCCTTTATAAATTATCAAAAAGCAACCAATATTCATTTAGTTTATTGACTTTGAAAAAAGTCTGGACGCAGCAAGTGCATTATGGTAGTAAATCTTCATTAAAATGTTTAAATAGCAAATATATCTTTTTTAAAGAAAGCAGGCATAAAATTTGGTTACCAGTATGACCTTTATAGTAGAAACAATGTGCCATATATCATCAAAATAACTTTATGTTTGAAGATGTACAAAAATGTTTCGAAAATAAACTTCCCGAAAAAACTAGTTTCCTGGCCAACGAACCTTTCGCTACCATAACGCACTTGCTGCGTACAGAATTTCTTTGCTTACAAACATGCATTATAATTACTTGGTCGAAATTCGATAAATTAAAGGTCATCTCAGAACTAGCACGGACCGGGGAATCCGACTACCTAATTAAAACAAAGCGTTATTTAATATATTTGGACTGACCAGATTTTAAGAAAAATTCGCTGCCATAACGCACTTACTGCGCCTCGAATTTGTTTTCTTACAAACATCCATTATAATTAACGTGGTCGAAATTAGATATATTAAAAGTCAGCTCGGACCTGGCAGGGACGGGGGAATCCGTCTGTCTCATTAAAACCAAGCAATGTTTAATCTGTTTGCACTGGGAAGATTTTCCTGGCTAACTAACTTATCCAAGCCACTTGTAGAAGGAAGCTATTCACTAAATTTGATCGTCATTAGCGCATTATTATATAAATAGCGCTCATTTGTAAAAAATTTTTCAAAATTCAAAATTTTCACATAAGGAAAAAGATCAAAAAGCTTTTATCCTCTGAATAATGTACGATACGTAATGTAAAAAATACATATTGTGCCACATGCTGTTGCTCACAAAATCAACTTAGTATACTGTAAAAATAAAATATTATGATTGTCTCTAACGAGAAACTATAGTCATCTTAGTCACACAAATATCTTTATCTTTTATTAGCGGTTCAGAGGTTAGAATTTGCTTAATATCTGAATGTTTCATTACCCTACTTAAATGCAAATAAATACAGTATATTAAATATTAAAAACACCTGAAGACAAATTGTAATGAAAGCTTATTAATATTTTTCAGACCGGCACAGGTAGCAAAGGTTAGCATATCACTGGCAGTATTCTTCACATTCATGCTTCAGTTCTACGTACCTGTCGACATTACATGGAGGAAAATAGTTTCTACTAGAGTTCCAGAAAGACATCACAATTTGGCCCAAATTCTGATGAGGCTTATCCTAGTAGCATTCATCACAGCTATAGCAATATGTGTACCGGATCTGGGAACTATCATTGACCTCGTGGGAGCAATATTCTTTTCAACATTGGGCTTGTTCATCCCGGCTGTAATCGATACAGTATTAAATTGGGAAGATGGCTTGGGCACATTTTATTGGAAATTCTTCAAAAACCTAACTGTGATAATTCTTGCTCTATTTGCTTTAGTGTCCGGAACGTATTACGCTCTCGCTAAACTATTGCATGGAGAATAGACGTGTGCTTACTATTAAGAGTTACTTGCCGTTTTAAATTAATTCAGGAAATTTCTGTCCTCGGGTCTTACCAAACTGAAGGATTGAATCCAAAAAATCTTGTTGTTAACATTTATACTATTATGTTATAAATATTTTAGTTTATTTATTATTTATCACTAATATTTAAGTCAAAGCCAATTGCATTGACAACTATCTGTATCGAAAAATATTGGCGATACACAGGCTTCTTAAACACAAATTTGACTCTCTAAAACAACAGCATACATTTCAGTGTATAATTTTCACCAAATAATCTACAGTAGATGCGCCTTAAGATATCCTGAAATAATTAAAGGACACAAACGAATTAGGTGACTCAAAAGTATTTCAGTTTTTCATAAAACATATATTTTCTTAACATACAAAGCTTTTATAATAATATATTGCACTAGAAAGATACAGCAGGATTTACAAAGCAGTTACATCGCTGTAGGATTGACAATAGCACCCTTAATTATAAGTCTGATTCACTATTCCTTATTTACAGTTTAATTTTTTTTAAATCCCAATTTTTTTTTGATATCTATATTAAAAAATAGGTGAGTAAATAACCGTATGAAAAACCTTTTATTTAATTTTCTGTATACTTAAATTTAACATGAAGCCGAAGACAATTTCTTGACTTTAAAATATAAAACTAAAAGTTGTCAACATGTTATTGTAGCCCAATATAGATATATTTTAGATGTAATAGGATTAAATATACGTGGCAGGTCCATGTGGATAATTTACAGTGGAGAATTATGACTAAATTTAGGAATGTTATTTTACCTGAAATATTAAATAATTACTTTGTATTATTTTGAATGGTAGCTATTTTATATTTTTATAATTTTTATGATTTAATAATGTTAATATTTACTTTTACGATTTACTTAAGAAGGTACAATTCATGATTTTCAATATACAAGGTTGTAAAGACTGGCAAGTATTATAATACTAATACTAATACTATTTCTCAAAATAATTGCGGTTTTTATACTGTCTGGAAATCCAAGAGGAAACGCATTTATTTTTGGACTGCAACGTCAGGTTTATAATGTGAATAAGTAATTTGTCACGTGGTATACAAAATAGTGTGACAACATATAGATTTTTCCTCTATAGATTGGCTAAGTTTTAACATCATTATTCATGACCTTTATGGTAAAAATAAAGAAATTAACATTTTATTGGTAGTAAATATAAAACATAAACGTTTTATTAGTACAAACAATGTATATATTTTTATCGCCTACTTTTCTAAATTTCTTATAAAGTCTAACATTTTCTACTTTGAATTTAGACTTTAAATGAAAAATTAGGTAATTAATTACGATAGCCTTTTTACACAAATCAACGTAGAAATATATATGTAATCAAAATTAACTGTTTATTCACATACATTGTATAACATATAGCTAGTGTTTCTTTGTTAGAATGATATCTAAACGATTCTCAAAATTATTTATTATACCTACTGTTTCTCAATAGTTGTTCAATGAAACAATGCTAAAAAGTGGGCTTTAATATTTTGCTATAGAATTTCTTTTTGGAGATACAACATAGTCAAAACTTCTCCTCTAGAGAATCGTTTATGTCACATAATTCCCATTATAATATTGATGTTTTGTTTGCAGGTAGTACTGTTTACATTACGTCAGTGATGAAAACTGTACTGTCATCATTCCAAGAAGTTAGCACTCTTACCAGATAAGTTGTAACTCAAATACTTTTTTTTTCTCCCTGTGTATTTATCGCTTCCTATCTTGCAAGTACATAGGTATATTATTCCACACATTACTTGCAGGGAAGATATTTTCTGTTTGAAGATGTTTAAGCACCATGCGCCAATAAAAAATCGTACAACTTATTTTTAATGTTGTAATACTGTATGTACTTATAGACAGGTTTTTTGGAAATTCTAATTTTAAAAGCTGTTACTTATATTAACGAATTAGAAGAAAAAATTAAAGTTTAGATATGCAATTTAAAAACTGTAGATGGATGTGCGGTGCCGTACAGGGTAAAAAAATCTAGAGTTGGAGCAGCAACTATCTTTCTGCGCTAACAAGTAGATAGCTTAGCTTCTATTTTAAGAATAACCTGATAAATATAGCACTACCATTTACTATAAAAATGCTACCATAAGCTTCGTTTACAAGTAATGATGAAAATATGAAAGCTAGAAGTTTCAGCAACGGTTTTATCTTACCCCAAAACCTTAGAGAAAAGTTGTTAAAAAGATTCTTCATTTTATCGCGACGGAGTTTAAAAAACTTATTCGAACACATTTTGTATTAATGTGTGAAGCAAAATTTTAATCAATTACTATACGAGCAGAATATAAATCGCGTCAGATTCATACCTATAGTTTTCTACCACTTATTGTTTTATAACATGGGTAAAAAGATAACTAGGTACCTACATTTTTTAACGAGATTTTTTCTTGCGAGAACCAATTTATTATATTTCTCCTTTTCAAAGTAATATACTATAGCTGCTGATTTAAATTTTTATGTAATTATTTTCACTGCTAAAATTGATTTGAAGGTACGTACAGACTTGAAGATTATTTCTTTAGCTTCACAACAGCGAAGCCAGAGAAGTAGTCTCCATGTTTGTATGCAGTATGGACCAGTTTCACCAAGTAAGGGCAACAACAATCACTGAATTCATTTGGAGCTGTTTTATATGACATAACTCTTCTCGTAACTGTATTAAACAATGAGATAAATATCAGTTGTTAAAATTATTTTCGGGAATTGCAAAATCTGAGATTTTGTACATATTCTTTTAGGTTTTCGTATTAAATGAAAAATACGGTACTTTAGACTTATGTAGTTAAATTATAAACAGCTTCCACACCACTTTCGTTAAAATAAAGCAACCTGTAACTTCATTGTAGTAAAATCACTGAAATTTTTTTTGAATATTATATTTTATTTTGACTTGTACGTTTATAACTTCGCGTCTGCCATGGTTAATTAATTTGAACAACACTTACATACCAAACTTTTCTTTACGCAACATTTCTTAGCTGCTATCTGCTTTATTTTATATAATGCATTATTTTGCTATTTTGGTTTTATACATAACGCTGTGATATATTAGGTAACTAAGTTTGACGTAATAATTAAGCACTCGTATCTTAGGAACTAAAGAGTTTTCTTGGCTTTTGAATTTATTTCAATATCCTGACGTAATTATTATTTAACAAACTCTTTTCAAGTAACAAACTCCAAGGAGATAATAGACCAGTTTTAAAAATGGCAAAACCACAAGTACCCAGAAATAATGTTTTTTCTTACCACATGAAATATGTTTTTGCTTTCCTAAAATACACATACTGTTTTTCTACTGTTGATGCCAATGAGATTTAAAACATTTATTTGCAATTGAACCCACATTAGAGTGCAGTATTTAGTACATATATAAAAGTGAGCGAGCTGCGATAGTGTCATGTTTTAACTTATAGAAATTAAGGGAATTATTTTTTTATGTTTTCATCATAAGTTACTTAAGTGATTGTTATTATTTAAAATGTGATTCTGTGAAATATTAAAGTGTGAAACATCTGCTATTTGTTTTTATTCAAAGATTTAACCTTTAACTATGCGTTTAAGTAACTTTTTACGAGGTCAGTTTTTGTTATAATAGCCATGGAGCCACTGTTACAAAACTACCACCGTACACGTAACTTGATAGTTGCTAATGTACTATCGCGCCAGTGTTCTCATACTATCTTATTTAATTGGAAAGTTTAAAGTACGGTTGTGAGAGCTGAGGAATTATCACGACATCGTAAATATAAAACTGACTGTGCGATACTTTGCTCACGGGAACAGTTTGGAAAAGTATAAAATTTGTTATGTTTATGGAGAAACCTTTGGTATTTAACTAAAAAGTAAAAAAAAAAACGCCATAAAGAGCTTATACGGCAATTATTAAGGTTCTCTTAAGACCTTCGGTGGGAAAGTGAGACCCTTACAGGAGCTTATACATTTTATTGGTAAAGTAAATAACACGTCGTGTCATACAAAAACCTGCTTGTACATGTATTGAGACAAAATTTTGCTATACATCTTCCTCTGAGAGCTCAGCTGACAAAAACTAGTTTAGTTTTGGGAAAGACATGCTGAAGTGGGGACTTCAGCATGGCTTTCTCAAATGGAGAGTATAGAGCGCTCTTTAGTTTTCTGGATTGATTTTTCTTGCTGTCGACAATAGGATTGAAAACTACGAATCTTACCTGTATCAAAAACAATACCCGATAGTTTATCTACAAATCACTAAAAATATATATTTACTGTGTTATGAAGCTGTTGGTTTCTTGAAAGAAAATGAAACGAAAACTTTTATAATTACGTATAGGAAAAGCTATTGCGTGTCAACATTCAAACATAAATTATTCAAAATTACAACATGTTTTGATACAAATAGCCATATTTTAAAAATCTCCTTCTTCTCTTTTGACTCCACATGTGCAAAACACTGGCTGAAAGATATTAAGTAACAAAAGGTGATCAAAATGCAAAACCTGTTATAAGAGTCTATACAATTTTAAACTTATTTTATATAGATTTTTTTCAAATGCGTGAAAATGTTTTAAAACAGTTAAATATCTCATAAACAATGGATAATTGGTATAGGGCATGTTTCATAATGTCACCTTAAGATCTTAAGAGTTATCTAAAAATGCAGTGATATACGAATGTCGCTGAGCCTCCGAGGCCATCTAATCCATTTTAACTAACAAACTTAACGAATGTCTCATTATATAAGGAAGATTTGCTAGTTTTAATTGGATTCATTTTCATTACACATCTGCAACACCCCGCGTAAGACATATAGGTTTGTGAAAAGAGAAATGGTTTAAAGCGGCAAGGTTTGGGCGGTGCGGGGTGGTAGCAAGGTAGTGAATAATAGCGGGTGTTCCCAAGCGGGCATGCAGCATACAGGATGTGTCGGACACTACATCAAGTTAAGCTAGCTGCATACTAAAATATAGTTCGGTGAGGAAAATGCCCACCCCTGTTCCCGGATTTAGACCCCCTTCGAACGAGGCCGCGGACAGCTCGGGACGCCAGGCGTCGCCTGGCTGCTTCAATCCGGACCAGCGCAGTCTCTGCAATACGAAACTACCACAACCCAGGACTGGTTACGATCCTCCCACAGGAACACGGAGGCGACCACCCGAAGGCTTGTTTTGGACTGTCCCAGATAATGCGATCACTACGACAGGGACGACTTCCAACACCTTTGTGCGGCCGAATGCCTCCGCGATCCCGAGGGAACCGCAACTTCGAAATGCCGCCCCTAACTCCCTGAGCAGCCCGCCAACGGAGGCAGGGAAGAAACGGTCCCCTCTAAGGTTCCCAGTGTCATTGCGGAGCGTTCAACATTTCTACCACGGGCTCGCTAAATAGTATTTGGCTTTCACCTACCTGGGGTACTCTCCGGTGACGGTGTTCCCTAAACAAACGCTGCGGCGGTGGCCTCGTGAATCGGCGGCCTCGCTCTGCTTATTGGTATACTGTTCTATCCCTGATGCGGGCTCCTTTTCTTAAACCTTACGTACTTTACAATTCCACTTACTGGCCGACGTATTCGCTTGTTCGCGGTGACTCTAGAACTAACAACTCTCCGTCGACGTTCCGTCCGGCCACAATTCTTACCCCCCCCCCCCCCCCCACTAATTATTCTGTTCGACATGCCGGATTTCGTATATTACTCCACGGAAAATGTTGAAAAATATTCCAACCTTCGCAAATGATAATTGCAGTTTATGGTGTATCATAACGCAGTGGCTATGACGGTAAATTAGGCCGGGTAATCTCTCCATAATTAGTGACTTCGTGACAGTATTTAATTAGAAAGAAGAACTTCCGAGAAAAGAGAACACATTAGATGATTTTGGTGTTTTGAAATAGGGTAGCTATTGTCGTGTATGTTCTTGTTTACTTATAAAGCTTCCAAAAAATCATGTTTGCGCTTGTCAGTACGAAAATATGGTGGCTCTATGCGGTTATTTACTGCGGGTCTATGTTAAGTATTACTAATATGTTTTGCAGATGTAGATTTGTCAGCGTGGTTATTTCTAAGTGCAGAAATATGTTGCTTATATCTGGTATTAAAATGTATAGAAGTTTGACAGATGTAGATTGCGCTACAGTGTGTACAAGCTAATTTATAAACTCCCCTTTTTGTCAAGGAACATAATTTTTCTTTTGCATTAATAACAAATCACATGTCCTGTTGTACTTAAAAGCTACCTTTGTATTTTTGCAGGTTTCTATTTAAATACTATAAAATAATTGTCATACACCGTAGGTTAATTATAAATTATGACTATCTAAGACAAAAAGAAGAGCTCTCCATGTTATCGCTAAATTACCTATCTACTAAATAATTTAATTGGTTGGAGTTTACTAATCGAAGTGGCGAAATTCGTCTTGTCGAGTCCTGTGAAACAGTGAATCTCTTATGTTCTCGCTAGTCAGTTGAGGGTATAGAGAGGGATACATGACAATTTCTTTATTTTCGCTCTTGTTGGATATGGTGGTGACAGTCTTTACTCTAGTGCCTCGATTTGGTGCAAAACAACATATCTTGTCCATATACATATTCGTTATAACAGCAACAGCCATCAGACATATACCAGTTAAAATAAGAGACCATTCAATTATTATAAAAACAAAGAGTTTGTCAAGGCTTTTCTTTAGTTGTGTGATAACCTCAGGTGGAACGTCCACGCCCTAAAATATAATGTAAATTACCCTAAGCATATCAAATAAGAACAAATTTTGTTTGTTTTACGCTGTTGTAATTTTAGTTTAACCGGAATATTATACGGCGCACTTCAGTAGACCACTTTTAATTGATTCGTTATATTGACTAACTTGTGCTCTGTTTTGAAGTTAACTTTAGTATGCTTATGCTTAAATTTCGAGATATCGGAAAAACAGTACAACACAGCAGGTGTGCTTGAAATGATTGCTGTAAATTGGCACCTTTACTTTGTATGTATGAAAAAAAAAACTATGATATTCAAAGAATTCATTCGGGTGTAGAGCATATAAAAATAAATGCCACCGTTCATTTGGTATCCTGAATTCAAGAACATTCTAAAGATTTTCTACTTAAAGATTTAAATTTTTGAATAAAAAAATAGTGTTGCTGTTGCAAAGTTTTGTCCTAAGTTATGGGCAAAGTTGTCAATATAATGCTTGAGATATATTTTGAAAAATCAAACATCTAACCCTTCTACCACATTGCACATCTAACACTTCCTTTTCCAAAACAAATTTTACAAACAAGTCCGAGGTACTCCAATGGGTTCACCACTTTCTCCTGCACTGGCTCACATTTTCATGCAAAATTTCGAGACACAACCCACAATTCCTCCCAACTAAAACCAACCTGCTGGTTAAGATACGTTGACAACATTTCCGCTGCCTGGCCACAGGATAAAGAATCTCTCGGTTATTTTCTTACCTAAGGAATATTAAACCCCACCATCGAAATAGAACATAATTTCTCTTTGCTTTTCTTAGATGTATGCATTGATAAAACCCCGTCAGAGGATTTTCTCACACTGTGTACCAAAAACCAACCCACACTAATCAATATCTTAACGCCCAATTCCACCATCACCCATTGCAAGCATATTTCGTGGTTCAAACACTAGTGACAAGATCTCTTAGAGTAACAGTGACGCACAATAACCAGTTACTACACCTAAACAAGTACAGACAGCGTCCTCGCAACAGCACAAAATCTTCTTACCCTACAAAAGGTGTCACCGACACAATTAGCCGAATGTTGAGAACCCATAATATCAAAACCATATTTACAAGAGAGAAAAAACTGTCCAATCTAATAAAAACTCACAACTAAACTTATATGGGATAAACGAATAGACGTATCCACACAGTCGCGAGTCATATCTCGCACCATGCAGAGGTCCGTGAAGAGCCAGCAGAACCAGCTTTGTTTACCGTGCAGCCGCAGCCGCAGCCAAGTCAGCGCCGAGGTAAGACTCCGCCTACTTTGTTGTGGGTGAAGTGTCCTATACACGGTACTCGAAACGAACGTTGGGTCATGAGCCTCGATTCGGTGGTAAGTTTCACCACAGACGTTACTGTCGTTTTCATGACGGAGCGCCTATTAGTAGGTAACCGACCATACACTTGACTGTCGTTTTTTCCTGTCTCCTATGGATCCAGTATTTGCCCTAAGTAGGTATATATTAGGATTTCTGGAACCTCCGCCTCTTCAGCCAGGCTCTGCGCCTGCGTGTGATGTCACAGTTATGAAACAAGATGGCAGGTTGGATAGAGAGAGACAAGATCTCCAACCTGAGATGACGTAATCCAAGATGTCGGCCAAGATGGCGGACCGGAAGTGAAAAATCTGGTAAGTTTGTAGTCAAAGTGATAACACAAAGATGGTGGATGGATAGAGAGAGAAAATAGATTTTTAGTGAGATAACGATGTTCAAGATGGCGGCCAATATGTAAGTGAAAAATATGGGAAATTTTAACTTTTAAAAGATACTTAGACTAACCCATCGTAATAAGAGCACCCACCGTTTTGATTATGTGAAAATGACACATAAAAAGATATGCCTGACAGCGCAGGCGTAAACCAACTTTTTTATTTTGTATGGTTAGACACCCATGTGTGGGCTATCACCGTACTCGTCGCAACAAGGGAAATTCAGATATGACATTTGCGCATGCGCAAACTAAAAATTTTGAGTTTTTAAGTAAGAGAACACATGTGGGGTATCATGCCACTCGTCTCAATGAGGGGAGATAAAATATCTATTCATTTATTTATTTATCTTATATATTGATATATTTATATATTTATGTATTTATATATTTATATTTTTATATCGGGAACATCTGAATTCCTGTCGAGACTTGCATGTGACCTCGCTAGACTGGCCAGTGTTAGCGTTGACCTCGTTTAAAATCTTATTTCCAGTGTCAGCGTTCCTTAGGTTGATGAAAATAGTGTAAAATAAAACAACTGATTTAAATACAATCAATTTATTGGGATCAAATTACAAAATTTACATATTAGCTTATTACACAATAGCTCCTACAATACCAATTGGAGGTTTGTATTCAAATACACGATCATGAATAACTAAACAGTATGCTGTAATTCTATTTGGAAAATTGTCTTTACTCATAAAATCCACCTTGATGTCCACCGTTGAAGACTTGATCGACTCATCTTGGTGCTGACAATCGATTACAAATAAAGCTCGGTCTTTATACTCATCATAATTTAAGAGAGGCTCTGACATGTTTTTATAACAAAAACTTTAAACAAACTGTATATATCTGGTAGGCTTCAGCATATTTAGATTTGTCGAAATTCATATTCATAGATTCATAAACATTGTGAATTTAGAAACACTCGTACCATACCAATGTTATCGAAAAAGTCACCTTTCTTGCTTACGTTGTCTTTTAGATATGTTTCAAATGCTATAATCACATATCTAGGTTTTTCTAAGTTGGTTGCGGTTTTCACAGACCACACATCTTTATTAATACCCGTGAGTGATGGTAGCTCAAATATGTCCCATTTGCGATATGCGAGAAAGATAGATGTGTCTCTTGCAATTTTATCCATCAGTTCCAACTTTATTTTATAGTTTGGAAATACATGTTTTGCTTTTAAAAACATGTTGGTTACAGTAATGTTCGATCTTGCTGTACCAGTACTATAATAGCTATTGGCATCATTTCGAGCTCTTGTAAACCTGAAAGTATGTTTACCACAAAGAACTCCTTTAAAGTGATGGAAGAAACTGAAGAAGAACCAAATAGGTATGAGCATGTGAAACTTGTTGTCATTTAAGGTGATATGATCTGACGATACATTCAGTCCAGCATTGCTAAGAGATTTGCCTTCATTCTTGCTAAATAAAAGCAGGCTTTTGATGGTAGTTGTGGTGTATGGGTTTCGTACTCCCTCCACTTCCTTGTTATTTAATTCATAAATCATTGATTTAAACAGAGCTGCTCCTCATTTATTATACATATAACACTCGCCAACAGCATTTGCTACTGCTAAAGGATCCAGGGTACCTTCGATTATTAGAGCTGATTCTGCCAGACATACGAAAGCATCTTGTTGATTAATGTTTATTTCGACTTCATCACTATTACTAAATGACTTAGTTGGTGAATAGTAAGACTTCTCGATCGATGGAATCGTCAAACTCCGGGTTTTTTAATATTTCTAGTTTTGATGACATGATAACCAAGACTTTTAAGGAATTCAATATTATCAGAACCAAGTGTACATTTTGAAGTGGCTGACTGTACTGAACTTGTCGTGGTAGATTCATTTGCTTTTATACCCTTAAAGACTAGCATTCTAAGCAATCGTTTTAAGTTCCAAGCGAACAGACACCTCTTCACCTTGAAAACTTTTCAGAAACTGAATCCACGATGTCGATGCTTATATTTGAAATCTCTTGCTTGTCCACTGGTAGATAAATTAGATTCTTAGGTCCTATATCGATTGCATAGCCAGGATAAACCATCGGTGCAAACTGATATAACGTATGTTAAGGTTTTGCGTTATAGTAGGAACCAGACACAATATTAGTTTCTCTGAGAATCTGTTTAACATCAAATTTTTCAACCGGTAAATCAGATTCATGGAAGATACCTGGTTGAAGAACTTGTTTGGAAAAGCCCAGCATTCGCCCAATCGAATCATCAGATTTAAAATTGATACTTGTGTAATATTTTATTTCACATCTAATGGTGTTCGGATTAGGTCTCAGAATCAAACCTAGCTACTTTTGTTCGCGTGTTGCTGTAGCACCAACAAGCTCATTTTAAAGCAAGTTTTCCAAATGTGTTATTTCATATGCATCAGTGGGTATCGTGATGGTTCTCCAAATAGCTCCTTCTTTTACATACAATTTGTTTTTACCTTCATATATGTTAGGTATGTCGTTGTTTGCGTAAAAACCTATAGAAGCAACAACATAACTACCATCCGGATCCAATTCAACTGGTGGATCGTAGTCTGTTGACAGATAGGAGCTGCGATCTTTAAACGCGAAGGTTTGCGACATAACTGAAACACAGAGGCTACTGTTTGAGTCTTTTATTTGAAAATTCTAAACATAACTGGCCACAATTATAAGTATTATATTTATGATACACATCATATTATATAATATACAACAGTCTCTAAGGTAACGTTGCAACTCGAGTGGTGACTTCAAGTTTCCATATGAATCAAAGTACTCGGCGGTGTCACCACGTTTCTTAACTGCAACCCGATGACTACGAGGCTCCATGTTGGTTTGCAAATTCATGATGAATGACTTATTCTAACCTGGACCATTTGATGGTAGAGTATCTCGCATGTATACACCTCTAAAATATCGAATTTTCATTTTACCAGCAAATTTCATAAGATCTACATTTGTTAGAGGTCTTGCTGGTAAACATCTTATTCGGTTTTTAGCTTTTGCAGATAGAACCTACAGCCGCTACGCTGCTTCTTCAGATACAGACCTTTACAGAGTCTCTTGCATTTTGGTTATAATTTTAAACCACTGCCTCTCTTACCCATAGCGATAGCCTCCATTGTTTTGTTGTGACGTTCATCTTCTTCCAGTTTATGTTTGGTTGCCTCAGCATCGTTAACTGCTTTAGCAATACCAGCAACACCACCACTCAGAGCACAGAGTGCTGACAGGTCACCAAAAATCAACGGTAACAGTGGAAGGAAGCCTCCGCTCTTAGGTATTGGATTATCTCGAAGTTTCTGTACATTCTTACGCCCACCAATTTTTCTAACGATTGCATGAGCGATATCAAACACAGCTTTCTCTGTTCGGATAAGGTTCTATCATTTACAACTTCTCCAATCAGACTTATTATGTTTTTAAAGGGAACTTTCTTCTTTGGTTTTGAGTTGATTACATCAAGACCCATACCAAGCTTTCTTTTAACTTTCATGGTGTTTGTAACGCTCGAAGCAGCTAACTTTTCACTAAAACTTGCTTCCTTCGAGTGGACTCCCTTCCAAGCTCGGTTTTGCAACACCTCGTCGGCTTGATGTCTATCACTTAACTCTTTTGATTGAGAGTAAGCGATGTCGTGCTCTCGACAAGCATGATCTAGAGAAATGACACCTTGATTACCTCTAGCCAGACGTTCTTTAAGTTTAGTACCCGGACCACCAAACTGATAACCAGGTGTGTGTAACTCAACAGGTAGCTTACTAATAGCTGTGTTACCCCGTGACACCAACATTGATACTGACTGTACGACTCACATGCATCTCTTTATATATTTATACTTACCGAAAAAATATAGTTGAGTTTAAGTCAAGAGGCGTACCATCAAACACGATTCCACCTCACCTATTACAAATCTAGATGATATTGTTGATATATCTTCAAAACAACAACGAAGGCATGGTCCTCTCTTTCCAAACACCTTTAGATGTATCATATGTGGTCCTAGTGTGTGTGGTAACACAAATGTTATGTTAAGTTTATTGTTGAACAGAACGGTTTAAAGTTTGATAACGTGTATATGTATTCGAAGTCTTTATACCAACCCAAATACAAGATGTTACAAAAGGTTCTGGATGCTGCAGAAGGCGTTGGTTATTATCCATATAGTGAAAACGATGAAATATTAGATCCGGCAGATGCCTTAGACAACTCTGTGTTTATATTCGATGATGTAGCTTGTGACAAACAAGATAAAATGATAGCATACTTTAGTATGGGAAGACATACGAATATTGATTCATTCTATCTCTGTCAAATATATACTCTAATACCCAAACATCTGATACGTGGTAACGCTAACATTTTGATTCTCTTCAAACAAGATGAAACCAATTTAAAACATGTGTACGACGATCATGTGACTACTGATATGGACTTTAAACAATTTAAAAATATATGCTGTCACGCTGGAAAGACAATAAGAATGGTGTGTTGGTAATTGTAAAAGAAAGTGATGTACACAAAGGCAGATATCGAAAATGATTCGGTAGCTATATATAAATCTAGTTGGTTACAACAAACTACAACAGCTGTCTAACAGCTGTCATACTGCTGTCTAACAGCTGCCCTACAGCTGTCTAACATACGACACACAGCTGAGATACAGCTTCCATACAGCTGTCATGCATCTGTCTAACAGGACAGGCAGCTGTCTGTCCTGCTAGACAGCTGTCTGTCCTGTCTGTTCTGTCTCTACAGCAGCGGTCGTGTTAGGCAACTAACGAAAGATAAGGAGGCAGACAACCAACTTAAAGCTAGTACACCTTAAACCACCAAACTGTTTGTATCTCTTTACACGATATCCAACTAAGTTTAGCGAGATGAAGGTGATGGGTAAACAAGTAAAATTAAGAAAAAGATTTTACAACTTGCTAAAAACATTCGAAAAAACATTTGATGCTTAGGGTTGGCAGAGCTGAGAATGATAAAGCTCTGCAACGTTAACATAAACCAATTGCTGAACCACTCACTAAAATATCTAAAAACACATCAACACTTAAACTGCAGCCAACAACCGAACAAATCAAAGAAGAAGCGGTACTAGAAACCAAACCCAAAATCGACTTCCTTAAGGGCCATGAAGTTTTTGAAGCCGAATCAGGGGTGGAGACAAGTTCCGATGAGGATACCCCAACATGTGAAGAGCTTGAGACAGATCTACAAACTATCACAACCGCATCAGCATAACAAGATTTTTTGGAGCAATATCCTGAACGTGTTCGATATTATGTATACAAGTATTTTATTGAACCACCAATACTTGCTACCACTAATCAAACGTGTGGTGCTCACGACGCTACACATACTGGTAGCTAGAGTCTTGAGAATAAGAATAACCAGCTGAAGAAGAAGCTGGGTGAAATAGACAACAAACTTAAAGATTTGCATGACAAGTGGATACTCCTTAATCCAACATCACCATGAAACGCAAAATAGTTGAACTATCTGATGCTAAGAAACAAGTAATAAATGAGTTGTACACACCAGCAGGAATTAATTTTAACGCAGACGTACCATAATTAAAGGTTTGGATGACTTGTAGCAGATTGATTTAGCTGAGTTTATAGACTATCATCACGAGAACTCTGATTACAAGAACATTTTAGTGGTTATCAATTGTTTTTCAAAGTAGGTGTGGACTGGCCAACTTAAATAAATAAAAATCTGAAGAGGTGACTAAAGCTATGGCTGATATTTTAGATAATAGTACAGCTCCTACCAACATCCAGTCAGATCTTGGTAAGGAGTTTTACAACTCCAAAATTAATGAAAAATACAGCATCAATCACTACATCACTTATAGTGTGAAGAAGGCTGCAATAGTGGAAAGAGTCATACGTACCTTAAAAGAGAACACTTGTTTGGTTCCTGCAAGTGGTTTAATACAATACCTGATGTCACAGATGCCTACAACTCAACCATTCATCGAACAACTGGTGTAAAACCTAAAGATGTTAATAAGAAAAATGGAGCGGCCATTCGTGAACAAGTCTACTCAAATATTAAAGTGTTTGATCAGAATAAATTCAAAGTGGGTGATGTTGTACGTATAAGTAGAGCAAAAGCTCAATTTGAAAAGAGGCATGCACCTCGTTGGTCAACAGAGTTATTCAAGATTGTTAGTGTCCATTTCACAAATCCAGTAAAATACTATCTTGAAGACATGCAGGGAAAACCCATCAGTGGAGGGTTTTACGAGGAAGAACTACAAGAGACTAAACAAGCAGACATCTATCTGGTTGAACGCATTTTGAGGAAGAAAGGCAAGAAGCTCCATGTAAAATTGTTGGGCTTTGATAAATCTCATAAGTCTTGGATAAATTCAGACGATGTTAAATAAGCTTATATTTAATGTATTAATGACTTAAATCAATAATATCCTGAATAAACTTCTCCTGCGGTACATCTGCTACATGTAGATCGTTTCCCTTCGCCTTAAGGTATTTTACTTTGGTTTTTATTCTGTTAAAGAGATTTACAGAATTTGGATCATACAACATGTTTAGAACCACTTTGGAAACGGGATGTTTATTTTTAAAGTTCTTAACAGCTCTTCTAAAACTTATGTTCTGAGTTCTTACAGCATGATATGATAGGTAGCGTCTTTCTCATTTCTTGAAAGTAAACCAAAAACACATAGTTTTCCTGGGTTACTTCATTTTGGGGATATATCTTCAAGATGTTCTGTGACTCTAGCATTTGTTTCTCGCATGTGCGGCACTTCATCATCTGTCTCCATTAATTTCACTACAATTTCCTTGAGGTTTTCATGTATTTCAGCTCTTGCTTATTAACACATTTGAGATCAGTGACACAGTACAGAAAATTACTAAATCGAATATCAAAGTTAAAATTAGTTGAAAGCTTTAACATTTCGTTGATGATTTCAACCAGATCTAGTATTTGTTGAACTGTATCTTCGGTTAAATAAAAAGTGACATAATCATCTGATTGATATGCCTTTACTGTTTAGTGTTTTAATAGGTTTGACGGTACATATTCCAATATTTTCTGGTTCAATCGTATTACCTTTGGTAAAGTACTTTTCAGCTGCTTGTTCCAGTGTTAAAATAATATACTCCCATTCCCATGAGTCAGATGAGATTGTTATATTTGACTCTGATGGGTACGAGTTTGTATTTACAATTTTAATTATCGGAATCAATCCAGCAGCTTTTGATATACCAATTGCGATACTTAAAGATGGATTAAAAGTATACCTTGTTTCCAGCAACATTCTACTTTCTTGTTTAATCTGATCAATATTCTGTCGTAGAGCTGCATCAATTCGATTCCAATAAAAAATCTTCAACAAAACCGTTATTAACAGGTCTGAAGACCTCAGCGCCATTGTTAACATCTACACCATATGTGGAATCAGAACTATCATAGCACGTCATGTTAATGCAATCACAACTAACTTTCATCTTTACACTCTTTAATGTTTGACTTCAACTGAGCTTACTGTTGTAAAATTGAATATTAAGCACAACCTCCTTTCTCATAGTATTCCAATCAGCATTAGTTGGAAGACTATCAAAATATTCGCTACAAATTGTATATAACATTTCGGCGACATCTGTGCGGCGAAGCTTTCGTGTTAGAAAATTAAAGGATTTACTTTGTTCACCGTGTAATTCACTTGTAATCGTATAGCAGTATACCATATAGATGTTTTCCAAATTTGTAGAGGTCATCACAGCTTGAGAACCCAAAATTTTCATTAAACCCTTGTCTCATCATTTTCACAGCTTCAAGTTTCACTTTATCTGTTGCTGCAACCTCCGCTTCTGGAGCATTCTCCGCTACAGCAACCTTCTCTGTTGTCGTCGTGTCCATCGTAAAAATATTTTAATTGGTTTTTTGCTTCTTCTGGTAAATACCTAAAAAACGGCTTACTTAAATCAGCTCCTGGTTGGTATCGAACGAGTGATAATGCAAAGAACTGCGTGGAGCAGTAACCAGCTAAATATACCTCACACAATTCAACTATATGTCCGATCAATTTCACACAGATGAAATTGGACACGGAGAACGTCCTGAACATTCTCCAAACCTCCCCTGATCTGCTGACGCTGATCACTTCCGCCATCCCCTTAATCCCTGCAGGTTGCGTCCTGGAATGTAAACGAACTATCCTGCAAAAGAAATGAACTTCAAGAATTCGCCCAACGCTTAAAACTGGACGTTATTCTAGTCCAGGAAACCAATATGCGTCTTCTAACCAATCCGAAATTCCCTAACTATACATTGTACCGCAATGACTGCACAACTTCCAGAAGTGGCGGCACGGCAGTGTATGTCAAAACAAATATTGACCACCACCCTCTCAGTACTCCAGCGCTACAAAACATCGAGACTACACAAATCGTAGTCAACACTTTCTTTGGAGGCCCAATAAAGCTCATTTCTGCCTATTATCCTCCACAAAAGAGAATTCTAGACGCTGACCTAGACCTCTTATTCGATACCAACCAATCCATAATAATTGCTGGCGATTTAGATTCCAAACACCCCAATTGGCATTCTCGAAATGCCAATACAATGGGAAAATCCTCCAATCATGTGTCGACAACCATGCAAATTGCATGGTTGACGCTCCTCAAAGACCTACACACTTCGGCAGTGTGGGTCGCCCCGACGTGCTCGACATAGTAATCATGTCGAACACCACCGTTCTCCCTTAAATAACAACCTCAAACAACCTCTCGTCGGACCATAACGCAGCTATTTTGCAGCTCGGACATGACAATGACGAACCCGACCTCCTAAGGAAAAAGGTACCGTGGCCAGTTTTCACAGATCATCTTAAAAACACCCTTGTCAATATTCTGGTTATCTGCAGCATCCCCGAAGTCGAGGGTGCAGTGGATAATCTACAGTCCAAAATCCAAAGTTCTATCGAACATGCACCAAGAACGTACCCTGCCCTAAGCAATCTGCCGCCATTTCTGTCCAATATCAGAGAAATGATGATGATGAATATGAGACTAGCTCAACGCACCGGAAACCCCACTGACAAACGAGACGCAAGCAGACTCATCAAACAAGTACGATCCGCCCTACAAGAACTCCGCAACAACCGTTGGGAGGAACGGCTGCAAACCCTGTCCGCCCAAGACAATTCCACCTGGCAAATGGCAAAAGCCCTTCGCTCACAAAAACTTTCTATATGCCCACTTCACGGCCGTAACGATGTCATATACACGGATGCGGAAAAAGCAAGTGCATTCGCAGATCATCTGGAGTTGCAATTCAGCCCGAATTATAACATCGTTGATCTGTCGCACGTCGCAAGAAGGCACCGCTATGTCAGGAGTGCGCTTCGCGTCACCCTAGACACAACTAACGAGCCCGCAAATTTCGAAGAAGTTTCCCAAAAAATCAAATCATTAGGAAATTAGAAAGCTCTGGGATACGATGGAATCCACCCCCCCCCCCCCCCCCTTCAAGCTGTGGTATTCCTAGTCACGATTATGGATGCCATGTTGCGATTTCAACATTTTCCTTCCATGTGGAAACTTGTCGACATTATCAACATCCCAAAACCCTGCAAAAATCCGCTGTTCGCTCAGAACTACAGGCCCATTGACCTACTACCAGTCATCCGCAAAATCGCCGATAAATTTATTCAGAAAAGGCTAGCTTCATTGAGCTCTGAGAATCATATCCTCCGAGGCGAGGAATTCTGTTTCAGACACCAGCACTCCACCACAGACCAAGTCCTTGGTGTGGTGGAAAACATTACCGAAGGATTTAATAAAAACAAGTCAACTGGTGCAATATTTCTCGACATTGATCAAGCCTTCGACAGGGTTTGGCATGCGAGCCTCATAAACAAACTTCTCATTCAATTATCTTCTCCCTCTGATTCTGATAATCAGATCATACCTAAAACAGAGGAAGTTCCAGGTCAAACATCTGGGAACCAGATCTAGAACGTACTCAGCCACGGCTGGTCTCCCTCAAGGTTCTGCTATATCCCCTCTGCTGTACAATAGATTTGTCGCAGACATTCCGACACCGCCCCTAAACGTGACATACGCACTGTACGCAGACGACACTACCATCCTAGCAGCTCCACTCAGCCGAGGATAATAACCGAACGACTTCACACCGCTGTTGACGAGCTGCGAGGCTGGTATAGGAAATATTATCTAGCCATAAACCCCAATAAATCTTCAGCAGTCCTATTTTTCAAGAGGAGACACACACCTCACGAACACGTATCATTAGACAACCGTCTAATTCCCCACCAAATACCTTGGGGGTTTCCTCGACAAACGCTTAACATGGCGTCCCCATGTCCAACATGCCCGACGAAAAGCCTCGATGTTCATCTCGAAGCTGTTCCCACTTTTAACTAGAAATTCCAAATTGGCCATGAACAATAAATTCCTCATGTACAAAGTCATAATCCGGACAACTTTGACCTATGCATCCCCTTTAAATTATCCTGAATAAAATTCTGAGAATGCTTACCGGAGCGACATGGATTGTCAGAAACAGTCAGATTCACTCTGATCTTGAAACGCCTTCGATACTTGAGTTTATAACTCGATTATCCGCAAAAGCCGCTTCTCACCCAAATACTCTTCTCCGTATTACCACCGACTACGATGAGTAACTTTCATATAGGCATAAGCGTCCAAAGCTTATACTTATCCGCTAACGCCCCCGCGGCAAAAACAGAATGGAGACGTTCAAACCCAAACGTCATTGTGTGAAATCTTTCCGACGGAGGTAGGGACTAAGGTTCGGTACTACAGGGAGCGGAGTTTTAGTGAGTAGGCGTCTCACAGTACCTCGAAATCCCACGCACTACGGTGTCGTGAATGAGGTCTGCATGTAGCATTTCTTCCTCCTGTATCGAAAAAAAACAACGTATCCACAATAAAATATATGAACACAGTATAATCGGTTAGTAGGTCGCGGTTTCGAGTCCCGCATTCAGACACTCGGTCTTTTTCACTTGAATGTGGAAAGTCCAACTTCTGATGAGTTATTGGTGGTGTCCTTTGTCTATATATATATATATATATATATATATATATATATATATATATATATATATATATATATATATATATATATATATATATATATATAAAATACACACACTGCGTGAAGAACACTCAACAAATAGAAAAATGCTTACCGATTCGAGCCATATAATTGGAAATATAATATCTGATACATTTCTAAGACGATCGATTCCTTCTACCTTTCTTAAATTTATATTCATTTGCAATCTAATTTTAATTGAAAGCGGAGTACCAGTTTTCTGAAAAAGTCAAACGTTAATTAGTTTTCATCACATCTATAATGCAGCTAGGATAGACTAAAAATAATCATTTATAGTCAGAGTAGAAACTTTATATACGACTATGTAACTGTTTTAGAACAAGCAAATATCTTCAAATGAAAATAGGTACACATCTTGGTTAAACGAAGTTGTAAATAAAAATAAAATTTATATTTGTTGTATAACTTTACAGATGATATGTAGTTGTTAAATTGCATCCGAAATAAGATATTATATTATGTCAAGTTTTAGGTTTAAATTACACATACAATTGTTACAACTGCCATTATTTGGAAAAGTGTGTAGTATTTACAGATGCAAATCAAGTAATCTGATTTCAACAGATCTATCTGGCTCCTAAATATTCATTTTTTGGGAGATCTGTTAGTAGCTATTTGTTTATCTGCCAGTAATTAAGATATGCCTTTTATAGCAGTGTTACAAGAGGAAAGTGCAAGGAGCGGGTCTTTTTATACACTATGGTAGTTTAGTCAGTCATTTAATACTATAATATCATTTTATTAGTATTGTAACAAATAATATTACCTGAAAAGGTAACAAAAAATTTGTAAGTACCAGACATTCATTTTGCCTGTGATAGAGTATAGAGTTAGCTTCTTCATCATTTTTGAAAAAGGAAATTTTCTTCAGTTGTAACGTTTGTAACGTCACATTAATTATTATTTAATTCGTTACACCAACATAAATTTTCTCTATTGTCTATAGACATTTTTTTCATGGAATATGTAATGCTATATCTTTTTAATTCCATTCATTTTATTAATCTAAACACTGTTGGCTGAACTGTCGTCATGAGCCTGGCTTATCTCGTTTAGGACGTTTACAAGTAACGGACAGAGTTGCCAGATTGGGCGATTTATCGCAAATTGGCCTACTCTTTTATCTTTGGTTGCGGTTTTTAGAAAGCACGGAGTCGCAAATTGGGCTACTTTTGTTATCTAAAAATTGCCAATTGGGCGATCTTGAAGAAATGAACTCTGTTATAAAACTATTCAGTTTCGCCAAAGCTTGATTTATACAAAAGTAACATTGACGAACATTCTTTTATCGATGAGAAGCAATGACATTTCGACATCCGTGATAAACCAAGAGTACCCAGCATGTTTGGATAGATAATAGAGAAAATATGATAGGTGACAGGGACAAAATGTTGTTTATGTTTTAGATTATATTACAGCATATTTTATATGTTTCGTTATATAGAGAAAATATTTTTATTTTTGCATTCTTATAACACTGCTGTGGAGTGTATGTTTTGATATTTTATAAATAAATTCTTGTTCCATTTTTTTTTAAATTTAATAACCAAAGGTAAACCGTAATTTACATGTGATTTTGATGGACTATAAATTTTTTATCTGCTTTAACGTCGGTCTATTTCCGCGACTATGGCCAATCACCGACCCCAGGGAGAAGTTTTACCTCACTATCTTGGAAATTTTGCCGAATCTTTCTGCAGGGAGGGTGGGCATCTTTAACCTGCCCAACATTGTATGGTACATGAGACCAACGGATTTACGACCACCGGAGGTGCGGAACGTGCAGACATTCGACTTGCTGAAATACATTGCCACAACTTCTCGGTTGATGTTAACTTTCTAGTATGTACCGAAAAAGTGAAATGGGAACCCTGGGAATCGAACCCAGTGAGCTTGGGTCCAGAGACACACGTTGTCACCATTGGAACACCCAGGCTCTATGCACTATACATCATTATATTAAAACCTCTCGTCAACGTAAAATTAATTAATTAATTAATTAATTAATGCTTTATTGGTATATAATAATACATCATGTCCATATAAAGAAGTCAGAGACTTGTACATATATTGTTTGACATAATTTAAATCGTTTTGGCCCAAATGTGTTTGACGTATGCTTTCCAAAAGTTATTAACTTCAGATTTTGACGTACGAAAATTTAATTACCTTCTTCTCCCATCTAATGTTTCAATCATTGCCTACATTCATAACAACTTCCAACCATATCAATATTCTCTTCGGATAAAAATCTGTTCTAACCATTCCTTATTAAATACAACATTTTTAAATTTTAAACAGGAACTAAATGACAGTATCTAACTGACATTGTATTAATGTTGCTAGAGGTCACTTTGAAAACCTACTGTGATTAATTAAATGTTTTTATTACCAATTTAGTCTTTACTGTTTTGTTAGTGTTGTTATAGTTATTGTTATCATATTTCATTAAAACGTTGCACTAAATAAATTGATTTAATGTTTTTTAATAACTTTGTGGCTCAAATTCTTCTCAAAGAATAGCAAAATTTTTAAAATCATCTATCAAACCCAACGACTACTAGAGAAACATCACAATGCTAGATTTTGAATCACCTTTATTAAATATCTGAAAACATTCTAATAACAACTTTTTAGCATAGGGCATACTGGGCAGATTGTCCACGGGAAGTCATTAATTGGGCGACCCAGTCCACAGAAAGCTGTGGAGCTGCTAAGTCTTAGCAGAGGACAGCTCAGGATCATAACAGGACTCTTGACGGGACACAGGGATGTCAAGAAACAACTGCATAAAATGGGACGGTTCGAGGGGGACCTGGCATGCAGACTCTGTGGCGTGGGGGGTAATCAGCCCAGTACATCTTGTGCGAGTGTAAAGCTCTGGACCGCAAAAGACAACTGATCTACGGACAGCCTAGACCGGAGGCAGATCAATATAAAACTTCACTCTACGAGTTGCTGTGCAGACTAGTTCAAGGCACAGTGATTTTGGAATAGTTAGAGTAGAAAAGATAAAGGGCATGCACAATAAGCCGAGGGCTGCGGTGCTATCGGGGCGGCAAAGACGCGGACAACCCCTAAGGGAGAAAATACATGATTATTGAGAACGAATTTAATGTAGGAAATAAATTAAACTTGTTCAAAGAAGAAGAAATATGAGTAGTTAAAAGTGTCAGATATTTGGGACTTATAGTGGACAACAAGCTAAAGTTTGATCTCAATGTTGATTATGTATGTAAAAACGTTTCGGAAAAACTGGGCTTCTTCCATAGGTGTAGTCATTTGTCACAGTTGACTAGGCAAATGGGTTATGACACCATAATACTGCCTCACTTAAATTATTCCAGTACAGTACTGTATTTGCCAAATAAATCAAACATTGAAAGTCTACAGCTGCTACAAAACAGAGGTATGAGAATTATATTGAGATGTAGTAGGTACAACAGCATTAATCATATGATAACATCATTAAACTGGTTTGAGATGTCAGAGTTTCTGAAATGAATAGCCTCAAATTCATTCGTAAGGTGAAATTGAATATTTCCCCAAATATTGCACAAAAAGGTTAAATACATTTGACAACATTCATCATCACACTCGTAACAGGAGTAACTTCATATTGGACCATAAAAATAAAAATCAACGCAAAATCCCATATTTTTCAAAACTGCAGCTGCATACGAGTAACCTACCTGATGATATAAAGAACTACAAAACAGTTATTCAGTTTAGTGCTGAAATCAAAACACACTACGAGAGACAAATACTTGTTTTTCATTTTTAAGTATTTTTTTGTGTTGTATTTTATTATCTAGCCTCATTACATTTTCGTTTTTACTCGTGCAATTGTTATGGTTGGTCATTTTTTAATTTTTAATTGATATATATGATATTCTTGTTATCCTATAGCAAATACGCTTAATAAATCTATCATTATATATAAATAATTAAATAAATAAAGAAAGAAGTATATATATATATATATATATATATATATATATATATATATATATATATATATATATATATATATATATATATATATATAAATTAAAACTGACCCCGAATATATATGGGTTCTAGGGCTCCTAATTCCCGCTCATTTAAAGAAACTTTTTCAACATTCAAAAGTCGAGATCTCCTCCTTGGTGAATTTTTTGACGAAAATTCACTAAAAGGATAAAAATGGACAAGCATACTATGAATTTATTATTGCTTCCACATCGTCGCAATTTTTTTCCGATTAAACGCCGTAAAAAGTGTCGAAACATATAGAGAACATGATTTGGGAACGAAAATTTTTTGTATGTCGGTCTGTATGTCTGCCTGTTTGTAGCCACGATAATTTTAGAACGAATTGAGATATAGATTTCAAATTTGGTATACAGTTAGCACCTGACAAACGAACGGTTCGCATTGTTTATGGATAAAATCGCTTCAGAGAGTAGGGGATGAATGGGGGTGATTTGGTGAAAATTGACATTTTTTCGTTAAAACTCGAATAATATGACGTTTTAGGGTTTGTTTATTAGAAAACTTTAAATTTCATCAAACATCGGGTATTCTGTGCTGAAATTAAATTAGAATTTGAATGTGTGGGAGTGGAATAACGGTGACAGAAATTTCAAATTTTTTTTGCTAAAACTGCGCAAGAAGTCTTAAAGCATATAGGAAATTTGATTTTGGAACGAAATTCTTTTTGTCTGTCGGTTTGTCGGTGGGTCAGTCGGTCGGTCGTCCTGTACGCCTGTCTATTAGTAGGTGAAATAACTTTCGAACGAATTGAGATGTGATCTTCAAATTTGGTATTCAGTTAGCACCGACAAGGGAACGCATCCAATTCTTTTTGAATAAGATCGCTTCAGGGGTTAGGGAATAAATGGGGGTGATTTGGTGAAAATTTAATTTTTTTCGTTAAACTCGAGTAATATAACGTTTGAGTAGTTTATTAGTACAGGAAAGTGCATATTTTCTTTGTGATCAAGTCATAGACCCTGAATTAATTTCGTGGGAATGTCTTTCCGAAGAGAGTAGATTATCACAGCTATGTGAAGTCATGATTCAATTTGCAGCACTATTACCTCCACATCGTCAATGCGTGTGGAAGTGTGGCATCGGCGACAAAAATTAAAAAAAAAATCCGCTTAAACATCGTAAAAAGTGTCAAAACACATAGAAAACATGATTTGGGAACGAAAATTCTTTGTCTCTCGAGCTGTCGGTCTGTATGTTTGTAACCACGGTAACTTTAGAAGGAATTGAGATATCGTCTTCAAATTTGGTATACAGTTAGCACGCGACAAATAAACGGTTCAGATTGTTTTTGGTTGAACTCGCTTTAGGTGGTAGTGGATGAATGGATGGTGATTTGGTGAAAATTGACATCTTTTCGTTAAAATTCGAGTAATATAACGTTTTAGGGTTTTTTTATTAGAAAATTTTCAATTTCATTAAACATCTGGTATTCTGTTCTAAAATTAAATTAGGGGTTGAATGTGTTCAGTAGAATATCCGCTACAGAAATTCCATTTTTTTTGCTAAAATGGCGTAAAAAGTCACATATAGAAAACCTGAACCTGGAACAATCATTTTTAAAAGGTCAGTCTGTCGGCCTGTATGTCTGCTTGTTAATAGGCGCAATAATTTTCGAACGAATTTACATATCATCTTCAAATTTGGTATCCAGTTAGCACTCGAGAAAGGAACGCTTCGAATTGTTTTTGGGTAAGATCACTTTAGTGGGTAGGCGATAAATGAGAGGCGATTTCGTGAAAATTGACATTTTTTTAGTTAAAACTCGAGTAATATAACGTTTCAGAAATTTATGTTTACAGGAATACGAATATTTTATTTGTGGCCAAGTCATGGACCCTAAATTTATTTTATGAGAATGTATTTCTGGGAGAGTAGATTATCACACATATGTTATGTTGTTATGACTCAATTTGCAGCACTATTTTATATTGTCACAAGCCGTGATCTACTTGTTATTCAACTTAGCTGTAAGGCTTATCCAAAATGAAAAAAATAAAAAATCTCCGCAATGCGGTTAATGACTTAATATCTTGTATACGTACTGGTTCAGCAACTATTCTTGTTTCATGTTTTTCCTTATTTGGCATTAGGCCCTTAGCATTTTCTAATAGTTTTGGATCTCCAAGATAAAAATGAGGGTAAGAGACTAGTATTGGAGCCTGAAGGCACGGTTGCAGGTTTAGAGTTCCATGTATACAGCATTGTGGCAACGAATTAGGGTTGTCATCTAAGTCCTTTGTGCAAAAACAGCCATATATTTCTTCTTGTTGGAATGCTTTCTTAGTTACGTAGCGAACACTAGGTACTCCATCTACTTCGACTTCATTTTCGTATTCAGAGTAAAAAGACCTAGAGTTAAAAACTGTGTTACAAGACAAGAAAATATATAAGCTACACAAAATGCTAAATAAAAATGCAGAGAACTAATTTACAATTTACAATAAAAAATTAGATCATTACGTACAATCTAAATACCGAATATAATATGAGTAATAAAAGAAAAAAAACTGTGTAACCATAATTAGTTCTGTAAGTTCTCAGCAATTATTTGTATTTTAAGTTGACCTAAAGCGTACTTAGGGTATCTAATTGTAAAGCAATTAACAGTCACACACAAACTGGGTATAAAAACTGGACTACCAAAACAAATTGCATAAATACCTACTCTAAAAAACTTTTTAAATTATAAAAATGCGTAATAGTAGTGAATTTTCATAAGAATTGTACACTATTAGTACGGCATGTTACTAAAATCAATACTATAAACTTACACAGACGTTAAATATCGATTTTAGAGGTCTTAGTACACACATTTGAAGCTTTCTTTCGAAAATGTTACCGTCGATATTTGCTTATTATCAAAAAACTTTCTGTTCTATATTCTTTTGGGAAAATGCCCAAAACTGAATTTTGTATGAAGCGAGAAATTTGAAATTTAGTATATTTATGTAGAGTAAGTCTCTTTAAAAAAACTGTATCACAATTTCATTTTAAAGTTACAAAAGCTTTGCAAAAGAAAACTTAATTCATATTTAGAAAAGTAAAGGATCTGCAAAATTATAAACGAAACAGTTATTTTTTCTTATTAATCGCCTGGGTGATTTCATTTTAGTCAACCTAATTGAACCGGTTATTCCAACAACTAACAATGTTTTTGAAAAACAAATTCTCTATTACTGAATTTTATAAATAAAAATTCAATATCAACGATAACAAACAAAATCTCTGCTGAAAATTATAATTTTAGACCCAATGGTGACAAAGTTATTCAGGCGTTTTAAACAAAAAGGAGATCCTGTTCTAAACCTATGAAATTTGTACACTATTTTTTCTACCAAATATTAAAGTGAAACAAAACAAAATGTTACATGCATTGACCGCGAACCGACCCCGCATTCGTCTGTGTACCAGGCGGGCGTTTTACCATTGAATCACAGATGCGCCAACAAAAAGTTTGTCTACCTGATAGTTGACGCCGACTTTGTGCCCCGAAACATTTTATATTATACTAAAAGTAAACGCAACAACTAATTAAATAATTAATTTAATTGTGACTTGAGACACATTCAACGACTATTGGGATCTTAGATGACGTCTTATATTTAAGTTTGAATATGTAAGAACAGACTATTTTAAAATCATTTTTATAAAGACGTGAGTCGATTTTATTTATATTTCCACTATATTATGCTACATTTTCAGTCTAAAACTTTAATTGGGGCCGTTCATCAAGCTATAAGTATAGTGTATTTTAAACATTTATTGAATCCCCCAGTTAAAAACAATCACTTGGAAAATTTTTAATCTCATGTCATCTGACATTCGGGATTTTTGTGATCGAGATTTCTCGATTGTTAGTTCGGGTCGTATGTTTTATGCGTGTTATTTGTATTGCCTGGTTAACGTTGATTTATGATTTGTGCCTGTTGTAGGAATAAATCTAGGCATAGTAGTTAACTACTCTGTCTCTAACCACTTAAGTCGGTTCAATGCATGTCTTTTAGATTTTATTTTTAATTTAGAAAAAACTCTACATTTGCAAACCAAATTTTTAGCCACATATAAGTCTCATTCTAGTTACTGTAACACTTAAAAAATATAGCGTTTTCGAAAATATTTGTGTATATTTTTGGGGGAAAATCTCACTTATAACTGATTTACAAACTCGTCCGCGGTCTTAGCACAAGTTTCGTTAGAATTAGTTGAGTATTTTTTGAGTTATTGCTCGGACACATAATTACAAAATTAGTGCCACAAGTTCCTATAGCATTTTTTTGGGAACTCAAAAATAACTGAGTTAGCGGGTCTCAAAAAATTTCAAATTTTTGATGAAAACTTTTTTTTTTGTCGTGAATCGATTCTCTTTAAATTTGGTTCGCTCGTATATAATAAAATTTTATATTTATGTTAACTCGTAACAACTGTTTTGCTTAAAGTTTTATCTCAAATCCAATAATAAACAATTGAGGAGAATCACATCTTCAAAAAAAAAAGTGGTTTTTCGTTGTATCACGATAAAAGTAACCATTTTGAGACAAATATGCTTAAATATTTTCCGATATTGATAGAATACGAAATCACCTAATTTTCAATATTAATGGGAGTGTTCTTTGAAAACATTCTCGGTAAATAAGAATATGTGGCTTTAGTTTTGACAGATAATAGTTTGGTGTCTTTTTACTTGCGCACTAGTCTAAGTTAGTTGTAACATAAATAATAATAATAATGACTTTTGAGACCCCGCAACCTCGTTATTTTTGAGTTTTCAAAAAAATGCTATAGGAACTTGTGGCACTCATTTTTCGAGTAGCATAGCTTCTTGAATTTTTTGCTCATAATTTCCGTATATATATATATATATATATATATATATATATATATATATATATATATATATATATATATATATATATATATATATATATATATATATCAAACGGCCCTTGCTTATGGGTTATAGGGGCCTTAATTCGCGTTCATTTGATAAAATCAAATTTCCTAGTGTGACTATCCTTAGCCCACTATCAGTGGATTTTCTAAATGAAAGCAATTAGCCAAAACATATGTTTTGTCTATGAACAAAACTTTGAAATGTTTACAAAATCCAATTGAATTGATATATGCTTATGACAGTATGACGACCTTTACTCTGTATTGTGTGGTTGATGAGGAATACCTATTTTAAACAAATGCACTTCTTAATGGTAAATGCTTAGTAATAAATTTGGGAGAAAGTAATAAGTTTCACGCAGAAAGGTTGGACTTAATCTAAAAACACGCATATACAGGCTGGCGCATTAGTTTGACAGAGACCCGTATATCCGTTATTATAAAAGGTATAAAAAAGTGATGTTTAAAACTTGTAGACAGACTTATTATTATTTTCAACTAGGCATATAGTTTTTTATGTTTTTAGGGCAAACCAAACATAGGTATTTTTTTAGCAAACGCTTTACCCATATAATATTTCATATACGGTTTTAGCTCATTTTTCTCTACTCCAGATAGAAACTTATTATGTCATGCACGGTAGTTTAAAGTGATGGATAATAGCAACATATAGAAACCGTAATGAAATAAACACTCAGTATATTAATAAATAGTAAAAATTGTAATATTTTTCTGACAACACAACATTGGAAATACCCTCTTATTTAGATTTTGTTTGTTGTCTACTTTTCAAAGTTATCATATTTTACAGTGGGTCAAAATTGAAATTGATTATTTTTGCTTTTTTTAATGCACGCTCATGTGTTAACCTGTTTGTATGAATTTATTTTAAAGAAATTAAATTTGTTTCTTAAAATGAAACCACTCTGGTTTCATTTATCATTTATACCCCCCCCCCCATTTAAATGATATAATTGAATACGAGGGTAACTTAAGGGTCACAGGTATATGTTATTATACATATTTTAAATATTATAGGAAGCCGTTCGTGACGCTGATATAATATAATCAATAAAAAGTATTTTTTTTTTTAGAGAAGCGGCCCTGTTAGAGTATAATATGCCACTCAAATGATTTGACATTCTGTTAATTACAAAAACAATTGACAACTAAATGATTTAATATATCCATATTTATTTATTCTATTTAACCTTAATGTTTTTTTCTAACAACATGAATTATATTTTGCGCCATTTCCTAAATTAAGTTGAATTAAATGCCCGAAAAAGTTGGATAAGAAATGAATTTTGAAACATTGTATTTGTAGTTTGAGCGCAACATATGAGTTACATTTCCTAAAGACAAGTTGACGACTTTCAAAGATATAGCATTTTCGAGACGAAATGATAGACATGATAGATACTTACGGTGACAATTTAAGCAAACACTCGGGGTATCGTGGTAATACAAGTGCATATACTTTTCGAGATAACAAAGGAAGAGGCAGTGTATTTTAACGTAAAATAATAGTGCAAAAACGCAAGAAAATAAGATCAGATAATAATGATATAGGAATTGAATGCAATAATGTGAACAAATGCAAAGTGCTGTCGCTGGAAATAGAAGAGATGCTCAAAAATTTCTACAAGTAAAACAGTCTATTTATAAGAAAAACAGTGTTTGTGTGTCTCTTTTAAATTTGCTTAATGGCTGTGGCAGCTCTGGCCATTAAAGTAATTCTTGGACTTTTATTAATTCTAATGTTCCAGACAAGGTCAACTTCACGTTGGCCCGCCCGGGAATCTAACCCGGGATCTCTGGCTTTGCAGGCCGACACCTAGCAACCTGCTCCACGAGGGTCTCGAATACAGTGTTGGAAGTACCTAAGATAAGTCGCTATATATGAAATGGACTAGGGGACACAGAAAGGTATCAAATAGATTTTATTATTGCCACGAAGTGCCATATAAATTTATTTACATCCACGTACAAATATCATGGAGCAGCTATAGATGGTGATCATGTTCTTGTGCTAACAATATACAAAAATACATTAATAAAGAGCACAGGAACTACAAGTAGAAAATATAATGTACACAAAATATAAACGTCCCGGCAGAACTGAAAAAGTTGAAAGTTAATCTCAACTTTAGAATATCTGTGTGGGTAGGCATAAAAAGCGGTTTGAAGGAAGTTGCGGACAATATTTGGTAAACAGAACTAGGACCAAAGAAACCGTGGATTGAATCATAAATACTAAAGCTTAATTATAGCTTAACATGCGGAGAAGGTGATAAACGAAGAAGAGTATAGTAAATATATTTAGATTAAAAGTATGATCAAACAAAACGGTATGAAAGATAAAGTAGGATGGGTTCAGAGAAATAGTGAAGAAATCGAAAATTTAATTAAAAAACAGTCGGATTAAGCTTAACACTAAGTAAGAAGACTACAATATAAACTACCAACAAACAGTAAATTAATGAAGGACAATGATGGATTTAATACCAAAAAAGGAAAACATTGCTCAGCACCGGAAAACATAGCTAAAATAAGGTGTATTAAGGAAAGAAAATTAATTGTAACGAAAAGTATAAACTTAAGGAAGATATGTGAGATAAACTTATATGCTTTAAATCTGCCCAATTCAAGGGCAGAAATCAAGGAGGCCCTTAAAGAATTTAGACAAGCAGAACTCCTGCGTACACGAAATAACAATGGAACATAAAAATATTGTGGTGAAAAAAATAACTTTTTCCACTGATTGCAAAATGTTCAAAATCAGGTTTATAAATAGTTGATTGTTTTGCTAAAATGGTTTAGCTAATTTATGAAGAGTCAAAGTATCGCTATCCGAAAAATGGCGAACGCGAAAAAATGCAACCAGCACAGACCACCTGTACACTACTACATAGTCATGAGCTCAAGGTTTAGCCAATCACAGTGAAAAATATTATAGTCAATAAAACCGATAGTTGCTTGAATAAAGATGAGTTCGGGGATTAGTAATTCAATAGGAAAAATGAGGCTTCAGAGAGTAGAGATACCGTTATAGCTGCTGTTGCTCTGAAAAATGCATTTGATAATGTGGATTGAAAAATAACATTTCGTATAATAAAGACAACCGGGTTTGAGTGATAGACTCATTACTTTCAATTTATATAAAGTCGAAGTACCTTAAAGGAGCTTAACGAATATAAAATTAAAGCTAAAATGAGAAAAGGTGTTCGACAAAGTAACCGATTTCGCTGTGTTTATTCAATTTATTTACAAAATATACAATACAAACCGCAGGAATTAATACAAATAAAGAACGGTTCCATTGCATCAGGTACGAAGATGCCATGACGCTGATAGGAAAAATGGGAGGAGAATTGGAAAGAATGCTCAGTATGTTAAGGTGTGGTATGTTAAGGAGAATTAAACTAAAAATCAACGAAATTAAATATAACAAAGGTGGAGGAAGAATAGGATTTCGAAAATAAAGGTTTAGTTAAATGGTCAATAACTTAAACAAGTAGAAATGTTCACGTACTTTGGATGTTTTATTAGGGATTGTGGTAAATCTAGCAAAAATTTAAAAGGAACGCGATCGCAGTGCAAGCTTCCAATAGACAAAATACTAATACTACACTAATAAACATTTTAACTTGGACCTTAGGAAAAGGTTCATCGAGACATAAATATGGAGTGTTATAACGTACGGGACAAAAGATAGGGAGAGATAACCGTGAAGAAGAATTGTAGAAATGGAGAAAAGACAAAAATGCCGATAGAAAGACAAACAAAGTATGCAGAAGAGGCGAGAGGAAAATATGCTTGCTGAAAGAAATTAAGAGGAAGGAGATAATAAATGTTGGACATATTATGTGGCACAATAACTCCCTAATAACATTATTGAAGGACATGTACTTGAAAAAAAAAGAGGAAAGGTTCTGGAAAATCTGGCTTGATTGATGCAATTTTGTTAAGCATGTTGTTCCTTAGAAGAAGCCGCCATATTTCTTAACACTGTTGCACATCAGTCATTTAAAAAATAAACCGTTTTAGCAAGAAAACTCTTATATAACCATAGAACACATCCAAACTTATTACTTACTTAACCTGCCGAATTTTGTATTAATCTTCGTTGAAAAAAAATCACTAATGAGGAGATCCCGACTTTAGAATTTAAAAAAAGTAAAATCATGGGTTTTCTTCCGGAAAAAATTATATCTCCGAAAATAACAAATCTATGGTAACCAAATTTGGCACGGAAGTTTCGGTTATTAAGAGTAAACTATGAGGTAAAATTGAGGTCTCCGTAATACAAGAAAAATAGTAATAGGCATTTAATAAAAAAAGGGTTTGGGGCCAGGTCATTTCTATCAAAATCCACTACCATAACGCACTTGATGCGTCCACACTTTTTTCACAGTTGTCAGACATCCAGAATACAAGAAGTATCTTTAAATAAAAATATTGTAGACTACCTGCAGAAATCTGACAGATAAAAATATAAAACTTTTGGTTTGTGTCTTAGTATAGGAAGAACTGTCAAATCTGTTCCATTGAAAGTATTACAGTTTTCTCCTCCCCATTTACTTAATATGTTTTCGTCTCTAAATGATACGATCTTTCCTTTTAAGTTATCATTAGCACTTCCTCTTGAAATTTCATAAGGTCCTTCCCAAGTTCCATTTAACTGAAATTTTAATATAAAAAATTAAACGTTAAAAAGGTTAGTGCCAAGTGCACAAAAATATACGTTTAATAAATATTTTGCTAAAAATGCAATATTAAAGTAGGCAGTCATTACTGTATATGCATATATATATATATATATATATATATATATATATATATATATATATATATATATACAGGGTGTATATCTATATCTCGAAAACCGTCACAGCTGCAGCATTCGGAAAAAATTAGCATAAGTAAAGTGGCCATGAGAAAATGTTGGAAATTATTTTCAGTTTTCTAAGTCTGCCGCTAGGTAGCGAAAATGCCATGGCTTACACAAAATCTTTAATTTCTCGAAAATCTTGACGCATAACATAAGCTGGTTTTAGGTAATTTGTAATAAACGTTCACTTATCTACAGCTTCTGTTAAAAAAAACGTTATGAACCAGTTGCGGAGGTGGGGGGCAAGGATTTTTTATAAACAAATGCCTATAACTTGATAACCAGTAGACATAATTTCATGAATTTTGGCTTGTTGGAAAGAGATTTCATAGTAAATTCCACGTATTAGTATTTTAAATCAACAATCACATATGCACAAAATATAGAGGGCGTTAGAGTAGGAGCGCCTAGTTTTATTAAATTTTATGAAAATTTTCAAATAGCAGCATAGTATTATAATATAACTATCAAAAAGTGGATGAAGTTAGAAAGAACTCAGTGAAAATCCAAAACGAATATCTTTTTCCGTTTCAGGGAAAACTCGAATTTTATGTATTTTGGTGCTTATTATGCCATTTCTCAAAATTGGATATGAATATAGCAAAATCTCTATAGAATATTTGTTTTCAGGCATCGTTATACAAATTAATATAGTTACCAATAACAATTAATCACTTTAGTATGAAATATATTTATTGCCTTATCATAAAACTATGATACAAGTGCCAAGAATCGATTTTAAGGTTGTATTCGTAAATTAAGTGATTATATTATGAAACCAAAACTATATGAATGTAAAAAATCTAACATTTAATTAACATTTTATTATTAACAAATGTTCAAGCTGCTGTCCTTTTTTATGTATACATTTAACTAATCTCTGACGAGTAGAGGCAATTTGAGAATAAACTGTGTATGGTCAATGCATGAACACAGAATACTCCCTTGCGTGAATAGGAAATTTTGACACTGTCGAACGTGACAGTTACCTCGTCAGTGATTGTGATTGGACGAAATCGCGTAACTGCGACTCGCACATACCGGAACACAGAACCACAGAGCAGGTTCATCTATGCTCAGAACATAATGTGCGGTGTACTGGTATCAGAATTTTGAATGTTTTATATCTGTACACCCTACGCACTAAAACAAAATACGATAAATATTATTTGATTATATCCTAGTAGGTATCTACTTTAAATTAGAATACCATGTCTGCCAAGTGAACACGGACACGGAATGAACTCAAACTTCATTACAATCATTATATAAATTAACGTACTTACCAATAGCATTTATGTAATCACTCTAAAATGAAATAAATTTATTACTTTATTATAAAATTACGATATAGAAGTAATGGAGAAGTCATGAAAAAATTAATTTATATTATGAAAATGAAACACTTTTAATTAGGCGTTTAGAGAAAATGCTCAGTATTTAATTTGAAAATTCATTCCATGCATAATATCTTTATCATAATATAGTAATAAATACAACCATTGTCTAAAATCATTTAAACCCTTGGTTAATGCGTATGCGAAATTCATATGCAGTTTTGTACTTCAATCAATGTAGTCCATGTGTTGTCAACGAAGGTAAGCAAATTGAAACAATTTGTTTTATAAACGTCAAAATCTTATGTTCAATTTATTACTGATCTTATTAATTATTTGTTGTGTTTCTGTGTGTTTTTTTATCAATAGTTGGTGTTTTACGTTTTCAGCATGTCTTATTATAACGAGGAAGCATTTGATAAGCTTGAAATTTATTTTCAATATTTTTGGAATCCTGTTCAAACAGCGGTAGCCTCTACTCGTCAAAGATTAGTGAAATGTATACATAAAAACGGACAGCAGTTTGAACATTTGTTGTTGTTGTTGTTGTTGTTGTAATTTGGTTTGGCCTCGGACCGTTAGGTCCATTAGCCACAGACTTGAACATTTGTAAATAATAAAATGTGAGTTAAATTTTAGGTTTTTTACATTTATATAGTTTCGGTTTCATAATATAATCACCTAATTTACGAATACAACTTTAAAATCCATTCTTTGCTTTTGTATCTTAGTTTTATGATAAGGTAATAAATTTATTTCATATTAAAGTGAATAACTGTTATTGGTAACTATGTTAATTTGTATAACGATGCCTGAAAACAAATATTCTATAGATATTTTGCTATATTCATATCCAATTTTGAGAAATGGCATAATAAGCACCAAAATACATAAAATTCGAGTTTTCTCTGACACGGAAAAACATATTGGTTTTGGGTTTTCACTGAGTTCTTTCTAAGTTCATTCACAAATTGATAGCTATATTATAATACTGTGCTGCCATTTGAAAATTTTCATATAATTTAATAAAACTAGACTCCTCTATTCTAGCGCCCTCTGTATTTTGTGCATGTGTGACGGTGGATTTAAAATACTAATACGTGGAATTTTTTATGAAATCTCTTTCCAACAAGCCAAAATCCTTGAAATTATGTCTACTGGTTATCAAGTTATAGGCATTTGTTTGTAAAAAAATTCTCGCGCCCTACCTCCGCCACTGGTCCATAAGGATTTTTGTTAACAGAAGCTGTAGATAAGTGAACGTTGATTACAAATTACCTAAAACCAGCTTATGTTATGCGTCAAGATTTTCGAGAAATTAGAGATTTTAGGTTAGCCATGGCATTTTCGCCACCTAGCGGCAGATTTAGAAAGCTGAAAATAATTTCCAACATTTTCTCATGGCCAGTTTACTTATCCTAATTTTTTTCCGAAGCTGCAGCTGTGATGGTTTTCGAGATATAGCCGGTCCGTGTCCTTATTTGAACACCTTGTATATATATATATATATATATATATATATATATATATATATATATATATATATATATATATATATATATATATATATATATATATATATATATATATATCACACCGATAACTCAAAAAATAATGGGCCGATTTTGATAAAATTTGGCATGTACCTCCCTTTTGTAAATGGCTTGGATAAGTTCGTTAGTCAGGAAATGGCATTGTCGAAGTCTATTTTGTGTCCTGTATAAATGATGCATAGAAAGTGTAGATAAGTGGTAGGATATTCTAACTGCAAAGGTGTGTTCATATATTCTGTTGTGGGTACATTTATTTGCTTGTCCTGCATAAGCTCGGGAAGAGTCGGAACAAGGATTTCGTAAACTCCGTGGGATTTGTTTGAAATTGTATTCTTGTATTCTTTATTAGACCTGACAGTTTTTGATCCGTTGTGAATGCGGTTTCGATATTATTGAATCTAAAAATTCTGTTGGTTTTATCAATGGCTCCTTTTATGTATAGTAAGAAAGTTGTCTGTTCTTGTGTGTGTAGTGGTTGGTTCTTGTGTGTGTATTTCTAATCTTTCGTTGTAACCATGCGATTTTTGTCCTATCCATTTTCTAGCAATATTTCTCTTAAAAAAGTTAAATTCTGTTTATTGTTCTCGTCCGTTAACCTAAGAGATCGTGTTAATATAGTTTGATCCACGGAATTTATTTGCAATAGGTGATAGTGATATTTGGCGTTAAAGTAGCGATTAGTCTGGGTTGGTTTGCGGTACACAGTGTAAGAAAATAGTCTGACTGTGTTTTAGTGATGTGTACATCTATGAAAGACAAAGAAAAATTATGTTCCATTACCATGGCGAACTGGATTTGGGGGTTGATCTTATTTAGGCAAGAAATGAAGTCGTCTAGAAATTCTTTATCGTGTGGCCAGACCGCGAAAATATCGTCAACCTATCTTTACCAGCAAGTTGGTTTTAGTGGGGATAAATTGAGGGCTTGTGTCTCGAAATTTTCCATGAAAATGTTACAGTGCAGAAGAGAGCGGGGAACTAATTGGAGCACCTGAAACTTGTTTGTAAAATTTGCTTTGGAAAAGGAAATAAACGGTAGCCGTGTTTATGTATGCTCATTAGCCCCTGAAAGATAAGAACTCATGTCAAATGAGTTTGGGAAAAGAGGTATTGTGTAGACTTTTTAAAGAAAAAGACGAAACCTCACTTCATGTATTATGTCAACGGAAAAGTCTACCAAAGTTGGGCTTTAAGTCATTTCGGAAAGTAAAACCGAAATCTTAAAGCTGCACTAAGGAGCCTTTATCTATGCTGTGTGATCTAATAAAGAAGATAAAACTGGAAAGGGCTCTAGATATTTACATGGGCGTGACACAAGAGAACTTACGTAAAGTAGCGATGACAAAGGCCAAATTGCCAGCTCTTCCCCTAAATTATATTCTAGATATGTCCATTAATTTACATTGTTCAGCACAAAGCAGTCGAGCTTGTCCTTGTATATAACACAGTCGAGAGTCGAAATGTGGTTATGTGTCGAAAATTCGCTTACATATTTTTCTTCCATATATAAAAAACTTCCTTTTCTTTTTCGATAGCAACGCTTCCATAGTTGTTACATCACAGTTCAATCCACAGCCAAAATCTTCAAAAAGATCGATTTTAATTGGCACATACGAGCAAAGTGAATTCCACAATATATAATTAAAAAATTTATAATTCTGAGAAATTGTCTAAATCTTAATCGTTTAGCCCCATATTTTAAGCAATTCTCACAAGTAAATAAGGTAGAGGAGGATGTTTTTAAATATTTCTACCTGCCTACAAGATCTCGGTAAAAATCGTCTTCAAGATATTAGGCAAATCCTTCCCAAACTGTTGATTTTGCAAAGAAATGTAGAACGTTTTTCTGTGGCAAATTTTGTAAGCTTCAATTTACAGATTAAATAGTTTCACCTGAAATTAGATTGTTTGGACATTAATCAACTGTAGGTGGTAGTGGACTTTTCCTTTACGTGATAGTAAAGTATTTTTTTCACGCCCGAGGAGGTACCACCCCTTACATCAAGAGACCGGTGAAGTCCCAACGGACGTTTCCAGTTCTAGTGTATGAGTCGGTTTCCCTTATAAGCAAAAAATGATGATGGCTCCCCCTTGTACAAAAGATTCCGGAGGTAAAATACCCCTCCATTTGGATCTCCGGGAGAGGGGTGTACAGGGGGCGCCAACATCAAGATTTAACATATCCTTCTCGAATATATGTGTCCTAAATTCTAACCTGAACTCCTTTCACAATTTCCTCCAGGCTAATAGGCCCCAACTCCACTTTCTCACCGAAACTCAAATCAGTGCCAAAACAGCCACTAATCACCTTACTTCCTTTAGATTGCATGGAGGCGTGTACGCGTACGTCCGTAGCAATCTACCCTGCACCAGACTCCCCAATTTAGAAGCTGGAAGGAAAAACCTACTATGGATAAAACTTTCTCACAGGGCTGCAACTAAATTCATCTGTTGCATTTACCGGCCACCTTCTGACAACAACTTTGTCCAGCTCTTTGACTACATTTCTGAAAAAAACCGACCATCTGATTTCTGAATATCATTCCTCCGAGGTCACCATTCTTAGTGACTTCACTGTCCATAACAAGGAATGGCTACGATCCTCAAAAACCGATCCACAAGGAAGAGCAGCAGAGGCCTTTGCAGTCAGCAATTCTTTAGCCAATATGGTTCAGCAACCAACTTACTTTCCTCGGATCTCAACACACAGCTTAAATCCCTTGGATCTCCTTCTTACTACAAATCCTGACTGCTATACGATATCAGTCACCGCCCCCTTGGTCGCTCAGACCACGGCATGTTCACTGCTTCCTGCGCAATGCAACCCGAGGTCGCACAGTCATCACACCCACGTATCGTTTGGCACTACAACTCCGCGAACTAGGACGAAATGCGAAATTACTTTTCCTCATTTCCATGGGCGTCTGTCTGCTTCTCTCATCCTGACCCTTCTGATATCTCACAAAACGTCACCGAAATTATTCAAGCTGGCATGGAATTATTTATTCCACGTACACAGAAAACCTTTTCAGCCACTCATAAGCCCTGGTTCTCTAAATCCTGTGACAAGGCCAGACTTGAAAGGGTCAAATCTCACAAAACGCTTCTACACAATCCCAATAAAGAAAACCGCCAAGCATTTAACGACGCAAGAAACCGGCATGTCCGCATTCTTTCTGAGGCAAAAAACTCGTTTGATAACCACATCAAAAACAAAGTCCTCTCAAGCCCCAACGGCAGCGAACCCTTCTGGACTCTTGCTAAATCTATTGGGAATAATTTCTGCAAGAGCACGTTCCCACCTCTTGTCTCAGATGATGAAATTGTTTCTACGGCCCTGGGCAAGGCTGAACTTTTTGCCTCGCTTTTCGTTGGAAATTCTACTCTCAACCCACCTCCAAATGTTCAACCACCAACAGTCCCCAATGTCGCACATAAAATGACGGATATCATTTTCAAAACTAAAAAGGCACGAAATATGCTCTCTTCTCTTAATATCAGGAAAGCCTCTGGCCTTGACGAGATCCCAGCAATTGTTCTCAAAAAATGCGCACCAGAACTTACTCCTGTACTGACTCGTCTGTTTCAGACATCTTACAATAGAGGCATATTCCCTAGTAACTGGAAAATGGCTCGAATACAACCCGTCCCCAAGAAAGGATCCAAAGCGCTTCCTAGCAACTACAGGCCTATTTCTCTCCGCTCAGTCGTCTCTAAAGTGATGGAAACGTATATAAACACCGAATTATTAAAATTTCTTGAAAAACACAGTCTAGCCCACAACAGGCAGTATGGATTCCGTCAACGCAGATCAACTGCTGACCTCCTTATCTTTGTCACCCATTCTTGGAACAAGTCTATGGAACTACACGGTGAATCCCATATTGTCGCTCTAGACATATCCAAAGCATTCGACCAGGTCTGGCACGCAGCGCTGCAGTTTACAGTTACGCGGACGACAGCACCCTATACTCAAATATATTCTAAGCCTGTCTCTTTAGCCCAATTAGATGAGGATCGCAGACTCATGGAGGGTTCTGTCTCCATGGATCTCCAAAAATATTAGAGTGGGGAAGTAGAAATCTCGTACAATTCAACCCCACCAAATCACAGCCTTGCTTTCTTTCTCATAAGAGATACACAAGCCCTAGACCCATCCCAATGAACAACCAAGTTATTCAAAGTAATGAGTCCTTTTCACTTGTTGGCATTTCTGTGGATCGGAATCTGAATTGGCATCAACATGTCACATCAATTGCAGAAGCGGCTGCTAAGAAATTAGGTTTCCTCTTCCTGCCTCGCAAATACTTTTCACCAGCTAATCTCTATACCTTATATACTTCACAAATAAGACCAAATCTCCAATACTGCCCCCACATCTGGGGTGCTGCTGCCGCTTCTACACTCGCTATACTGCACTCCATTCAGAAGAGAGCTATACGTCTCATCGATGACCCTACCCTCACCCAAAGGCTGCCATCCCTTGCGCACCGACGTGCTGTTGGTGACCTCTCACTCTTTTATAGGTATCTGCACGGGCAGTGCTCAGAGGAGCTTTCTTCCATAGTTCCTCCACCTGCTGCCCCCAACAGATCTACCAGGGGAACATAGCGAACGCACCCTTTTACTGTCCAGGTCACCAGACATAGAACATCTTGTTATGCCCGTTATTTTGTCCCGAGGACTTTAAAGTTGTGGAATGCCTTGCCGGCACATGTTTTTCCTTCTCCCCCAAACCTCCAAACCTGCAAGTCCAGAATTAACAAGTTGCCTCTTTCCTCCTTGTCGACACCCACGGTACGATAGTATTTAGGCAGTAAGCCATCGTGGTGTGTTGTTGAAATAAAAAATAAATAAAAAAACGATAGCATCTAGCTGTCTGTATACGGGGCTCCATGCAAATGCGAAAAGGTATACATAACGCAAACAGCAATAACCAACAAAACAAAGAAGCAGGAGCATCAAAGACAGCTACAGTTACTGCAGCATCACAGTTACTGCAACATGAAAATTCGACGTTAGCTAATTACACTAATTTGGAAAACTACAGTCGTACATAAGAAAGAAAAACAAGGAAGATGGATCATCAACGACAACTGCGGTTACTGTAACATGAAAAGTCAAAAAACCACAGAGTCCTTATTTGAGGAAACGGTGTCATGCTGCATTTTACCTCTATGTGGAAACAAACGTTTTAAACTGCAACAGAACTTATAATAGCAATAGTAATATATTATTTTCAAACAAACTATACAACGTATTATACATAAAACCAAGGCGTGTGCATGCAAATAATATAATATATAATATAATAATTTTTAATACAAATTTCAAGATAAAGATTCCAAAGTATTCAAAACACCTCAAAATTTTCTTGAAGAACACTGTTCGTCCCTTCGCTCATACTTGTGTTAGACCTTCATTAGTCAATTCTTATTTTGCACAATACGTTTTCCTATTTTTAATGTAGTGCACAGATAATATAAGTCTATTTTAATGTGATAATAACTTTTGACATGTTTGTTTCACATATACCTCTAAAACAATACTTTAGATTCATTGAAACATTTGTACAGAAACTTTGCGATCGAGAGTGACGTACACTAGATCTACTAATAAACTTGAACAGAAAACGCAGTGATAAAAAAAGTGTCTTATGTGACATTTGAAAGAGTTTCGTAAAATAATACAATGTATAATATTGATTCTCAAGAACAGATATTTTCAAAGGGTCCAACAGGTATTTGACTTTTAAAATGTGTTACTCATTCAGGCGACGAATATTTTCATCCAATATTATTTGGGTACGCTAATTAATGACCGATTTACAATTTTTGTATACACTATTTAACAGAAAAAACTACGGTGTAGAACAAGTACATTATATATAGCTATGTCCTTTAGAAAGGAACTTACGGGATTGCTTTACACAAAACAAGAAACCAGTTCAACGTGTTTTAGATTTTTCGTGACTGCTGCGGCCAAACAGAAAACATATTCATGTACCTATATCATCAGCATTTTCGGAACTTTGCCATCAAAATCTGACCATAGCATGGTGCTAGCGGACTAAGGTTTTTATGTGACTGAAAAGCAAAAGCTAAAATAGAATAGACTTAGTTCATAATTTCGAATTTAATGCAATTAAAAAAATGGTGTAAAAAGAAAAGCCTGTTTAATATAGTAATTTATAGCTTTTAAAGTAAAAATACACCCAGAAAATAAAGACCGCAAAAGTGACATGAAATAATGAAATTCATCATAACAAGCAATTCTTTATAGTGGAGTGAGAGCATACAGTGGCTTACCTCAAAGTATTGAAGATTCTCCCAGTGTGTCCTTATTTAAAATTCGGCTAAGAGAGCACATGAGAAGTGCAGTAAGCAATTAGTGACGGTATTGTTAGGGATAGTAATAGTAAGGACCGCAATCAAGTACATATATGGATAAGTGTATAATGTAGGATTAATGTTAGTAAAGTGTATTTTAAGAGTTTGTGATTCTGTTTGATATTATAGTTGGGTAACCTAGGTATGTCGTAAATTTTTTGTATAGCATATTTGCTACATAAAGTTCCTATTATTTATTATTATTAATCGTATTTAAAATTAAATTGTGTCCGGGAACTCTAAGACTGGATATGCATTGTTCTAAAGCATCGACCAACTTAAACTGAGTACAACCTACTGTGGGTTTTTTGTACATCAAAATATTTATAGAGTTGGACAGCCAAAAAGTTGGCGGGCAGTCAACCCTACCTCATGACAATAAATATGTTAAAATAGAACAGGCCAAGTATTAAAATTGAATACAATGAATTATGTTACCAAAATGGGTTGTTGCAGAGATCTGTCCTCGGTGTGGTGTCGTTTCTTATGGAAATTAATAGCACTCAGCCGCTAATAGAAATTAGTCTCTTTGCTGGTAATTTTGGAATATATGCCAAAAAAGAATGTAGATTTAATTCAGAAGCTCTCAGACGGTGTCAGGTTCTTCGCAAAAAAACACGGTGCATGCAATTCTATGGGGTCAGATGGTGTCAGGTTTTTCGCAAAAAAGCACTGTGCATTCAATTTTAGGGGTAAGGTGAGAAACGACAACCACACAACGCAATAAGCGTTAGATAGCTATATTAAAACAAAAGTAAGGAAAATGAAAATTTGATTGGCAAAAAGTACGACCAAGCTCAAACCCATGTAGGCATGCCTTAAGACGAAGTTACCGTTGCTAGTAGGTCCACATAACCAAATAGTTATCCACAAAATTCGCAGCGGCCACCAACCCGTTCAATACTTGTCCACACCCTCACCAGAAAAAAAATGCCTATTTGTTTTATATGCAATAACTATTCAGCATGCCGTACTGTTTGAATGTCCAACTAACAAAAGACAACGCAGAAGGCATAATCTAGGTGAGAGCTTAGAGACGGAAGCTGAAGTGAATGTAAGGTCGATACAAGACACAATTAAGTTTCTGAAAGACTGTGCCTTGTTTAATTTTATTTTATATTTGCATTATTATAATTGCATTGTCCTAATAGACAGCTAAATACTAAATTTAAAATTAACTGAATGAATTAAAACGTTCCATAAGGTCGCTAGTAACCATTGATGTTGAAACGCAATGCTCTTTTAAAAGAATCATGTTATTTATATTTTTGGATATTAACTTTTTATGCTAACATCACATATCGAAATATTTGAGAAAATAAAAGAAAACAATTAGAAACAAAGAAAAAGAACCAAAAAAAATTAATCAATATATATATATATATATATATATATATATATATATATATATATATATATATATATATATACATATATATATAAAGATTATATTTACGTTTAAAAAAATAATAACTAGGGCAAACAATAACTTTAAACCTCAGACGAGAAATTAAAAAAATCTGTGCCTAATTACAGTACAGTCGTAGTCATACCACCTTTTGACCACCACCGCTACCACATATCTAAATAAATATGCCCGGCTCAGAAAAAAAATATTGAAAAAATTGAAGTAATTCTTCTAACTGGGGTGGTTTTTCATTACATATTGAAATATCTTTTACGCTTGGATAGTTACCTACTTATAATATACAAATAATAACCAAATATTGATTCCTATTTTGTTTTGAAGGTAAAAAGGTATTACTAAATGGTATTTAGTTTGAAAAGAAAAACACCTAATAATAGTAATGAATATTATATTATGGAGCCGATATTTGATGTAAATCCATTGCCAGCTTAGATAAATAAACAAATTGATTTACCTTATTTTATTAAACGTATGACTGCAGTTTCGCTGGAGTTCTCAGCTTTGTCAAATACAGCATATTTGTATTGATGCTTGAAGATGTACTGAAGCTGAAAACTCCAGCGAAACTGCAGTTATACGTTCGAAAAAATAGTGTAAATTAACTTGCTTATTTATCTAAGTTGATAATAAATATTGCAAAGTTTATTTGGTTATTAAGGGGATTGTAATTGGCAATATAATTTACTAAAAACAACAATATATTTAACCTCCATATTCCAAACTATGCGACTGGTAAATTCAGTGTTTCCTGCATCGACTTCTTTAATTAAAAATCAAAATGTAAAAGTGTCTAATTACAAAAGCGAATTTATATATTTATATATTTATAACATTACTACATACATGATGGAACATAGCTGCTAAGTAGTCCTTTTGATTGTCAGCTACTCTCAAAGTTGGTGGCATTTTGTTTCTAATTGCTCCGCATATCATTTCTGAAACAATACAACTTTTTCTAAAACCTGTTTACACACCGCATTCATAAAAATTATGTTCAAAACCTAATATCAAAATGGTGCATTATTTAATCCAATATTTTGTTCCTTGGTGTTGACAAGTTATTGAATTTCTGTATCAAAATAATAAAAACATCGACATACACAGTATTCACCTTAACCTTAGATAGTGTTCCGGCCGCATCTATGAACATAGAATATATGTATATAGTCGGTATTGACAGAAAATATTGGAAGACCGACACGACTGCATATTAAAAAAAAGTTTGGTATAGAAGCAGGTGCTTAAGCTTAAGGGTTTGCAGAACACTCTTTACATAATCCGTATTTATTTCGGGTTCTTTGCCTTAATGTTGCCAATTTTGACGTTTCAAATCGCAACGTTGAGGTTTTGAGAAAAACCTCATATTTTTTTTTAAAGGCCTATAACTTTTTTGTCTTCAAACTTATAGACCTAAATTGCGATAAGTGGTTCATCCTTTATAATGCAAATACGCGTGCCAAATATAGTTGCCCTTGCTTTGTTATTTCTGGAGATATAAATTTTTCCCGAAAGAAACAAAATGTTCCGGGAAAACCTGGGCCAATTTTTCTGTCTAACGAACGTATCCAAGACACTTACAAAAGGAAGGTACTCAGCAAATGTGATCAAAATCAGTCCGTTATTTTTTGAGTTATCGGTGTGATATATATATATATATATATATATATATATATATATATATATATATATATATATATATATATATATATATATATATATATATATATATATATATATATATATAATTGAAACTGGCCCTGGATATGGGTTCTAGGGGGCATAGTTCGCGCTTATTTGAAAAAATTGTTCTACATTCCAAAGTTGGGATCTCCTCATTAGAGGCACAGAAAATTCATTAAAGCAAAGCCACGGCAAAAGTCTACAACTGTATTAGATATGGAACGGCTTCAATTAGTTGGCGCAAGAACAAACAACCAGATATACTATTCAAATTGAATTAAGTCTTAAAATTTTTCATATCCACTTTATTAAATTATTTTTTTATACAAAAAGTCGCTAAAAAATCTTCGGAATAACAATATGATCAGATAACGGAAAAATGAAATGAGACTAAAAAAATGGATAAAAAGTGAGGTCACTAAGATTAGAACTCGTCTTATAGGACTCGTTTTTCTGATGTACAGGTCTTAGCCCACTCGGTCACAGTTGACACGACATATGTATGTACTCGCAGGTATGTCCGGTAGTATGTTAATTGTCTAACGTCTTTACTTTTTATACCAAACAATTTTTATTTACAATGGATTTTTGCTCATATTTTAACGAAATGGAGGAAAATAACGACTTAGACAGAGATTTAGGAGCTTGTTAGTCATTTAGTGTCCTATTTTCACATTCGCACTCCTACCATAATTATCGTTGGAATCGCCTTAATTAGAGCTATTAAAATAGCTAACAATATATAGGTGTCCCATTTAAAAAAAAACACAACTTTGATATTTTTCTCTAAAATTAAAAAAGATAAATATGCCAAACCTCATAGCATTGGAATCGCCTAAATTAGAGCTGATAAAATAACTTACGCTATATGGGGTGTCTTATTTAACAAAACACAACTCTGACATTTCTCTCAAAAATTAAGTTTTTTTAAAAATATCTGAATATACCACTTTATTCTACGGCAAAAGTTCAACCAGAATCCGTTTTTACCTTTTCAATATCCTGTTAAATAAAGAAAATACAAGTGGGGTCCCAAGTTGCAAACATTTCAAAAGCCCTCTGTATCTACGAAACTAAAAAGTCGGCGTCTTTTCTGTCACTGCCATTTTTCGTTTCATAAAAATCGACCACAGTATTGTGAGATACTCCATATTTACAATGAAAATAAAACACTCTGACATTAATGTCACAAATATGTTGACGGGGTTGTATACATACATACATATATATATATATATATATATATATATATATATATATATATATATATATATATATATATATATATATATATATATATATATATATATATATATATATATATATATAAACATGACCCCGGATATGGATTCTACTGATGGTAGTCCGCACTCATGTGAAAAATTTTTTTCTAAATTATTATGTAGCATATATTTTGTAATTAATAAATATAATCTCATTTCATCACTACACATTATCTTAAAAAGGTCGAATAAGTATTAGGCAACGTCGTATGCAATCTGCATCGTTTATTGTTATTAAATATGTACCCACCTACTTCTTCAGATTGGCAGTCCATTTTCATTCCATCAAATAAAAAGTCTTTAACTTTTCCTGTCATAAAAGCGGTTTTGGAATCAGGAAATAAGTATGGAAAAGCTTGATTCACCATATCAAGCGCCATAGGTGCAATACTTTCAACCATCACAGATGTTGTCTAAAAATATCGTAATTAAAAATAGTTTTAATCATATACTATTGAACACAAGATGCTATTTTAATAATTCCAAATTTTACATAAACCTCACAGAAAAAATTGAAGTACTTATGTTTTCAAATTATCTACCCATTAACAAGAGGGAACTATAGTAGGCGAAAAATTATACAGTGTGTTATGGTGGTATATTTTAATAAAACGCTGACTTACTTGAATTAAAACGTCATCAAGGCAAAATTCTCTGTAGGCCTATGAACAAACTTATCCTTACCAAGAATTAAAAAAATACATATCCTAAAAAAGCCTGGACGCAGCAACTGCGTTATGGAAGTGAATTTTTATAAAATGCTTTGAATAGCAAATATGTCTCTTTAATGCAAGCAGCCATTAATTTGGTTACCGGTATAACCTATAGAGTAGAAACAATGTGCCATATATTATCAAAATAACTTATTGTTTGAAAATGTACAAAAAATTTTCGACAATAAACTTTAAATGTTGGTTTCCTAGCCAACAAACCTTAGGTTAATAGCAAATTGAGTTATTGAAATTTGAAGCATTTAATGAAATTTTGCTACCAAAACGCACTTACTGCGTCTCGATTGTTTTTCTTACAAACATATTTCGATTAAAAATGCAATAAAATAAGGCTGTTCGAAAGAAAAAGTAGGATCACCAACGACTTATGGGCCATCCTGTGATTGTCAAAATAATTTTATAAGATGCAGCTTAAGCCGGCTTATAATTAACTTATACAATTTTCTCTCGTCTCTTGTACAATACTAATTATATTGACCTTTACCGTAGAAATGCGTCACCCTGTATATATGTAAACAGATAAAAACTGAACGTAAACGCGGAGATGGATTCTAGGGGGCCTAGTTTGCGCTCATTAGAAGAAATCTTTTTAAAATTCTAAAGTCGCGGTCTCCTCATTGACAAATTTATTGTACGAAAATTAGTTAAAAATTATGGGCCATTAAACCATAAACTTAACTAAAACTACCGCCAAAGCATCAGAGAGAAAATAACTAACCTGTTATACTAATTATACTTATTCGCACTTTTTCCCTGATTGTCAAATTTGACCTGTACATAATTTTATTGGCAAATATTTAATTTTCGATGATTTTTAGTAAGCGTATTAAAATATGTTTCTTTAGTTATTCGTGTTTTTCTTGAAAACAACAAAGTTTTTTGAAAATAACGAGTAATAAAGTTTTAGTGTTAAATTTCTCAAAAAATTAAACAATTTATGAAATTCACCAATATGTTAAAAAATTTCGACATTTTAAGGGTACACTCAGAAGGGGTACTAAATTTGGTTTTTCTAAGTATAGGCGTAAGTTGCGTTAAATCATCATATTTTAGGTGTACCTACTTGCCCCTGCCCTGTGTCGGTTATTATGCGAAACACCCTGTATACATTTTTTGGATGATACAGAAATTAAGAAAATGCAAAAATATGAAATACTTGATTTGCCTTCAAAATTTACTGATTTTCCACAATTTAACTGGCCTTTTATATATTTTCGTATAAGCAAGCCCAACATGCCATATATACTAGAATTTGAACTTCAATCGCTCACCCTTGTGTGGGTTACCATATTACTCCAGTGGCTATACACACCTGTAAACTCACGATCAGATAATTAATAAGTCAAAATTTCTAGTATTGCACATTTATTCAGACTATGTATGTACTTACAACAAATACGAAATGTGTGTGTGTGTGTGTGTGTATGTTTTGTTTCTTTAACGTCGGCCTAATTACGCGACTATGGCCAATCACCGACGCCAGGGAGCAGTTTCACCTCACTATCCTGGAAATTTTTCCGAACCCCTGCCTTTCTGTAAGGATGGTAGCGGTCTTTAACGTGCCCAACATCGCATGGACACGGGACCGAAGGCTTTACGCCCCCTCCGAAGGGAGGAACGTGCAGACATTCAACTTGCTCAAATACAATGCCAGAACCTCGGTTGATGTTAATTTTACAGTTTGTACTGAAAAAGTGAAAGGAGTACCCTGGGATCGAACCCAGTACCCTTCGGTTCAGAGGCACACGTTCTTACCCCTGAACCACCGAGGTTCTTACGAATAAATGTATGAATAAAATATTAATAAAACAATTAAAATTTCAATAATATAAAAGTAAAATAAATAAAGATGCAGCTCTTGGAGTTTCTAGAAAATTTAATAGCCAAATACAAAGTTTCCGAGCAACTTGAAATTTGACTATACTATTGATTCTACAGGCGTTAAGTGTAGCATTAAAGGAATTGCATTACATAATAGTACTTATACATTTAGAGAATACTACTAAATTGGACAGAATATGCCACCAAATCACACTCATTTGCACTTACAAAAAACTACAATAAAAGTCATCGATCAGACCTTTTGATCCTTCCCTTGTATGGTTGCTTTCTGCTGTGCTCTCGTGGACGTGACTTTGACTTCTACAGCTATTTCCATATCCCGATACCCGACGTTTGTCACCAGTAGCTTGGATATTCTGGTTGCGAAAGCATATTTTGGCAACGTAATTGCGTATCTGATAAATTGCAAGTTATATTATACATGCATCTTCCTACCGTATGTTCAGGTCCATATTTTCTGCCCTTTATAGTGATACTTCTCACAGCATTAACGTCTTCTACATGAGTAAAAAGCCCGAGATGTTGCTTAGACAATGCTATAAATTTGCAGTATCCTTGCACTTTTGATAGCGTGATATCAGTTTCCCTAATAATCCTTTGGTGTACTTGCTTGTCGTAAAGGCCCAGAATTAATTTATCTTGAATCGTTCTATCTGAATATGGATTTTTATAATTATACAGATACATCCATAACTAGCAGGTTGCTTCTTAAGTTCCGTTACAAAAGAGTAAATGTTTTCTTTTTGATAGAAGTTATAAAATTTTAACGTTTCCATAGTAATATTTGTCTTCGACTTCATCAAAACAACCGAGAAAATCTTCCAGCTTTCCAGATGGCTGATAGAAGTAGGAAAGTGTAGGGAAGATTCCATTCTCGACGGCATGGACATAGGCTCTATGCCTAAAGAAGGGGTTGCCTAAATATACAATTTTCGGATGTGTTCAACATAAAACAGGTAACAGAATCAAAGATGCAAAATAGTTACTATTATCATTTTCACCACTATACCGTAATCATTATCTATCTTTTTCATTAAATTTTAAATTAAACAATAATATAAGGACATCTCTAGCACATTCTGAGCGAATATTCTGAATAATGATCTATTCAAATATTCTCATTATATTGATAAAGAATTTTCTTATGATGTGATTGAACGAATGTACTCAGAATATTCAAGATGCAGTTTGAAATTCCAATAAATTTTAAAATTATATAATATTGTAAGGACATCTCAAGCACATTCTGAGCGAATATTCTGAATAATGATCTATTCAAATATTCTCAGTATATTGATGAATAATTTTCATAGGATGTAATTGAATGAATGTACTCAGAATATTGAAGATGCAGTTTGATATTCCATAAATGTTATTAGCACATTCCGAGATAAATATTCTGAAAAAAGAATGTTATCACATTGTGAGAACATTATGAGAATATCTTGTGCTGTATGGGTAATAGGTTGTTTATCTATAAGTACTTAATAAAAAAATTACCACAAGAACTAAGTAAGTGCATAATATAATTGAATCCGCAATTTGCAAGTACAAGGTCTTGATTAAGTTTATTTTTACATTTTTAAAGATTACTAATGTGGTTTTGCTATAGTTTCATGATCCTCATGTTACCGAGAGTCACTTTGAGAGTTTGTGTAATCTTTTGAGACCCAGTCATCAGATAAGAGCAAAATAAATATATGGACACAGTAAGTGCATTAAGGGGCAAATTTTATAGAAATGGTTTATACATTTTTTTTACGAAAATTATATTTTGGTCTTGTGCCCTCTTTATTTCATTCCAATTTCTCAGCGTGTTTTCTATGGGTTTTCTATCTTGTACCTCAACACGGCAAATTTACGAGATAACTAGGATGATACTTACAACAATGCCTGCATTAATAACTGTAACTAAATCTTCTTCTGCAAAGCATTTTGAATCTTCTTTGTTGAAAAAAAATCTCCTTTGCTCAAAGTATTTAATTGTATCATTTTCTTCGCTTATTTCAACAACCCTGTGAATCCTAAACTCACTGAAAGTATAAAAATAAATGTTTTAAGGTTAAAATACTAACTTAAAAAAATTCGAATAAATGAGGTTTTAGGTTTATTTGTTTAAATGTAAGGCACATGTTCTTGTCCAAAAAACTATATATTTCCACACAAACATTGCTGCTTCTAAAAGTGAGTCCTATGCCAACATATTATTGCACTTAATAAAATTAAAATACATACTCATAGACATAAGGTCCAAGCTCTTTAAATACAGGGATACCACCATTGCTAACTTCATCTGGATTGGACACGTTGAAAATATAAACTTTCATTTTTAACGGAAATGGCGATTTATTCCATATAGAATAAGTTTCTGTTCCTGGAACCAGGGCCGTTTTCTAAAAGAGAAAAAGCAAAGTTACATGTTCTTAGTTTCTGTACTAAAATGTGTAAAACATATAATCTGATATCCAAAAACGTTAATTTCAGTGAATTTAAAACATCTACGTTTAAGTTAACTGTCGAAAATGAAGTAATACTTAAGTATTAAAAACATTTAACGAAAATGACTATTTATTCCATATAGAATAAGTTTCTGTTCCTGGAACCAGGGCCGTTTTCTGAACAAAAAATGAAAAGTTACATGTTCTTAGTTCCTGTGTTAAAAGATGTAAAACATATAATCTGATATGCAAAACATTGATTTCAGGTGAATTTAAAATATCTATGTTTAAGTTAGCTGTCGAAAATTAAGTAATACTTAAGTATACAGAACATCATTGTGTGAAAATTGCAAGACGTGATGAAAACTGGTTAGAAACCATGGGAAATTGGGTCTCGTTAAAAATATATTTTTTACGCATAATATCAAGGAAAATAATCGATATCAAGTCCAGTCTTGAGTAAGTTTGACATACAAATTTATATTTTTATTAATTAGCTCACATTATCTGTGTGTGTGTTTTACTTTCTTTAACGTCGGCCTATTTCCAAGACTATGGCCAATCACCGAAGCCAGGGAGCAGTTTCACCTCACTATCCTGAAAATTTTTGCCGAACCCTGCCTTCCTGTAAGGAGGGTAGGGATCTTTAACGTGCCCAACATCGCATGGACACGGGACTGATGGCTTTACGCCCCCTCCGAAGAGCGGAATGTGCAGACATTCAACTTGCTCAAATACAATGCCAGAACCTCGGTTGATCTTAATGTTACAGTTTGTACTGAAAAAGGAAAGGAGTACCCTGGGATCGAACCCAGTACCCTTCGGTTCAGAGACACGTTCTTGCCCCTGAACCACCGAGGCTCTTCTCATATTATCTACTTCAGTTTCTAGCCAAACTTAAAGTCGCTGGAGCTAACGGTTGGTCCTTAACATTAGGACTTAAATATGTGTTTTTATATCTGGTCTCCAACCATCTTCCTTATTTCCTTAACGCTCTAGTAAGTTTACCTTTGGCATAAGATTAATAATTTATGAAATACAGGGTGAGTCACCTAATGAATAACGTATGCTTGTCGTTTATGGGTAGGTAATTTTTTTAAATTATATAAGTGAATTTTCTTAAAAAAAATTCACTAATGAGGAGATCCCGACTTTTGAATTTTGAAAACATTTCTTCAAATGAGCGCTAATTAGGTCCCCCAAAACACATATCCGGGGTCAGTTTCAATTTTTAATTTTTATATGTTTATATATATATACATATATATATATATATATATATATATATATATATATATATATATATATATATATATATATATATATATATATATATATCTATATACATATATATATATATATATATATATATATATATATATATATATATATATATATATATATATATATATTCATCACACCGATAACTCAAAAAATAATGGGTTGATTTTGATCAAATTTGGTGAATACCTTCCTTTTGCAAATGGCTTGGATAAGTTCGTTAGTCAGAAAAATCGGCGCAGTTTTTTTCCGGAAAATTTTGGGTTTTCCTTCAAAAAAAATTATATCTCCAGAATTAACAAAGTAAGGGCAACCAAATTTGGTACGCTGGTTTATGTCATTATAGGTGAGGCCCTACCAAAATTTAGCTCTGTAGGTGAAAAGACAAAAAAGTTACGGCCTTTAAAGATAAATAAATTGGGGTTTTCCTCAAAACGTCAAAGTGACAATTTAAAACGTCAAAATTCGCAACATTTAGGCAAAGAACTTGAATCTAATACGGGCTCTGGAAAGAAAATGTCTTAAGAAGAATGTTTAACAAACCCTGAAGTCTTAGTTTCAACCATCATTGTCCTTCATTTTACTAAAATGTTTCCAGAAAATTCATTTCAAATAGACCCTTTCTCTGATGCTTGGCAGTAGCCTTAGCTATAGAATTTATCGTTTAATGGTATATAATTTTTGTAGAATTTTCGTAAAAAATCAATAAAGCTCAATAGATCCGTTATTATACAAGATATGAAAAAATATTTTATACATTAATTATACGGTGTCTTGAGCTACACCTTAAAAAATTATTGCTACCATCACAGGCTGGCTCATAAGTCGTTGGTGATACAAATAAAAATTTTTTTTTAGTGGAAAACGCCTTGTTTTTGCATTTTCCATCGAAATATAATGCATGTTTGTAAGTTAAGAAATTCTGGACGCAGCAAGTGCGTTATGGTAGCGAATTTTGATTAAATGCTTCATATTTGAAAAGCTCAATTTGCTATTAACCTATAAGGTTGACCAAGAAACGGATTTTTTTGGTTACATTTTAAGTTTACTTTCGGAAATTTCTGTACGTTTTCAAACAATAAAGTTATTTTGATGAAACATGGCACATTGTTTTTACTATATAGGTTATACTGGTAACCAAATTTGATGCCTGCTTTCTGAAAAAAAAAACACATATTTGCTATTAAAAACATTTTAATGAAAATTAACTACCATAATGCACTTGCTGCGTCCAGAATTTTTATTTATTAGTTATATCATATGGTTACTAAGTGTGCATCTTTTTAGTGAATTTTTTTAAAAAAAATTCACTAATGAGGAGATCTCGAATTTTGAAAAAATTTCTTCAAATGAGCGCTATTTAGGACCCCTGGAACCCAAATCCGAGGTCGGTTTCAGACTTTATATGTTTATATATATATATATATATATATATATATATATATATATATATATATATATATATATATATATATATATATATATATGTTTATATATTTATGTGTCACCTATAACTAAAAAAATAATGGACCGATTTTGATAAAATTTGGTGAGTACCTTCCTTTCGCGAGTGGCTTGGATAAGTTCGTTATCCAGGAAAATCCGCCGAGATTTTCCCGGAAAATGTTGTGTTTTTTTTCGAAAAAAATCGAAAAAAATTTATATCTCTGGAATTAACAAAGTAAGGGCAACGAAATTTGGTACACGGGTTTATATCGTTATATGTAAGCTACCTACCAAAATTTAGCGCTGTCGGTTAAAGGACAAAAAAGTTACAGGCATTTAAAGAAAAATAAATTTGGGTTTTCCTCAAAACGTCAAAGTCGCGATTTTAAACGTCAAAATTGTTAATATTTAGGCAATGAACCTGAAATTAATATGATCTATGGAAGGAAAATGTCTCAAGAATAATGTTTTACAAAGCCTGAAGTCTTAGTTTCAATCGTCATTGTCCTTCATTTTACTAAAATATTCCCAGAAAATTCATTTCAAATAGACCCTTTCTCTGATACTTTAGCAGTAGTGTTGGCTATAGAGTTTATTGTTTAATGGTATATCATTTTTGTCGAATTATCTTAAAAAATCATTAAAGCGCAATATTTCCGTTATTATTCAAGTTGCAAAAAGAAGTTGCATACATTAATTGTAGGGTGTCTTAAGCTACATCTTAAAAAATATTTCCACAATTACAGGGTGGCCCATAAGTCGTTGGTGATTCAAATTTTCTTTTTTTTTTTAGTGAATTTTTTTAATCGAACACGCCCTATGTTATTGCATTTTTGTATTTTCCATCGAAATATAATACATCTTTGTAAGAAAAGAAATTCGGGACGCAGCAAGTGCGTTATGGTAGCGAATTTTCATTAAATGCTTCAAATTGTGAATCAATTTGCTATTAACCTATAAGGTTGACCAGAAAACCAGTTTTTTCGGGAAAAATTTAAGTTTACTTTCGGAAATTTTTATACATTTTCAAACAATAAAGTTATTTTGATGAAATATGGTACATTGTTTCTAATATATAAATTATACTGGTAACCAAATTTGGTGCCTGCTTTCGTAAAAAAACATATTTGCTATTAGAAACATTTTAATGAAAATTCACTACCATAACGCACTTGCTGCGTCCAGAGTTTTTAAATTATTTGAGACTGTACAGAGTGTCCAAAAACCAGGGACTAGCTGTGTATTATTCGATTTTTTATTTCCACGTGTAATTCCACAACTTTCTTATTTAAGGTTTAATATATGTAAATTTATGGTTTCTTAATTAATTAGAATTTTATTCGATAAATCACATTTACAAGTATTATTTTATTATTATGAACTAACCTGTATTTTGCTAGAAAACCTTTTATATTTCAATCGAGGGAAGACTAAGTTTGTGCTTATACTCTGCCTAAAATATTTGAGATAAAAGCTACAGGATGCTTAAAACCTATGTTTAAACTGGAAAACTTGAAATTGGAAAAGATCACCATTTTCAAATGGAACATCCTATATATTACTTCCAGATCGTCAATACGTGTGGAATTACTTTCACTTCGTCAATACGTGTATATCAATACGTATGGCATCGGCGGCAAAAATTTCAAAAATTAGTTTTCGCTTAAACGTCTTAAAAAGTGTCAAAACATATATAGAACATGATGGGAACAGTTTTTTTGTCTGTCGGTCTGTATGCCTGTCTGTTTGTAGTCACGGTAACTTTAGAACGAATTGAGATATCGTCTTCAAATTTGGTATGCAGTTAGCACCCGACAAACTAACTGTTCGGATTGTTTTTGGGTAAAATCGCTGGGTAGGAGGTGAATGCGGGTAATTTGGTGAAAATTGACGTTTTTTCGTTAAAACTCGAGTAATACAGCGTTTTAGGGTTTGTTTATTATAAAACTTTTAATTTCATCAAACATCTGGTATTTTGCGCTGAAATTAAATATCGGTGACTGAAATTTCGATGTTTTCTTGCTAAAACGGCGTAAAAAGTGTCAAAACATATAGAAAACTTGATTGTGGAACGAACATTTTTTGTGTGTCGATCGGTCGGTCTGTCGGTCTGTACGTTTATCTGTTAATAGGCGCACTGACTTTCGATCGGTTTGAGATATCCTGTTCAAATTTGGTATCCATAGTTAGCACTCGACAAAGGAACGCTTCGAAATGTTTTTCGGTAAGATCGCTTCAGGGGTAGGGGATAAATGAGGGGTGATTTGGTAAAAATGGAAATTTTTTCGATGAAACCCGAGTAATATAACGTTCCAGAAGTTTATGGGTACAGGAATACAAATATTGTCTGTGGTCAAGTCACGGACCATAAATTCGTTTCATGAGCATCTCTTTCTGTTGAGAGTAGATTATTACAGCTGTGTGGAAGTTATGATTCAATTTGCAGTACTATTTCTATGTTATGTTAAAAAAAATCACAGACCCCACAACTTTTCTTAAGTAGATCCTATACCTATATTTTATTGTCTTTGATTTATTTTGATTTTTCTATTTTATTCAATATCATAATGATCTATTACATATGTATGCTGTGCTATTACTTTGTCATTAATCGTAGTAGCAACGAAAACAATGGTCCACCTCAAAAATTTATGAACTGTCAATATAAGTTGTAACTATTGTTACCTACTTGAGTTTGTTAAAAAGTTTTGTTTGTTTATTAATTAAAAAAAGGATCACTCTAAAATGGATTCAATGATATAGTTTACGTGTTGGTTATGCCCAAAAAATGGTCTTGTTACACAAAGCTTATATAGAATGAAATCACTTGATGGACGTCCACCCACTCGGCTCATTTTTGAAATTTGTGAAGAGAGATTCGATTCTACTGAGAGTCTCAACTGTGCAAAACGCACAGTGGTAAAAAAGAATATCACTAATCAAGAAAAGGCACTTGAGCTTCTGCTTCAGATTGAAGAAAACCAGCAAATCAATAGTCGTCAGATAGCAATATCATATGAAAGGTCACAGTCAACTGCCAACCGAGGCACTATAAAATATTAGGATCATCCTAACCATATGGAAGTACATCAAAAGATACATAATGCTGACTTCGAAAGGCGTGTAAACTTTTGCCAATGGATGAATGCTCAATTCGAGATTAATCAAAACTTTTTATGGCATGTTATGTTTTCTGACGAGGCTACGTTTAGAAGTAATGGTGCTGTGAAGCATTATCACATACACTATTAAGCATTAGAAAATCCATTTTAGATCAGTCAAAAGTAGAATCAAAACCACTGGTCTATAAATGTTTGCTGTGGTATTCTCCGTAGAGGAACTATTTGACCCCATTTATTTAATAAACTGGTCGTAATTTTCTTCATTTTTTTACAGAAGTTTTGCGCGGTCTCCTTTAACAGTATAGATACGATGAACTAAAAAATATATGGCTGAAACAGGACGGTGCTCACCGCATTTTCATTCCGAGCTACGCAAATTTTTAGGTAAAAATTATTCTCAAAAATGGATTGGAAGTGGAGATTTAGTTCAGTGGCCACCATGGCCCCTACCCTATTAGATGCATTTTTATGGGGTTATATTAAAGGACAGGTTTATGTTAAACCAAGCACTACAACAGAATATATGCAAAATAGGATAACATAGGCTTGCAGAACTATTACACCGGGGATGCTAAGAAACGTGTGTAAGCAAGGTGCTTGCTTAGGTATTGTAATTTTATGTAATTACTCTTCGTTAAATTAAACCTAGGTTTCCAATGGGGGGTTTTACTTCCGGGACAGCCTATATAGTTTTAGCTGTCGCCAAGTAACTTGGTCTATCCAATTTTTTTATAAGATCAATTTAACTATAGTTATATAAAATATAATTATGTATAGTGTTAAATAATCGAATTATGCCGGATTCGTTCGGCTCAAAAATAATATTGTAACAAAGTTACAAGAAAAGCCTACCTGTCGCTTAGATATGAAGTTTCGTGTCAACGGAATAATTTAACGATTAGAACACGCTTCAGTTGGACTTCGCATTGGATGTGAAACTGCCTGATGAAGTGCAATTCTTACGGTGGGCGACAACGAGACGGTTATATGATGCCTAATATCCGCCTGGTTGTGCGGCAAACTCGAGTTCAGCAGAAAGCCACCCGCGTGATGAATACGCAGCTTCTTTAACTTAGAAATCGGCAAGTCAGAAGTTTTGCGGTAACCTCCTATCCAAAGTATAGTGTCTTTAAAGACCATTCTAGTTGGCTTAGAAAATCAGAAGATTCAACTTACATGATAATTACAAGCATTTTGGTTCGTGCCCGTGAAACAATTATGGATGTAGTGATATGTAGAAGAGTGATGAATTAGCAGTTACCATCGGTTGCAAATTGAAATTGGCTAAGACATTTTTAATGAACAAAACATGTGGAGAAAGAGTTTCTGCGGAGCAACGTCAGAAAGGACCGAGTTAGTTGGTTTTAGCTCGCGACCCAGGAAAAAAGAATTTTACGAAAAATCCGCCGCTAACGGATATTATTAGAGGCTAGGAAAAGTACTGGAGAAAATTGTATTGTAGGGTCATTAGCTTTAAACGGGGTGCAAGTGTGTTAAGTTTCAATGAACTAAAAAGGTTTTCTTTATAGCCGGAGAACGAAACTGTTCGGGAATTATTTAAATTAAAAGTGCTTTGTGGGTGTTACGGCCTTCTAAGGGTTCACCTAGTTCTTTTCCCTATTGAATTATATATAACTACAATTAAAGGGTAAGTCATACAAATTCTATAGCCAAGAAAAGCCATTACGTGGTAGCTGTTTTCGACCTGGTAAGAAATTAACGAAAGTAATTAGGTTGCTGTAGGCAAAGGGTTTTGCTTTTGTTCTTTAGATAGACGTATAATTGTTTAATCCAGGAGGCTTGAGTTTGTGTATAAATTCATATAGATAATGTAAGGAAAACTTAAGTGTATTTTACGATAGATAGCTTAGAAGGCGATAGAATAAATAAATGCTGAGATAATTAATAAGTTCCGAATATTGTGCCAGGGGTTTAACAGGGAAGTATAGTAGTCATTTACTGCCAAACAAGTTGAATATTTATCAGACTAGATACTGGGATAATTTTTGTCATTAATAGATTTAATAAATTTAGTACTTCCACCCAATTAGCGAAACCATTTCATACATTAATATTTTAATGAACACTAGATTTAGAGTTATTTGTTTGAGATAATAACTTTTACTTAGATTGGATATTTGAGCGTCCATTTATCGTTAACATATTGTTAATTTAGCTCTTCCATCATATAAAGGAAGCCGTTTTGTTTTAATTCGGTATTCAAACTGTGTTGTGTTGTTAAAACCCTGTTTGTATGAATTTAATTTGAATCCATTTAAGTAGTTCTTAAAACTAAACAAGTCTGGTTTTCATTTTCAAGTATAAAGGCCCATCCTAGCTTTCATTTAATCATAAAATTTAACATGATTGTGACTTATTGGTTACAAGGTATGTGGTACGGTAGTTTTATAGTAAAATTTGGGTTTAAAATTATTAAAGGTCAATGCTCTACCGTATCATTCCACACAATTAATCTACACCTCTATTAAGGTTCGCTATATTTTTCTTTAAATATAACAGCGGTAGTTTTCTCTCACCACGTCCAACCGCTCGGGCGCTGACGATTATACTAAAGAAATAATTAATATAAATTTATTTAGAGAAACACGCGAGACAAAACACAATAAAAAGATAGAATGTATGCACATAGCAGAATATACACCTGTTTAAACATATTTTAAGGGGACATATTGAGTAATTCTTGCGTTATCTATTCAATTAAAATTTATATATTAATATCTTGGTCTACTTCATAGCTAATTCCTATTATAACCTATATTTTCTGTTGCTGTTATGACTTGTTACCTTGCCAATGTTTGATAACATTTAGTATTTATTACAACTTTTTGTCCCTCTTATTTTCTTATTTCATGGCTACTACGAATAATAACAAGAAAAATTATAATGATATTTAATTAAAGAAAAATCAAAATAACCCAAAAACAACAAGATATAGGTATAGAATGAACATTGAAAAATGTGGGGTTTTTGGTTCTCTTTGACATAACATAAAAATATACAGGGTCTATTTGAAAACAGTTATCTTTTTGAATTTCAAGTTTCCCAGCATTGAACACCTCACTTTAACATCCCGTAGTTTTTATCTTAAATACATTTTAGCCAAAACATTAATTTATACTTAGTCTTCTTTTTTTAAATATAAAACTTTTCCTAGCATAATACAGGTTAGTACATAATAATAGTGATACTGTAAATGTGATTTTTTGTATAAAATTCTAGTTGATTAGAATCCAATAAATTTTACATGTATTAAACCTATAATAAGTAAGTTTTAGAGTTGCACGTAGAATTCTAAAATAGACTAATATGCATAAAATAAGAATACCAACTCTGTCCTGACATGTGTTTTTGGCACACTGTACCTCACAAAATAATTTTGAAATGCGCACACATAGTAACCATATAATATACATTTTATTTTAAAAGTTCTTGACACACCTTGTACATAAGAACCGATAAAATATACAACATTGGAAATGCTATTAGTATATACAGTGTGGAACAGCCAAATGGAATAAATTCGATAACGGATAAATGAGGGCGTGTTGGGAAAAACGCTTGGACACGTCGATTTGTATTTTTAACTGCGCATCTTTTTCAAGAAAAAAAAATTATATAGGGTGCGTCATGTGACAGTGGCCAATACCAACTTTCCTATTTTAAATACAAGCCCCTGTATATTATTAATTTTTTGGATTCTTCAGAAAATTCTAGACATAATTCATGTACAATGTTCTATACCTATCTTCAACTGTTTCGGAAATATTAAGTATTTTCAGATTTATTACAAAAATTAACATTAAAAATAGAAAATTATTTTATTTCACAAATTCGCTACATTGCATTCAATACTTATTTTCCATTCAGCTCTTGATAATGAGAAAGTAAACAAAAACCATTCCTGCGTTTCTTTTTACTGATATGAAATGAAACAAAAACAAAAACAGTTTTCTTTCTGTTCGTATAAAACTCGTAGCCTTAGCAACTTGTTGTCTGCCTGCATGACAGTAGTGATTAGTGTCAGTGCTATTGTCGTTTGAATTTCGTTAACTGTACGTAATAATATCAGAAAAATGGTTCATTTAACAGAAATGCACAAAATAACCATTCTACAAATGATTGGTTATGGAGATAACACACGGACACAGATGGAAGTGTCTCGCTTATTTCACGAAAAATTTCCAAATTTGCCGCCTGTATCCCAAGGAACAATTAGCAAAATAGAAAAGCTGTTTCGCGAGCTTGGTCATGTGAGACAGATAAAAAAAGTAGCTGCCAATGCAGTAAGTGATGATACGAAATTGGATATTACGCTTGAGTTTCAAGAAAACCCACATACTTCTGGTCGACAAGCAGCCCAACTATTCAACGTTAGCCACACAGCAATTTTTCGAACATTAAAGGAAAGTAAAATGCATCCCTATAAAATGATACCAACTCAGGAGCTCATGGAGGACGATTTCGATAGGAGAACGTATTTTTGTGAACAAATGATGGCAATGTTAGATAACAATGTGATCCAATTAGAAGATGTTTTGTTTTCTGATGAGAGCACATTTACACTTCACGGTCATGTTAATCGTCAAAATTGCCGCTATTGGTCTAATGAGAATCCTCATTGGATGAGAGAGGAACATACGCAATATCCTGAAAAAGTTAATGTTTGGGCAGGAATTGTTGGAAATCATATCGTAGGTCCCTTTTTCATTGATGGCAACTTGAATGGGGATAAATATTTAGAACTGCTCCAAAATAATGTCGTGCCAACTTTGACAAACTTATATCCAGATCCAGCAAACCCACAAGTTCCTGCCAATAAAATATGGTTTCAGCAAGATGGAGCACCGCCCCATTACCAAATCAATGTCCGGCAGTACCTGAACCAAATTTTTCCAAATCGGTGGATAGGGAGGCGCGGATCGATAGAATGGCCAGCACGATCTCCTGATCTGTCGCTATTAGACTACTTTTTGTGGGGATATGTCAAAAGTATTGTATACAAAACTAAGCCCCTCAACTTAGATGACTTAAAAAGACGAATCACGCTTGCGATTAGATCAGTCACGCCTGAGATGTTGAGTAATGTTAAGACATTTCTATACCAGATTAGCATGTTGCCAAGATGTTCGTGGCGAGCATTTTGAACATTTACTACATTGACATTAATTTTTTTTTGTTTTTTTAAATTATTAAGAAATAATCAGTATTTCTTATTAGAATTTGTGAAATAAAATAATTTTCTATTTTTAATGTTAATTTTTGTAATAAATCTGAAAATACTTAATATTTCCGAAACAGTTGAAGATAGGTATAGGACATTGTACATGAATTATGTCTAGAATTTTCTGAAGAATCCAAAAAATTAATAATATATAGGGGCTTGTATTTAAAATAAGAAAGTTGGTATTGGCCATTGTCACATGACGCACCCTATATAATTTTTTTTTCTTGAAAAAGATGCCCAGTTAAAAATACAAATCGACGTGTCCAAGCGTTTTTCCCAACACGTCCTCATTTATCCGTTATCGAATTTATTCCATTTGGCTGTTCCACACTGTATAGCATGTATGTCATATGGTGTAAATTATGTTTCCTACCAAATCATTATTTTTACTTTGTCTCGGTGGATCTGTTAACAGATGTAACAGGAACACTTCTAGGAGAATATTATTCAATACTAACTCTCACGACCATCAAATGTATCCGATTTCATGCTCATCGATAATAGTCGTAAATCCACACGCTCTATCTGTGCTAAAAAATATATATCTTAAAGTTGACCCAATGTCTCCACCTTTTGGACACGGGACAGGCGGCTTTACGCCCCCTCCGAAGGGTAGAACGTGCAGACATTCAACTTTCCATAATACAATGCCACAACATCGGTTGATGTTAATTGTACAGTATGTATTGAAAATGTGAAAGGTAAACCCCTCGGTTCAGAGGTACACGTCCTTATCACTGAACCACCGAGGCTCTATGTCAGCACTTAAACAAGATACCTCACCAAATGCCAATCGCTTATAAGATTTAGGTCTACTATTCAACAGTTTTTTGGGTATTATATGCAGTATTTGCAGTTTTAGTGAATTTTTATTTAAAAAATTCACTAATAGAGAGGTATCGATGGTGAGACTTTGCACAAATTCTTTCAAATGAGCGCGAATTAGGACCCCTAGAACCCATCTCCGGGGTCAGTTTGAATTTTTATATGTATATATATATATATATATATATATATATATATATATATATATATATATATATATATATATATATATATATATATATATATCCGTCTGATAACTCAAAAAATAATCAACCGATTTCGATGAAACTCGGCAAGTGCCTTTCTTTTATTAATGGCTTGGATGAGTTCGTTGGCCAGGAAAATCGGATGGGGTTTTTCGGGAAAATTTTGAGTTTTCTTTCAAAAAAAATATTTTTTTTCCGAAAATTTCGATAAAATTTGGTCTACATATTGCTTTGGGAAAGACATAACTATGTGCCAAAATTCAGCTTTCTAGGGTTACAGAAAATTGAGCTATTCAAATTTGAAACATTTATGTTTAAATCATAGTTCTAGTATGTGGTTGCTGTTGGTTAGTCAATGCTTCTCTTATTGTCATTGACTCATGAAATTCATTTTTAAGTTTCAGAGAAATGTCAATAATACTGAATTCACTGATTGTTAATCATTGGAAGCATCTACGATTATATATAACCCTATTGTAATTTATTATCATTTATCACATCTGTAGTATAATTATTTTTTTCGTTACAACTCGCAGCGTTTTTAGTCAATTGTTGTTATTAATAGTCAATAGTTTCATCCCGAATACACACGGCTTCCATTGACTCCTGCTTCTGCCGCTGTTACAGTCTTTTTAGAGGTAGAGTTGTAATCACTCATACAGCCAGTGTTTTTTAACCACGTGGCTGGGGGACTGACCGAATTCATTCCCAGTTGCTGTTGATTTACTCATATTCTCTTAATATGTTTGAAGATGTGGTGTCTACTTCATTCCAAGTCACTGTTAACGGACTATTTATGAAATCAAATAAGTAAATTAAATCGATTGTCATAAAATATGTAGTGTATTAAGACTAAGGGAAAAAGAAATAAAACATATATAACTGTGCACATTTTGATTATATTTTAGGGTGCTTGAGAGAGGTATTGTCACAGCATAATATCTTATTAAAGTTCATTTGTAAATAGGTTTAATTTTTATATGTTTATATATATATATATATATATATATATATATATATATATATATATATATATATATATATATATATATATATATGATAACTCAAAAAATAATTAACCGATTTCGATGAAACTTGGCAAGTGCCTTTCTTTTGTTAATGGCTTGGATGAGTTCGTTATCCAGAAAAATCAGACGGGGTTTTCCGGAAAATTTTTGAGTTTTCTTTCGAAAAAAAATTTTTTCTCCGAAAGTAACAAAGCTGTTTTAATGAAATTTACTATATATGTTGCCTCAACCTTACTACGTACCAAAATTCAACTTTCTAAGTTTAGAGAAAAATGAGTTATTCAAATTTTAAATTTTCTTTCGAAAAAACATTTTTTCTCCGAAAATTACAAAGTTATTTTAATGAAATTTTGTTGATATCTTGCCTTAGGAAAGACCTTACTACGTATTAAAATTGAACTCTCTAAGTTTATAGAAAATTGAGTTATTTAAATTTGAAGCATTTAATAAAAATTTACTACCATAACGCACTTGCTGCGTCCCGAGTTTTTTCATATTCAAGTCCTATAAATTGTTAACATTTGATTTTGTATAACATAACATGCCTTACAGAAAATATCCAAGGTTAATGGTGAGCTGGGTTCTCAAATGTACTTATTAATGCTCTTTACAGGTTCCAATCAGTACAGTAGTATGTCTAAGCAGAAGATGTGGGTATTTGGGTAATTCTGGACCCAATAATCAACTTTACTTCATTAGTAATCAAATAAATATTATATGAATTAGCATTCGCGGATCGAATAACGCAAACGAAAAACTTTGTGTGTTGTTTGCCTTAAATGTGCTTAAATACAATGCATTTACGTTTGCGTTCCATTCTCGTATGTTAGTGAAGTCCATTATAAAGGTGCTGTCTTTGGAGTTACTAGCAACCACAATATATATATATATATATATATATATATATATATATATATATATATATATATATATATATATATATATCTGTGTGTGTGCGTACGTGCGTGCGCGCGCGCGCGCGTGTGTGTGTGTGTGTGACCCATTGAAAATGAGCTGGCAGCCATAACTGTCAGGAAAGATTTTAAGATTTTGTCGAAGAAAAACCTGAAACACGGCAAGTTTGCATGTGAGGGGTATACCTTTTGACGCAAAAAGTATAGCCCAAACTATACTCTCCTAGGCGGGGGTGTCATCCCTCAAGTATTTTCAAATGGAAATAGGTATCATGTGACAGCTCGTTGAAAAGAGATTTTGATTCCATATATATTGCTCTTTTATTTTTCAAATTCGGTCTATTCGTTTGGAAGATATGGAGTTTTAAAATGTCACTAATGAATTTCCCGAGTAATTATAAAACTAAATCGTTTCAGTTAAAAACTTAGCAGAGTATTGAAGGAAATGTTAAAAATAATTAGGACCAATCATAGCATTAAACCAACAAACTCACATAGCAACGAATTTAACTTTAATACAATAAATGTTCAAACTGAGCACCACAAAATTCTATACATTTGTATAAATTTTTCTCAATTTTTGCCTAACATTTTTTGGAGCAGCTTAATCTAAATGACTTTTTATTACCTACGCACACCTATAACCACATTTTTATCTTGTAATGGACGCTGTTGAGGCCCACCTCAGGCATTAAGAATTTCTCGGGAAATGCATTAGTAATATATCAATAATCATCCATGTCTTCTAAACGAATTTCAAAAATAAAAAATCAATGTATAGGTAATCAAAAGCTCTTTTCAACGAGCTGTCATATAACCCCTATTCCCATTTGAAAAAGTTTGAGGGATGACACCCCCGGTCAGGAAGGTAAAGGTGTGGCTACACTTTTTGCGGCAAAAGTTGTCCTCCTCACAAGCAAACTTGACGTGTTTCAGGTTTATTTCGACAAAAATATTGAATTTCCTTAATGAACATAAAACAAACAGAATAATGATGTGAATTACGGTTTACCTTTTTTATTAAATATTCTTCTAAACATGGAAATCCAAACAAAAGACACACTATTCCAAGGCTCGTAATAATAAATCCAGAAACTGCGAAATAGGGTGAGAAATAATGGTTCATTTTATTAGTTTTGTCGACAGCAAATTAAGTTAATTTTGTCAGTTAGCGTAACAGTCCAACGAACAATAATATTAAAATGGGAAGAGTTTTATCAATAATTAACATAATAAAGCTGAATGCATACATATATAGTGTTAATTAAGATTTTATCAGTTCCCAACGAAGGGAAAATGTGATAATAATTGTTTTCATTGAATAATTCACGACTACAAAAATTATGATTTTTATGGACTATAATTAAGACACTTTGTAATTTATGTACCACATTGGCGATTATCGTCATCGATCCGTTGTAGTAATTACCAATTGATTATGCACTCTAATTGACTTTGTAAACAGAACCTACTCTTCTGGTTTGACACTTAGGATTATCCATTGGATTAACCATGGATAAAGTGTGCCTTGCAGATTCTATTAATGACTTGCCATTAAGTTACTTGGCTATCTTCTTAAATTAACATATATTATATTATTTTTACCAAACCGACTGCAAAAGAAAAACACCATTCTCAATGCCTAAGATCGAATCTTCCTAGCTCTAAAAACACTTTAGATATGCAATTGAATGGCTTGTCATAAAAAAATCAAATCAAGAAAGGCAACAAATCTAATAATATTTTAATTTAAGCCTAAAGCTAACTCTTGTTAAACCTCCACTTTAAAACAAAATAAAGCACTGATCCCAACTAGCACTCCACAGCCCCAGTTTTATTCTTTTAAAATTTATGGAAAGGTCGAAAAAATAAAAACTGTTGACTATCATGAGCAGACATTTAAACGATTGCTCAGTCAGTTGTCAGTCATTCAACTGGTGCTCTATGTATTTACCTTGAGTATCATGTTTAGAGCTTCACCATCAAGTATTTTCAAAGAAATATTTTGAATGATTTAAATACTTCAGAGACTCTTAAGCTTGTTTAGGATGCTGTATTACTCAGCGAACTCCCATTGTATGGCTTGTCTGCATATCTACGTTTGTGGGCAGCGAATTTACCTAAAGTCAGTCTCTTCATGTTGTTGCAGAGTGTCGTCTGATGATTTGCCACCATTTCAGTGGTTTTCAGGGGCTCAATATTTGTTTCCTTAGGTCGTTCGCATGTCGTTAACTAGGCACCCATGCAGTTTTGTAAAAAATAGCTCCCTATATACATTTTAAAATTAAAGATACCATGGACAGCAAGAGTGCGAAATGAAGAGGTCTTACGCCGAGTAAACAGAGACAGAGAGCTTCTCCAGGTTGTCAAGCTGAGGAAGACAGCATATCTGGGCCACTTATTGCACAATCGCAAATATTATATCCCCCAGCTCATAATTAAAGGTAAACTAGAAGGGAAAAGAAGTGCAGACAGAAAGAAACTGTCATGGCTGAGAAACATAAGATATTGGACAGGCCTGGGCTTTGAAGACTTGATGAGAACGGCGGAGGATAGAGATGAGTTTGCTGTTGTAGTCGCTAACCTCCATTAGTGGAGATGGCACCAAAGAAGATATACTTTTTTCTGAATCGCGTTTATTCAGGGTCTGAAAATTCCATAAGGATTGAGCAAATATATTATCTAATCTATAACAATGACAATGTGTAAATATTATTTAATTCAGCTGCACTAACACCAAAGGCTATTTAAAAAAAGCTGAAAGTAGCAGATGCGTTATGGTAGCAAATTTTCTTATAAACTATCCAAATCACGGAAAACGTTTTAGTTAATTTTCGTAGAAAAAAATTACTACAAGGAGATCGCGACTTTTAAATTAAAAAACTTTCCCCAAATAACCGTGATTTATAGCCGCTAGAACTCATATTTGGGACCTGTTTCAATGTTTATGTGTATCACACTTATAACTCAAAAAATAATGACCTGATTTGGATTAATTTGGCCGGTGCCTTCCTTTTGTAAGTGGCTTCGAGAAGTTTGATAGTGAGGAAAATCGATTCAGTTTTTCGACAAAATTTTGTTCTTTTTTCGGAAAAAATTTTTATTTCCAAAAATAACAAAGCTATGGCAACCAAATTTGGTAAGCAGGTTTATATTATAAGAAGTCTAGATGCAGTTAGTGCCGTTTACTGGTAAATTTTCATAAAAATGCTTCTAATTGCAAATATGTCTTTTGTTTAATAAATGACGTAAAATTTGGAAGAAGTATAACTTTTATAGAAGAAACCGAGTACCATGTTTCATCAAAATAACTTTATTGCTTAAAAATATAAAAAATTTCCGAAAATCAATAAAGTCGTCTTGAAGAAACTGGACCGATTTTCTGGGCCAACAAACCAATTCATACAATTTACACAAAAGCTACACTTCCCAGGATATAATTATTAACAAAAGGCTTATTGATAAAAATCGAAAAAAATGTTTTTCATGAAAACTTGCAAAAAAGCCGAAGCGAGAATTATCCATTTTTTTATATAGAAAAATTAGCTGAAATGGTGTTACACGAAACTGATATAAAAGTCTTACTAAGAAAAATTTCTAAAAAGTTACACTACAATTTGAAAAAGACATTTCTTTTCGCGAAACTTCGAAAACAGATTTTACATGTGAATTCGCAAACGTCTTTTTCTACAGTAACCTTTACTTATTAATCACTAACATGTCACAAGAAATTGACAAAAAAGACTTTTGCGAAAACTGACATCTTTTACACGAAAATACGTAAAATTAAAATTACATGATCCGTAATTAAAACTGAAATAAGATGTAGGCTGTTCCATTAGAAAAAATGATGTTACGACAGTTGATTTTTAGTGAATTTTCATTAAGAAAATTCACTAATAGAGAGGTATCGATGGTGAGACTTTTGAAAAATTTCTTCAAATGAGCGCGAATTTGGACCTCTAGAACCCATATCCAAGGTCGGTTTTGATTTTTATATGCTTATATATATATATATATATATATATATATATATATATATATATATATATATATATATATACATATATATATATATATATATATATATATATATATATATATATATATATATATATGTATATATATATATATATATGTATCCAACTGATAACTCAAAAAATACTTGACCGATCTTCACTAAATTTGGAGATTACCTTGATTTTGTTAATGGCTTGGATGAGTTCGAAGATGAGCACCGTAGGTTTAATTTTTTGTATAAAAAATGTAAAGGAAATTTTTAAAACGCAATATTTTTTGTTTGTTTGAAGTACTGCAGTGATTCAAATGAAAATTTGCACATATAAGGCAGATGTCAAAATAAAGTTGGTAACCAAATTTCATTTTAAATGGTCCACGAGGAAAGAAGTTGTTCGAAAATGAAAAATGTGTAAGAAATAAATAATATGTAACAAATAAATAATCTACGACATCAGTTTGAATTGCATAGGCATTTCGCACATTCAACGTTGACAAGGATAGTTAGAGTATTAATGTGTTTGTTATTACTTTAGACCCGAAAAATGTAAAATCGTCGAAGCGACACAAGAGTTCGTAAATATAAATAAGCAGGGTTGTCAGATATAATAAAAATTAACAAATATTAAAATGTAATTTGATTCTTAGGATGAAAACATATGGACCTAACATATTTTTAAATTATTAATGACATAATTCAAACAATAATTGCGGTACAATAACCAAACATTTTGAATTACCAAATCCGTATGATATTTTAAATTAAAACTTATTTATACTTGAAAACTTTTTGCACTATATGTCAATGCAGCAGTGTAGTACTGTCTACTGTCATCTGTTTTTTTAATTTAAACGCCGTTAGGGTGGAAAGCGCTACACGTACACTGTATATCCACATCATGTTTTAATGTTTTTTTTTCTAAATATCAAATAGTACGGTGAAATCTTTCCTTCACTACCATGATTCAGGTAATCGTGATATTATATTTATTTTAGCACAAACACCTTACAAAAATTATCAGAATTGAGAGCAAAGTGAGCAAGTGAGAGCAAAATTCAAGTTAGGATCTACGTTAATTGTTTTTAAGAAAGTAACCTTAAATTTGCGAATCTTTTATGAAAACAACAAAACAGAGATGAATTTATATAATTAAAGTTGAAAGATGTTTACTATATATAAAAGGTATGTATTCCTATTTTTTATGTTATCATTTTAGAGGTAATCTTATATACTTTGAAGTATTTACCCAAGGTGAAATAATTTAGCACATGTCCAAAGCCTAAGATTTTTTCTGTTGTGTTTTGTGAGCTTGAATTAGTTTTTGTTATAATTTATTGTCATTTATGGAGACATAAGTAGAACTTACTTTAAAAATTATTTCCTTTTTTAGCAATGGTAGTTTCCACAAAATCAGCAGTAGTGAGTTTTCTTAAAGATGAGAAAGAGTAAGAGGGTCACGCAGGAGGTATAACCTATGACCTTTGATGCTACAGTGGCTTCTTTCTAATTAAAATATGTAGTATGGAGTATTGAAAACAGGAAGTGTACTGTCCAGGTAATATTTTTTTAAATAGTGTCAAACTTGTAATTTCCCTTAATCTAATGCCCACTGAGCAAGGTAATATTGCATTAACATTGCAGAATCTTTTCCAAAGCAAGTGTAAGTTTGATAGATAACTTGCAGAAAGCCTCCTGCAAGTTCGTTGCAAATGGCAAATCTTCCCCCCAGTGACTTTACATATGTAAGTGTTTCTTTTGTAACTTTACTGCAAGTTTACTGTAGTGAGCTGTTACAAACTTTCTTTATACGTACACATGTTACTTTACAGCAAGCTTCAATTTTAAAAGGGCCTGGCAAAGTTGTAAAATTTAAACTTTCATTTGCAACTTATCTGCAATTGTATATATTATATATACAGTGCAAGTTTGTAACCTGTGATAATTCCAATTAATCTACTTCAACTTTTTTTTTCAAAAATGCTCGGAGTCTGATAATATTCTCAGTTACAATCTTTTCAAAAATGTATTATACAATTTGTATCAAATGCCATTGATAATTTTTGTAAATGACCTTAGCTTTTTGTTGACTTTTTTTTAAAGTACACATCAAGCGATACAAAACCACCAACTTTCAAATTTTTATTATAAATCTTGAGTTGAAAGCACGAAAAAAATTGTGTAGTTATCAATGAATAAAAATTTTAAATCTGCTGGTTTTCTACAGCTTCACATGTAAGAACTTTAAAAATAGTCAACAAAAACGTAAGGTTGATTCAAAGAAATTATCGATGAAGTCATTTTTCAAATATGGTATATACTGTATAGCTTTTTTAAAAGACTGCAACTCGAAATACTAACCAATGTGTCCAAGCATTTTTGAAAAAAGAAACTGTATTTGATTAACTGAATTTATTTCAAGTTACAAACTAATACTGAATATAGGTATATAGGTGTATTTATACATAATATAAAATTTCTTGTAAAACTGTAAAAAATGACAAGACAATGTTAATTAGAATAAAATCTTTATTACATAAAAAAATTAAAGACTTACAATTTCACTTCTGCTGATAGATAGATAGATATAGACTTTATTGACCATCAAATGTACATGGTGAGTCACTGTCTTTATAAGTACCGACTATAGTTACTAGATAGAAATAGTTAGACATATAGCGAGCGTGTCCATGTTTAGCCTAAAATGCAGTTCTAGTCAAAACTCAGCGACAAAATAGATAACTTGAACTCGTGATATCGTTATTAATTGACGGATTTCAAAAATTCCTTTTTCTAAATAAATACCAATTAATTGTTTTTGATATTGTTTTACTAAATAACTCTTTAGTCGTCTAGAAAAACGTGTGAAACACCAATAACAAAAACGAAGCCTTCTGCAGCATTACTTGTTTTGAGAGGCAAGATTTTTTTTAGCTTCTAAAATATGTGGTGACATATGTTACATAAAATAAATTCAACATATCAAATACTATTGTGAAAAAGAAATATCTAAAATGGTGCGTTCATTTCGATTTTAGAGAAAGTTTAATTAAGCAAACGTAAGAATATGCAATGGATAAATCAAGCACAGGTAAATGAATACAACTTCACTGCGAAAATAGCTTAAACATGACGACAGTCTCTGAAAGTGTTCACACATGTCTTAACTATCCCTATCGAGTAAGTATAGTACCGTCAATGTCTAAAATGTCAGAAACATTGAGTTAAAATAAAGCAAAATTATGACTACAATGAATTACGTATATATGAAAAAAGTCTGTGGCTAGTCGAACTTGCCTTCCAAAGCTTTTGCCTAACACACAGACACACACACTACAAAGAATGAATACAAGTAGTATGTAACATTATACACATTGGTTTAGAGCACTAATAAATTCCTTCACCTTGGTTTTTGTTTTATAACATCCACTAGTGCCTACTGTAATCTTGTTAGTGGAAGCATCTTAATAACATTAGGTAGAAAATTGAGGAATTTGATTCCCAAGTAATCAAACATCTACTTTGTTTTCTCCTTTTTGTGGAACTGTATTTTTAATTCATGCCTGTACCTGGTATTGATGTTGCGAACTTCATAATTCACTGGATATTTTGAATACATATACTGAAGAAGGATATAGCTGGAAGTGTACCTAAGTATCCCATTGGCCTCGAACACATCAGGGCAGCTTTTTCTTGGACCTACGCACACAATGTCCTTATTGCTCTTTTTTGCATGATAAACACATGTTCCGCTGCTGACGAGTTAACCCATATGAATGTTCCATAGCATAGAATACTGCGACAAGTGTAAAATAAGCAATCCTGACAGCTTGATGGGCACTGCTCCACTGTTATTATGATGTCAATTGCTATGTATAAGCCACATGCTTCCATAGGTGAATCATATTTAACGTTTTAAAATGAATTGGTCTGACCAGGTATGACATCTCCAGGCTGCTTCTAAGGACATAACAAAATTCATGTAAATAATATAATATTGCATAAAAAGAAACAAAAATATAAATGCAGCCATTTTATAATAATTCACCAATAGCGACATACCAAAATAATTATGCTACAGAAAAGAGAATAATGAATTCACACATGTATTTAATATATAGCTGTTTTAGGGATTCTTACCTGAAATGTTTGTCGATATACTCCATGTTTCATTATCTACTCTCCAGACAACGAATTACAAAATTCAAACAATTCAGGCTACAATAAGATTGTTCAATCTTTAAAACTTCCAGGAAAATAAATAGACATAGATCAAATAACAACTTATGATGATGAAATTATAAAAAAAGTAAACAACAAACCGCCATTAATTAATGCCGGGCGCTTTGTCATTTGTCAGTCAGTTCGCTGTTGGCGTCGGTGTTGCTATGTTGCTATTGGACGATGATGACCTAGGATCGAACATACCCGAAAACGGAGGGAATTCAAATGTTTACAATTTGAAACAAACTTTCAGAAACATTACAATTGTAACTTTACGTGAGCTTACAAATGGAGAAAAACCACAACACGGCAAACTAGATATTATTTTTGAAAGTTACGTTAAAGTTTCATTTGTAAGTTTGCATTGGTTTTTTGCCTACAAACATTTAGAAATGTTGCAAACTTAACTTGCCTAATGGTAAATTATCTAACGTTGCGGTAAGCATTTGTAAGTAACCATGCTTAGTGGGTGTCATTGATTAATTTTGTTACATTATCAGAAAGCTTTTCCATACTGATTACAAAGTATAAGCAGACAAGGTTTCTATCCTGTCTGATTCAATGAGACAGGATTCTATATGATTAGCTAGACTGGTTATTATAATAGGTGCTCCTTTAAATTGTTAAATTTTATAATTATAATTATGGAAAGCAATGTTAATGCTGGTCACGCTACACTCAGATTGTATTATATACTTAGATTTTAACACTATGCCGAAGTTCTTCCGTTGTGATGCTATATGTACTACTGGTGCATAAACCTCTTGGATAATTTGTGGACCAATTGTATTATTGGTGATATCTTGTAATATTATATTTAGTAGAATGTAAAAATTGCTGGTAGGTATATAAAAGTGGACAAATAAAATATGGCAGTGGTATCTAAATGAATCAAGTAACATGACAAGTGGGCATCGCTGGTGACTCAGTTTCGTCAAGTTGTGCATGCTGAAATAAGAGAGTAGTCGAAGTGGATAAGGAATAGTGTTTATTTTTCATGTATGTGAAAAAAAAGTTAAAACAAGAAAAAATTGCCATTGTTATGAAGAAATGTTCTATTATACAAACATAGCGCATGAGCATATGTACACTCCTTACAAAAAGTGGAAGCCAGTTTACCCTTTTGTGATGCTATCTCTGATTTTTTGTGACTTATACTGCTTGTTTTATTCTCCATTCAGCCCCATAAAAATATGGCTGTCATCAGAACATTCTAAGTTGGCTATGAAAACTTAATGATCTAGTATGCCCAGAAAATTATTGAAACTGGTAGTAAATAACTTGTGACGACTTATGTAAAGCGGACAGATATCATATCATTCGCTTAACTAATATGTCTGGTTGAACTTTCTCTAGAATTTGTTGAACCTCGACATTCTGGCTTGGAGCCATTTATCATTTTCAAGAGGTTGAGTAAAATATGAATGGAATAGAACTCTTTAGGCCTTAATCTGCCTAATCTTTAGAGTGGTGGTTAGGTGTAGGTTGAGTTATAGTTCAATTATGGAGTCGTAATCTTCCTACTCTCGAAATCTCACCGGATATCATCTCTAAAGCCTTGGTGTATTCAACCATAGACTTGAAAGAGATCAAACTGTCCTTTGGTGGTTCTGTATTGTCTATAGTGGGGTTTTCATCTGAATCCTTATTGGGGCTATTGGTTGGGTAGGTGAGGTTTATTATATACCTCGCATATAGAATGTTAGATGTAGAATCTAGAATTTTTTATGCATCTAATTTTTTTATAATTGTGTTGCAGATTATCAACCATACCAGAAACGCCTCATGGACATGAATGAAGATTTAAAGGGAAGGTTTGTCCATCATAGACATAAAATATCAAATTTAGGATCGTCTGTCTGGTGATGTGAAAACTTTGTACATATTTACAGATGAGTTAAATAGTATAATTGTTGTACTCTTAGTCCTAAAATGACAATCCCAAAAACAGGATTTCATAGAAATTGCAGCTAATTTAATTTGCATTTGTAATTTAAAACCACCAAATATCACCACTTTATATACTTGTATCAAAATTATATGTAAAGCGTGGGCCAAACTCGATGGAGTATTAGAAGTATATAGTGTTTCAAAATTGATAGAAATGTGAATTTAGGTTATGTTCTTAAGTGGTTATGGTCTTCATTTTGAAAATATTTATGACATGGCGGCGTCGTCCCATAACATTATTTTTTCAAATGAAAAAAATGTCTGTATTGTGACACTCTTATGTTTGCAGTAATGTTTTTAAAGTATATATATATATATATATATATATATATATATATATATATATATATATATATATATATATATATATATATATATATATATATATATATATATATATATATTTGTGTGTGTGTGTGTGTTTATATATCTGTTAACCTATCTCAAGACGTTAAGAAAATAAAACTTATTAGTTAGGAAAGTTCGCAACCTCCATTCATTAACAACAACAAAAGAGTCTTTCCATAACCAGCATAGATAGAGGTTTGAGTTTTTTGTTGCTGTTTGCTAATAGGTTGATATAGTCATGAAAATCCAATTATTGCATATAGGCTGTCTGCAATAAAAATGGTCTTTAGGTAGAACATATAATGGCAGGTAATGTGAGATTTTCAAATCGAACATCCTGTATTATATAGGAATAGCAAGATCAATTGATTTTCTTTCTTAAAGTACTATATAATGTTCTACCTATTATTAGCGGTTTTCGACTTATTAGCAAAAAACCAAAATATTGCAAGTAAAATTTCGAAACTCCGTGGAGTAATAACAATCATTGCTCAACAACCTGTCATATTATCAAGTAAAGCTGAAAAAAAAATCTGGTTTATTAGTTAATATTAAAACATATATTATATATATATATTAAAACATATATATATATATATATATATATATATATATATATATATATATATATATATATATATATATATATATATATATATATATATATATATATATATATATATATATATATATATATACATATATACCGGAGGTTTCATTTGAAAAAACAAACTTGGTATCTAGTAAGGATCGATGTGTCAAAAATATCAAAATGAAGATCATGACCAGCAAGCTGCATTAAATTTGGAAGGTGATAGATATTCAGACTGGTACATATTTTACTGCTAAAAGAGTGTGGTTACCTTTATAGGGGCGGTACATTGGTGCCATTACTAATAATTTTCTAAGAAAAAAAAATCTGTCACTGACGTTTCTTTCTTAGCAGTTATGTAGGTCATTTAGTGCTGATAATTTTTTATATATTTTGTCGATTTTCATCTCGCTTATGAGATAAATGCAATTATGTTGTCTTATGTTGTGGATCGAATGTGTTTTGGAAAGAATGAAAAAATTAGGCTGTTATTGTCATTTATTTATCAAGGTAATAATAGGGTTGTTCAATTGAAACCCATTTTTGGTTCAAAACAAATTTATTGGCAAATATATTTACAAATAATTACTATTATTATTAGGGCACATATCCCATTGTTTCACCTACTGATGTATACCCTGCTTAAATAATTCTTGTGGCTAATGCCCGAAAAATTCTTTTAAGGCATTTAGTACTTCTTCATCCGACTGAAAACGATTACCTTTTAACACCTTTTGCTGTAAGCCAGTTTGTATACGATACTACGGATAGATTCTATAATCACACCAACATCTTCTGAAATTGCTTTGAATGACAATAGACGATTTCCTCTAATCAGGTCTTCTACACATGCCACATTCCTGTCTGTTGATGCAGTACTCAATGCACCTAGTTGCGGCTTATCATTTATCTTCTCTCTTTCACTTTTAAATTTTTGAAACCATTCCTTGACAGTTGGATATGCAAAACATGTGTTTCCATACACTGCTTGCATTCGTGTTTGAATTTGCAATGGTTGCAAACCTTTATCACACAAAAATTGAATGACCGCACACTGTTTATTTTAAAGGGATTGTTAACAACAAACGCCATTTTAAAGTCACAATACTTAAAATCGCTGTTAAATACAAATGACAGGAACTCATAAGTGTGATGTTTACAAACAAAACTAACATTGCAAAACATCATTTGAGTGATTACAACTGTTTTCAACGCTAACCTGACCAAAGATGGGTTTTAATTGAACAAGCCTTGTAATAGATGCTGTATATGCTTTTAAAATGCACTTTTCAATTATACCTTGGGTGAATTAGCTAATTTGTTATTACATTGTGGTGAAGCGAAACAAAATGGAAAAGAAGCAGTGAGAATTTATTATGACAGGTTTTCCCGGATGAATAGCACGCAGCAGAAATATTTTTGAACATATCTGCAGATGTTTTAGGGAAATAGATGCCTTGAAATCTGTAAAATCTAATTCTATATGCAAAAGATACCAATGACCTCCTCAAATTGAAGAGTCAGTTCTCAATGCAGTGGAAGGTAACCCCACTACAATTGTCAGAATCGTTTCTAACGAGAAAGTATTGCAAATTAAATCACTACATCCAAATAGCTGTGATAATCTACTCTTGTTAGAAATACTATCTCATGAAATGATTTCAGGATCCATGACTTGAACAAAAAGAAAATATTCGTATTCCTCTACCGATAAACTTCTGAAAGGTTATATTACTCGACTTTTAACAAAAAAAATTAAATTTTCATAAAATCACCCCCCATTGATCCCCTACCCCCTGAAGTGACCCAACCCAAAGACAATATGAAGTGTTCCTTTGCCAAAGACAAAACAAATCCCATTCCAGAATCAAGTTGTGTACGTTTTCAGATGTTTTGTCTTTTTTTTTTCTTAAAAAAAATTGAAATTTTTGGCATCAATATTCCACCCTTACACATTTAACCCCAAATTTGATTTCAGCATAGAATACCAGATGTTTGATGAAATTCAAAGTTTTGTAATAAACAAACAAACATAATATTACTGAAGGTTTAAAAAAATATTCAATTTTCTCAAAATCAATTATCACCTATCCCCTGGAGCAATTTTAAAATAATCTGAACCGTTCGTTACAGACCAAAAAAAAATGTTTCCAAATCATGCTTTTTATATTTGTATATGGGACAGTATTAGTTATTTGGATAATCAAAATAAATGGAAACTTTGAAACTACAAAAGTTTTTGACGTACCTGCATAAACTCCAAGCAACACAATGCACAAATTGTAACAAAAATGGACTGTGCACTTCTGGAACCTCAGGCAGAAGATTCCAATTTTTATTGACAATTGAGATTGCTTTGAATGTGTTTTAAGTAAGGTAGCGAAAGATCATCAAACAACAATGAGTGGGCCTCGTATATATGTACATACTACGCAAATCCGTTTATTAGTGTATAGACTTTTATAAGCAACGTTCAGTCGCGAGGACTCAATAATTTACTCGAGTGTCACAATGAGTTCAAGAAGAGATATGTACGGTGTCACATTGGACTGCTAGGAAATCAACATGTGTAACAATTCCTTGAAACGCCAACCAGAGAAACCTTAAGCTTCAACATATAAAAACATTGTATCGTCTGTATTTTTAAACAAACCAAAATTTTTTGTAGAAAACAATTAATTATAAATTAAAATAGTTCATTTGTCCATCTCAAACCACTATCAGAATTGATTGAATTAAAAACGTTTAAATTATAACCAACTAGGCGTATTGTTTTGCCTCTTTTTTTGTTGTTGAAGAATTATATTTCATGTGATTTTAAATTTACTAAACTGTTGGAATTGTGATACATAGTCTTCTTTAATTAGTCGATAGTAGATAACACTAGAACTAAATTCATTTTCAAATGTATATTAAAACTATTAATATGACCTATATATTATATTGATTTTACATGACAGCTCTTTCCCAACGATGTGTCTTTTTTAGATAATTTATCCATATCGGAGGGAAACAGCTGCCACGTAATTATAATAATAAAATGTAAATCTTACACCTGTTAGTAAATATATTATTTTACACGATTTTCATTAACAGCCTTTGATTGTATTGTCACAATAAGCGAATTTTGTCCCTTACTTAAATATACCTTGTATTCCACTTTTAAAATTTTATTAAACTTCCTTTCTTTTAACTTATTGTTTATTTTCTGTGAGAACTATTAGGGAACTTCCCACATCCAACACTTTTAGATAAATCAACTGCTGATAAATATAATTTGACATCACTAATGCACGTCGACACTACTCTTTCCCTTTGCATTCCTTGTCTTTACTGAGTTATTTACATGTGAACTTCTTCATGATCTGTTACTATAAGTTAAAAAACATTTAAAGGAGGTACGACTGCAAAATCTGAAAAAGGCAGCTGTTAGAGATCCGACTAAGCTATTTTTTTTGCTTTTCCACTCATATTTACAGTTCGTTTTCCTCGCCCTACACCCTTATTAACTCCTGGTCCTGTAACTTTTTTAGAGGTTGTTTATAAAAAATGTTTGTTGTGGATTATGCACCTAGGAGAATCCTAAGCATGTTTCGGAAAACAATTCTCAAAACCCTCCATGAGGTAAACTGCTAATTTACCAAATTTATTTTATATATATATATATATATATATATATTTCATTTTGTGCTGTTTAGACAAATTAAATTCCTGATTGTCATTTATTTTATTAAATTAACCCACTATAAAGATTCATCTAGAGATATTGTATTTTATTTGTCCCTTTGGTAGTACCTTTCTTTTCATAAATCAAACATCTTAATCTTATGAAAATTCACTACCATAACGCACTTGCTGCGTCCCGAGTTTTTTTAAATTCGACAACCATTTGAAGGCTCCTGTATGTGAGATTTTTCGACGAATAATATAAACGACAATCTCCTTGGATACGTAATTTTCATGGGACTCCGCTACAAATGCCGTATCACAATTTTTTATATGTGCCAAAAACGTAAGAAGTTGCAAAACAATAGAAGACAACGTTAAAATTGAATCATAAACAAAAATTTCGTGACCACATGTATATCCATACAACATCCAATATATATCCCCATGGACATCCAGATTGATGGATATTAGAAAGACATCTGTATGCCCACTAGATGTCCATTGCATATCCATGTATATCCAATGGACGTCCGGGATAGTCATCGTGGATATTCATTGGATATCTAACGGACGTCCGTGTGCTTTGTGGGTTGTTACTCTTCTCACTTGATTAAAATATTTGCGAAAAACTGCATCTAAAATACACCTTACATATTACAAATAAATAACCAGAGGCCATTATGGAATATCCCCCTTTTATTCAACGTCACTTGCATGTTAGGCTGGTCTCGGGGTTACTAGAGGAAGGCATTGACTTATAAACAATTGTAACCACCTAATACTAAATAAATCATTTGAATTGAATTTAATTGAAGAAGTAACGCACATATTTTCAATGACGGGTGAAGAGATGTGGGTTCAAATCTCAGTGGTGACTGAATTTTGTATAACTTTTGTTTATGAGTCAATATGAACGTTGTCTTCTGTTGTTTTGCAACCTCTTACCTTTTTGGCACATATAAAAAATTGTGATGCGGCATTTGTAGCGGAGTCCCATGAAAATGACGTATCCAAGGAGATTGTCGTTTATATTATTTGTCGAAAAATGTCACATACAGGCGCCTTCAAATAGTTATCGAATTAAAGATAATTCTTGGCAGTCATGGCTGGCAGCTCGTTTTCAATGGGCCACCCACTGTCTCTAATTGGTGCTCTTTTGGAAAAAAAAAATCGGAAGTCTCATCGTCGTCACTTCACTAGTGAATTTCCTTAATGAACATAAAACAAACATAATAATTATGTGAATTACGGTTTACCTTTTTTATTAAATATTCTTCTAAACATGGAAATCCAAACAAAAGACACACTATTCCAAGGCTCGTAATAATAAATCCAGAAACTGCGAAATAGGGTGAGCAAGAATGGTTCATTTTATTAGTTTTGTTGACAGCAAATTAAGTTAGTTTTGTGAGTTAGCGTAACAGTCCAACGAACAATAATATTAAAATGGCAAGAGTCAATAATTAACATAATAAAGCTGAATGCATACATATATAGTGTTAATTAAGATTTTATCAGTTTCCACTGAAGAGAAAATGTTAAAATAATTGTTTTTATTGAATAATTCACGACTACAAAAATTATGATTTTTATGGACTACAATTAAGACACTTTGTAAATTATGTACCACATTGGCGATTATCGTCATCGATCCGTTGTAGTAATTAACAATTGATTATGGACTCTAATTGACTTTGTAAACAAAACCTACTCTTCTGATTTGACACATATGATTATCCATTGGATTAACCATGGATAAAGTGTGCCTTGCAGATTCTATTAATGACTTGCCATTAAGTTACTTGGCTATCTTCTTAAATTAACATATATTATATTATTTTTACCAAATCGACTGCAAAAGAAAAACACCATTCTCAATGCCTAAGATCGAATCTTCCTAGCTCTAAAAACACTTTAGATATCCTATTGAAAGGCGTGTCATAAAAAAATCAAATCAAGAAAGGCAACAAATCTAATAATATTTTAATTTAAGCCTAAAGCTAACTCTTGTTAAACCTCCACTTTAAAACAAAATAAAGCACTGATCCCAACTAGCACTCCACAGCCCCAGTTTTATTCTTTTAAAATTTATGGAAAGGTCGAAAAAATAAAAACTGTTGACTATCATGAGCAGACATTTAAACGATTGCTCAGTCAGTTGTCAGTCATTCAACTGGTGCTCTATGTATTTACCTTGAGTATCATGTTTAGAGCTTCACCATCAAGTATTTTCAAAGAAATATTTTGAATGATTTAAATACTTCAGAGACTCTTAAGCTTGTTTAGGATGCTGTATTACTCAGCGAACTCCCATTGTATGGCTTGTCTGCATATCTACGTTTGTGGGCAGCGAATTTACCTAAAGTCAGTCTCTTCATGTTGTTGCAGAGTGTCGTCTGATGATTTCCCACCATTTCAGTGGTTTTCAGGGGCTCAATATTTGTTTCCTTAGGTCGTTCGCATGTCGTTAACTAGGCACCCATGCAGTTTTGTAAAAAATAGCTCCCTATATACATTTTAAAATTAGAGATACCATGGACAGCAAGAGTGCGAAATGAAGAGGTCTTACGCCGAGTAAACAGAGACAGAGAGCTTCTCCAGGTTGTCAAGCTGAGGAAGACAGCATATCTGGGCCACTTATTGCACAATCGCAAATATTATATCCCCCAGCTCATAATTAAAGGTAAACTAGAAGGGAAAAGAAGTGCAGACAGAAAGAAACTGTCATGGCTGAGAAACATAAGATATTGGACAGGCCTGGGCTTTGAAGACTTGATGAGAACGGCGGAGGATAGAGATGAGTTTGCTGTTGTAGTCGCTAACCTCCATTAGTGGAGATGGCACCAAAGAAGATATACTTTTTTCTGAATCGCGTTTATTCAGGGTCTGAAAATTCCATAAGGATTGAGCAAATATATTATCTAATCTATAACAATGACAATGTGTAAATATTATTTAATTCAGCTGCACTAACACCAAAGGCTATTTAAAAAAAGCTGAAAGTAGCAGATGCGTTATGGTAGCAAATTTTCTTATAAACTATCCAAATCACGGAAAACGTTTTAGTTAATTTTCGTAGAAAAAAATTACTACAAGGAGATCGCGACTTTTAAATTAAAAAACTTTCCCCAAATAACCGTGATTTATAGCCGCTAGAACTCATATTTGGGACCTGTTTCAATGTTTATGTGTATCACACTTATAACTCAAAAAATAATGACCTGATTTGGATTAATTTGGCCGGTGCCTTCCTTTTGTAAGTGGCTTCGAGAAGTTTGATAGTGAGGAAAATCGATTCAGTTTTTCGACAAAATTTTGTTCTTTTTTCGGAAAAAATTTTTATTTCCAAAAATAACAAAGCTATGGCAAACAAATTTGGTAAGCAGGTTTATATTATAAGAAGTCTAGATGCAGTTAGTGCCGTTTACTGGTAAATTTTCATAAAAATGCTTCTAATTGCAAATATGTCTTTTGTTTAATAAATGACGTAAAATTTGGAAGAAGTATAACTTTTATAGAAGAAACCGAGTACCATGTTTCATCAAAATAACTTTATTGCTTAAAAATATAAAAAATTTCCGAAAATCAATAAAGTCGTCTTGAAGAAACTGGACCGATTTTCTGGGCCAACAAACCAATTCATACAATTTACACAAAAGCTACACTTCCCAGGATATAATTATTAACAAAAGGCTTATTGATAAAAATCGAAAAAAATGTTTTTCATGAAAACTTGCAAAAAAGCCGAAGCGAGAATTATCCATTTTTTTATATAGAAAAATTAGCTGAAATGGTGTTACACGAAACTGATATAAAAGTCTTACTAAGAAAAATTTCTAAAAAGTTACACTACAATTTGAAAAAGACATTTCTTTTCGCGAAACTTCGAAAACAGATTTTACATGTGAATTCGCAAACGTCTTTTTCTACAGTAACCTTTACTTATTAATCACTAACATGTCACAAGAAATTGACAAAAAAAACTTTTGCGAAAACTGACATCTTTTACACGAAAATACGTAAAATTAAAATTACATGATCCGTAATTAAAACTGAAATAAGATGTAGGCTGTTCCATTAGAAAAAATGATGTTACGACAGTTGATTTTTAGTGAATTTTCATTAAGAAAATTCACTAATAGAGAGGTATCGATGGTGAGACTTTTGAAAAATTTCTTCAAATGAGCGCGAATTTGGACCTCTAGAACCCATATCCAAGGTCGGTTTTGATTTTTATATGCTTATATATATATATATATATATATATATATATATATATATATATATATATATATATATATATATATATATATATATATATATATATATATATATTTAGGAATATTGCACTACACTGTAATCACTTTTAAATATACACTTTATTTGTTTGCTGTACGTTTGTGATTTCTTATTGGTTTGCGTGGACTGCAGTTTCGAACCGTCCCGGTTCATCATAGTGGTGCTGATGATGAACCGGGATGAACCGGGACGGTTCGAAACTGCAGTCCACGCAAACCAATAAGAAATCACAAACGTACAGCAAACAAATAAAGTATATATATATATATATATATATATATATATATATATATATATATATATATATATATATATATATATATATATATATATATGTATGTATCCAACTGATAACTCAAAAAATACTTGACCGATCTTCTTTAAATTTGGAGATTACCTTGATTTTGTTAATGGCTTGGATGAGTTCGAAGATGAGCACCGTAGGTTTAATTTTTTGTATAAAAAATGTAAAGGAAATTTTTAAAACGCAATATTTTTTGTTTGTTTGAAGTACTGCAGTGATTCAAATGAAAATTTGCACATATAAGGCAGATGTCAAAATAAAGTTGGTAACCAAATTTCATTTTAAATGGTCCACGAGGAAAGAAGTTGTTCGAAAATGAAAAATGTGTAAGAAATAAATAATATGTAAGAAATAAATAATCTACGACATCAGTTTGAATTGCATAGGCATTTCGCACATTCAACGTTGACAAGGATAGTTAGAGTATTAATGTGTTTGTTATTACTTTAGACCCGAAAAATGTAAAATCGTCGAAGCGACACAAGTGTTCGTAAATATAAATAAGCAGGGTTGTCAGATATAATAAAAATTAACAAATATTAAAATGTAATTTGATTCTTAGGATGAAAACATATGGACCTAACATATTTTTAAATTATTAATGACATAATTCAAACAATAATTGCGGTACAATAACCAAACATTTTGAATTACCAAATCCGTATGATATTTTAAATTAAAACTTATTTATACTTGAAAACTTTTTGCACTATATGTCAATGCAGCAGTGTAGTACTGTCTACTGTCATCTGTTTTTTTAATTTAAACGCCGTTAGGGTGGAAAGCGCTACACGTACACTGTATATCCACATCATGTTTTAATGTTTTTTTTTCTAAATATCAAATAGTACGGTGAAATCTTTCCTTCACTACCATGATTCAGGTAATCGTGATATTATATTTATTTTAGCACAAACACCTTACAAAAATTATCAGAATTGAGAGCAAAGTGAGCAAGTGAGAGCAAAATTCAAGTTAGGATCTACGTTAATTGTTTTTAAGAAAGTAACCTTAAATTTGCGAATCTTTTATGAAAACAACAAAACAGAGATGAATTTATATAATTAAAGTTGAAAGATGTTTACTATATATAAAAGGTATGTATTCCTATTTTTTATGTTATCATTTTAGAGGTAATCTTATATACTTTGAAGTATTTACCCAAGGTGAAATAATTTAGCACATGTCCAAAGCCTAAGATTTTTTCTGTTGTGTTTTGTGAGCTTGAATTAGTTTTTGTTATAATTTATTGTCATTTATAGAGACATAAGTAGAACTTACTTTAAAAATTATTTCCTTTTTTAGCAATGGTAGTTTCCACAAAATCAGCAGTAGTGAGTTTTCTTAAAGATGAGAAAGAGTAAGAGGGTCACGCAGGAGGTATAACCTATGACCTTTGATGCTACAGTGGCTTCTTTCTAATTAAAATATGTAGTATGGAGTATTGAAAACAGGAAGTGTACTGTCCAGGTAATATTTTTTTAAATAGTGTCAAACTTGTAATTTCCCTTAATCTAATGCCCACTGAGCAAGGTAATATTGCATTAACATTGCAGAATCTTTTCCAAAGCAAGTGTAAGTTTGATAGATAACTTGCAGAAAGCCTCCTGCAAGTTCGTTGCAAATGGCAAATCTTCCCCCCAGTGACTTTACATATGTAAGTGTTTCTTTTGTAACTTTACTGCAAGTTTACTGTAGTGAGCTGTTACAAACTTTCTTTATACGTACACATGTTACTTTACAGCAAGCTTCAATTTTAAAAGGGCCTGGCAAAGTTGTAAAAAAAAAACTTTCATTTGCAACTTATCTGCAATTGTATATATTATATATACAGTGCAAGTTTGTAACCTGTGATAATTCCAATTAATCTACTTCAACTTTTTTTTTCAAAAATGCTCGGAGTCTGATAATATTCTCAGTTACAATCTTTTCAAAAATGTATTATACAATTTGTATCAAATGCCATTGATAATTTTTGTAAATGACCTTAGCTTTTTGTTGACTTTTTTTAAAGTACACATCAAGCGATACAAAACCACCAACTTTCAAATTTTTATTATAAATCTTGAGTTGAAAGCACGAAAAAAATTGTGTAGTTATCAATGAATAAAAATTTTAAATCTGCTGGTTTTCTACAACTTCACATGTAAGAACTTTAAAAATAGTCAACAAAAACGTAAGGTTGATTCAAAGAAATTATCGATGAAGTCATTTTTCAAATATGGTATATACTGTATAGCTTTTTTAAAAGACTGCAACTCGAAATACTAACCAATGTGTCCAAGCATTTTTGAAAAAAGAAACTGTATTTGATTAACTGAATTTATTTCAAGTTACAAACTAATACTGAATATAGGTATATAGGTGTATTTATACATAATATAAAATTTCTTGTAAAACTGTAAAAAATGACAAGACAATGTTAATTAGAATAAAATCTTTATTACATAAAAAAATTAAAGACTTACAATTTCATTTCTGCTGATAGATAGATAGATATAGACTTTATTGACCATCAAATGTACATGGTCAGTCACTGTCTTTATAAGTACCGACTATAGTTACTAGATAGAAATAGTTAGACATATAGCGAGCGTGTCCATGTTTAGCCTAAAATGCAGTTCTAGTCAAAACTCAGCGACAAAATAGATAACTTGAACTCGTGATATCGTTATTAATTGACGGATTTCAAAAATTCCTTTTTCTAAATAAATACCAATTAATTGTTTTTGATATTGTTTTACTAAATAACTCTTTAGTCGTCTAGAAAAACGTGTGAAACACCAATAACAAAAACGAAGCCTTCTGCAGCATTACTTGTTTTGAGAGGCAAGATTTTTTTTAGCTTCTAAAATATGTGGTGACATATGTTACATAAAATAAATTCAACATATCAAATACTATTGTGAAAAAGAAATATCTAAAATGGTGCGTTCATTTCGATTTTAGAGAAAGTTTAATTAAGCAAACGTAAGAATATGCAATGGATAAATCAAGCACATGTAAATGAATACAACTTCACTGCGAAAATAGCTTAAACATGACGACAGTCTCTGAAAGTGTTCACGCATGTCTTAACTATCCCTGAGTAAGTATAGTACCGTCAATGTCTAAAATGTCAGAAACATTGAGTTAAAATAAAGCAAAATTATGACTACAATGAATTACGTATATATGAAAAAAGTCTGTGGCTAGTCGAACTTGCCTTCCAAAGCTTTTGCCTAACACACAGACACACACACTACAAAGAATGAATACAAGTAGTATGTAACATTATACACATTGGTTTAGAGCACTAATAAATTCCTTCACCTTGGTTTTTGTTTTATAACATCCACTAGTGCCTACTGTAATTTTGTTAGTGGAAGCATCTTAATAACATTAGGTAGAAAATTGAGGAATTTGATTCCCAAGTAATCAAACATCTACTTTGTTTTCTCCTTTTTGTGGAACTGTATTTTTAATTCATGTCTGTACCTGGTATTGATGTTGCGAACTTCATAATTCACTGGATATTTTGAATACATATACTGAAGAAGGATATAGCTGGAAGTGTACCTAAGTATCCCATTGGCCTCGAACACATCAGGGCAGCTTTTTCTTGGACCTACGCACACAATGTCCTTATTGCTCTTTTTTGCATGATAAACACATGTTCCGCTGCTGACGAGTTAACCCATATGAATGTTCCATAGCATAGAATACTGCGACAAGTGTAAAATAAGCAATCCTGACAGCTTGATGGGCACTGCTCCACTGTTATTATGATGTCAATTGCTATGTATAAGCCACATGCTTCCATAGGTGAATCATATTTAACGTTTTAAAATGAATTGGTCTGACCAGGTATGACATCTCCAGGCTGCTTCTAAGGACATAACAAAATTCATGTAAATAATATAATATTGCATAAAAAGAAACAAAAATATAAATGCAGCCATTTTATAATAATTCACCAATAGCGACATACCAAAATAATTATGCTACAGAAAAGAGAATAATGAATTCACACATGTATTTAATATATAGCTGTTTTAGGGATTCTTACCTGAAATGTTTGTCGATATACTCCATGTTTCATTATCTACTCTCCAGACAACGAATTACAAAATTCAAACAATTCAGGCTACAATAAGATTGTTCAATCTTTAAAACTTCCAGGAAAATAAATAGACATAGATCAAATAACAACTTATGATGATGAAATTATAAAAAAAGTAAACAACAAACCGCCATTAATTAATGCCGGGCGCTTTGTCATTTGTCAGTCAGTTCGCTGTTGGCGTCGGTGTTGCTATGTTGCTATTGGACGATGATGACCTAGGATCGAACATACCCGAAAACGGAGGGAATTCAAATGTTTACAATTTGAAACAAACTTTCAGAAACATTACAATTGTAACTTTACGTGAGCTTACAAATGGAGAAAAACCACAACACGGCAAACTAGATATTATTTTTGAAAGTTACGTTAAAGTTTCATTTGTAAGTTTGCATTGGTTTTTTGCCTACAAACATTTAGAAATGTTGCAAACTTAACTTGCCTAATGGTAAATTATCTAACGTTGCGGTAAGCATTTGTAAGTAACCATGCTTAGTGGGTGTCATTGATTAATTTTGTTACATTATCAGAAAGCTTTTCCATACTGATTACAAAGTATAAGCAGACAAGGTTTCTATCCTGTCTGATTCAATGAGACAGGATTCTATATGATTAGCTAGACTGGTTATTATAATAGGTGCTCCTTTAAATTGTTAAATTTTATAATTATAATTATGGAAAGCAATGTTAATGCTGGTCACGCTACACTCAGATTGTATTATATACTTAGATTTTAACACTATGCCGAAGTTCTTCCGTTGTGATGCTATATGTACTACTGGTGCATAAACCTCTTGGATAATTTGTGGACCAATTGTATTATTGGTGATATCTTGTAATATTATATTTAGTAGAATGTAAAAATTGCTGGTAGGTATATAAAAGTGGACAAATAAAATATGGCAGTGGTATCTAAATGAATCAAGTAACATGACAAGTGGGCATCGCTGGTGACTCAGTTTCGTCAAGTTGTGCATGCTGAAATAAGAGAGTAGTCGAAGTGGATAAGGAATAGTGTTTATTTTTCATGTATGTGAAAAAAAAGTTAAAACAAGAAAAAATTGCCATTGTTATGAAGAAATGTTCTATTATACAAACATAGCGCATGAGCATATGTACACTCCTTACAAAAAGTGGAAGCCAGTTTAGCCTTTTGTGATGCTATCTCTGATTTTTTGTGACTTATACGGCTTGTTTTATTCTCCATTCAGCCCCATAAAAATATGGCTGTCATCAGAACATTCTAAGTTGGCTATGAAAACTTAATGATCTAGTATGCCCAGAAAATTATTGAAACTGGTAGTAAATAACTTGTGACGACTTATGTAAAGCGGACAGATATCATATCATTCGCTTAACTAATATGTCTGGTTGAACTTTCTCTAGAATTTGTTGAACCTCGACATTCTGGCTTGGAGCCATTTATCATTTTCAAGAGGTTGAGTAAAATATGAATGGAATAGAACTCTTTTGGCCTTAATCTGCCTAATCTTTAGAGTGGTGGTTAGGTGTAGGTTGGGTTGTAGTTCAATTATGGAGTCGTAATCTTCCTACTCTCGAAATCTCACCGGATATCATCTCTAAAGCCTTGGTGTATTCAACCATAGACTTGAAAGAGATCAAACTGTCCTTTGGTGGTTCTGTATTGTCTATAGTGGGGTTTTCATCTGAATCCTTATTGGGGCTATTGGTTGGGTAGGTGAGGTTTATTATATACCTCGCATATAGAATGTTAGATGTAGAATCTAGAATTTTTTATGCATCTAATTTTTTTATAATTGTGTTGCAGATTATCAACCATACCAGAAACGCCTCATGGACATGAATGAAGATTTAAAGGGAAGGTTTGTCCATCATAGACATAAAATATCAAATTTAGGATCGTCTGTCTGGTGATGTGAAAACTTTGTACATATTTACAGATGAGTTAAATAGTATAATTGTTGTACTCTTAGTCCTAAAATGACAATCCCAAAAACAGGATTTCATAGAAATTGCAGCTAATTTAATTTGCATTTGTAATTTAAAACCACCAAATATCACCACTTTATATACTTGTATCAAAATTATATGTAAAGCGTGGGCCAAACTCGATGGAGTATTAGAAGTATATAGTGTTTCAAAATTGATAGAAATGTGAATTTAGGTTATGTTCTTAAGTGGTTATGGTCTTCATTTTGAAAATATTTATGACATGGCGGCGTCGTCCCATAACATTATTTTTTCAAATGAAAAAAATGTCTGTATTGTGACACTCTTATGTTTGCAGTAATGTTTTTAAAGTATATATATATATATATATATATATATATATATATATATATATATATATATATATATATATATATATATATATATATATATATATATATATATATATATATTGTGTGTGTGTGTTTATATATCTGTTAACCTATCTCAAGACGTTAAGAAAATAAAACTTATTAGTTAGGAAAGTTCGCAACCTCCATTCATTAACAACAACAAAAGAGTCTTTCCATAACCAGCATAGATAGAGGTTTGAGTTTTTTGTTGCTGTTTGCTAATAGGTTGATATAGTCATGAAAATCCAATTATTGCATATAGGCTGTCTGCAATAAAAATGGTCTTTAGGTAGAACATATAATGGCAGGTAATGTGAGATTTTCAAATCGAACATCCTGTATTATATAGGAATAGCAAGATCAATTGATTTTCTTTCTTAAAGTACTATATAATGTTCTACCTATTATTAGCGGTTTTCGACTTATTAGCAAAAAACCAAAATATTGCAAGTAAAATTTCGAAACTCCGTGGAGTAATACCAATCATTGCTCAACAACCTGTCATATTATCAAGTAAAGCTGAAAAAAAAATCTGGTTTATTAGTTAATATTAAAACATATATATATATATATATATATATATATATATATATATATATATATATATATATATATATATATATATATGTATACCGGAGGTTTCATTTGAAAAAACAAACTTGGTATCTAGTAAGGATCGATGTGTCAAAAATATCAAAATGAAGATCATGACCAGCAAGCTGCATTAAATTTGGAAGGTGATAGATATTCAGACTGGTACATATTTTACTGCTAAAAGAGTGTGGTTACCTTTATAGGGGCGGTACATTGGTGCCATTACTAATAATTTTCTAAGAAAAAAAATCTGTCACTGACGTTTCTTTCTTAGCAGTTATGTAGGTCATTTAGTGCTGATAATTTTTTATATATTTTGTCGATTTTCATCTCGCTTATGAGATAAATGCAATTATGTTGTCTTATATTGTGGATCGAATGTGTTTTGGAAAGAATGAAAAAATTAGGCTGTTATTGTCATTTATTTATCAAGGTAATAATAGGCTTGTTCAATTGAAACCCATTTTTGGTTCAAAACAAATTTATTGGCAAATATATTTACAAATAATTACTATTATTATTAGGGCACATATCCCATTGTTTCACCTACTGATGTATACCCTGCTTAAAGAATTCTTGTGGCTAATGCCCGAAAAATTCTTTTAAGGCATTTAGTACTTCTTCATCCGACTGAAAACGATTACCTTTTAACACCTTTTGCTGTAAGCCAGTTTGTATACGATACTACGGATAGATTCTATAATCACACCAACATCTTCTGAAATTGCTTTGAATGACAATAGACGATTTCCTCTAATCAGGTCTTCTACACATGCCACATTCCTGTCTGTTGATGCAGTACTCAATGCACCTAGTTGCGGCTTATCATTTATCTTCTCTCTTTCACTTTTAAATTTTTGAAACCATTCCTTGACAGTTGGATATGCAAAACATGTGTTTCCATACACTGCTTGCATTCGTGTTTGAATTTGCAATGGTTGCAAACCTTTATCACACAAAAATTGAATGACCGCACACTGTTTATTTTAAAGGGATTGTTAACAACAAACGCCATTTTAAAGTCACAATACTTAAAATCGCTGTTAAATACAAATGACAGGAACTCATAAGTGTGATGTTTACAAACAAAACTAACATTGCAAAACGTAATTTGAGTGATTACAACTGTTTTCAAGGCTAACCTGACCAAAGATGGGTTTTAATTGAACAAGCCTTGTAATAGATGCTGTATATGCTTTTAAAATGCACTTTTCAATTATACCTTGGGTGAATTAGCTAATTTGTTATTACATTGTGGTGAAGCGAAACAAAATGGAAAAGAAGCAGTGAGAATTTATTATGACAGGTTTTCCCGGATGAATAGCACGCAGCAGAAATATTTTTGAACATATCTGCAGATGTTTTAGGGAAATAGATGCCTTGAAATCTGTAAAATCTAATTCTATATGCAAAAGATACCAATGACCTCCTCAAATTGAAGAGTCAGTTCTCAATGCAGTGGAAGGTAACCCCACTACAATTGTCAGAATCGTTTCTAACGAGAAAGTATTGCAAATTAAATCACTACATCCAAATAGCTGTGATAATCTACTCTTGTTAGAAATACTATCTCATGAAATGATTTCAGGATCCATGACTTGAACAAAAAGAAAATATTCGTATTCCTCTACCGATAAACTTCTGAAAGGTTATATTACTCGACTTTTAACAAAAAAAATTAAATTTTCATAAAATCACCCCCCATTGATCCCCTACCCCCTGAAGTGACCCAACCCAAAGACAATATGAAGTGTTCCTTTGCCAAAGACAAAACAAATCCCATTCCAGAATCAAGTTGTGTACGTTTTCAGATGTTTTGTCTTTTTTTTTCTTAAAAAAAATTGAAATTTTTGGCATCAATATTCCACCCTTACACATTTAACCCCAAATTTGATTTCAGCATAGAATACCAGATGTTTGATGAAATTCAAAGTTTTGTAATAAACAAACAAACATAATATTACTGAAGGTTTAAAAAAACATTCAATTTTCTCAAAATCAATTATCACCTATCCCCTGGAGCAATTTTAAAATAATCTGAACCGTTCGTTACAGACCAAAAAAAAAATGTTTCCAAATCATGCTTTTTATATTTGTATATGGGACAGTATTAGTTATTTGGACAATCAAAATAAATGGAAACTTTGAAACTACAAAAGTTTTTGACGTACCTGCATAAACTCCAAGCAACACAATGCACAAATTGTAACAAAAATGGACTGTGCACTTCTGGAACCTCAGGCAGAAGATTCCAATTTTTATTGACAATTGAGATTGCTTTGAATGTGTTTTAAGTAAGGTAGCGAAAGATCATCAAACAACAATGAGTGGGCCTCGTATATATGTACATACTACGCAAATCCGTTTATTAGTGTATAGACTTTTATAAGCAACGTTCAGTCGCGAGGACTCAATAATTTACTCGAGTGTCACAATGAGTTCAAGAAGAGATATGTACGGTGTCACATTGGACTGCTAGGAAATCAACATGTGTAACAATTCCTTGAAACGCCAACCAGAGAAACCTTAAGCTTCAACATATAAAAACATTGTATCGTCTGTATTTTTAAACAAACCAAAATTTTTTGTAGAAAACAATTAATTATAAATTAAAATAGTTCATTTGTCCATCTCAAACCACTATCAGAATTGATTGAATTAAAAACGTTTAAATTATAACCAACTAGGCGTATTGTTTTGCCTCTTTTTTTGTTGTTGAAGAATTATATTTCATGTGATTTTAAATTTACTAAACTGTTGGAATTGTGATACATAGTCTTCTTTAATTAGTCGATAGTAGATAACACTAGAACTAAATTCATTTTCAAATGTATATTAAAACTATTAATATGACCTATATATTATATTGATTTTACATGACAGCTCTTTCCCAACGATGTGTCTTTTTTAGATAATTTATCCATATCGGAGGGAAACAGCTGCCACGTAATTATAATAATAAAATGTAAATCTTACACCTGTTAGTAAATATATTATTTTACACGATTTTCATTAACAGCCTTTGATTGTATTGTCACAATAAGCGAATTTTGTCCCTTACTTAAATATACCTTGTATTCCACTTTTAAAATTTTATTAAACTTCCTTTCTTTTAACTTATTGTTTATTTTCTGTGAGAACTATTAGGGAACTTCCCACATCCAACACTTTTAGATAAATCAACTGCTGATAAATATAATTTGACATCACTAATGCACGTCGACACTACTCTTTCCCTTTGCATTCCTTGTCTTTACTGAGTTATTTACATGTGAACTTCTTCATGATCTGTTACTATAAGTTAAAAAACATTTAAAGGAGGTACGACTGCAAAATCTGAAAAAGGCAGCTGTTAGAGATCCGACTAAGCTATTTTTTTTGCTTTTCCACTCATATTTACAGTTCGTTTTCCTCGCCCTACACCCTTATTAACTCCTGGTCCTGTAACTTTTTTAGAGGTTGTTTATAAAAAATGTTTGTTGTGCATTATGCACCTAGGAGAATCCTAAGCATGTTTCGGAAAACAATTCTCAAAACCCTCCATGAGGTAAACTGCTAATTTACCAAATTTATTTTATATATATGTATTTCATTTTGTGCTGTTTAGACAAATTAAATTCCTGATTGTCATTTATTTTATTAAATTAACCCACTATAAAGATTCATCTAGAGATATTGTATTTTATTTGTCCCTTTGGTAGTACCTTTCTTTTCATAAATCAAACATCTTAATCTTATGAAAATTCACTACCATAACGCACTTGCTGCGTCCCGAGTTTTTTTAAATTCGACAACCATTTGAAGGCTCCTGTATGTGAGATTTTTCGACGAATAATATAAACGACAATCTCCTTGGATACGTAATTTTCATGGGACTCCGCTACAAATGCCGTATCACAATTTTTTATATGTGCCAAAAACGTAAGAAGTTGCAAAACAATAGAAGACAACGTTAAAATTGAATCATAAACAAAAATTTCGTGACCACATGTATATCCATACAACATCCAATATATATCCCCATGGACATCCAGATTGATGGATATTAGAAAGACATCTGTATGCCCACTAGATGTCCATTGCATATCCATGTATATCCAATGGACGTCCGGGATAGCCATCGTGGATATTCATTGGATATCTAACGGACGTCCGTGTGCTTTGTGGGTTGTTACTCTTCTCACTTGATTAAAATATTTGCGAAAAACTGCATGTAAAATACACCTTACATATTACAAATAAATAACCAGAGGCCATTATGGAATATCCCCCTTTTATTCAACGTCACTTGCATGTTAGGCTGGTCTCGGGGTTACTAGAGGAAGGCATTGACTTATAAACAATTGTAACCACCTAATACTAAATAAATCATTTGAATTGAATTTAATTGAAGAAGTAACGCACATATTTTCAATGACGGGTGAAGAGATGTGGGTTCAAATCTCAGTGGTGACTGAATTTTGTATAACTTTTGTTTATGAGTCAATATGAACGTTGTCTTCTGTTGTTTTGCAACCTCTTACCTTTTTGGCACATATAAAAAATTGTGATGCGGCATTTGTAGCGGAGTCCCATGAAAATGACGTATCCAAGGAGATTGTCGTTTATATTATTTGTCGAAAAATGTCACATACAGGCGCCTTCAAATAGTTATCGAATTAAAGATAATTCTTGGCAGTCATGGCTGGCAGCTCGTTTTCAATGGGCCACCCACTGTCTCTAATTGGTGCTCTTTTGGAAAAAAAAAATCGGAAGTCTCATCGTCGTCACTTCACTAGTGAATTTCCTTAATGAACATAAAACAAACATAATAATTATGTGAATTACGGTTTACCTTTTTTATTAAATATTCTTCTAAACATGGAAATCCAAACAAAAGACACACTATTCCAAGGCTCGTAATAATAAATCCAGAAACTGCGAAATAGGGTGAGCAAGAATGGTTCATTTTATTAGTTTTGTTGACAGCAAATTAAGTTAGTTTTGTGAGTTAGCGTAACAGTCCAACGAACAATAATATTAAAATGGCAAGAGTCAATAATTAACATAATAAAGCTGAATGCATACATATATAGTGTTAATTAAGATTTTATCAGTTCCCACTGAAGAGAAAATGTTAAAATAATTGTTTTTATTGAATAATTCACGACTACAAAAATTATGATTTTTATGGACTACAATTAAGACACTTTGTAAATTATGTACCACATTGGCGATTATCGTCATCGATCCGTTGTAGTAATTAACAATTGATTATGGACTCTAATTGACTTTGTAAACAAAACCTACTCTTCTGATTTGGCACATATGATTATCCATTGGATTAACCATGGATAAAGTGTGCCTTGCAGATTCTATTAATGACTTGCCATTAAGTTACTTGGCTATCTTCTTAAATTAACATATATTATATTATTTTTACCAAATCGACTGCAAAAGAAAAACACCATTCTCAATGCCTAAGATCGAATCTTCCTAGCTCTAAAAACACTTTAGATATCCTATTGAAAGGCGTGTCTTTAAAAAATCAAATCAAGAAAGGCAACAAATCTAATATTATTTTAATCTAAGCCTAAAGCTAACTCTTTCTAAACCTGCACTTTAAAATGAGATAAAGCACTGATCCCCAACTAGCAGTCCGCAGCCACAGTTTTATTCTTTTAAGATTTATTTAAAAGGTCGATAAAATAAAAACTGTTGACTATCATGAGCAGACATTTAAACGATCGCTCATTCAGTTGTCAGTCACTCAACTGGTGCTCTATGTATTAATCTTGACTCTCATGTTTAGAGCTTTACCCTAAATTATTTTGAAAAAAATATTTTGAATGATTTCAATACTTCAGACACTCTTAAGTTTGTTTCGGATGCTGTATTGCTCAGCAAACTTCCATTGTATGGTTTGTCTGCATATCTACGTTTGTGGGCAGCAAATTTACCTAAAGTCAGCCTCTCCATGTTGTTGCAAAGTGTCGTATGATGATTTCCCATCATTTTAGTGGTTTTCGCGGGCTCAATATGTGTTTCTTTAGGTCGATCTCAAGTTTTTAACTAGGCACCCATGCAGTTTTGTAAAAAAAATAGCTCCCTATATACTTTTTAAAATTAAAAATACCATGGACAGCAAGAGTGCGAAATGATGAGGTCTTACGCAGAGTGAACAGAGACAAAGAGCTTCTCCAGGTTGTCAAGCGGAGGAAGACAGCATATCTAAGCCACTTATTGCACAATCCCAAATATTATATCCCCCAGCTCATAATTAAAGGTAAACTAGAGGGGAAAAGAAGTGTAGGCAGAAAGAAACTGTCACGGCTGAGAAACATAAGATATTGGACAGGCCTGGGCTTTGAGGACTTGGTGGGAGCGGCGGAGGATAGAGAGGAGTTGGCTGTTGTAGTCCCTAACCTCCATTAGTGGAGATGGCACCAAAGAAGATATACTTTTTCTGAATGGCGTTTATTCAGGGTCTGAAAATTCCATAAGGATTGAGCAAATATATTATATAATCGTTTAGCAATGACGAGGTGTAAATATTATTTAATTCAGCTGAACTAACACCAAAGGCTCTTTAAAAAATCTGGAAGTAGCAGGTGAGTTATGGTAGCAAATTTTCTTAAAAACTATCCAAATCACGGAAAACTTTTTAATTAATTTTCGTAGAAAAAAATTACAAGGAGATTGCGACTTTTGAATTAAAAAACTTTCTACAAATAACCGTGATTTTGAACCCATATTTGGGGCCAGTTTCAATGTTTATGTGTTTTTATGTGCATCACACCGACAACTCAAAAAATAATGAGCTGATTTTGATTAAATTTGGCAGGTGCCTTCCTTTTGTAAGTGGCTTCGAGAAGTTTGATAGTGAGGAAAATCGAATCAGTTTTTCGACAAAATTTTGTTATTTTTTTCGGAAAAAAAATGTTATTTCCAAAAGTAACAAAATTTGGTACGCAGGCTTATATTGTAAAAAGTCTGGACGCAGTTAGTGCCGTATACTGGTAAATTTTCATAAAAATGCTTCTAATTCCAAATATGTTTTTTGTTTAATAAAAGACATAAAATTTGGAAGAAGTATAACTTTCATAGAAAAAACCGAGTACCATGTTTCATCGAAATTACTTTATTGTTTAAAATTATAAAAAAATTCCGAAAATAAATAAAGTCGTCTTGAAGAAACTGGTCCGATTTTCTGGACTAACAAACCAATTCAAGCAATTTACACAAAATATACACTTCCCAAGATATAATTATTAACAAAAGGCTAATTGACAAAAATCGAAAAAAATGTTTTTCATGAAAACTTGCAAAAAACCCGAAGCGAGAATTATCCATTTTTTTTAGAGAAATTAGCTGAAGTGATGTTACACAAAACTGATATAAAAGTCTTACTAAGAAAATTTGTTAAAAAGTTACACTACAATTTGATAAATAATTTTCTTTTCGCGAAACTTCGAAAACAGATTTTACATGTGAATTGGCAAACATCTTTTTCTACAGTAACCTTTACTTATTAATCACTAACATGCCACAAAAAATTGACAAAAATGACTTTTTGCGAAAACTGACATCTTTTACACGAAAATTTGTTGAGAAGATATGGAAAATTCAAATTACATAATCTGTAATTAAAACTGAAATAACGTGCGGCTGTTCCATTAGAAAAAATGATGTTACGCCAGTTTGATTTTTTTTAATACGACAACTATTTGAAGGCGCCTATATGTGACATTTTTCGACGAATAATATAAACGACAATCTCCTTGGATACGTAATTTTCATGGGACTCCACTACAAATGCCGTATCACAATTTTTTATATGTGCCAAAAACGTAAGAAGTTGCAAAACAATAGAAGACAACGTTAAAATTGAATCATAAACAAAAATTTCGTGACCACATGTATATCCATACAACATCCAATATATATCCCCATGGACATCCAGATTGATGGATATTAGAAAGACATCTGTATGCCCACTAGATGTCCATTGCATATCCATGTATATCCAATGGACGTCCGGGATAGCCATCGTGGATATTCATTGGATATCTAACGGACGTCCGTGTGCTTTGTGGGTTGTTACTCTTCTCACTTGATTGAAATATTTGCGAAAAACTGCATCTAAAATACACCTTACATATTACAAATAAATAACCAGAGGCCATTATGGAATATCCCCCTTTTATTCAACGTCACTTGCATGCTAGGCTGGTCTCGGGGTTACTAGAGGTAAGGCATTGACTTATAAACAATTGTAACCACCTAATACTAAATAAATCATTTGAATTAAATTTAATTGAAGAAGTAACGCACATATTTTCAATGACGGGTGAAGAGATGTGGGTTCAAATCTCAGTGGTGACTGAATTTTGTATAATTTTTGTTTATGAGTCAATCTTATCGTTGTTTCTATTGTTTTGCAACTTCTTACGTTTTTGGCACACATCAAAAATTGTGATACGGCGTTTATAGCGGAGTCTCATGAAAATGGCGTATTCAAGCAGATTCTCGTTTATATTATTCGTCGAAAAATGTCACATACAGACGCCTTCTAATAGTTGTCGAATTAAAAAAAAACTGTCGTAACATCATTTTTTCTAATAGAACAGCCTGCATGTTATTTCAGTCTTAATTACAGATTATGTAATTTGAATTCTACGTATCTTATCAGCAAATTTTAGTGTAAAAGATATGTCAGTTTTCGCAAAGAGTCATTTTTGTCAATTTCTTGTGACATGTTAGTGATTAATAAGTAATGTTTATTAGGTTGCTGTAGAAAAATATGTTTGCGAATTAACATGTAAAATCTGTTTTTAAATTTTCGTGAAAAGAAATTTATTCATCAAATTGTAGTGTAACTTTTTAGCAAATTTTCTCAATAAGACTTTTATATCAGTTTCGTGTAACATAACTTCAGCTAATTTTTCTAAAAAAAATGCATAATTCTCGCTTCGAGTTTTTTGCAAGTTTTCATGAAAAACATTTTTTTTTCAATTTTTGTCAAAAAGCTTTTTGTTAATAATTATATCTTGAGAAGTGTAGCTTTTGTGTAAATTGCTTGAATTGGATTGTTCGCCCAGAAAATCGGACCAGTTTCTTCAAACCGACTTAGAAGCATTTTTATGAAAATTTACCAGTATACGGCACTAACTGCGCCCAGACTTTTTATAATATAAACCCGCGTACCAAATTTGGTTGCGATAGCTGTGTTTTTTTTTTGGAAATACAAATTTTTCCGAAAAAAAATAACAAAATGTTGTCGAAAAACTGATTCGATTTTCCTCACTATCCAACTTCTCGAAGCCACTTACAAAAGGAAGGCATCGGCCAAATTTAATCAAAATCAGCTCATTATTTTTTGAGTTGTCGGTGTGATACACATATAAACACATAAACATTGAAACTGGCCCCCAAATATGGGTTCTAGGGGCTCTAAATAACGGTTATTTGGAGAAAGTTCTTTAATTTAAAAGTTGCGATCTCCTTGTACTAATTTTTTTCTACGAAAATTAACTAAAAAGTTTTCCGTGATTTGGATAGTTTTTAAGAAAATTTGCTACCATAACGCACCTGCTACTTTCAGATTTTTTAAATAGCCTTTAGTGTTAGTTCAGCTGAATTAAATAATATTTACACCTCGTCATTGTTAAACGATTATATAATATATTTGCTAAATCTTTATGGAATTTACAGACCCTGAATAAACGCCATTCAGAAAAAATATATAGGGAGCTATTGTTTGCAAAACTGTATGGATGCCTAGTTAACGACATGCGATCGACCTAAAAAAACACATATTGAGCCCTTGAAAACCACTGAAATAATGGGAAATCATCAGACGACACTCTGCAACAACATTGTATGGATATACATGTGGTCACGAAATGGATATCCATTATACACTTAATGGATATTGTATGGATGTACAGGTGGCCATAAAATGTTTATCACTTTTACATGAAATTGGGTAGGTTTACCAGCCATTTGCTCTTCTTAAAAACAAAGGTTTATAAAATGACTGTAAACTCTAATTATTATTATTATTAAAATTTTAGTAATTATTTAATTAGGTACATTTTAAAATTGACAACGCTCGAGCGACAGAACGTGTATTTAAAACTACCCCTTGTTACCTTGAAAACAATACTTAAGTTTAACGACCTTCAAGGGAGGTCTTGCCTGAATTTATTTGGAACACTAAAACCGAGCATTTGGGACCAATTTCCCAAAATTTTACTATATATTCGGCCTTAGTGTATACCTAGTGACGAAACGTCACAATCATTTTGGAATAAACTGTTAAAATAAACTCTAGTTTCGGGTTTTTATCCTAAAAATAAAACCCAGCATCCAGTTTTAAAATTACTTTAATATAAAAATAAAATTTATACAGATAAACAATGTAACGGCACAATAAATTTTAAATAATCAGTTAATAAATCGGTTTCTTTAATTTTAACTTTAACTAAAACTCTCTACTCCATGAACTCAAATTCTAAGGTTCATTTGTCCTCATTATAGGGGAGGTTTTCCTAATCCAAAATGAAACTAGATCTTTTGCAGAACTGATATCCGGGAAAATTAAATTGTTTTCGCCGCCGGCATAATATTTCATAATATGTAATATTTAAATCCTTCTTAGCTAATTTTAGCACTCAAATTTATTTAACTTCCTCCCCTTTAAGTTTTTAACTACCCTTGTGGCTCCAAGCCCTATCTCGTCCTTCGTGTTACGAAATTTCACAAATCTTCCCCCATCTACTAAAATCTCTCAAAAAACAACATCTAAATTTTAGTATATTTCCAATTCACTCTGATTATATTCTAATGCCCTACGACTCAATCATCTATGCTAATTCTATCTTACAGCCCATGGCTCAAAAATATCTATACAAATTTTATATGAAAATTATTTCAGTACCCGAGACAGCTAGCATTCAATAAAGAATCACTTTAAACAATATTAAGTCATGGAACGTACTCATCGCGTAAATGGGAATAAAAACCAGCCCTGTACCTTTCTTTACCACTCGCTCACACATGCCCTTCAACCACACTTGTCCGCGGGTAACCGCCCTTTAAAGAAACCCTAATTCACTCCCCCGTAAATTACACTCAATTCCTAAATTTACTCTGATTTTATTTAAAAGAAACCCTTGACATTACCGTCGCTGCGGGTACTGCCCAGCCCGAGGCCGGCTGAGTGACCACTGTCTCAAGACACGTATTGTTCTACCGTTCCCATATCAAAATCCGAGTTTGCATTTTTGTCTCTGTTGAAAGCAAATGACCTCATTGCAGAGGCCGTAGAACCCTAGACTTGCGAATCTAGCATTCCTTTATCAATTATGTTTCAAGTGACCCGTTTTGAACTGCAACTTGTTCAGTTCATTGTTTATAATTTCAACATGCCCAGAGCCTAGATAATTATGCCAATTTACTAAATTGTTAGTTGGTTGTATACAGTGTGTATTTTTTAACACTTTGTGTTATTTGGAGCTGGCGTGACAACATACTACTTGGTTCCGCAACTAGGTGGTGGCACGTTGCTCCGTGTCTCACCACTCACTTAGTGTTGGAAGGTTGGCTACTATAGCCATTTTACTTTATAGGTGTATTTTCGCTACAATTAGTATGCCGTACTGATGGGCTCTAATTAGAACGAAACCGGTCTACGGTTCTAATTGTAACGAGAATATATCTAGCCTTACATACATTGTCCCTATATTTGGGTAGAAATGGACCAGGGCTGACAATTTACTAAATTGTTAGTTGGTTGTATAGAGTCTCTATTTTTTAACATTGTGTGTTATATGGAGCTGGCGTGACAACACACTTCTTGGTTCCGCAACTAGGTGCCGGCACGTTGCCTCGTGTTTCACCACTCACTTAGTGTTGGAAGGCTGGCTACCATAGCCGTTTTACTTTATAGGTGTATTTTCGCTACAATTAGTATGCCGTATTGATGAGCTCTAATTAGAGCGAAACCGGTCTATGATTCTAATTGTGGCGAGAATACATCCAGCCTTACAGATTATACATATTATCTACTTATACCTTACCTATACCGAAAACTTCCTATACATTCACAATGATAATTCTGAGAACCAAATACCTCATCCTTGGTAGCAAACAATATGCTTAACGAATTGAAGAATGTCAAAATTTAAAGAATCAATTATATTTTTGGGGAAATGATAATCCAGCCACGCGCAACGACCATAATCCATTTGAAATCAAGCCAATCAACTTTTAGAAACCGATAGAAAATATTAAACAATAAACAGTCAAAATTAACATGACCACCGTCTTAAAATACGGAAACAGCCAATACACCGTAATAGCACCAGAAGAAACAAAATTCAGAATAATATGCGAGGAACAAGAAGAGACCAAAATAATAAAGGGAACAAAATTATCAACCGTTAAACTAAATTGCAATCTACAAGCAGGAAGCAGAATTTACAAAGCTGCTGAAACAACATCGGAAACCCAGCAAATATTTAATTTACCAGAAACAGAAATCACTGAACAAGAAGAACCCAAAATTCCCGAAGACCTTCCAGAGTTAAAATTAGACAACGTTCAGCTACACGATATCAACCATATTTAGAACCAACTCCACTCAATCAAAAGATAAATACCAGGCCAGATCAGTATACCAATCTATCACCTGAGTACATGGACCATCTTACTATATTTAGCCGTAGCAATAGCTATCATAACAACAATAACAAAACCGGGGATGAAAAAATGGAAGAAGACAAAAGAAGCAACTTCAAGAACAATCGAAACCGGATTTCCCATGAAAATCTGGAACGAACAGTAGCTTCGTTCTTCAAAGGGGCAGGAGATAAATAGACCAACAACTATGTGCCACTATGCAACAATGTAGCAATTTAAGAACGCAAACATAAGAGTCAGCATGTTAGAACGCATTTAGCAATCTATGCAGTGAACTGAAATAAACAATGAGAAGCTGAGTCAGCAGGAGTACAAGTTCACCTCTAAAAGACAATAGAGCCACTCTCGAGACGAAAACTTATAGATATCCAGCCCGCCTTCAACAAGCTGTTCGCTCCTGTTTCTTTCTTGTTACTCTGCACATCGAGTGCTATATTTTATTATCACACTTATGTTGATACTTTATTATTGTATGTTTTATATATTAGGCAATAATTGTTTAATCAATCAATAAATAATTGTTTAAAAAATTCAAACGTCTTAACCGTAAAGTTAAGTAGAGCATTAGTGAATAACAAGAGGATGATAGATTCATCTTACGAAATAACAGGCATAAACAATGCTTTGTATTGAAATGAAAATACTATTATTTTAATGTTATAATCGTAATGAGAATTTGGATGGAAATTTATGATTGGCGCCAGTTTTAACATTTTTCAGTAATTCTTGTGCCATGACGGGTTATTTTTCTTCCCTTATCTTTTGCAGACCTATATAACGGTTTCTATAATTTACCGATGTTGTTTCCTTCTGGTATGAACATATTAACGGAACATCAACTAAAATGTCCAGTGGACATCTAATAGATGTCTTTTGTATATCCATGGGGTATCCAATGGAAATTCACTTGATGTCTGATGGATATATTATACGTACTACATACAGACTTGAAGACTACTTCTCTGGCTTCACTGTTGGGTTTCGTTTCTGTAGGTGAAGGGCGTAGCCAGCGCGTTAGCCAACTGGAGCAAGAGGCCCTTATGAATTCTAGATGTTTTCGGATGTTCTTCAACGTCTCTGTGACTAGTTTCGCTGTTTGACAGCATTCTCCGAGAAGCTAGATATTTGAAATTTATGAAAGCTTCTATAAAGGTAACGTGTGCACTAAATGTTAAAATAACTTCGTTAATTACAAAGATATAGAAATTGAACTTAAGGAAATTAAAAACTCCATTGGAAAACTGGTTTGACCGGGCTGGCCGACGAACTGCTCCAAGCTAATAACAAAAAAGCATGTGTCGTATTTAATTAAAATCAATTTAGATATCTCTAAAATTTAAAAAGAGTGTACACATATTAATATTTAAAAAGTTGTTTGTCTTAAATAGTTCTAAGATTTATTAGCGAAGTATAAATTTGGCTATAGTCTACGACAAGCAACAATAGGTACATATTAAATAGATAACGATATTTTTTGCGTTTTTCTTTACAACAATTTATGTTTAATTTTTTGGTACTTTTTTGAACAGTTTATTGATATTATATAGAAAATTCAATTACATTTGTTTATTACAGCAATCCCTTTAGTATACTAACATTTGGCCTCTCGGGGTAGTCTAATGATTTTAAAATGACCACAGCTTAATTTTCCATTAAAGTAAAAGTTTCGGTACATAATAATATACGTCGTTGAAGGCAACTTGTGTATAAAATCTCATAAAAATATCTTTATTGTTTTGGAAAAGAGAAAAGTTTTCGCAATTAAAGTAAAACTTCAAAATCCAGTTACATTCTTATTAACTTTCGCTTTCTTTACACAGCTTATGAGCCAAATTTTTATTTCATAAGAATGATGCTTTTTAATCTGTTTCACGTTAGGAAAGAAAAATTTTGCAGCAAACTTTTAAGTTGTAACATAGGCAATAAAGTTGTTTTAGATACTTCTCTTGATCAAATGAGATGTGATCGCATCCATTAATTTTTATAGACTTATTTGTAGTCAATATCACTGATAAAAGTAAAACAATTGAATTGCTTTACAAATTTTCACACCAATAATGTTCTATTTCTCCAATACCATTTACCATTAATTTTAGAAGCTGACATTAAATAAACTAATATTTTGCAATACCTTTTCAAGTGTTTACCGAAGTATACAATATTAATTTGGATTTCCCTGTTCGGTGATATACTAAATTTGCAGTCAATGTTCTGTAGGCTTCTGACTTATCCTGTTTATAAGATAGATGACAACTTTATCATGATTGACCAACTACCCAATATATTATATATATATATATATATATATATATATATATATATATATATATATATATATATATATATATATATATATATATATATATATATATATATATATATATATATATAAATTAGGGTTGTGACAAAATCTTTGAAATTTTCCAACGACTTAAAAAAATTCAATGACTAATACAAAAATAAGTTATAATGGTAGAAATTCTATAGGATGTATAGTTTTCGAGGAAAATGGAGTTAAAATTGTTTGTTCACTAAAGACGCACAATTATTAATTTAGATTTGTAACGTAAAAGTTTGCGTTATTATGGATAAAGCAAAAGTTGTCAACAGCAGTTTAAAGTGTCAAACAATAAATTGCAGGTAATTTTATTAAATAAAAGAGAATAAAGAACATGTTTACTTAAGTTTGTGGATGCAATGGATTCATATAAATTATTGACCTTTTGCTGTATCCATAGTAACGTAAACTTTCGGTTTAAAAATTTAAATTATTACTTGTACGTCTTTAATGAACAAACAATTTTAACTCAATTTTTCTCGAAAACTCTACATCCTATCGAATTTCTACCAGTATACCATATTTTTGTATTAGTCTTTGAATGTTTTAAAACCGTTCGAAAATTTCAGAAAGTTTGACTTTAAACATATCTTTTTCCTAAATTATAACCCAAAGAGTGTCCCCACGCGCGCCACTGCTTTACATATTAAATAATGTACAAATTTTGAAAATATTATCTCTAGCCGTTTTAAAAATACCTAATTAAGGAAAATCGCTTTAGGCGTAGGGATTTTAACACTCTGTATCTCAGTATCACGACCTTAAAATGAAAAATGTTATACAAACTACCCCCACTATTTTTTCAAGGGCAACTCACAGCCCAATTTTTCTAAAGTATTATCAGGACATATATATATATATATATATATATATATATATATATATATATATATATATATATATATATATATATATATATAGTGTGTGTGACACACTTAAGATTAAGACACGCCTGTATTATCTTCATTTTTAGAGATAACGATTTCATTTTTTGTACAGATGTAAAGCGTCATAAGGCTGTCTAAATAGCCTACCCACTTCAAATAGGAGATGTCAGCCCAGCCTACTATGATTCAGGAATAGGGCTGGGTCTCTATATTTTGCGATGCGTTGGAGATATCAAAAAAAGTTAATTTAAGAAGTTATTCAGAATTCAATTTTACCTGCAGATACCGAGTTTTAAGTCAAAATTCGAATTTTTACTTTTTTGAGAATTTTAAGGCAGCTCAAATTTTCCATCAGATTTTAACAGGTAGATTGTCATGGAAACCAACTAGCACCTTGCAAAATATTGCGATAAATGTCAAATTGACATTAACTGTGAGTTTGTCAGCAAAATGTGTGTTGAAAGTCTCGAAATAGCAGATAAGTTGCTGGTGAATTCAATTGGAGACATCCACAGAGAAATCCAATTAGGCGCGTAACTGCAGCAGCTCTGAATGCACGATTGTGTCAAACGGGAAGTGTGGTAAACAATACCTCGGCTTTTAGAAATCAAAGAAGTAGTGATAATAGCATAATCTTGGCTTCAATGAAACCAATGCCCAGATGAGTCTACTTCAAAGGGCATTGGATGTAAGTGGACAAAAAATCAGAAGATGCCTTGTGTGTCATAAAATAGAGCCTTTCAAGCCAAAGTCTCTGCACTCGTTGAGAGAAGGTGATGAACTGAAACGATTAGATTATTGCCTCTGGGCCCAAGGTAACTTTCTGAATGATAGAAAATCTTTAAGTAAAATTGTATTTACGGACGAGGCAACATTCACTACCAATGAAATAGTATCAGCCCAACATTCCAGATATTGGTCTGCTGAAAACCCTCACTGGGTTATCAATTGTAAAGCGCAGTATTCACAAAAAGTTAATACCTGATGTGGAATTTTAGGGGATAGAATAATTGGTCTTTTTTTTGACAACACATTGAACGCAGATGGATTGCTTTATTTTTTTAATAATGAATTATGGGACTGTATCGAAGGTGTGCCTATCAGTGTACGACAAGATATGTATTTTTAATTAGACGGTGCATCCATTCACAACTCTCAGTTAGTCAGAAATTGTCTAAATCTACATTTTCCATCCGGATGCATTCACCACTAGACTTCTATTTCTGTGGTTCTGTTAAGAATAAGGTGCACAAAGAAAGGCCCCAAAGTCGCTAGGAACTTGCCGTGGAATGAATATAGCAGAACTAAAAAACGTTGCCAGCAATAATCGTAAACGGATCGAAAGATGCATCAGGCTTGAAGGTGGGCTAGTTGAAGCAGGCTACATTTAATAATTTTATAATCAATTTAATTGTATTTTTGTTAGAGTTTATGTTTAAGTTGGGTTGAGTAAATCACGTACCATTGTTTTCTTTTGATATTAAGGATGTTTGTTGTTTCCATGGCAATCTACCTATTAAAATCGGATGAAAAATTTTGACTGTCTAAAAATTTACAAAAAAGTATAAATTCGAATTTTGACTTATAACTGCAGTTAAAATTGAATTCGGAATAACTTTTTAAAGTAACTTTTTTAGATATCTCTAACGCATCGTGAAATATAGAGAACCGGGCCTATCCATGAAATCATAGTCGGCTGGGTTCACAGCTGACATTTGAAGTGGGTAGGCTATTCAAACAGCCTAATGACGTTTTACATCTGTACAAAAAATGAAATCCTTATCTCTAAAAATAAAGAAAATAGAGGCGTGTCTTCATCTTAAGTGTGTTACACTGTATGTGTATAATATATATATATATATATATATATATATATATATATATATATATATACAGGGTGTTTCAGATCTATTTAGACGCTATATATCACAGCCCATGTACATGTTAGAAGAAAAAGTTTCACAATTGGCATAGACTTAAATTTTTTTTAATAGAAAACCCTGCATTTTGTTAATATAATATTGGGATTCCTTATCTAATTCTTTTTTTCCCTCATTTTAATAGTTTCCGAGAAAACCCCAAAAAATGCATCTTCAAAAGTAATAGAAAAAATATTATTGACAGTTAATTAACATTGCTAACGATGATAAAGTGAATTATGAAAGATGCCTAAAGTGGCTCTTTAGCAAACGCCGTCTTTTCTAATAAGCTCCACAGTGCATGCATTTTTTATAATTTGAGGCGAAATTTACCTGCAGGCACGGGTAATTCTGTTCCTCAAATCCTCAAAATTTCTTGGCGGAACAAAATAAGCTACATCTTTTACATTACCCCATAAAAAACCATAGGTGCAGGTCAGGCGATCTCGGGTGCACCTGACTGGCCTTCGGTTCCCTATCCACTTTGTACAAAATCATTGTTTAAAATTTGACACAGACATTATAATGAACAGTTATGACACTGACATAATAGTTGTGATGCTGTCTTTGTTGATAAGTAATTATTATTAAAAGGAATATGCAGATTTTTTTTGCATTTTCTCGAAAACTGGAAATTAGAAAGAATATATATATATATATATATATATATATATATATATATATATATATATATATATATATATATATATATATATATATATATATGTTTTGAGAAAATAATGTGTAGACGTTTGAATGTTAATTGGCATTTGAATCAGTAGATACTATTTAATAATAATTACTCTGATAAAACAATAGGAAAATTGGCAGACAGTAAACAATACAAATTGTCGTGAAATACAATTTGTCTAGGTATTATAGGCAAAAAAGTACCAGCTTCCCTTTTGCATCTTTGCAAGTTCCTACTTAGCCTATTGCTTTCGTGACACATAAAGATGACTGTTACTCCAATCATCCAACAAGTAGCAATCATGGTGGAAACTCGGATAAAGCTATTGCAATAACAGCATCACCCTATAAATCGAACCTAGAAGCAAAATCGACATATTTAGCTTAAAATACACTTTGATTTAGTAACATAAAGTACCGCTGAGCAACTAGCTTCAGGTAATCCAGAAATTTCAAGCACAACAACTAACTGCATAAAAGGTATCTTAAAGTTAAATCCAATGAAAAAGAAATGCAGATCGCATTTATCTAACAGATATTCCAAAGCAGATTAAAACTCAGATGATTCACTGTACGATGAAGCAGGCCTTAAAACGACGTCACCGGGTACAGAAAATCCAGAGTTACTGTTTTGAAATGAAGAGTTTTGCTGAAGCAAAAAAAGGAGAAGCAGTGGATAAAGTATCAGTCGTGTGCCATTCAGAGTGTTCCGGGTAAAAATCTGGAGTCCACATATGCGACTGTGGTCAATAAACTTATTACACAATAGGTTTTTGTTAAAAAAATATATTCCAAATTCAGCTTTACTTGTATTCCATATTTGTGAGTCATTTTTACAAATGGAAAAATAGGGTATTTCGCTTATTTTTAGTATCTTCAACTATGTTAGATATTTTTGAACCCCCGTAAGGTTTCTTCAAATATATATTATTGTAGAACCCACTAAACATTGATTCCTCTTCCCTATTATTGGGATTTTTCAAAGTATTCCATATATGTCACCGCTACTCTACTACTGACTACTTACGATACTTTTATTAATGTGGATATTATGAGTGGTCATTATAGATATTTATGGTAAAATTTACCATTTTCATCAAAAATAACTCCCTATTAAGTCCCATGAAAATGTATTTCCATTTTTTCAAAGATCTTAGAACAAGGTTTGCGATGGCAAAGCAAGTAATCGATAGACAAAGTACTTTTCTCCCCAAGAAACATTTTAACTTGTACACGAGGAAAGAGTTCATGAGGTCGTATGAATGGAGTGTGGCAGTGTATGGAACGAAAACCTGGACTATGACTAAGCAGGACATAAAGAGAATATAAGCTTATGAAATGTGGACATGAAGGAAAATAACAAAGACGTGGTATGCCCATAGAAAAACGAATGAAAATGTACCAAAACAGTTGAGAGAAGAAGGACGCTTGCTGAAAGATATGATTAAAAGCAGAAGGGCAAAATTTATTAGTCATATTTTGCGATGCAGTATTTTTCTTGCATTATTTGAAGGACGCATACTTGCAAAACTTGGCACAACTGATGAAGTGTGGAAGTTATAATGAAATGAAGAGCGCTGCGGGAGACAGAGAATCGTGGTTGCGACGACAGGGCGATATGTCCCCTGGATTGCAATGATGTTAGTTTTTGTCACGAAAATTAATTTACAGATGTAGAGTGAAAGCTAAACGTTTTGTGTTAAAACTAAAATTTGCTGACTGTATGTAAAGCTGGTATTAATAAATTATAGGTGAATTATTGACTAAAATAATTCATAACGTGTATAAAAGAGTAGAGTTAACTCGCATAAGAAAGTCTGAAAACTTCCGCTCATCCCCGATTTACTTTCTGGGCACGACAACTTTAGTTTTAAAGTGGCATATAGTTTTCTGTACATTTTTAACTTTTATTATCTTTTTAGCTAATAATTAAATGAAAACTATTAAAATTAGCTACGATAACGCAGTTGCTGTGTCCACACTTGTTTCAAAATTATTTTAGCTAGTTTTTGTTTAACTGCTATATATAAAAGGGGAACTCATCATATTCAGCTGATTTTTCCATTTAAATACCATTCAAAATAACGTTAAAAAAAGCCTAATCATGTCAACTTGTTTTTCAGCATCTTAAAAAAATTGGTTTTTCTTATTTACATTCACATAGAAGATTTATCTTATGGAAATTGGCTAAGACAGTACTGAAATAGGTGCGTTAACATTTTTTATTTAGGTATGACATTTTAATAATTTAATTTTACCACAAGTGTTTGGGTTAAAAATTGCATTAGGAAAATCGTATTAGTATCGATCTTATGAGAATACAATGGGTGTATTTATTTATAGAAAGAATTGGAGTTCATATGCAGTACTTGAATTATGTTTTATTTTTGACGTTTGTCAATATTATTTTTTATTGTTTGCTGTTAGGCAATTTACTTTAAAATAAATTTACTGTAGGTGACTCATGGAGTAGTGGAACATTTCACGATAGGGTAATTTTAAGTACCCATCTATAAAAGACAAAAATTTTTCCGTATATATAATACACGCCATTACACACAAGACCAGTATCTACTCTACTCTACTCTACTCACCAAGATGTACTGTAAACTACTACTCGTTGGCTTTCTTGTTTTGGCTTTGTCTCAGGTAAAACAGAATATTTATAACAAGTATTTGAATTTTACTCGATTTGTTAAAATGATATCATTTTTATTCTGATCAGAGATCTGAGCTCAAAGGTTTTTTGTTTGTTTTTCCAAGAGGCATTTTAATGGACTTTAACCATATCATTGGATTAAACTTGGTGGTTGTAACTGTACACGGTTCGATGAATGCCTTAAAACAGCTCAATTACAGCCAAATTTAACGCCATATCATATCAATTTAAAAAAAGTCGTACAGCGAATGAATACTAGACGTCAGGCAACTACTAGGTTGTGACGTTATTGAAATTTGTATAAATGGAAGACTCTATCTTCTATCGGTACAATATCATATATTTAAGAAATAAAAGCCTAATTGAATAGGAGGGTATCATTAATTTTTCATAAATCTATCATTATTAAATTTAAAAAAGTTCAGAAAACTATAATAGTTAAATTTCAATTAATAGCTTCCTAATGTTACTTAATTTTGCATATTTAATCAAGTGGTATACAAGTTTTTTGAGTCTAAAAATGCAGTGTTTCTTTTTCACTTATACTAAGGTATAGGTATAAATAAAAGTATTTATAAATAAATTTAAACAGGATTTATATATGACGAACTTATAGGATTCTAACACCTCAAATTCTAATTGAAAACTAATTATTTTGACATCAACTTTCACTACGATCGACGGACTGCATTATTTGGAAGGTGTATTTCTTCTTCAGGTATTTTTTAATATCAATGCATTAGAAAATAAAAAGTCTGGACTCAGCAAGCGTGTTATGGTAATGAATTTTCATAGAAACAATCTGGCACCAAACCCTTTTTTAAAATATTATAACTGTTTTTCTTGTAACATAGAGATCTGAATTTTGGTACCTAGATTACTTTTTATAACTCAAATCCACATGCCAAATTTGGCTACCATAGCTCTGTTATGTTCTGAGATCAATGAATTTCCCGAAAGAACACTGGAAAATTGGTCCGATATTCCCTGCTAACGAAATTATCCAAGCCACTCAGAAAAGGAATGTACCTGCGAAATGTGATCAAAATCGGCGTATTATTTTTTGAGTTATCGGTGTGTTGCATATAATATATATATATATATATATATATATATATATATATATATATATATATATATATATATATATATATATATATATATATATATATATATATAAAGAGAGAGAGAGAGAGATGGATGGTTAAAACTGATCCCAAATATAGGTTCTAGAGGTAGCTCACGCTTATTTAAGAAATTCACTAAAAGTATTTATAAATGGTTAAAGTTACAGCATATTGTGTGACTAATATAGACCTTATACTTATATTTATATTACCCTATTTAGAGATTTTAACCATTTTTCAAGCAACGGTAAGATTATGTGTCTCTCTAATCAAAGGATTTGATTTCTATTAGAAGCGTCATTTTCTTTCCAGTACATACTGTAAAATCAACATTAACTAAGGCTGTGGTATTCTGTTTAAACAAGTTGAATGTCTGCACATTGCGACCTTCGGAGTAGATGTAAGTCAGTCAGTCCTATGTCCCATGCAGTGCCATGCAGTGCTGGGCACGTTAAAGAACCCTACCCGTCTTATAGAAAGAAGAAGTTGGACAAAATTTCAAACATGATAAAAATAAATTGCCAGTTAGCGTCGGTGATTGGTCATAGTCGCTGAAATAGCCCGACATCACAGAAGCAAGATACAATACAAGAACCTTATTAAAAAAATGATGATGGCTGCTCCTTGTACAAAATATTCCGGAGATAAAATACCTCTCCATTCGGTTCTCCTGGAAAGCGGTGTTCGGGGGGCGCCGGCATCAAGATTTAACATATCCTTCTCGAATATGCGTGGCCTAAATTCTAACCTGAACTCCGTCCACCATTTCCTCCAGGCTAATATGCCCCAACTCCCCTTCCTCACCGAAACCAAAATCAGTGCCAAAACAGCCACTAATCACCATAATTTCACGGGGTATGAGCTCCTTGCTTCCTTTAGATTGCACGGAGGTGTGTGCGCATACGTCCGTAGCAAACTACCCTGCACCAGACTCCTCAATTTAGAAGCTGGAAGAAAATGCATACTTTGGATGAAAATCTCTCTCTCTCTCTCTCTCTCTCTCAGGGCTGCAACTAAATTCATCTGCTGCATTTACCGGTCACCTTCTGACAACAGCTTTGTCCAGCTCTTCGACTACCTTTCTGAAAAAATCGACCATCTGATCTCTGAATATCCTTCCTCCGAGGTCACTATTCTCGGTGACTTCAAAGTCTAAAATAAGGAATGGCTGAGATCTTGAAAAACCGATCCACAATGGAGAGCAGCGGAGGCCTTTGCAGTCAACAATTATTAAATCAATATGGTTTAGCAACCTACTTACTTTCCTCTCATCCCAACACATAGCTCAAATCCCTTGGATCTCATTCTTACTACAAAACCTAAATGCTATAAGACATCAGTCACCACCCCCCTTGGTCGCTCAGACCACGGCATGGTCACTGCTTCCTGCGCAGTGCAATCTGAGGTCACACCCATGTATCGTTTGGCACTACAACTCCGCAAACTGGGACGAAATGCGGGATTACTTTTCCTCATTTCCATGGGCGTCTGTCTGCTTCTCTCATCCTGACCCCTCTGATATTGCACAAAACGCCTCCGAAATTATCCAAGCTGGCATGGTATTATTTCTTCCACGTACACAGAAAACCTCTTCCGCCACTCAAAAGCCCTGGTTCTCTGAATACTCTGACAAGGCCAGACTTGAAAAAGTCAAAGCTCACAAAACGCTTCTACACAATCTCAATCAAGAAAACCGTCAAGAATTTAACGATGCGAGAAACCGCTATGTCCGCATTCTTTCTGAGCCAAAAAACTCGTTTAATAGCCACATCAAAAACAAAATCCTCTCAAGCTCCAACGGCAGCAAACCCTTCTGGACTCTTGCTAAATCTATTGGGAATAATTTCCTGCAAGAGCACGTTCCCACCTCTTGTTTCAGGGGATGAAATTGTTTCTACCGCCCCGGGCAAGGCTGAACTTTTTGCCTCGTTGTTCGCCGACAATTCTACTCTCAACACACCTCCAAATGTTCAACCACCAACAGTCCCCCACAATGACGCGTATAAAATGGCGGATATCATTTTCAAAACTAAAAAGGTACGAAAGATGCTCTCTTCTTTTGATGCCAGGAAAGCCTCTGCCCTTGATGAGATCCCAGCAATTGTTCTCGAAAATGCGCACCAGAACCTGCTACTGTCCTGGCTCGTCTGTTTCAGACATCTTACAATAGAGGCCTATTCCCTAGTAACTGGAAAACTGCTCGAGTACAACCTGTCCCCAAGAACGGATCCAAAACGCTTCCTAGCAACTACAGCCCCATTTCTCTCCTTTCAGTCGTCTCTAAAGTGATGGAAAAATATATAAACACCGAATTACTAAAATTTCTTGAAAAACACAGTCTAATCCACAACAGGCAGTATGGATTTCGTCAGCGCAGATCAACTGCCGACCTCCTTTCCTTTGTCATCCATTCTTGGAACAAGTCTATGGAACTACACGGTGAAACCCAGATTGTCGCCCTAGACATATCCAAAGCATTCGACCAAGTCTGGCACGCAGCGCTGCTTAAGAAACTTCCGGTTTATGGCCTACCACCAAAACTCTGTACCTGGACAGCAAATTTCCTCTTCAACCGGAGCATTTCTGTTGTCGTGGATGGCCATTTCTCTAAACTGTATACAATTAATGCAGGAGTTCCGCAAGGTTCAGCTTTGGCCCCTGTTTCTTATTCACATCAATGACCTCCGATCTAGCACATCCAACCCAGTTCACATTTCTCTCCTTTCAAACGTCTCTAAAGTGATGGAAAAATATATAAACACCGAACTACTAAAATTTCTTGAAAAACACAGTCTAGTCCACGACAGGCAGTATGGATTCCGTCAGCGCAGATCAACTGCCGGCCTCCTTCCCTTTGTCACCCATTCTTGGAACAAGTCTATGGAACTACACGGTGAGTCGCAGATTGTCGCTCTAGACATATGCAAAGCATTCGACCAGGTCTGGCAGGCAGCGCTGCTTAACAAACTACCGGCCTATGGCCTACCACCAAAAGTCTGTAACTGCAAATTTCCTCTCCAACCGGAGCATTTCTGTTGTCGTCGTGGATGGCCATTCCTCCAAACGGTATCCAATTAATGCAGGAGTCCCTCAAGGTTCAGCTTTAGCCCTACTTTGTTTCTTTTCCACATCAATGACCTCCTCTCTAGCACATCCAACCCAGTTTACAGTTACGCGGACGACAGTACCCTCCACTCAAATATATTCTAAGCCTGTCACTTTAGTCCAATTAGATGAGGATCGCAGACTCGTAGGGGGTTCTGTCTCTGTGGATCTCCAAAAAATATTAGACTGGCGTCGGTAATTGGCCATTGTCGCGGAAATAGGCCGACTTAAAGAAATAAAAACACACATAAAAACACACATGTCTAAGATTCACATTATAAACATACAGTTTTTTACATTATTTTCTGGGTTAAAAAAATCTGTTAGTCGACATTCTCTTTTTTTACAATTTAAAAATAATCTAGCTACTGCCAGTCTACCCCCAGCTTTTGTCAAATAAATTCCAACCAAATCTGACTCCCTAAACATGCAAGTGCTGCAATGTCAATCAGAAAACAAACAAAAAATAACTTTATATTTCTTATAAATTGTTATAGTGTGTAGTTTTTAGAGGTAACAATGAAATATGTAAAATAGTTAGACTATTAAATTGTAAAAAGATTTTTGTCAACTAACTTAATTATTCACCCAGAAAATAATTTCAAAAAAAGTTCGGGACGCAGCAAATGCGTTATGGTAGTGAATTTTCATTCAGTGATCCAAATTTGAATAACTCAATTTTTTATAAACTTAGAGAGTTGATATGTAGTAACGTATTTCCCAAGGAAATATATCCACCAAATTTCATTAAAATAGGTAGGCATTTTTCGAAGAAAAACATCTTTCTCGAAAGAAAACTCAAAATTTGAATAACTTAATTTTCTATATACCTATAAAGTTTGATTTTGGTAGGTAGTAAGGCCTTTCCTAAGGCAACATATTCGTCAAATATCATTAAAATAGAGAGAAAAAATTTTTTTTCGAAAGAAAACTCGAATTTTTTCCTACAAACCTAGTCCGATTTTCCTGGATAACGAACCCGTCTAAGCCAGTAATAAAAGAAAGGCACTTGCCGAGTTTCAACGAAATGGGTTCATTATTTTTTGAGTTATCGGTTGGATACATACATACATACATATATATATATATATATATATATATATATATATATATATATATATATATATATATATATATATATATATATATATATATATATATATATATATATATATATATATATATATATATATATATATATATATATATATATATATATATATATATATATATAAACCCAAATTTAGTTTTCTTTAAATGCCTAGAACTTTTTTTTGTCTTTCAACCTACAGAGCCAAATTTTGGTAGATAATTTACCCGTGGCATATCGTTCGGCCGACAGTTCTTTTGGCCGAAGTCGACACTGCAATAGAGCGGCAATTCGACAGAGAATACCGCTTTTTTCAGTATATGTCTGGCCGACTGGCTGAAGCCTAATATTGATCTCTGCTTCATATTTAGTTGCAAAACATGAGATATAAGCGAAATTTCAATAAAAATGCGAATTTATATACGGGGCAATACACACTATTTATATGTTTAAAATGGCTTACATAATAAAGTAATTTATGTAAAAAAATATGTTGAATTATTAGATACAAATAAACTTACTTATGGGTAATTAATTGTTATATATGTAAATATGCATGAAACTCACTCCTGACTCACCTTAATAAAAGGCTGATTTTCTAATAAAAAAAATCGATTGATATAAGATTTATTCCATATTTTAATTACAAAAATGTGATTTAAAGTGAAGCCACATATTATTACGCATTTATTTTCATGGCATCTACTTTTTCACATTTTATAATGCATAGTTGCACAATTGTTTAAAAATTGGTTGAGGGCAGAAGGCTAAGTACTTATTTTTTATAAATGTATATAGGCAATGAAGGAAAAACTCATTGGAAATTGAATACGTGGTCATGCCATTAAACTTATTGGTGTAAAAAAAATATGTAAGTTAGATATAAATAAATATACTTATGGATAAATCGTTGTTTTTGAAGAAGACATAAATAGTTGTAAGCTGAATTACAATATCCACACTCAAATAAAGTATGGAGAATGACAGGCAGTTCTGTTATTGTCGTAAAAAAAACGAATGATATGTCTTATTAAATTTTTTCATGATAAGAATTTGATTTAAAGAAAACTCAGATTTTCATGGACTTTCTATTTTCTTCTTGTATTGCCAAATATGTTCCAAAAAGCTGCCTTACATTATTTTTAATGCCTTTATTGGCGGCAAATTTATTTTTCAAAATGTATTATGTCTTTCTTTTAATAATGAACAAAATAAACAAGGGAAAAGCTGTCTTTCCTATTATTTTTTAATGCTTATTTGCTGAATATATATATATATATATATATATATATATATATATATATATATATATATATATATATATATGTATGTATATGTATGTATATATATATATATATATATATATATATATATATATATATATATATATATATGTATATATATATATATATATATATATATATATATATATATATATATATATATATACATATATATACGCGCGGTAGGTTTTGGTTAAAAAACAACTACATTACCAGTTAAGATTTACTTCATTTTTAAAATAAAAGAAAATAAAACAGTACATTTAAAGAAAATAAAAAACACACGTATATTATTTTTATATTGTTTTATTGTTATACATTGTTATAATTAATAATACAACATATTTATACTTTATATAGATATTTTAAAGTAAGACCAGAATTTGGGAAACTCTCTATTTTCTTTTATTGCCAAATCTTTTTAGGAAAACTATCTTTTACATTATTTAAATGCTTATTTGCTGCAAATTTATTTTTCAAAATTTATTCAGGAGAAAAGGTTTCATTTTTTTTTAAATAATATACATAGCAAACAAGAGAATTCATAATTTCCTTACAATTAACACACTAAGTATTATATATATATATATATATATATATATATATATATATATATATATATATATATATATATATATATATATATATATATATATATATATATATATATATATATATATATATATATATATATATATATTGGAGGGCGTAGTTGGCGCCAATAGGGCCTAACCAAACAAGTGGCCCTCCTGAACCACCGCCGCCTCGGAACCGCTGTTGCATTACTTCGAGGCATTGGCTGTATTTGCTTTAACATAATACATAACATAGGTAACACAATACATACAAAACATACTCACAACATATACCTATATACAACACATAAACAAATAAAACACAACATGTTTTAAAATAGTTTGCCACTACTGTAAGCAAGAGACATTTCTTTTCTACCTTGCCTCCTTCTTCATCTCTTGGTCTCCCTTTCTTTAGTCTCGATAATTTTTCGGACCACTGTGTGCACTAGGTTCCAGCATTCCTGGGATTCCAGCAAGCTGCTCGCCATAGATTCGACGTTAAATACTTCCCTCTTGGCTTGAGCATATTCCTTTCGGACATTCTCCCATCTTGGACAGGCGAATAGAGTGTGTTCTAGATCGTCAATTGCCCTGTAGTAGTCACAAGACTCCGTATCCCTCCTCCTTCGCTCGTACAGGTACTTGCCAAAACAGTCATGGCCCGACAGTGCTTGGGTCAAGAAGTAGTCCACCTCTCCATGATTTCTTTCACTCCAAGTTCTAATATTTGGATTAATCTTTGTGTAATCCTAGTGTAATTATGACGTTATTTGACAGCCTACCAGGTACTTGATTTTTCAGCAAATAACAACCACTGTAAATTCATGTGACATCGATCTGAGTAATATTTTATTTTTTTGTGATGAAACTAAAAACTTTATGAGAAAATGTCAAGACATAAAAAAGTTGCTGAATAAATCGTTCTTTGCAAATCATTTTTTTAAATAGAAAACTGTACACACAATAAAAAGTACTGATAAAAAATAATGTAAGGGTAGGTTTTTCACCATCTTGTGATAACATTATAGGGTTATAAAATCCTTTTAAAACTGTCATTTTGTTAGCCTTATGCATCTGCAAAATTTCGTTTTTTTAAAATTATTCCATAACGGAGAAATTTAATGAAAACTTTTTTTGCCAAAATTTCAAACTGTAACTTGGAGGAGAAGGGGTTTCAAGAAAAACTTTATAAAAAAGACCCCCCTTATTTTTCGCCAAAGAATCACCCTTCGCATCAATTTATTAACACCCTGTGTATATATATATATATGTATATATATATATATATATATATATATATATATATATATATATATATATATATATATATATATATATATATATATATATATATATATGTGTGTGTGTGTGTGTGTGTGTGTGTCTGTGTGTGTGTGTATCATACCGATAACTGAAAAAAAATGGGGCGATTTTGATCAAACTTAGTGAGTACCTTCCTTTTGAAAGTCGCTTGGATAAGTTCGTTAGCCAGGAAGAAAAAGGAAAAAGAAATGGAGTTTTCCTCAAAACGCCAAAGCCGCGATCTGAAACGTTAAAATTCGGATTATGTCAAGAAAATTTCGCAAGAAGAGTGTTCTGCAAACCCATAGGTTTCATTTTCAACCGTCAGTGTTCTTCATTTAAATAAAGTGTCTACAGAAAATTCATTTCAATTAGACCCTTTCTCTGATGCTTTCGCTGTAGGTTTAGTTGAGTTGATGCTTTGGCTGTAGTAAGTTTAACAGTTTAACGGTCTATAATTTTCACCTAACTTACATAGAAGAAATTCGTTCTTGGGGAGACCGCAGCATTTGAATTTTAAAAAGATTTCCTTAAATGAGCGCGAACTAGGCTTCCCTAGAATACATACTTTACTTTCAGTTTATCTGTTTACACATATACAGGATGACGCATTTCTACGGTAAAGCTCAATATAATTGTTATTATACGATGAGAAACAATTTTATACGTTAATTATAGGGTGTCTTAAGCTGCATCTTATAAAAATGTTTTGACGCTCATAGGTGTTCCATCAGTAGTTGGTGATCTCTACAATTGTTTTTTCGAACACCGTCATATTATTTCATTTTTGCACTTTTTATCAAAATATGATGCATGTTTGTAAGAAAAAATTGAGACGCAGTAAGTGCGTTTTGGTAGCGAATTGTCATTAGGTAAATCCTTCAAATTTCAAACTCAATCTTCTATTAACCTAAGGTTTGTCGGCTAGGAAACAAACATTTTAATTTAATAAACTGACAGAAAATATGGTTAGAACTGAAATAGTCTCAAAAACTTGAAAATTTTTAATTATAATTTGGACATATATTTACTATTTTATTTTGTATGTTTAATGAAAATTCGCTGCCATAACCCACTTGCTGCGGCCACACTTTTTTGTTATTGCGAATCGACAAATCTTATCAAGAGCCTTTTATTAATTATTCTCAAGTATCGAAATAAATGTGTGCTTTTCTGAAAGCTTCACCATATATGTATAAATTTTGAATATTCTAGCTGAATGGGAAGGATTTAAGATTTGAAATAAATGAAAAACTTTTTTAATACTTTTATTCAATATTTGATTACCAATTTTTTTAATTAAAACTCGCCACCACAACAAATTTGCTACCAAAACGCACTTGCTGCGTTAACACTTTTTTGTTATTGCAAATAGATAACCCTTATTTGGTGCCTTTTTTCTCAAATTTGAAGGCTGGTTACCATAGCCGTATTACTTTATAGATGTATTTTCGCTACAATTAGTATGCCGTAATGACGAGCTCTAATTAGAGCGAAACCGGTCTAGGGTTCTAATTGTGGTGAGAATGCATCTAGCCTTACATATGTTGTCCCTATATTAGGGTAGAAATGGACCAGTGCTGACCATTTACTAAATTGTTAGTTGGTTGTATACAGTCTCCATTTTTTAACACCTTGTGTTATTTGGAGCTAGCGTGACAACATACTACTTGGTTCCGCAACTACGTGGCGGCACGTTGCTTTGTGTCTTACCACTCACTTAGAAAAAATCTGTTAGTTTGCTTTAAAATGGTCTTACAAATACAAAACAAGAGTTCTTGTTACTTATTCATAGGTATACTATATCAACACGCAAAGGTGTTAAGCAAATTGCCTATTGCATAAATTTTCGACACTTCCGTGATGAAATACACTCGACCAATATATTATTGTACAACCTGCGAACCAAATTTGGCTGCCTCACTTTGTTATTTCCGGAGATATAATTTTTTTTCGAAATAAAACACAAAATTTTCTGGGAAAACCTGGGTCGATTTTCCTGGATAACGAACTTATCCAAGCCACTTGCAAAAGGAAGGTATTCATCAAATTTAATTGAATAGGCACATTATTTTTTGAGTTATCGGTGTGATATATATATATATATATATATATATATATATATATATATATATATATATATATATATATATATATATATATATATATATATATATATAACATATCAAAGTTTTGGTACAAAATTTTCGTAAAAATATTTCACATCCGATAGCTCAATAAATTTCCCCTTAAGCCAGAATCTTCAATCTTGAACCATAGTAACACCTATGTAAACGCACGTGGGTACCAAATTTAAGAAAAATAACTGAATGTGCTTGGCGAATAACTACAATTTTTTTCTAAAAAAACCTTTTCTGTTGTTTATTGTTTGCAAAAACTGGATGGGTTGACTAAAACAAAATCATCCAAGCAATTAATATGGAAAAATACCCGTCATATTTATAATTTGACAGGTACATTCCCTTAGTAAATATTTTTTTCTGAAAAACTTTGGTAACTTTAATGCACTTTGCAACACAATTTTTTTAAAGACACTTGCAGTACTTATATATTATATCTAAGACCAAATTTTAATTTTTTAGCTCCATCTAAAATATAAAATTTTTCAAAAATAATCGCTGACTGGGACTCTAAAACCGATCTGCAAGATCCATTTAAATTTAACGAATTAGTTTTAATAGTATATCTTACTAATAGTGTACAACTCTTATGAAAATTCACTACTATAACGCACCTATTGCTACGTCCCAAACTTTTTTTATTATTATTATTATTAAAATTAGACAACTTACAAACAAACACAAGAAAGAAAGTCATTTCAAGAATGCACATTATATATATATATATATATATATATATATATATATATATATATATATATATATATATATATATATATATATATATATATATATATATATATATATATATATATATATATATATATATATATATATATATATATATATATATATATATATATATATAGTTTGTAAACACCATCAACTAACTATAAAACCGGCATAGGCAAAGCTACCTTTCTAATTACACATCAATAGTCAATAGGTAAACGTTTTGCAAGTGGCACAGACGCTGTCGTATAACTCTCGAATAAGATAAGACTTTTAATCTCAGAATTCTGAGTTAAAAAAGTAAGAATTCTGAGACAAAAACTCAGAATTATTACTTTTTATGTTAGAATTCTGACTTTTTAATCTCAGAATTCTGAGTTTTTATGTCAGAATTCCGACTTTTTATGTCAGAATTCTGAGCTTTTATCTCAGAATTCTGACTTTTTTATCTCAGAATTCTGACTTTTTATGTCAGAATTCTGAGTTTTTATATCAGTATCCTGACTTTTTATCTCAGAATTATTATAAAATAATTTTTTAACGTGACCTCAGAACGCCGTTGGAAACTAGTACTGTTTTTATGGTCAGATTAATTTGATTATATCAAAATATCCAAATATTATGTTTTGCTACAACAAAATGTGTTTTAATTTTCTTGCGATAAGTACAGTTTGGTAAAACCAATTGTATTAGAAAAGAACTAATTTTAGTCCAATTGCTGATAAAATAAGCCTTGTTTTGAAGTTGTCGTCAGCTTTAGAATTCTTTTCTCAATGCAGCTTTCCTTTCGGTCAATCGAGACACGTTTGCTTGCAAAATCTTATTTCCGACTCTAAAAATTATCCCCATTTGTAATCAATAGAAACTTATTATTTACAAACAAACGCTATATTATACCGTACTATACAAATCCAATAGGCATGAATTTTTTGAATATTTTGACCATACTTTTTAGAGGAGATGAGTGCCAATAATGCTGCCTAATAAAATTGGATGTTACATTTACTTATTTGGGTTGTAAAATTTATTTCTGTAAAGAGTAAACATGTTTTCTGCTTTCTATTGTATTTTGCTTTGAAACGGGGCTAAAGAATACTAAATCGCAGTTTTCAGTAAATATTAAAAGCAAGTTTTGTCATAGTATTATTACCATGTTTTTAATTTACTGAGTTTTTGCAGGACAATAATGCCACTGGAATCCATGAAGATTGTAAAGGATCAGGGGGAGGGCATGTTCAGGTAAAAATATTTAAATATTAGGTTTACCTTAAAATATTACAAAAATATCGCTATATAAGAATGGTCCAAAAATAATGCTTGTAACTCTAACGCAAGCAATGCATTTTATTGTAAAATTCTCTTAGGTACTTTTCTATTTTATCTCCAGTTTTGACAAAGGCCCATGGCATTAAAATTTCTGAGTTAACCAGGCGCCCACAACTGAGTTTAAGCGCTCATCTGCTGACTACCGATACCCTCCAGCGGTTGGACACTAATGAACGCACTGTTGACTTCAAGAATTATTTTGTGTCGTTTGTCTGTCATTGCGCTTTGACAAATCGGCAACAGTTGAGTTCCAGCAGAAACTGAGCAGGACTGGTGAACGATACCTTAACGGAACTATTCAACTGTTGGCAAATGTTGGCGCCTGTTGAACTCGCCTATTGTTTTTAACTTTTAGAACAAAAAGAAAATAATATGTAAATACAACGAAGATTTTAAAGTTTTTGAAAAAGGCACTGCTTATGAATCAATGGATGTATTTTTTCTTAAATTAAAATATTTATTACTTTAGATAGCGTGGAAAATGAAGCGATTACAAATATTATTGCAAACAATTTTTTAATGAGCTGACATATCTAGAACATAGAACATTCCCAATCCAAATATTTTAATTTTCTCTTAGAATTTAACATGTTTCCACTTCAAATTTTGTTTAGATTCATTATTGTTGTTATTGTTCATATTGTTGTTGCGGTTATTTTGGTGAAACCGTTCCATACCAAATACATATGTGGACACTTCTTCTCTGGCTTTACAAGTGTTGGTTTCCTCCTCCGACTAGTTTTGCTGCTTAATGGCGGTGTCAAGCAGTTAAACCAGTTACAGAGAAGAAAATCAACACTTGTAAAGCCACAGAAGAGGCCTCTACATCTAAATTTATTTAAATTGTTGTCCTTAGATTGAAAATAAAACAATACTCTGTAAATTATAACGTAAGGGTGCAAAAAACATTGATATATTTTTTTAAATTTTCGTTCAAAAGCAATTTCTTATTTGAAATTATTTTTTGTAAAAAATACAGCTATGTTTAACGAAAATAAAATTGGTTCTTTAAACAATGCAACAAATGTTTAATTAACATGTTGCATATAACGTTTTTAGTATATTTCCTTATTTATAGAATAATGAAAAGAACACTGCCACTACAGTGGTTAATGTCCACAATAGTAGTTCGCCAAATAATGCACAACGTGTTCAGGTAATAAGAAATATTAATCGTTCTGGATTTATATAAACGAAATATATTAAAATAACTTAGATAAACAAACAAATTGATTTACACTATTTTATATTTTATGTACGACTGCAGCCTCGCCCGAGTTATCAGCTATCTCAAATACAGATTGAAAGTTTCTGTATTTGACAGCTCAGAACTTCAACGAAACTGTAGTTATAAATAAAATCTAAAATAGTGTAAATCAATTTGTTTGTTTATATAAGTTATTATTATAAATTCCTCTTTATCATAGATATCGCTGCAAAAAAAAAATCAGAAATATCGCTAGGTAAAAATAAAACTTCGTCGTAATTGGTCTATCGGCTCGAAAGAAGCATCCCTTGGAAACATTTTAGCTCTACGCTTCTCCCAACCACCAACTATTTGCCTATCACTTAGATGTTTTTATCTTATACTTTTAGACATTATTTAACATAATTAGTAAATAAATTAATTATAATTAACATTTTTTAAACCAATTTTTATTAGTATGAAAGACAACCAGGAGTCTCAATAGTCAATTGTAAACGTTAGGATGTCATCTCTCAGATATCTGGGATATTCCACAAAAACCTTGTGTTAAATCTTACGAAACTCGTGTATATATGCCAAATAAGTCAGTGGTTTAAGGTTTCAATTTAACCCTAACACATAAAATAGAGGTATTTGACTCATATAATGATTGTCTGTATCTCTGCGTCTGCGTGGGCGTGTGTCTTTCATAATTTTCTATAAATGGAAAAACTAATATTTATATGGTTTTCAAATGATATTTTCTTAAGACACTCCATAAATATATCGTAATAAGTAGACCATCAGAATGCTACCTTAAATAAGACAAACACATTTTTGTTGTTTATGTATCCCTGTACAAGCTCGTTTTATATTGACATCGAATACGAGCTTTTACAAGAACCAAATCAAGTTCCTAATAATTGAGTCATTAATACCAAATCTTCGTAGTCTGTAATATTAAACATGAAATAAATGTTCTGTCCAAGACATTAGATATCAAATAAATGTTACGATGGCGTGCCCGTATCAGTAGAAGTAAATTATTCGTTACGTGCGTGGATGTCGAGCTATTAAAAAAAAATCCAGAAACATATTGAAATGTAAGTTAATATGTACCTATTTAGAATTTGTTTTAAATAATTACATAGAAAACATAACTTTTGATTATCTAAATTTCAATGTTCGTTTATGGAAAAATCCCGATTCACCCAATTAAAAAGCTAGGTGAAGGGAAATCCACATCATAATGGACAACCGCAAAAGTTCAGAGGAAGTACAGACTGCCTACCAGCCGCCCCTACCCCCGACAAACTACATTATTCACCCCCGAAAATCAACCAAGAGGTAAAAGAGTATCAACATGCATGTAAGGTGGTAAGTGGTATCTATAAGAAGTCGGTTGGTAGATAATCTGAAAAATATCCAAAATAAATAGTAAACAATGTGCGTTGCTCCCGTATGTCCAATGGCACGTGCGCGTGAAGCGTTTATTAAATGTCTAGTAATACGGGGGAACATTTATTTGATGTTTAATGTCACGGGCACAGCGCAAGTTGCAATAACTACTCCCATAAATATATTTGCCAGAATTAATCAAAATTAATTCTTACCCAATCTCTTTTCAAACCAATGAAAAAAACACTGCTACTTCTCAGGTTGTTGTAGACGAAAGCAGCAAGTCCCAAAACAACGCTGTAAATTCTAAGGTAGATAATTAGAACATACATAACTATCGTTCCAGTTACTGATTTCGCTTTAACTTAATTTTTCAGAACAATGAAGGCAACACTGCTGGTTCTACAGTTGATGTAAAGAAAAAAGGTTCCCATAATAATGAAGCTTCTTCACAGGTAAGTTTTTATTTCACTTTTTATTACTATTATCATGATTTGATTAACTTTTAGAATAAAGGCGGTCCCTGGAAAGGCTTTGGTGGTTGGCTGGAAAACTGGCACCCATGGGGCGCTCCACAGAATGCTTCCAAAACTGAGGTATAATGTAGGCGCTATCTTTGCTACAAATGGTTACGTTAAATAGCAATAAAAACATTTTAATTTTATAAAATAAACATTTACTTAGCGTAGTTTTATCTTACACAACAACGAGAATAACACTGCCACAGAAAAAAAAATATGTCGATAAGAGCAATTCGCAAAAAATGAAATACTTTTACACTAAATACATGTGTTCAGGTTTTCATTCTGTTTTCAAAAAAACAATAATTTTCCATGCAAGCGGCTTCGCATTTACGCCACAAACGACATCGTCATGCAGAAGGAGGAATGCCCCTACGCCTGTATTTAATATAGGACAACAATAAATATAATATTTTCTTCAAAAAATTCATAGTGCGTGTCAGCTAGATATATATTTTTTAACCGTTTACAAATTTTATTTTTGAAGCTTATGTTCGTGCTACACTATTATAATCAAATTTCTTGCTTTTAACACCATCTTTAATAGAGAACGTATTATTAGGTGAATTATTTTGTAACATGTTTTATTTAAATAGACCATATGAATTTTTGATTGGACAGCCAAATATAAATTGCCATACCTACGATCGTTAATTCAAGTCCCCTGTGGTTCCGGGGACTAACTAAAAGAATAGGCCCATGGTAAATCCTGCCTGTCGTACGAGGCGACTACTCGGAGTCAAGCAGGTGGTAGTGGAACTTTCCTCTACGTGATAGTAAAGGATTTTTTCACGCCCGAGGAGGTACCACCCTATACATCAAGTGAAGTCCCAAAGGACGTTTCCGGTTCACGTGTATGAGTCGGTTTCCCTTAAAGCAAAAATGATGATGGCTCCTCCTTGTACAAAAGATTCCGGAGGTAAAATACTCCTCCATTCAGATCTCCGAGAGAGGGGTGTACAGGGGCGCCAGCATCAAGATTCAACATATCCTTCTCGAATATATGTGGCCTAAATTCTAACCTGAACTCCGTCCACCATTTTCTCCAGGCTAATAGGCCCCAACTCCTCTTCCTCACCGAAACCCAAATCAGTGGCAAAACAGCCACTAATCACCTTAACTTCCCGTGGTATGAGCTCCTTACTTCCTTTAGATTGAATGGAGGCGTGTGGGCATACGTCCGTAGCAGTCTACCCTGCACCAGACGCCCAATTTAGAATCTGGAAGAAAATATATACTATGGATAAAACTCGCTCTCTCAGGGCTGCAACTAAATTCATCTGTTACCTTTACCGGTCACCTTCTGGCAACAACTTTGTCCAGCTCTTTGACTACCTTTCTGAAAAAAACGACCATCTGATTTCTGAATATCCTTTCTCTGAGGCGACTATTTTTGGTGACTTCAATGTCCATAATAAGGAATGGCTAGGATCTTCAAAAACCGATCCACAAGGGAGAGCAGCGGAGGCCTTTGCAGTCAGCAATTCTTTAGCCAATATGGTTCAGCAACCTACTTACTTTCCTCGAATCCAAACACACAGCTCAAATCACTTGAATCTCCTTCTTACTACAAAACCTGAATGCTATAAGATATCAGTCACCACCCTTTCTCGCTCAGACCACGGCATGGTCACTGCTTCCTGCGCAATGCAACCCGAGGCCACACATTCATCACACCCACGTATCGTTTGGCACTACAACTCCGTGAAGTGCGACGAAATTCGAGATTACTTTTCCTCATTTCCATGGGCGTCTGTCTGCTTCTCTCATCCTGACCCCTCTGATATCTCACAAAACGTCACCGAAATTATCCAAGCTGGCATAGAATTATCTATTCCACGTACACAGAAAACCACTTCAGCCACTCAAAAGCCCTGGTTCTCTAAACCATGTGACAAGTCCAGACTTGAAAAGGTTAAAGCTCACAAAACGCTTCTACACAATCCCAGTCAAGGAAATCGTCAAGCATTTGATGACGCAAGATACCGCTATGTCCGCATTCTTTCTGAGGCAAAAAACTTGTTTAATAACCACATTAAAAACAGAGTCATCTTAAGCTCCAACGGCAGCAAACCCTTCTGCACTCCTGCTAAATCTATTAGGAATAATTTCTGCAAGAGCACGTTCCCTCTTGTCTCAGGAGATGAAATTGTTTCTACCGCCCTGGGAAAGGCTGAACTGTTTTCCTCGTTGTTCGCCGGAAATTCTACTCTTAACCCACCTCCAAATGTTCAACCATCAACAGTCGCCAATGTCGCGCATAAAATGACGGATATCATTTTCAAAACTAAAAAGGTACAAAAGATGCTCTCTTCTCTTAATACCAGGAAAGCCTCTGGCTTTGACGTGATCGCAGCAATTGTTCTCAAAAAATGCACACCAGAACTTGCTCCTGTCCTGACTCGTCTGTTTCAGGCATCTTACAATATAGGCATATTCCCTAGTAACTGGAAAACTGCTCGAGTACAACCCGTCCACGAGAAAGGATCCAAAGCGCTTCCTAGCAACTACAGCCCCATTTCTCTCCTTTCAGTCGTCTCTAAAGTGATGGAAAAATATATAAACACCGAATTACTAAAATTTCTTGAAAAACACAGTCTAATCCACGACAGGCAGTATGGATTTCGTCAGCGCAGATCAACTGCCGACCTCCTTTCCTTTGTCACCCATTCTTGGAACAAGTCTATGGAACTACACGGTGAAACCTAGATTGTCGCCCTAGATATATCCAAAGCATTCGACCAGGTCTGGCACGCAGCGCTGCTTAAGAAACTTCCGGCTTATGGCCTACCAGCAAAACTCTGTACCTGGATGTGGATCTCCAAAAAATATTAGACTGGGGAAGTAGAAATCTTGTACAATTCAACCCAACCAAATCTCAGTATTGCTTTGTTTCTCATGATAGATACACCAGCCCTAGACCGATCACAATGAACATCCAAGTTATTCAAAGTAATGAGTCCTTTTCACTTGTTGGCATTTCTGTGGATCAAAATCTCAATTGGCACCAACATGTCACATCAATTGCAGAAGCGGCTGCTGAGAAATTAGGTTTCCTCTTCCGGTCTCTCAAATACTTTTTACCAGCTAATCTCTATACCTTATATACTTCACAAATAAGGCCAAACCTCGAATACTGCTCCCATATCTGGGGTCGCTGCCGCTTCTACACTCGCTATCCTGGACTCCATTAAGAAGAGAGCTATACGCCTTATCGGTGACCCTACCCTCACCCAAAGGCTGACATCCTTTCCCCACCGACGTACCGTTGGTGACCGACCTTCTCTCTCTTTCTCTCTCTCTCTCTCTCTCTCTTTTATAGATATCTGCACGGGCACTGCTCAAAGGAGCTTTCTTTCATAGTTCCTCCACCTGCTGCCCCCAACAGATCTACCAGGGGAACAGAGCGAATGCACCCTTTTACTGCCCAGGTCACCAGACATAGAGCATCTTGTAATGCCCGCTCTTTTATCCTGAGGACTTCCAAGTTGTGGAATTCCTTGCCAGCACATCTTTTTCCTTCTCCTCCGAACCTCCAAACCTTCAAGTCCAGAATGAACAAGTTGCCTCTTTCCTCCTTGTCGACACCCACGGTACGATAGTATTTAGACTGTAAGCCCCGTGGTGTGTTGTTGAAATATAAAAAAACCTTTTCCAACAAGACACGCACGTTGTCCTCATACAGCATGGGTTACTAGAGGGTTCTTACAACACAATAGCGTGACTCTGCTTCCATGGCATTCTCGTTTTCCAGACTTGTCACCAATCGAACATGCGTGGGATATAATTGGCAATTGACTTAGTAATTTATCCCATTTACCAAATAACCTAGTTTACATTCTTCACCAAATTCAAGAAGCCCGAAATGACATTCCTCAGCATAACATAAATCATAAAATTTCAAGCATGCCTCAAAGTGTTATCGAATGCATAAGAAACCACGGCGGACCCACTTATTATAAAATAATTATGTTAGTAGTAAATTTTCGTTAAAAATCACTAATGGGCAGATCTTGACTTGAGTTTTTAAAAAAATTCTTCCAATGAGCACGAACTAAGGCCCCTGGAACCCATATCTGTCAGTGTAAATTTATATACATACATATATATATATATATATATATATATATATATATATATATATATATATATATATGTATAGTGCAGCTTTCTTATTCCTGCTTTAAATTACAGAAAAACGAAAAAAATAGCGCAAGTCTCTAAAATTAACGTATTTGTTTATAAATTGTGTTTTGTTGTACGTATATCAAAATTGTAACGGGAATTAAATCTTCTACTGTCATTTAAATGTTGTTTTTTAGTGTTCTTAATGCTGCTTTTAATTACAGAACAACCAAGAAAATACTGCAACTTCTGAAATTAATGTAAACCAAATCAATTCCCAAAACAATGAAAAATCTTCTCAGGTAATATTAAGTATTTGTTTGTAATTTATGTTTTGTTGTATACAAAACATGCAATGCAATTCAATCTTCTGCCGTAATACATAATACAATTTTGTAGCTTTCTTATGACTGCTTTTAATTTCATAACAACGAACAAAATAGTGTAGGCTCTAAAATTAATGTATTTGTTTATAAATTGTATTTTGTTGTACGTATATCAAAATTGTAACGGGAATGAAATCTTCTACTGCCATACATAATGTTGTTTTGTAGTGTTCTTAATCCTGTTTTTAATTACAGACCAACAAAGAAAATACTCCTACTTTTATGTAGTTGGTGACCTCTCTTTCTCTTTCTCTCTCTCTCTCTCTCTCTTATAGATATCTGCACGGGCACTGCTCAGAGGAGCTTTCTTCTCTAGTTCCTCCACCTGCTGCCCCCAACAGATCTACCAGGGGAACAGAGCGAATGCACCCTTTTACTGTCCAGGTCACCAGACATAGAGCATCTTGTAATGCCCGCTCTTTTATCCCGAGGACTTCCAAGTTGTGGAATTCCTTGCCAGCACATCTTTTTCCTTCTCCTCCGAACCTCCAAACCTTCAAGTCCAGAATGAACAAGTTGCCTCTTTCCTCCTTGTCGACACCCACGGTACGATAGTATTTAGACTGTAAGCCCCGTGGTGTGTTGTTGAAATATAAAAAAACCTGTTCCAACAAGACACGCATGTTGTCATCATACAGCATGGTTTACTAGAGGGTTCTTACAAGACAATAGCGTGACTCTGCTTCCATGGCTTTCTAGTTTTCCAGACTTGTCACCAATCGAACATGCGTGTGATATAATTGGCAATTGACTCAGTAATTTATCCCATTTACCAAATAACCTAGTTTACATTCTTTACTAAATTCAAGAAGCCCGAAATGACATTCCTCAGCATAACATAAATCATATAATTTCAAGCATGCCTCAAAGTATTATCGAATGCATAAGAAACCACGGCGGACTCACTCATTATAAAATAATTATGTTAATAGTGAATTTTCGTAAAAAAAATCACTAATGGGCAGATCTTGACTTGAGTTAAAAAAAAATTCTTCCAATGAGCACAAACTAAGGCCCCTGGAACCCATATTTGTCAGTTTAAATTTATATACACACACACACACACATATATATATATATATATATATATATATATATATATATATATATATATATATATATATATATATATATATATATATATATATATATACAGTGTGTCCCAAATTGGATGGGAATGTATTGCTATCTTCGTTATTATTAGAGATAGGGAGACAGTTAAATTAGCAATGTTTTGTATAATTTCATGCTCGTTCTAAATATGACCTTTATTTTGCCCTGCATCTTTTCGTTTTCGAGTTATTTTTAAAAAATTGTCGATTTCTCTTTTCTCCAATATCTAAGTAGGCGTTGATCTGACATGTCTATGACTTGCACATTATCAGGACACTTTTTACAGAGTAATCTTTTTGTGCTATTCTCAACTTTATATTGTCATTTGTTTTTGAACTACAGGTATTAACGTTTGCTTTTATTGTGCCAGCAATATTAGATTTTTTCTCATGTGATAGCCTGTGAAAAGAGCTTTCAAATGACGTACATGCTTGAGAAATCTTGTAATTACACTGACAATTTTGAGAAAAACCGTTTTGAAGCTAGTAGGCTATGAAATCCAATACCAGAAAACAAATGACAAAAAAAGTGTTCAAAAAGCAGTAGGCCATGGAGTCTTACAATAGACTTCTACTTTGAAGTATTTGTTTATAAATTATGTTTTGTTGTATATCAAAATTGTAACGAGAATTAAATCTTCTACTGTAATACATAATGCTGTTTTTTAGTTGTCTTAATCCTGCTTTTAATTACAGAACAACGAAGAAAATACTGCTAATTCTAAAATTAATGTACACCAAATCAACTCCCAAAACAATGAAAAACCTTCGCAGGTAATACAAAGTATTTGTTTGTAATTTATGTTTTGTTTTATAGAAAAATATAATGGGAATTCTATCTTCTAATATAATACATAATACAATTGTGCAGTTTTCTTATTCCTGCTTTAAATTACAGAAAAACGAAAAAAATAGCGCAAGTCTCTAAAATTAACGTATTTGTTTATAAATTGTGTTTTGTTGTACGTATATCAAAATTGTAACGGGAATTAAATCTTCTACTGTCATATAAATGTTCTTTTTTAATGTTCTTAATGCTGCTTTTAATTACAGAACAACCAAGAAAATACTGCAACTTCTGAAATTAATGTAAACCAAATCAATTCCCAAAACAATGAAAAATCTTCTCAGGTAATATTAAGTATTTGTTTGTAATTTATGTTTTGTTGTATACAAAACATGAAATGCAATTCAATCTTCTGCCGTAATACATAATACAATTTTGTAGCTTTCTTATTTTCTTTTAATTTCATACCAACGAACAAAATAGTGTAGGCTCTAAAATTAATGTATTTGTTTATAAATTGTATTTTGTTGTACGTATATCAAAATTGTAACGGGAATGAAATCTTCTACTGCCATACATAATGTTGTTTTGTAGTGTTCTTAATCCTGTTTTTAATTACAGAACAACAAAGAAAATACTCCTACTTTTATGTAGTTGGCCTGACCTGACCTGACCTGACCTCTCTCTCTCTCTCTCTCTCTCTCTCTTATAGATATCTGCACGGGCACTGCTCAGAGGAGCTTTCTTCTCTAGTTCCTCCACCTGCTGCCCCCAACAGATCTACCAGGGGAACAGAGCGAATGCACCCTTTTACTGTCCAGGTCACCAGACATAGAGCATCTTGTAATGCCCGCTCTTTTATCCCGAGGACTTCCAAGTTGTAGAATTCCTTGCCAGCACATCTTTTTCCTTCTCCTCCAAACCTCCAAACCTTCAAGTCCAGAATGAACAAGTTGCCTCTTTCCTCCTTGTCGACACCCACGGTACGATAGTATTTAGACTGTAAGCCCCCGTGGTGTGTTGTTGAAATATAAAAAAACCTTTTCTAACAAGACACGCACGTTGTCATCATACAGCATGGGTTACTAGAGGGTTCTTACAAGACAATACTGTGACTCTGCTTCCATGGCCTTTTCGTTTTCCGGACTTGTCACCAATCGAACATGCGTGTGATATAATTGGCAATTGACTCAGTAATTTATCCCATTTACCAAATAACCTAGTTTACATTCTTCACCAAATTCAAGAAGCCCGAAATGACATTCCTCAGCATAACATAAATCATATAATTTCAAGCATGCCTCAAAGTATTATCGAATGCATAAGAAACCACGGCGGACTCACTCATTATAAAATAATTATGTTAATAGTGAATTTTCGTAAAAAAAATCACTAATGGGCAGATCTTGACTTGAGTTTAAAAAAAAATTTTCCAATGAGCACGAACTAAGGCCCCTGGAACCCATATTTGTCAGTTTAAATTTATATACATACATACATATGTAGATATATATATATATATATATATATATATATATATATATATATATATATATATATATATATATATAGTGTGTCCCAAATTGGATGGGAATGTATTGCTATCTTCGTTATTATTAGAGATAGGGAGACAGTTAAATTAGCAATGTTTTGTATAATTTCATGCTCGTTCTAAATATGACTTTTATTTTGCCCTGCATCTTTTCGTTTTCGAGTTATTTTTAAAAAATTGTCGATTTCTCTTTTCTCCAATATCTAAGTAGGCGTTGATCTGACATGTCTAAGACTTGCACATTATCAGGACACTTTTTACAGAGTAATCTTTTTGTGCTATTCTCAACTTTATATTGTCATTTGTTTTTGAACTACAGGTATCAACGTTTGCTTTTATTGTGCCAGCAATATTAGATTTTTTCTCATGTGATAGCTAGTGAAAAGAGCTTTCAAATGACGTACAACATTCTTGAGAAATTTTGTAATTGCACTGACAATTTTGAGAAAAACCGTTTTAAAGCTAGTAGGCTATGAAATCTAATACCAGAAAACAAATGACAAAAAAAGTGTTCAAAAAGCAGTAGGCCATGGAGTCTAACAATATAATTCTACTTTGAAGTATTTGTTTATAAATTATGTTTTGTTGTATATCAAAATTGTAACGAAAATTAAATCTTCTACTGTAATACATAATGCTGTTTTTTAGTTGTCTTAATCTTGCTTTTAATTACAGAACAACGAAGAAAATACTGATAATTCTAAAATTAATGTACACCAAATCAACTCCCAAAACAATGAAAAACCTTCGCAGGTAATACAAAGTATTTGTTTGTAATTTTGTTTTGTTCTAAATAAAAAATGTAATGGGAATTAAATGTTCTACTATAGTACATAATATAATTTTGCAGCTTTCTTATTCCAGATTTTAATTACAGAACAACGAACAAAATAGCGCAGGTTCTAAAATTAAGGTATCTTTTTATAAATTGTGTTTTGTTGTACGTATATCAAAATTGAAACGGGAATTAAATCTTCTACTGTCATACATAATGTTGTTTTTTTAGTGTTCTTAATCCTGCTTTTAATTACAGAACAACGAAGAAAATACTGCTACTATAAAAATTAATGTAGACCAAACCAATTCCCAAGACAATGAAAAATCTTCCCAGGTAATACTAAGTATTTGTTGGTAATTTATGTTTCGTTGTATATAAAAAATGCTGTAATACATAATGCTGTTTTTTAATTTTCTTAATCATGATGTTAATTACAGAACAACCAAGAAAATACTGCTAATTCTAAAATTAATGTAGACCAAAGCAATTCCCAAAACAATGAAAAATCTTCTCAGGTAATACTTAGTATTTGTTTGTAATTTATGTTTTGTTTTATATAAAAACGTAATTGTAATTAAATCTTGTACTATAGTACATAATATAATTTTGTAGCTTTCTCATTCCCGCTTTTAGTTACAAAACAACAAACAAAATAGCGCAGACTCTAAAATTAAGGTGGTTGTTTATAAATTGTGTTTTGTTGCACGTATATCAAAATTGAAACGGGAATTAAATCTTCTGATGTAATACATAATGCTGTTTTTTAATTTTCTTAATCCTGATTTTATTTACAGAACAACCAAGAAAATACTGCTAATTCTAAAATTAATGTAGACCAAAGCAATTCCCAAAACGATAAAAAATCTTCTCAGGTAATACTAAGTATTTGTTTGTAATTTATGTTTTTCTGTATATAAAAAATGTAATCGGAATTAAATCTTCTGCCGTAATCCATAAGACAATTTTGTAGCTTTCTTATCCCTGCTTTTAATTTTAGAAGAACGAAGAAAATAGTTCCGGCTGTAAGATTAATATATTTGTTTATAATTGTGTTTTGTGGCATATCAAAATTGTTACGGGAATTGAATCTTCTGCTGTAATACATACTGTTGTTTTTTGTTGTTTTTTTAATCCTGCTTTTAATTACAGAACAACCAAGAAAATACTGCTAATTCTAAAATTAATGTAGACCAAAGCAATTCCCAAAACGATAAAAAATCTTCTCAGGTAATACTAGGTATTTGTTTGTAATTTATGTTTTTCTGTATATAAAAAATGTAATCGGAATTAAATCTTCTGCCGTAATCCATAAGACAATTTTGTAGCTTTCTTATCCCTGCTTTTAATTTTAGAAGAACGAAGAAAATAGTTCAGGTTTTAAGATTAATGTATGTTTATAAATTGTGTTTTGTGGCATATCAAAATTGTTACGTGCTGTAATACATACTGTTGGTTTTTTTGTTTTTGTTTTTTAAAGTCTGCTTTTAATTACAGAACAACGAAGAAAATACTGCTAATTCTAAAATTAATGTAGACCAAAGCAATTCCCAAAACAATGAAAAATCTTCGCAGGTAATACTAAGCATTTGTTTGTAATTTATGTTTAGTTGTATATAAAAAAATGTAATGGGAATTGAATCTGCTACTATATTACATAATATAATTTTGTAGTTTTCGTATTCCCGCTCTCAATTACAGAACAACGAACATAATAGTGCAGGCTCTAAAATTATTATATTTCTTTATAAATTATGTTTTGTTGTATATCAAAATTGCAAAGGGAATTAAATCTTCTGAAGTAATAAATGATGCTGTTTTTTAGTTTTCTTAATCCTGCTTTTAATAACAGAAATATAAAGAAAATACTGCTATTTCTAAAATTAATGTAGACCAAATCAATTCCCAAAACGATGAAAAATCTTCTCAGGTACTACTAAGTATTTGTTTGTAATTTATGTTTTGCTGTATATAAAAAATGTAATCGGAATTAAATCTTCTGCCGTAATAAATAATACAATTTTGTAGCTTTATTATTCTTGCTTTCAATTTTAAAAGAAGGGACAAAATAGTGCAAGCTCTAAGATTAATGTATTTGTTTATAAATTGGGTTTTGGTGCATTTTAAAATTGTTACGGGAATTAAATCTTCTGCTGTAATACTTAATGTTGGTTTTTTTATAGTTTTTTTAATCCCGCTTTTAATTACAGAACAACGAAGAAAATACTGTTAATTCTAAAATTAATGTAGACCAAAGCAATTCCCAAAACAATGAAAAATCTTCTCAGGTAATACTTAGTATTTGTTTGTAATTCATATTTTGTTTTGTTTAAAAATATAATGGGAATTAAATCTTCTACGATAATACATAATATAATTCTGTAGCTTTCTTATTCCCGCTAGTAATTACAGAACAACAAAATAGTGCAGGCTCTAAAACTAATGTAATTGTTTACAAATTGTGTTTTGTTGTATATCAAAACTGTAACGGGAATTAAATCTTCTGATGTGATACATAATGCTGTTTTCTAATTTTTTTAATCCTGATTCTAATTACAGAACAACGAAGAAAATACTGCTACTTCTAAAATTAATGTAAACCAAAGCAATTCCCAAAACAATGAAAAATCTTCGCAGGTAATACTAAGCATTTGTTTGTAATTTATGTTTAGTTGTATATAAAAAAATGTAATGGGAATTGAATCTGCTACTATATTACATAATATAATTTTGTAGTTTTCGTATTCCCGCTCTCAATTACAGAACAACGAACATAATAGTGCAGGCTCTAAAATTATTATATTTCTTTATAAATTATGTTTTGTTGTATATCAAAATTGCAAAGGGAATTAAATCTTCTGAAGTAATAAATGATGCTGTTTTTTAGTTTTCTTAATCCTGCTTTTAATAACAGAAATATAAAGAAAATACTGCTATTTCTAAAATTAATGTAGACCAAATCAATTCCCAAAACGATGAAAAATCTTCTCAGGTACTACTAAGTATTTGTTTGTAATTTATGTTTTGCTGTATATAAAAAATGTAATCGGAATTAAATCTTCTGCCGTAATAAATAATACAATTTTGTAGCTTTATTATTCTTGCTTTCAATTTTAAAAGAAGGGACAAAATAGTGCAAGGTCTAAGATTAATGTATTTGTTTATAAATTGGGTTTTGGTGCATTTTAAAATTGTTACGGGAATTAAATCTTCTGCTGTAATACTTAATGTTGGTTTTTTTATAGTTTTTTTAATCCCGCTTTTAATTACAGAACAACGAAGAAAATACTGTTAATTCTAAAATTAATGTAGACCAAAGCAATTCCCAAAACAATGAAAAATCTTCTCAGGTAATACTTAGTATTTGTTTGTAATTCATATTTTGTTTTGTTTAAAAATATAATGGGAATTAAATCTTCTACGATAATACATAATATAATTCTGTAGCTTTCTTATTCCCGCTAGTAATTACAGAACAACTAACAAAATAGTGCAGGCTCTAAAACTAATGTAATTGTTTACAAATTGTGTTTTGTTGTATATCAAAACTGTAACGGGAATTAAATCTTCTGATGTGATACATAATGCTGTTTTCTAATTTTTTTAATCCTGATTCTAATTACAGAACAACGAAGAAAATACTGCTACTTCTAAAATTAATGTAAACCAAAGCAATTCCCAAAACAATGAAAAATCTTCTCAGGTAATACTAAGTATTTGTTTGTAATTTATGTTTTGCTGTATATAAAAGATGTAATCGGAATTAAATCTTCTGCCATAATCCATGATACAATTTTGTAGCTTTCTTATTCCTGCTTTTAGTTTTAGACGAACGAAGAAAATAGTGCAGGCTGTAAGATTAATGTATTTGTTTATAAATTGTGTTTTGTTGCAAATCTAAATTGTCACGGGAATTAAATCTTCTGCTGTAATACATAATGTTGTTTTTTGTTTTGTTTTTTAAATTCTGCGTCTAATTAGAGAACAACGAAGAAAATACTGCCAATTCTAAAATTAATGTAGACCAAAGCAATTCCCAAAACAATGAAAAATCTTCTCAGGTAATACTAAGCATTTGTTTGTAATTTCTGTTTAGTTGTATATAAAAAAATTAGTGGGAATTAAATCTTTTACTATAATACATAATATAATTGTGTAGTTTTCGTATTTTCGCTTTTAATTACAGAACAACGAACATAATAGTACAGGATCTAAAATTAATTTATTTGTTTATAAATTGTGTTTTGTTGTATATCAAATTTGCAAAGGGAATTAAATCTTCTACTGTAATACATAATGCTATTTTTTAGTTTTCTTAACCCTGCTTTTAATTACAGAACAACGAGGAAAATACTGCTACTATCAAAATTAATGTAGACCAAAGCAATTCCCAAGCCAATGAAAAATCTTCACAGGTAATACTAAGCATTTGTTTGTAATTTATGTTTAGTGGTATAAAAAAAATGTAATGGGAATTAAATCTTCTACTATAGTACATAATATAATTTTGTAGTTTTCGTATTCCCGCTTTTAATTACAGAACAACGAATATAATAGTGCAGGCTCTAAAATTAATATATTTGTTTATAAATTGTGTTTTGTTGTATATCAAAATTGTAACGGGAATTAAGTGTTCTCCTGTAATACGTAATGCTGTTTTTTAATTTTTTAAATCATGATGTTAATTACAGAACAACGAAGAAAATACTGCTAATTCTAAAATTAATGTAGACCAAAGCAATTCTCAAAACAATGGAAAATCTTCTCAGGTAATATTTAGTATTTGTTTGTAATTTATATTTTGTTTTGTATAAAAGTGTAATGGGAATTAAATCTTCTACTATAATACATTATATAATTCTGTAGCTTTCTTATTCCCGCTAGTAATTACAGAACAACGAACAAAATAGTGCAGGCTCTAAAACTAATGTATTGGGTAATAAATTGTGTTTTGTTGTATATCAAAATTGTAACGGGAATTAAATCTTCTGATGTAATACATAATGCTGTTTTTTAATTTTGTTAATCCTGATTTTGATTACAGAACAACCAAGAAAATACTGCTAAATCTAAAATTAATGTAGACCAAAGGAATTCCCAAAACAATAAAAAATCTTCTCAGGTAATACTAAGTATTTGTTTGTAATTTATGTTTTGCTGTATATAAAAAATGTAATCGGAATTATATCTTCTGCCGTGAAAATAATACAATTTTGTAGCTTTATTATTCCTGCTTTCAATTTTAAAAGAACGAACAAAATAGTGCAAGCTCTAGGATAAATGTATTTGTTTATAAATTGTGTTTTGTTGTATATCAAAATTGTAACGGGAATTAAGTATTCTGCTGTAATACATAATGCTGTTTTCTAATTTTTTAAATCATGATGTTAATTACAGAACAACGAAGAAAATACTGCTAATTCTAAAATTAATGTAGATCAAAGCAATTCCCAAAACAATGAAAAATCTTCTAAGGTAATACTTAGTATTTGTTTGTTATTTATATTTTGTTTTGTATAAAGATGTAATGGGAATTAAATCTTCTACTATAATACACAATATAATTCCCTAGCTTTCTTATTTCCGCTAGTAATTGCAGAATAAGGAGCACAATAGTGCAGGCTCTAAAACAAACGTATTTGTTTATAAATTGTGTTTTGTTGTATATCAAATTTGTAACGGGAATTAAGTATTCTGCTGTAATACATAATGCTGTTTTTTAATTTTCTTAATCCTGATTTTGATTACAGAACAAACAAGAAAATACTGCTAATTCTAAAATTAATGTAGATCAAAGCAATTCCCAAAACAATGAAAAATCTTCTAAGGTAATACTTAGTATTTGTTTGTTATTTATATTTTGTTTTGTATAAAGATGTAATAGGAATTAAATCTTCTACTAATACACAATATAATTCTCTAGCTTTCTTATTCCCGCTAGTAATTGCAGAATAAGGAGCACAATAGTGCAGGCTCTAAAACAAACGTATTTGTTTATAAATTGTGTTTTGTTGTATATCAAAATTGTAACGGGAATTAAGTATTCTGCTGTAATACAAATTGCTGTTTTCTAATTTTTTAAATCATGATGTTAATTACAGAACAACGAAGAAAATACTGCTAATTCTAAAATTAATGTAGATCAAAGCAATTCCCAAAACAATGAAAAATCTTCTAAGGTAATACTTAGTATTTGTTTGTTATTTATATTTTGTTTTGTATAAAGATGTAATAGGAATTAAATCTTCTACTATAATACACAATATAATTCTCTAGCTTTCTTATTCCCGCTAGTAATTGCAGAATAAGGAGCACAATAGTGCAGGCTCTAAAACAAACGTATTTGTTTATAAATTGTGTTTTGTTGTATACCAAAATTGTAACGGGAATTAAGTATTCTGCTGTAATACATAATGCTGTTTTTTAATTTTGTTAATCATGATGTTAATTACAGAACAACCAAGAAAATACTGCTAGTTCTAAAATTAATGTAGACCAAAGCAATTCCCAAAACGATAAAAAAACTTCTCAGGTAATACTAAGTATTTGTTTGTAATTTATGTTTTGCTGTATATAAAAAATGTAATCGGAATTAAATCTTCTGTCGTAATCCATAATACATTTTTGTAGTTTTTTATTCCTGCTTTTAATTTTAGAAGAACAAAGAAAATAGTTCAGGCTGTAAGATTAATGTATTTGTTTATAAATTGTGTTTTGTTGCATATCAAAATTGTTACGGGAATTAAATCTTCGGCTGTAATACATAATGTTGTTTTTATTTGGTTTTTTAAATTCTGCTTTTAATTACAGAACAACGAAGAAAATACTGCTAATTCTAAAATTAATGTAGACCAAAGCAATTCCCAAAACAATGAAAAATCTTCACAGGTAATACTAAGCATTTGTTTGTAATTTATGTTTAGTTGTATACCAAAAAAAATGTAATGGGAATTAAATCTTCTACTATAATACATAATATAATTTTGTAGTTTTCGTATTCCCGCTTTTAATTATAGAACAACGAACATAATAGTGCAGGCTCTAAAATTAATTTATTTGTTTATAAATTGTGTTTTGTTGTATATCAAATTTGCAAAGGGAATTAAATCTTCTACTGTAATACATAATGCTATTTTTTAGTTTTCTTAACCCTGCTTTTAATTACAGAACAACGAGGAAAATACTGCTACTATCAAAATTAATGTAGACCAAAGCAATTCCCAAGCCAATGAAAAATCTTCACAGGTAATACTAAGCATTTGTTTGTAATTTATGTTTAGTTGTATAAAAAAATGTAATGGGAATTAAATCGTCTACTATAGTACATAATATAACTTTGTAGTTTTCGTATTCCCGCTTTTAATTACAGAACAACGAATATAATAGTGCAGGCTCTAAAATTAATATATTTGTTTATAAATTGTGTTTTGTTGTATATCAAAATTGTAACGGGAATTAAGTATTCTCCTGTAATACATAATGCTGTTTTTTAATTTTTTAAATCATGATGTTAATTACAGAACAACGAAGAAAATACTGCTAATTCTAAAATTAATGTAGACCAAAGCAATTCTCAAAACAATGGAAAATCTTCTCAGGTAATATTTAGTATTTGTTTGTAATTTATATTTTGTTTTGTATAAAAGTGTAATGGGAATTAAATCTTCTACTATAATACATTATATAATTCTGTAGCTTTCTTATTCCCGCTAGTAATTACAGAACAACGAACAAAATAGTGCAGGCTCTAAAACTAATGTATTGGTTAATAAATTGTGTTTTGTTGTATATCAAAATTGTAACGGGAATTAAATCTTCTGATGTAATACATAATGCTGTTTTTTAATTTTGTTAATCCTGATTTTGATTACAGAACAACCAAGAAAATACTGCTAATTCTAAAATTAATGTAGACCAAAGCAATTCCCAAAACGATAAAAAATCTTCTCAGGTAATACTAAGTATTTGTTTGTAATTTATATTTTGCTGTATATAAAAAATGTAATCGGAATTAAATCTTCTGCCGTAATCCATAATACAATTTTGTAGTTTTATTATTCCTGCTTTTAATTTTAGAAGAACAAAGAAAATAGTTCAGGCTGTACGATTAGTGTATTTGTTTATAAATTGTGTTTTGTTGCATATTAAAATTGTTACGCGAATTAAATCTTCTGCTGTAATACAAAATGTTGTTTTCTGGTTTTTTAAATTCTGCTTTTAATTACAGAACAACGAAGAAAATACTGCTAATTCTAAAATTAATGTAGACCAAAGCAATTCCCAAAACAATGAAAAATCTTCACAGGTAATACTAAGCATTTGTTTGTAATTTCTGTATAGTTGTATATAAAAAAAATTAATGGGAATTAAATCTTCTACTATAATACATAATATAATTTTGTAGTTTTCGTATTCCCGCTTTTAATTACAGAACAACGAACATAATAGTGCAGGCTCTAAAATTAATATATTTGTTTATAATTTTTTTTTTGTTGTATATCAAAATTGCAAAGGGAATTAAATCTTCTACTGTAATACATAATGCTATTTTTTTAGTTTTCTTATTCCTGCTTATAATTACAGAACAACGAAGAAAATACTGCTACTTCTAAAATTAATGTAAACCAAAGCAATTCCCAAAACAATGAAAAATCTTCTCAGGTAATACTAAGTATTTGTTTGTAATTTATGTTTTGTTGTATATAAAAATGTAATACAAACTAAATCATCTGCCGTAATACATAATACAATTTTTTAACTTTCTTATTCCTGCTTTTAATTTTAGAAAAACGAACAAAATAGTGCAAGCTCTAAGATTAATGTATTTTGTTTATAGATTGTTTTTTGTTGCATATCAAAATTGTTACGAGAATTAAATCTTCTGCTGTAATACATAATGTTGTTTTTTTAGTTTTTGTAATCCTGCTTTTAATTACAGAACAACAAAGAAAATACTGCTAATGCTAAAATTAATGTAGAACAAAGCAATTCCCAAAACAATGAAAAATCTTCTCAGGTAATACTAAGTATTTGTTTGTAATTTATGTTTTGTTGTATATAAAAAATGTAATGCAATTAAATATTCTGTCGTAGTACATGATATAGTTTTGTAGCTGTCTTATTCCTGCTTTTAATTTCGTCAGAACGAACAAAATAGTATAGGCTCTAAATTTAATGTATTTGTTTATAAATTGTGTTTTGTTGTACGTATATCAAAATTGTAACGGGAATTAAATATTGTACTTTCATCCATAATGTTGTTTTTTAGTGTTCCTAATCCTGTTTATTTGTTTGTAGTTTATATTTTGTTGTATATAAAAAATGTAATTGGAATTAAATCTTCTACTATAGTACAATAATTTAATTTTGTAGCTTTCTTATTCCCACTTTCAATTACAGAACAACGAACAAAATATCGCAGGCCCTAAAATTAATGTATTTGGTTATAGATTGTGTTTTGATGTACGTATATCAAAATTGTAACTGGAATTAAATCATCTACTGTCATACATAACGTTGTTTTTTTTTGGTATTCTTAATCCTGCTTTTAATTACAGAACAACCAAGAAAATACTGCTACTTCCAAAATTAATTTAGACCAAAGAAATTCCCAAAACAATGAAAAATCTTCTCAGGTAATACTAAGTATTTGTTTGTAATTTATATTTTGTTCTATATAAAAAATGTAATGGGAATTTAATCTTCTGCCGTAATACATAATAAAATTTTGTAGCTTTCTTATTCCCGCTTTAAATTTCAAACGAACAAACAAACAAAGTAGTGCAGGCTTTAAAATTAATGTATTTGTTTATACATTGTGTTTTGTTGTATATTATAATTGTAACGGGAATTGAACCTTCTACTCTAATATATAATGCTGTTTTTTGGTTTTCTTAATCCTGCTTTTCCTTACAGAACAACGAAGAAAATACTGCAACCTCTAAAATTAATGTAGACCAAAAGAATTCCCAAAACAATGAAAAATCTTGTCAGGTAATAATAAGTATTTGTTTGTTATTTACGTTTTGTTGTATATAAAATAATGTAATGGGAATCAAATATTTTACTGTATGTAACACATAATGTAATTTGTAGCTTTCTTATTCCTGCTTTAAATTACAGAACAACGAACAAAATAATCCAGGCTCTAAAATTAATGTATTTGTTTATCAATAGAAAATATATAGACAATAGACATAATATGGAAGCTTTAGAGTTAACATAGTCGTTGTAGAGTGTATGTATTTAATGTGAAAAATTGTGATGAAGCCACAAGTATATAAAGTTGTTGAGTGGCACTGACAGTTTCTTTATACACTGGGTCACATGTGTGGTGTAATAAGTTCTGAAAAATGTGAATTACTCTCCTGAAAACGTAAAATTGTTGAGATGTAAAGTACAATTTTAATTGAGAAATAGGGAGAAAATAGTTATCAGTAAAGATATTAAATCGGCGATAAAGTTAAGGTTGGACATATACGAACTCTTGATATCTGCGGTTGTTTATTTTTCGGTTTGTTTATATGTAATTTCGTCCAAACTGTGTTCGAGAGAAGATGACAAACGGATGTGAGATTGGATTGGGAACACACTTGAGATAATTAAGAGATCTAATAGAGGCAAGCAGGAAGGAAGGGAAGTGTGCCATAGACGAGATAAATGTTAATTTTGTGAGTGAACTGAAAATTATTAGAGAGACATTTGAGAGCTTGGAGAGGCAGAATGGTATATTGACGGCAAGAGTTGAACAACTGGAGACGAAGTTCTTGAAAAACAATATTGTTGTTTTCGGATTGCAGAGAAATGAGGAAAAGGGTACGGAGTTGGCAGAGGGGGCTGCGGCAAAACTAAGTGAATTATCGGATATAAATATAACTTTAGTGACGTCTATTATATTGGTAAAACTAATATATTAAATAACCCTCTAGTTATCGAGTGTTCTTCATATTTGAGAAAACCAGAATTCCTAAACTATAAATATCGGTTAAAGGGAAAGGGTACTTCTGTGGGTAAAGATCTGACTAAGAAAGACCGAGAGATAAGGAAAGTTTTGGTAGATAATTTAAAGGAGGCCAAAAAGGAGGGAATCACGCCACGGATTAGCGGTAATAGGTTGCTGATAGCAGATGAATACTTTACTTATCAGCAGCTTACAACCTGGAAGCTGACGCTGAGAATTCGGATTCTCTCGACCTGCTCCTCGAAGGTCTGTGAGTGCACCGGGAATTCCTATGGCGCCAGTTGAAGGTGAAGATGTTGAAGGTATCCGCGTGATGAATACATGGAAACTGGATGAGTTGGGTTAAACCGTAAACAGGAGGATGGAAGTGCGTGGTGTTGTGGGGAGTGTTACTCATAGCATTGGAGGAGTTGGGATGGTGCGGATAAGCAGCGGAGGAAGTGGAATGAGGGAACCAACACCAAAGAATCAGCTATCCTACGCGCACAATACTGATAAGAAACGGTGAGCTAACTTTGTGAATGATTTGAGAACGATTTACTTGGTGACAGGGTAGTGATAGGGTGAAACAGCATACATGGCTTATATTGTTGTGTTGTTGGGTTGATATCTGCTTTTGTTTGTTTTGGTGTATCATGATTTTGTACTTGTTTCTTTTAATGTTTTTAATGATTGTGCAGTGTATATTTTATTATTTTCTGATTTCTGAGGAACACTATTTTATATGTATGTTTTTAAGATTTAACTATTTAAGAAGGAAAAACTTTGAGATTATAATGTACACATGTTTTCGATGTTTGAACGATCTGAGGCATTTTGTTTTTAGTAACTAATCTAGTGTAGAAAAGTACTCTTATAGTGTTGAAGTGATGGATTTTACGCGATATCTTGGTGCCGATAGTGTTGACACTGTATTGGTCGACAGGATTGGCGACTACCAAAAATCTGTTGGTAAAGACAGTGCTAATTTTAATATATTTCACCAGAATATTAGAAGTCTATAGAAAAACATAGATCACTTAAAGTTATTGCTTAATGAGGTTGAAGATGGGTTCGATTGTATTGTACTATCGGAGACTTGGAAGCTGCATGATCTTGATTTGTATGAAATATCTGAGGTGGTTTTAAGAGCACAGAAGCCATACATGGATGATAACACACACGAAATAAAAGTAGGTGGAAACAAAGCTAAAAAAATAAGTGGATAATAAGTGAACTAATAAGGTCTATACGGACAACGAATCACGTCTTTAGAAAAGCGAAACGAGAGCCTACAGCATCGAATATGAAAGCTTATAGGGAACATAGAAACCTAACATTTATTAAGATGTGTGAATATGATTACTATCAAGGTATATTGATTAGTAATAGAAACAGCTCACAATCTATGTGGAGCGCTGTAAATGAGATTTGTAACAATAGGAGGAATAATGAAATATTTGAAATTAAGAACAAGGATGGCATTGTGATAAATGTCTGAAAAGAAATATCCGACACCTTTGTTGACTTTTGTACTGATAATCTAGCGAGATCAATTCAAGCGTGCAATAACACAGGATGTCGCAAAGAAAATATACCTTTGCGGAATTCGATGTTTCTTGATAGTACTTCGGAAAATGAGATATTAGAGACGATACTAGAGTTGCGGAACAATAAGGTCCCGGGATACGATTTGATAGGTAGCAGAATTCTAAAAAGTCTTGCTCAGTACATTAAGGGCCCAGTACCAGTTATTGTAAATTTGTTGTTTGAATCTGGTGTATGCCCAGGATATTGAAGGAAACAACAATAAGACTATTATCTAAGAACGGAGAAAAATATAAACTAGATAATTATAGATAATTATATATACTTAACAACGAATCTGTCAAAGATTTTTGAAAAGATTCTTAAGAAAAGATTGATCGGTTACATTTATAAATATAATATATTGTATGAAAGGCAATTTGATTTTAGGGAAGGGAAGTCAACTAAGGATGCGATGATTGCACTGACAGGAAACATATATAACGCTGTGGATAATGGACAACATGTATGAGTGTATTTATATATCTTAAAAATCTTAAAAGAGCGTGTGACACAGTCAGTCATGGTGAGTTGTTGAATTGCATGGAGAATATTGGTATTAGGGCTGTCCCTCATGAGTTATTAAAAGACTACCTCTCCGAGAGAACACAAAGGGTAAAAATTCGTGATATTCTTAGCAAGTCTAGAGTTGTCTAGAGATATCTCTAAATAAAACGATATCCCTAGATATTGATGGTGACGTAATAAGCTTTGCTGAAGACACAAGTGTTTTCTTCAGCGATGGCATATGGGAAGAGCTAAGGCAAAAAGCCGAAACAGAGATGCCAAAGATCATACATTTCTTCAAAACTAAAAAGCTAACAGTAAACTTCCAGAAAAAGATTCTGTGCCCTTTGCGTCATATGCTAATGGCTTGCCAGAATACAGTGAATTAAGGTTGACAAGTGAATGTCAATGTAACAACTACACTATAAAGGGAAATTTGTCCTCCAGGTACCTGGGAATCTACATCGATTAACATCTACGATGGAATAAACAGGTTCATCATGTAAAATCAGGGATTCGTTTATGATAAGTAGATTCAAGTGCTTTAGACAGGTATTTTCTTGTGAGCAACTGTTAATGTTGTATGATACATTGGTTAAGCCACACTTAACCTATGGCTTGATTGTCTGGGCTGGTGTGACAAATAATTACTTGTCTGTCCTCAACAATACACAAAAATGGATCTTAAAAGTAATACTAAATAAGAAGATTACTTACCCCATCAGTACGGTATAGCCAGGTGGAAATGGGAACACACTAGATGAAAGTGCAAAAACACACGTCGTCACAACAGGCAACCAGTGCACATTGCAGCTTCATTCGGAAGACCCCCAATTCGAGAGCAACTATCAAATCGCCACGGAGGCAACAGAAATCATCAGCATGAGCATCCGAAACCCAGGAGTTATAATAAAAACAAGATTTTTTACGCGGCAAATTGTAGGTATACTATACAAGGAGAAAGGATAATGGTGAAGCTGCAAGGAGACAGCCGCATACACGTGTTTCAAGCTTATTAGCTCTCATGTCATCAGTACGGTATAACCAGGTGAAGATGGCAACACACTGGATAAAGGAGCAAAAACATACAAAGTCACATCAGGCAACAAGTGGACCTTTGCAGCTTCATTCGGTTGAGTGGAAGAACAGAAATATTTCTGAACTCTGCCGTTTGACATGTAACTTAATTGTCAACAAAAGCATGTTATTATTATTATTATTATTATTATTATTATTATTATTATTATTATTATTATTATTCGGAAGACCCTTAATTCCAGCGCAACAACCAAAATCGCCACGCATGCAATAGAAGTCACCTACGTGAGCATCCGAAGCTTAGAATTTATAATAATGACATGATTTTTTACGCGGCAAATTGTATACTATACAAAGAGAAAGGTTTTAAGGACGTTGTATAGTATACAATTTACTGCGTAAAAATAATGTTATTATTAGAACTTCTGGGTTTCGGATGCTCACGGAGGTGATTTATGCGGCCTCCGTGTCGATTTTATATAATATATCACTTACTCCTGTTATGCAAAACATTTATTATTCAAATACTTCCAAACGAAAGCTATACTACACATTCTTATAGTCGTAGATAAAATATATTATTTAACTTACGGTAATAACGCTGACTTGCTGTGTTAAAATAAACACTATTTTGGTGAGTTATTGCCTACAGTTCAACTCGTTAAATAATATACTATTAGGTAAAACATTATCCAGGCAATTTGAAAATGTACTGCCCTTAAAATAATTTTTTTCTTTTTTTTTAGAAGAACTAGAAGACTAGGGCTACTGCTGGTGCCAATGTGAACAAAATTGGTTCGAAAAGCCAATCCTAGGTCAATAAATTAGTTTATAATTTTTTGTCATGTAATAAAGTCCATTTTAGCACACTTATGAATTTATTTTTTTGATTTAAATTACCTACCATTAAAAAGTATAAATAGACAGCAATCAAGTCTATAACGATATACATGTAGCAATGTCATTTTATACAATCAAAAGGATTTAATGCGTCTCAAGTTGTGACAAAGTAACCGAATAAAATTAAGAAATTAACTCGACAACAAATTACAAACTATATCAATAAACCACTTAAGTTTAATACAGTGTTTACAGAAACGTGAACTAAGTTCTTAAATAAGAGATAGAGAGTGAGCTTAAATAACTTTTATCATAAAGCAATTCTAAATCCTTAAAAAATATTATTATTATGATTGATATTTTTATTATAGACTGAATAAGAGCTTAGATGAAATAACAATAAAACGCTTTAAAACAAATAAAGTAAAGTGTACAACATACGAGAATTATTCACTAATATATAAATTAGCTTAATAGTCAAATAAGAAAAACATGTACAAGAATACACAAACTAGTTTGCAAAATACTAATCTTTTGGATTGCGGAGCTAATCAGTTGTTTCAGTTCTAATTCTAATTCCAGCACATCTATTCTTAAAAGGGTTTACAGAAGCAGTTACGACGGGGGAAGCTATCCTCACAGAAAACACACGATTTGGGAGAAAGTTCTGCCGAACTCTGGTCTTGAAACCATTTATTAAGCGAGCGTTAGTACCCCTTTCAAACAGCGGAGACATATCAGATTCGAACAGGCCATTTAGAGCTAGATAGGTTACTAATATATGTGTCCTCGAATTTTCCTTTGGACAAAAGTAGCATGGCCGATCATCGAGCGGCGTTCGAGTATCGGGCACAAGAAGTGGACTGCAAACTGGACCAGCAGATTCCAAAATTGGCTGCACGTAGACTTTATGTAAATTTGCAAATGACGAGAACGAGACATGTTTAGTTTATTGATCACCTGTTGGTGTGCACATATTATAAATGAGGCACCTCAAATAAAACTACAACATGTGGTCAAAATATAAAACAAAGTGCAAAATTATGGAATAAAAACACTTAAAAATAACCATGTCAAGTAAAGTACACATTAAAACTTCAGGACGATTACAGCCAGAAACATCGGCAAGGAAGATATCTGTCTTATAGACTCCATCACAGGCGAGATGCGGCTAAGTAAGCGCTGAACTAACCGACTAAGTAAAATTAGTCCTTCAGGAGAAGGACTCTCGCATTTCTTTTAATCTGTTTTAGTGTGTCTACATTTTTTACACCCTCCGGTAGCATATTGCATATGTTTGCCCTTAAATACACGCGTGTTTTTTATACTTAGTATAAGCAAATTTATTAGCTGTTAAGCGGTTTCTATATCTAGTTATATAGTAGTGATTATCTTTCACTGTTATAATCTTGTATTTGTAGATATGAACGTAACACGGCAACTTATGTATACAAGTAAATTCCTGCTTGAAAGTAAGAAACCGCTTACTCAGAAAATATTTTCAAAACGAATCCAGCCGTCTTAACAAACACCTTACGTATAATACGTTTCAGGTATATAAACACTCTGAAGCTATCAGCTTCACTGCCTTAATGCATAATATTGTGATTTACGACTGAATATACCAACATGTAATATACCTACATTAATTTGTCTTTAAACAAAAGATCATTTACTGAAGAAATTACAAAATACGCTTTATTCAACTTACTACGCACCAAGTCAGCGTGCTTGGGAAATCGTAAGAAAGTGTCCAGCTCAGGTTTTCAAAACTGTTTTCTCGGAAAAAAAGAAAATTTATATTATTTACCGTAACAACGTTATAACGTTGCTTGTGTAGTTATACGAAAATTTCATTGAAGTTGTTGCACTTATATCTAAAATTAAATCATTTATTTCACACCACTCACAAAGTTCTTTTATCACAGTTATTATTTTCGATTAGTGAGCCATCGGGTCAGAATCTGTCAAAATAATTGACGTATCGACTGCATACATAAGCAGCCGACGGTGAGTTATGTAGTTACTAAGGCACGGAAAAAATTCAGACAAAAAAGACAACAATATGCGCATTTAAATGCGTCAAATTGACAAAAAAATGCAAAGATTAAAAAAAAATGCAAAAAATTCTGCATAATATTAAGTTTGCTAAATCACTGATTATGAATACTATTGTCTTTTTTAATTTTTTCGTTAGAAATTTTGATATAAATGAAACTTCAAGTTTAGTAAAATTATTTTGACAATAATCAAACACAACTTGTAAGAAAATATAAGTTTTTTATTCATACGTATTCATAATTCATAAGATTATACATAATTAATTTTTTTAAATGAAATAAAATGAATAACAAAAATATACGAAAGAGTAAATTAAACACAAATCATGTCTTACAATCGTCATAAAAACAATTAATTACTTAGTGTTTTTCACAGCTTTCTAGAAGGAAACTTTGTTATTGCCTACAGTTCAACTCGTTAAATAATATACTATTAGGTAAAACATTATCCAGGCAATTTTAAAATGTACTGCCCTTAAATTTTTTTTTATTTTTTTTTAGAAGAACGAGAAGACTACGGCTACTGCTGGTGCCAATGTAAACAAAAGTGGTTTGAAAAGCCAATCCTAGGTCAATAAATTAGTTTATTATTTTTTTGTCATGTAATAAAGTCCATTTTAGCACACTTATGAATTTATTTTTTTGATTTAAATTACCTACCATTAAAAAGTATAAATAGACAGCAATCAAGTCTATAACGCTATACATGTAGCAATGCCACTTTACAATAAAAAGGATTTAATGCGTCTCAAGCTGTGACAAAGTAACCGAATAAAATTGAAAAATTAACTCGACAACAAATTACAAACTATATCAATAAACCACTTAAGTTTAATACAGTGTTTACAGAGACGTGAACTAAGTTCTTAAATAAGAGATAGAGAGTGAGCTTAAATAACTTTTATCATAAAGCAATTCTAAATCATTAAAAAAAGATTATAATGATGATTTATATTTTTATTATAGACTGAATAAGAACTTAGATGAAATAACAATAAAACGCTTTAAAACAAATAAAGTAAAGTGTACAACATACGAGAATTATTCACTAATATATAAATTAGCTTAATAGTCAAAGAAGAAAAACATGTACAAGAATACACAAACTAGTTTGCAAAATACTAATCTTTTGGATTGCGGAGCTAATCAGTTGTTTCAGTTCTAATTCTAATTCCAGCACATCTATTCTTAAAAGGGTTTACAGAAGCAGTTACGACGAGGTAAGCTATCCTCACAGAAAACACACGATTTGGGAGAAAGTTCTGCCGAACTCTGGTCTTGAAACCATTTATTAAGCTAGCGTTAGTACCCCTTTCAACAGCGGAGACATATCAGATTCGAACAGGCCATTTAGAGCTATATAGGTTACTAATATATGTGTCCTCGAATTTTCCTTTGGACAAAAGCAACATGGCCGATCATCGAGCGGCGTTCGAGTATCGGGCACAAGAAGTGGACTCCAAAATGGACCAGCAGATTCCAAAATTGGCTGCACATAGACTTTTTGTAAATTTGCAAATGACGAGAACGACACATGTTTAGTTTATTGATCACCTCTTGGTGTGCACATATTATAAATGAGGCACCTCAAATAAAACTACAACATGTGGTCAAAATATAAAACAAAGTGCAAAATTATGGAATAAAAACACTTAAAAATAGCCATGTCAAGTAAAGTACACATTAAAACTTTAAGACGATCACAGCCAGAAACAGCGGCAAGGAACATATCTGTCTTATAGCATCAATCACAGGCGAGATGCTGCTAAGTAAGCGCTGAACTAACCGACTAAGTAAAATTAGTCTTTCAGGAGAAGGACTCTCGCATTTCTTTTTAGTGTGTCTACAGTTTTTACACCCTCCGGTAGCATATTGCATATGTTTGCCCTTAAATACACGGGTGTTTTTTATACTTAATATAAGCAAATTTATTAGCTGTTAAGTGGTTTCTGTATATAGTTATATAGTTGTGATTATCTTTCACTGTTATAATCTTGTCTTTGTAGATATGAACGTAACACAGCAACTTAGGTATACAAGTAAATTACTGCTTGAAAGTAAGAATCCGCTTACTCAGAAAATATTTTCAAAACGAATCCAGCCGTCTTAACAAACACCTTACGTATAATACGTTTCAGGTATATAAACACTCTGAAGCTATCAGCTTCACTGCCTTAATGCATAATATTGTGATTTACGACTGAATATACCAACATGTAATATACCTACATTAATTTGTCTTTAAACAAAAGATCATTTACTGAAGAAATTACAAAATACGCTTTATTCAACTTACTACGCACCAAGTCAGCGTGCTTGGGAAATCGTAAGAAAGTGTCCAGCTCAGGTTTTCAAAACTGTTTTCTCGGAAAAAAAGAAAATTTATATTATTTACCGTAACAACGTTATAACGTTGCTTGTGTAGTTATACGAAAATTTCATTGAAGTTGTTGCACTTATATCTAAAATTAAATCATTTATTTCACACCACTCACAAAGTTCTTTTATCACAGTTATTATTTTCGATTAGTGAGCCATCGGGTCAGAATCTGTCAAAATAATTGACGTATCGACTGCATACATAAGCAGCCGACGGTGAGTTATGTAGTTACTAAGGCACGGAAAAAATTCAGACAAAAAAGACAACAATATGCGCATTTAAATGCGTCAAATTGACAAAAAAATGCAAAGATTAAAAAAAAATGCAAAAAATTCTGCATAATATTAAGTTTGCTAAATCACTGATTATGAATACTATTGTCTTTTTTAATTTTTTCGTTAGAAATTTTGATATAAATGAAACTTCAAGTTTAGTAAAATTATTTTGACAATAATCAAACACAACTTGTAAGAAAATATAAGTTTTTTATTCATACGTATTCATAATTCATAAGATTATACATAATTAATTTTTTTAAATGAAATAAAATGAATAACAAAAATATACGAAAGAGTAAATTAAACACAAATCATATCTTACAATCGTCATAAAAACAATTAATTACTAAGTGTTTTTCATAGCTTTCTAGAAGGAAACTTTGTCTTTTGTCAGTAAACATGTGTTTAAAAATATAGAAACAGACCCTCGGTGGTTCAGGGGCAACAACGTGTGCCTTTGAACCGAAGGGTACTGGGTTCGATCCCAGGGTTCTTCTTCCACTTTTTCAGTACAAACTGTAACATTAACATCAACCTAGGTTGCGGCATTATATTAGAGCAAGTTGAATGTCTACACGTTCCGCCCTTCGGGGGGTGGCTAAAGCCGTCTGTCCGGTGTCCATGCGATGTTGGGCACGATAAAGATCCCTACCCTCCATACAGAAAGGCAGAAGTTCGGCAATATTTCTAGGATAATGAGGTGAAACTGCTCCCTGGCGTCGGTGATTGGCCATAGTCGCGAAAATAGGCCGACGTGAAAGGAACAAAACACACATCAAAAATACAGAAACTTCGTTCAACATCAACGAAAGTAATAAGAGCATATTTATATTTAGAAAGAATGTTTGCTTGTAATTCAGGTACATTTACATCATCTTCAAAGTTCCCTCAAAGATTTTCGAAATATTTTTAAACATTTGGAATCCTGTATTTTGAATCAGAGAGTTAAATTTGATAAGAATTACTGATCCGGTTGCTCCGCAAACTTTTTTACAATCAGACTCGATTTGATTAATCAAAGAAACTGACTCTGCTAAAGAGACACATGTGCTCTTTAATTTTAATAATGTTGAAGATACAAAAGAGTAATTGGTTTTTATATATATATTACATTTTTCTTTAAGGCTCGATTTTTAAAAAGATTTTTGGAGTTTATGTGACCGGTGGAAGAGGAGTCGTTCAGAGCGTTAATAACGCTTTCAATGTCGTAATTGTCAGCATACAATTTAGCTGCATCAAGCCATGTACCCCAACAAGTTATAACAGGTTGTGGAGGCAATGAAAGATTTGGAGTTCTTTGTAAAATTGAATGCGTATTGGAGTTATATAAAACTTTTTTAATATAGTTAATAAGATCAGTTACTAAAGGAAACTGCCCTCTTATACACTCTGCTAATCTATTAATGTCATGAGCCAAACAAATTACATGTAGTATGTTGGAATACATCTTTTTAAATTTTGTCCGGCCTTAAGCCTGTAATGTGCGGCATCGGATAAAAATAAAATGAATTTTTCTGAAGGAACAACATCAGGCACGCACAAATTTGTCAGAGAGTCTTAAACCAATCTGGTTATAGTTAAATTATTGGCTTTTTCAAGTACTTTTACGCAAAAAGAAGGGATCTTTCTGGACTCTCTTCCCCTAACAGGCCAATTAACGCATGGGCGATATATCTACCGCGCGAATCTGTACTTTTATCTAGTACAACATAAAAATAATTTGAACTCACAGCATTCCTTATATTCAGTAATGTTTCTTTAAAATTGACTCGTCAGGGATATTAAGCTTGCAGTATTTTTCTAGAAATTGTTTTAGGTTTGGATTATTTAATTTTGTCAGCGGTATATTGCTGCCAATCATCGCGCTGCATAAATCTTCATTGAACTGCTTCTGGTCGGTTTGCTTTAGTTTCTGTTGAAGGCAAATTTTTAAGGTTTGCTGTGATGTTGCACCTTCTTCAACTTTCCGTATGTTGAGCATATTCTTTGAGGTTCTGACATGCTGATCCACAATGAACTTTTTGTCGGCATAAACCTGTAGTGACAAAACAAAACAACAAAAATTTTAAATTTCTTTGTTGAAAATTTTTCTAAGAGAAAGCCAAAATTTGTTTGACACTTTTTTTTGTGAAAATTAAAATCTTATTGTCGGTGTAAGTATCAAATTTTATTTTTGGTATATAAATTTTGTGGATACATTTACTTTTAAATAGATAAAAAACATATGTAGTAAAAAACAACAAGTACTTACATTTTTTGAACGTACTGTGTACTCCATCCCATGTTAATTCTCGGTAATTCTTTAGCCACAACGTATTCAATTTTTTTTTAGGCATTTTAATTGACAACACTTTTGTGCATTTTCAACACTTCCAAAAATATGTTACGCACCGTATTTTTAGTGCTCTTGCTAAGATGAACTGAGTAGTACTAATTAATATTTACTAAACTATCGGTCATTCTAGCATCTGGAACTCAATCTTTATTATTTATACCTCGAATTGTGGTAATTCTAATCAGCTGAGTTTTTCCCGATTCCGGTTATATAATATAACAAATAAAATAAAATATTTATCATCGTCTACGATTTTACGAATTTCATCGGCCACCTCTCCCAGCCTTAAGTTCCAGGAACTGCACTGGCCGTCTTTATATTTTCAGGTCTAAGTAAATATAATAAACCAGACAATATAGCTTTATGGCCTTTGTGTTTGACATTATTTGAAAATGCAACTTACATTTTTTCCGTCCGTTAGTAATTACAAGCATCCTAAATTTGGCAAGTCGTTTACATATAAATAAGGTGAAAATAAGCGACATAAGAGTTTATCCCTGTGGCGTCCCAAGTAAAATGTCACAGTCATCAGAGTAGTCGTCCTGTATTTTTATTTTGACCCTTCTCTCGATCACGCAAGATATGAACCGATCCTTTATAGTTCTCTAATGCCCATGACATTGAACTTTTAAAATAGGAAAGTCCAGTTTTCTGTGTCAATTGTTCTGGAAAGATAAGAAAATATCCCCACAACGTGTTCTTGTTTGTTAATAGCGTATATATGCTGCATCAAATGGTTGACTGCTATCTCGGTCGAACAATATTTCCTAAAGCCCTACTGGTTCTCGTACAGGAGGTTATTTGTTTTACAAAAATCCATTACCTGATCATAGACTGGCCTTTCTATTATTTAAGGAAAAGTTTTGCACAAATCATAAAACGGTAGTTTTTAGCATTATGGGTGTCACCTTTCTGGCAACAGGGACGTATTTATTAGTTTAAATTAGTGCGAAATAGTCTGAATTATAATGATATTTTATGATGCTACTAAAATAGGGTGCTATCTGTTAGCAACAATGATTTACAACCATTACCGGTACCTCGTTTAAGTGTATGGATAGTTTCATTTGCAATGACAAAATGATTTTCTCTACGCTATCTTGTAACAGCGGATAAAAATAAAACGATATGATTGCAAAATTTTTCTTGTGATTATTGACGTTTTTACGCCATAAAACTTAACGTTTCTTTGTAATATACCAAAGATTTTGTTCTCGACACAAAATATTTTGGTTTTGTGCGTAATCTGTATTTATTTGTTCGATTACGGCGTTCTGATTGATAACTAGTTTTTGATTGATCCACATATTATTAAAATAGGTATAGATGGTTCCCTCTGGAGCCACCACTCACTGAGACGTCACTGGGTGGTGGACCAATAGAGAGCAAACCTGAGGTGACGTAATCAAAGATGGCGTCCAATATGGCCAACCGGAAGTAAAAAACCCGGGAAATTAAAAATTTTAAACGACAGGTGGTACCAACTGTCAAAATAAGAGGGCCCGCCAGTTTGAGTTTTAGCAAAATGACGTATGTAAAGATGGCGCTTTGCGCATGCGCAAACCAACTTTGTTATTTGGTGGTGTAGAGGCATAGTGTTTGGTGTCATCTTACTCGCCGCGACGAGTATAATGCAGTGCGGCCGCCAAAGGCGGCGGTAGGGAAGGCGGGGGCTGTGCCCCTCGTGGCCAGGACCGAGATCGTGGTCCAGATCGGGATCCAGATCTAAGTCCAGATCTAGATCTAATCTAGATCAAGATCTAGATTAAGATCTAGAGAATGGCGACTATCGCATGCGCAAAGCAACTTTTTTAATTAGTGGTGTAGAGATATGATGTTTGGTGTGATGTTAATCATCTTGATGAGTAGAATTCAAATATAGTATACACGCATGCGCCAACCAACTTTCTTAGTTTTTGGTTTAGATGGCCGATGCTTGGGATCATGTTACTTGTCCTGTAAAATCGAAGTAAACAGCTACCGGATGTTTGCGGTTTTACTTCAGATTTAGCTTTGAAAAAAATTTTGGAATAAACAACTTTCGATGGCAGCGGTTTTACTTCTGCCATCACGAACTCGAGTAAACAAGAACCGGATGTTTGCGGTTTTACTTCAAATTTAGCCTTGAGAAAAATTCACGAGTGAACATTGATGGATTTCAAATTTTGGAGTAAACAACAACCGGATGTTGCGGTTTGTAGGCGAGTTTTAACAGAAACCGTCGAAAAATAATTTTGCACGTTGTGTTACATAGAAACATGTCGTACAACCGTGATCTATGGTATGGAGTTAAAAGTATAATATCTAACGAAGCGAGTGACCTAAAACAGTTGGTGTTGAAAATTTAAGAGCAAGGATATATAGACGAACGCGATTCAGAAGGTGATGATTTTCAAAGCAAACAGCTAGTTGAATTATGTGATGTATACTTGGCCGGCTACTGTTCTACTCAATTAGTTGCCTTGTTATACATTCAATACAACCCAGGAGATCTTTTAAGCAAACCATTCTTTAAATATTTGCCTGAAGAAGCCCAATACTAGTATAGAAATTATTATGGAGAGAGTCGTAAGTGATCGCAATAGATTTTTAAAGTTTACACAACAACCGGATAGAAAAATACAACGAACGAGAGTGAACGAAGAGAAAGAGGGGGAACAACGAAACCTACTTAACAGTAAACTACACAATAATACGTTCAGTCCAAGTCTAACCGTTGAAGATGTTCGGTGTAAATCTGAAAGTTAACTGTGATTGTACCAGTATGCTGTGTGATGACAGTAATGATTCTGAAGTTACAGAACCAGAACATAAGAGAAAACGATGCGATATAGACGAAAATGATGGCCCTGATTTTACAGAACGTCAACTTAGAAGAATACGATTTAACGAATACCAAGATGATGAGGGGATGCTGATGAAAACACCATTCAGCATCACTGATTCCTTGAAATTAATTACCGCTGTTAGTCTAAGAAGTTTTACAACACTTGTGAAATTTATCTGTCGAATGTCGCTTGATAACCACAACCAATACCTAGCTCTAGAAGATTAGCCATATTGCGATTTTATGGAGAATATACGTATGCTGTCTTCAAAGTATTTTTAAGGTGACTATCAACCAAATCAATCTTTAATTAATCATCTAGGCTACTGTCGAATAACTTTTACACAGAATTAAACTGAAAAGGGGTTATTAATCGATAATGGTTTCACAGTTAGGCGTTTACATCTGACCCCATATATTGTGGAAAAGCTGATAGAGCTGGAAACACTTGTTAAAGCAAGACTAGAAATATATGAAAGAGATGCAATTTGCGTGGACCTATGATTGTTTTCTCCGTGGCATTGTTCAAACACTGAAAGATCTATCTATTTCATATGTTAGTTTAGCACAAACAATCCGAGTAATAAGACCTCTACTTAATGGCACATCTCCCACATTTAAATATTACATGTCCGAGTGCTTACACTACCCAAAGCCAAGTCTTGACTGATATAGCTAACCTCAACAATGGCTCCCCCTCTTAAAATAAGATTTATTATCCTAACAGCTCTATGTCAAAATATGTTTTATATTTACAAACCACCAAATGTGACAGAAGTGAGAATTTGTTTCGACACCGACGATTGTATGATATGGTCTGGCCTACCAAGAACACCTCTACACAACGATGAACTAGTTGAAGTTTCAACTTACAACATGTTTAAAATAAAATCTGATATTGTTAATTATAAACTTATATTTCTGTTTGATGATGGCACCCGGGGTGAAACACCTGACTGGAGAACTCTTGTGTTAACTGATCCCTATATATTCACATCAAACTATATTTTCATATTTATATCAATTGGTTTTCTTATATGTATAACTGGATTTATGTTGATATGTTGTTATGCTAAATGTAGTAGCTCACTTAAAAACACAATATGAGGTATTGTGAATCATGTTCATTACACGTGAAAAGCAGTGCGATGCGATATAGACGAAAATGATTGCCCTGATTTTACAGAACGTCAACTTAGAAAACTCCGATTTAACGAATACCAAGATGATGAGGGGGTGCTGATGAAAACACCATTCAGCATCACTGATTCCTTGAAATTAATTACCGCTGTTAGTCTAAGAAGTTTTACAACACTTGTGAAATTTATCTGACGAATGTCGCTTGATAACCACAACCAATACCTAGCACTAGAAGATTAGCCATCTTGCGATTTTATGGAGAACATACGTATGCTGTCTTCAAAGTATTTTTAAGGTGACTATCAACCAAATCAATCTTTATTTCACCATCTAGGCTACTATCGAATAACTTTTACACAGAATTAAACTGAAAAGGGGTTATTAATCGATAATGGTTTCACAGTTAGGCGTTTACATCTGACCCCATATATTGTGGAAAAGCTGATAGAGCTGGAAACACTTGTTAAAGCAAGACTATAAATATATAAAAGAGATGCAATTTGCGTGGACCTATGATTGTTTTCTCCGTGACATTGTTCAAACACTGAAAGATCTATCTATTTCAGATGTTAGTTCAGCACAAACAATCCGAGTAATAATAACTCTACTTAACAGCACATCTCCCACATTCAAATATCACATGTCCGAGTGCTTACACTACCCAAAGCCAAGTCTTGACTGATATAGCTAGCCTCAACAATGGCTCCCCTCTTAAAATAAGTTTTATTGTCCTAACAGCTCTATGTCAAAATATGTTTTATATTTACAAACCACCAAATGTGACTCTGTGACTCTGGGCACCTGCGCAGTGAGGACCACAAATCAAAAGTTGTAAGGCATTGTAAGTGGAAACGGTTCTCTTGTTAGCTCAAGCTTTCAAAAATAGAGTGGCTGCTTATCATATTAATATGAATAGTAATAACATAGAGGACGCCATGAAAGATGTATTGCTTCAACTAATTGAAGCTGGTCTAGCTAAACATGATACAATTAAAATAAATGTGGAATAGTTTGAAAGGCATGTGCTCCAAAATCAAAATAGAAAAGAAATAAAGTCTTTTAATACTAAAAACAAAATCGTAAGAGTTTCAACTAATTTTGAAAATATCTACCAAGAATTCACCAAGGAAATTTACACGAAAGCTTTAGAGTGCAGAAGTCGAGAGTGGATGGATGCTGGAGCGATTAATGTTGTTGGAAATAAATATTCATAAATGTAGTTTAAAATAGCCAATAAAAAACATATATAATTTACAAGTGGTTTTATTTAGGTAACAAGTGTACAAGATAAGCAAATAATAGTACACAATTATTAATACTACAAACACATTTTCTATTATGAAATCTAACAATGTGTTCCATACATAGTGTAGTATCTGCTATAATTTTGGACACCCAGCATCACTCACGATATTAGTCTACGTTAATCATCTACGTTGTAATCACATTTCAATAGTACATCGCTAATAATCCTTTTCTTGACGCCTTTCACGTAAACTCTATCCACCTGCTGCTCGATGATTTTCTATTATGTTGGGTAGTTCTTATAAAGTAACACTACCACAATTATAATCAATACAGTGACGTGTTCCTTGTAGAAATTTGATTGGTGTAACTATATCTGCATTCAATAAACTTTGAGGTTTCGGTGGCTTAAACATATAATGTGCAGTTTGATAGCCATTATAGGTTGATAATTCTTTAGGTGTATACTCTGGTACACAGAAGCCCTGTGTATATACAACTACAAGCTTCATCTTGAAGCTGCTGTGCATACCAATAAACATTTACATTATATAACGTATGATGTTGGAGAGCGGGGCATACTCGATGATGCAATCATGTATAATTACACAATAACATTTTGTGTGATCGGGAAAATTGTTAATATTTTTCATCTCTAATTTGATATCCACCGTAGAAGGCTTTATAGATTTGCTATACTTGGAGCAATCAAATACAAACATGGGATATTTTCCGAATGCCTTGTAATCCAAGGTAGGCTGCGGTTCTCTAGCAACATATGAGCGTTGAAATTTATTCATGTTTCTGTATGCTTTGAGGTATTTTGCGTGGTTAATGTTCAGGTTCATACCTTCTGTGCGGATTTGTTTAGAATTTAAGTGGAGTCTTATATCTCGAATGCCTACATAATCAAAGTCGTTGATGTATTTTCTAACGTTATTGTATCGATCTGTTTGGAATATCACAATAACAAACCTGGGTCGTTTGGTGTTAGAAGATGGCTTAATGGATCAATCATTCGTTAAATTATTGAGATTTGGTAATTCATTTCCCATTTTCTATATGGTATAAGATATTTTTATCTTGGGCAATCGACTTTAGTAATTCCTGCTGTATAACTTCACTGGGGTGGATATGTTTTACCTGCAGAGCCCTGTACTCAATGTTAAACTTTAAAGGTTTATCTGCATCTGCACCAACCAAAATGAAACAATTTCTATCATTCTGAGCTCTAGTTATACGTATCAGCAATTTACTGAAAAGCACTCTTCTGTAGTCTTTACATATGTAGCTAAGAGGTATGCAGTAGCAATAACGACCATCTTTCAGCATTGTATTGTATGTAGTAGGATGCCATCCGGCTGGAATCAGAGCTCTTGCTTCGTTGCAGTTCGCTTCCAAAAGTGTTCGAATTGCTGTAACTATACCAGGATTTCTCACATGTTCAATAATCTGATTACACATTTCAACCACGATAAAGGAACATAAATGGGCTGCTGCATTAGAAGTTACTTGTACATCTCCAATCGTGCCAGTTGTCTCAATGCTGCCATTTATTTGTAAAACGGCCGAAGACCAATCGTAAAAAAACATCTTCTTGGTTGATTGCAAACTCACAGGTATCATTATGATTAAACGATCTGGTTTGAGGAGCGTATGTGTGTATTTCTTCCCCTTTGATTGACTCGTCGTGCACAGTGTCTGCGATAATGTGTAGGTTGCTTAACATCGTAACCCATTGATTTTAGAAACCCACACTGTCTTCGTTGCAGGCAGCGGAGATACTGAAGCTGGATCGATTTGATAGCTAGTATTTATAATCAACATAATATGTTGGTGTCTTTCTCAATTCCAATATCATAATGATCTCCTCATCTTGAAAGTTCACAGGTACTGAATTTTGATCGAAAGGGTTTACGTTTATATGTGAAATGATGCGTGTAGTGAGAGGCATAAATACCTTACTATATGATTTTATATCTATCGCATAACTTAGGTCTACCATAGGAGCAAACTCATACACTGTATGTGTAGGTTTGCCGTCGTGATAAGAGCCATCCACTATGTTGCTTTACTCGTACAATTTTCACAGGTAAATCGGAATAGTGTAATTTACCTGTAGCATGCCGCTGCTTAAAAAAAACAAGATTGGAGCTATTAAAGCATCGACAGAAAAGTCTATATCATACTGGCATGTTATCTCGCATTTTAAAGTGTTGTTGTTGGCTTTTAGCGAAAATAGCTTTACCACATCAATGTTGTGATCTACTGCAATATCCAAATGTTTATCTTTAATATAGCGTCGTTACAGCTCATTCTGAGTGTACTAGATATCACTGATTTCATATGAATAATCAGGAATAATTCTTTATTGACTAGTTGTTCTACCACTCACAGCAGAAAAGTAATTAAACTTGCTAACCCACGTTCTATGTTAGGTATGGTGTTATATGTGTGAAAGTTTGCAACCGCGAGCGAATAATCAAACTGCGGCTTTAAGACTAACGGTGGAAATATTTCCTTCGATAGGACGTAGTGCCCTTCAAGGCAAACGTGTGCGTCATGACTGAAACACAGAGGCTACTGTTTAGATCTTTTATTTAAAAATTTTAAATTTTAAGTGACCACAATTATAAGTATTATATTTCTGATACACATCGTGCTTATACAATATAGAACAGTCTTTAAGGTAACGCTGTAGCTCGACAGGTGGCTTCAAGTTCCCCTCCGAGTCAAAGTACTCGACTGTGTCGTCATGTTTCCTCACTGCAACCCAATGACTGCCAGGCTCCCTGTTTGTTTGCAAATTCATGATGAGCGATTCATTCTTAAGTGGCCCATTTGATGGTAGTGCATCTCTACTTGCTTCTTTGCAAAGTGTAAGCATTCTAACATACAAACTCGGAATGTTGATTCATAGTCTTTTAACATGACTTTTATGAGTTTTACAACCTCCTCGTCACACGTAGCTCCTTCTTATTAACACATTTGAGAACATCAGCAACACAATAGGGGAAATCACTAAGTCGAATATCAAACTTCAAATTACTTAGAAACTTCACCTTTTTGTTGATGATTTGAACTAGATCTAGTAGATGTTGAACAGCATCTTCGGTTAGATAAAAAGTAACAGAGTCATCTGAGATTGATATACCTTTACTGCTTAGTATTTTAATTGGTTTGGCGATACATACTCCAATATTTTCAGGTTCGATCTTATTACCTTTGGTAAAGTACTCTTCAGCTGCTTATGTCAGTTTTGAAATAAAATAATCCCATTCCCATGAGCTATATGAGATTGCTATATTTGGACTTGGTGGATATAGGCTTGTATTTACAATTGTAATTATTAGAATCACTCCGGCCGCTTTTGATAAACCAATTACAACACTTAGAGCTGGTAAAGTAATGGTATACCTTGTTTCTAGCAGCATTCTACTTTCTTGCTTAATCTCACTAATATTCTGTCGCAGAGCTGCATCAATTTGACCCCAATAACAATCTTCACACACATCGTTAGTAGCAGGTTTGATGATCTCAGGACCATCATTTTCGTCTATATTATACCGTTTTCCCTTATGTTCTGGATCTGTGACTCCAGAATCATTACTATCATCGTACAACATGTTGATACAATTATAATTACGTACACCGAGTATCTTCAACATTTAGATTTGAACTAACCTTATTGCTGCATGCTTTGTTGTTAAATAGGTTTCTTCGCTCCCTCTTACCCCCTCTTCATGTACTCTCATTGGTTGTATTTTTCTGTTTGGCTTCTGTGTAAAATTTAAAAATCTATTGCGATCACTTATGATTTTCTCCATAATAATGTTTCAACTGTCTTTATGATTAAATGTGCTGGCCATTTATACGTTTCAATGAAATGCAGTACTCAATACACACATATCTGACTGTTGTCTTTAGTAACTTAGATATCGAAAATAGCCTGTATTTTAAAATTTTTGCATTTATGAGATGCAGCTATCAATTGTTAAATTGACCTGTGACAACCTCTATACTTTGTAGTTAATATATGCTGTTTGGTATATCTCTTCTAATTATTTCATTGCTTCGATGTAAATAGGAATTCTAATAAAATAAAAACATATACGTAGTGAAATATCTTTAATTGTATTATAACATACTATAATATATAGTTATGATATTAAAACTGATTATAAACGAGTATGTTGTTTAAAAACAACGATATTAACTATCGATAGGTCTTCTTCGTATTTTTGTTTTGCAATGAAAAACATACAGGGGGACAATCTTAATACTCATATATCTAGATAATTCTGCTTGATTCAACATGTCTGGTAGTCGCATATTCTAACTGTCTATTACCAGCGTGCTCAGACTTGCAAACCGCAAACATCCGGTGTTTTTTTACTTCGATTTCAACAAGACAGCCACCATGTTATCCAACTTGGCTTCTAGTCGTCGAGACGAGTAAAATAATGCCAAACATGTGCGGGTTAACTTACAAACTAACAAAGTTGATTTGCGCATGCGCAAACCGCCATCTTTGCGTACGTAACATTACCAAAAATCACAATGACGGGTCATCTTACGTTGACAGGTGTTGCCACCTGTCGTTTAAAAATTTAAATTTCCCGCGATTTTCACTTCTGGTCGGCCATATTGGCCGCCATCTTGGATTACGCCATCTCATGTTTGTCTACTATTGGCCCGCCGTCCAGTGACGTCACTATGACGTCACTCTCGCGCTTCTTGCTCCGCCCACAAAAGGGTGGGGTCACAAAGGGGGTAGGGCTCCTCCCAAAATGTGTGGGACGGCGCTCCGCCCCAAAAAGGTGGGGCGGGGTTTTATCCCCACAAAGGGTGTGGTCTCTTATGGGGCTCTGTCCAAAGGGGGCGGGGCCTCGCATGGGGCTCCACCCAAAAGGGGAGCGGGGCTACGCCCACAAGGGTGTGAGGCTACGCCCCGGCCCCGCCCCAAGGGCGGGGCTGCGTGACCTCACTGCGCGCCGGCGCAGCAGCCAAGTGGAAGAAGTGGAGAGCCCAGAACATAGCATCTATCCCTACTCCGAGAGCGATGAAATGTTACAACGTCTATACAAACCCATCTTAAAACCTCTAAGTGAAATAAATAAAACTACATCAGCGCTGGTAGCTAGTCAACCAGTACTTAAACCTGAAATTAAGGAGCCACCCACACCACCACCATTAGCACCACAGAAACAAGAAGTTCCACTCCTCGACAATGGTGAAGTGTTTGAGGCAAAACCAGAACCACCTGAGCCAAAACTGTGGGTAACTAAAGCTTATGAGGAAATAGAGGCCGCTGCAAATACAGACGAGGCAGTCTATGAGCAATTTTTAAGTCAGTTTCCCCCTGCTCTTAGATATTATGCAGATAATACAAGTAGGAAGGAGATTGATAGGACCTATGTATTTCGTATGATCAAACAACTAACACTTGGATGCTCGGTAATAAACAAGTTCAAGAACTTCTCTATCTATCATAGTAAGTTGGTTGGGCCTAACAATAAAGTGAACTTGTTTATTACCGAGCATCCAAGTGTTGGTTGTTTGATCATACGAAATACCATAGGTCGTATCAATCCCCTTCCTACTTGTAAAATATTTATCTGCATAAGATCTAAGAACAGGGGGAAACTGACTTAAAAATTGCTCATAGACTGCTTCGTCTGTATTTGCAGCGGCCTCTATTTCCTGATAAGCTTTAGTTACCCACAGTTTAGGCTCAGGTGGTTCTGGTTTTGCCTCAAACACTTCACCATTGTCGAGGAGTGGAACTTCTTGTTTTTGTTGTGCTAATGGTGGTCGTGTGGGTGGTTCCTTAATGTCAGGTTTAATTACTGGTTGACTAGCTACCAGCCCTGATGTAGTTTTATTTATTTCACTTAGACGTTTTAAGATGGGTTGGTATAGACGTTGTAAAGTTTCATCGATCTCGGTTTTGTTCAACTTTAGAGCTAAATATTTTTTTCTAATTATTTTTGGTAGGTTGCCTATTTTACCTTGAATGGTTAGTGGTGTCACTACGTTACGATCTTTTTTCGACATGTTTACTGTATGCCGAACAATTCAATACTGACGTGTCCCGGTTAAGTGATATATATAAAGTGATCGAACCCCTTGCGATATCTCCCCTGTGTTAAATCAGAGTCTTTAACAACAATTGCCACATCGTGTTTGTTTTGCCAGCATTCACCACAAAGAAGCGGTAGTTACATGATCATCATATACATGTTTTAAATTAGTATCATCTTGTTTAAATAAAACTATAACGTTTGCATTATCGCGCACCAATTGTTTCGGAACTTTACTATACATCTGACACAGATAGAAACTATCAATATTTTGTGTCTACCCATACAAATATACGATTTTATTTTATCTTGCTTATCACAGGCTACGTCATCAAAAGTAAAAATTTAATTACTCTTTGCGTCTGTTGGATCTAATATCTCTTCGTTTTCACTATACGGATTAATAACCAACACCTTTTGCAGCGTCCAGCACCTCCTTTAACATGTTATATTTGGGTTGGTATGAAGACTTTGAACACACGTATATGTTTTCAAACTTTAAACCGTTTGGTTCAAACAACAAACTCAGCATAACGTTTGTTTTTCCACACCCATTAGGTCCAAATATTAAACTTCTAACTGTGTTTGGTAAAAGGAGTCCATGTATTTGCTTGATTGACATTGTGCTAACAACATCGTCTATATTTGTGACTGACAGAGTGGCTGCTGCATGTTTCACAATACGAATCGTTATCTAAACCAACTTTGGTGTAGCCGCTGTATCCTATAAATACTCGGAGCTATTACATCTCATTAGCAGTATCAATGTTGGTGTATTAAGGTGCGGGTCTTGTTAACACACTCATAAGTAAATTACCTGTCGAGTTACACGTACCTGGTTATCAGTTTTCTGGCCCGGGTACTAAACTTAAAGAACTTCTGGCTAGAGGTAATCAAAGTATCAATCCTCTAGATCGTGCTTGTCGAGTCCACGACATTGCTTACTTTTAATCAAAACAGTTGAGTGATAGACATCGAGCTGACGAGTTGCTGGAGAACCAAACGTGGGAGAGAGTCAAGTCAAAGGACGCGAGTTTTGGTGAAAAGTTAGCCGCTTGGAGCGTTGCAAACACCATGAAAGTTAAAAGAAAACTTAATGTGGGTGTAAAATCGCCTACTAAATGCAAGCGCAGTAGTAACAAAGTGAAGTGTGGTGGAAAACTACCGTTTAAAAACATACTAACTTTAATGCGAAACGCTCTAAATGTGGGCACAGAAGTCCCATCCGTAAAAAAATTACTACATGTTGCGAGAAAAGTTATTAAAAATGCTGGTGGTCGTAAGAAAGTCAAGACACCTCGAGTTATCCCAATACCGAAAAGCGGAGGCTTCCTGTCACTCTTACATCTAATATTTGGTAGTCTATCAGCAATAGGTGCTCTGGGTGGCGGTGCAGCAGGTATTGCTAAAGCTGTCAATGATGCTAAATCGTCCAAACAAAAATTGAAAGAAGCTAAACGTCACAATCAAACAATGGAGGCTATTGCTGTTGGCAAGCGAGGTAGTGGTTTGGGTGATGGCCTATATCTTAAGAAACAACGGACTGGTTATGGATTTTATGTGCAAACCAAAAAACCTGTAGGGTGTTTACCATCCAGACCTTTTACAAATGTAGATCTTGTGAACTTTGCTGGTAAAATGAAAATACCATATGTTAGAGGTGTATACATGCGAGATGCTCTACCATCAAATGGGCCTCGTAAGAATGAATCGTTTATTATGAATTTACAAACAAACAAGGAGCCTGGCAGTCATTGGGTTGCAGTGAGGAAACGTGGCAACACAATCGAGTACTTTGACTTGAAGCCGCCTGTAGAGCTATAGCGTTACCTTAAAGACTGTTCTATATTATATAATCACGATGTGTATCAGAATTATAATACTTATAATTGTGATCACTTGTGTTTAAAATTTTTAAATAAAAGATCTAAACAGTTGTCTGTGTGTTTCAGTCATGGCGCAAACGTTTGCCTTGAAGGGCTCTACGTCCTCTCTATCGATGGAAATATTTCCACCGTTAGCCTTAAAGCCGCAGTTTCATTATTCGCTTGCACTTGCAAACTTCCACACATATAACACCATACCAAACAAAGAACGTGGGTGTCATAAGTTTAATTATGTTTCTGCTGTAGTGATGGGTCGCTATTTAACTGTCAGCTATTTTTAAACGGTTACCGAGCCGTAACGGTAACCACCAGTTATGGATTTATAAAAATAGCAGCTTAAAAAGTAACGCTTTTTACACTAACCTAGAATTCGTGTCTGTTTCAGTTCTACTGCAACTAGTTCGGCTTCGATGAATAAACATCGGTTTTCATCGGCAACTGTTTATTTAACTCTTTATCGGGATGAATAGCCTTGAGATTGGGAATGCTAAACACGTTATTTATACTGTGTGCTTGCTCTCGCTAACAGCTTTAGGAACGTAGGATTTTCGGTACAATAAAACGGTTTAATTTTAATTTTAACTTTAACCGGTTGTTGATGGGGATACGGCATACGGACACTACTACACAGAGTTATTCTGTTAAACTGAGAAGCTGTTATTTTTGAAACAGTTGAGTTTCCCACTAGTATGTAAAGCCAAATATTTAATAATAAAAAATGTTGGGTGAAAAGACGAATTTCTGTAAAAACGTGTTATTACTTTCACTATAGACAACGCAAAATAGGGTTATTTCACGTGAAATTAAAGTACTTATTTATTTAAATTTATATACATTACCTAAGAAAACAGTTAACACGTCATTTTCGTTTGTCTGATAATAGTTATCAAATTGATTAAAAAAATATAATGATACAACATTTTTTAATATCTATATACATTTCAATATCAAAAATTAAATGAATATATATATATATATATATATATATATATATATATATATATATATATATATATATATATATATATATATATATATCTATATATATATATATATATATATATATATATATATATATATATATATATATATACAGGGTGTTTCCAACTTGATGCGAAAAATTTTACAGGGTGATTCTTTGGCGAAAAATAAGGGGTGTCTTTTTATTAAGCTTTTCTTAAAACCCCTTCTCCTCCAAGTTACAGCCCTTTGAAATTTTTGAAACTAATTTTAAAACAACGAATATTAAAATAAGTTAATAAACAATTAATACTATATATCTTCCAATTTTTTTTAAAACTCAAACTCAATTTTTTATACTGTTTCTTTACCGAAATTTAATTAGCTGCGTTATGTTATGGAGTTCTTAGAATCACTCCCTGTGTAGCAATAAAAGTTCTAACGTCTAACGTCCCAAGGCGTGATAAATAATGATATTTATTGATTCTTGCTGTGGCATTGACGTTTACGTAAAGACCCTGATAAGATAAATTTGTGAGAAATTACTAGTTTATAATTCCTAAAACATCTAAGTAAATTCTTATAGAAGACTCCTTTCTGATTTCTAAAAGTTTCACTTCAGAGTGGCAAAAGATTTACGACACGCTTATTATAATTTCTTAACCCTTTGTTTCCTTTTCATATCGACAAAATTTGAGATTTATACACTACGTGAAATAAGCCGTTATTTTCAACGGTTATTATTAAATAACGTTAACGGCCTCAACTGTTAACAGAAAATAACTGTTTTTCCCATCACTATTCTGCTGTGAGTGGTAGAAAGATTCGTCAAGAAATAATTATTCCTAATGGTTCATATGAAATCAGTGGTATCGAGAAGTACATTCAGAATAAGTTGTTAAGGCGTTATATTAAAGATAAACATTTGGATCCTGCAGTAGATCACAACATTGATGTGGTAAAGATGTTTTCGCTAAAAGCCAACAACAACACTTTAAAATGCGAGATAACATGCCAGTATGATATAGACTTTTCTGTCGATGCTTCAATAGCTCCAATATTGGGTTTTTCTAAGCAACGCCTTGCTGCAAGTAAACTACACGTTTCCAATTTACCTGTGGAAATTGTACGAGTAAAGACGATTCGCTTAGAGTGTAACATGGTGGATGGCTCTTATCACGACGGCAAACCTACACATACAGTGTATGAGTTTGCTCCTATGGTAAGTCCAGGCTATGCGATGGATATAAAACCATATAGTAAGATATTTATGCCTCTCACCACACGTATCATTTCACATATAAACGTGAACATTATCGATCAGAATTCAGTACCTGTGAATTTTCAAGGCGAAGAGATCATTGTGATATTGGAATTGAGAAAGACGTCAACATACTATGTTGATTATAAATAGTAGCCATTAAATCGATCCAGCTTCAGTATCTCCGCTGCCTGCATCGAAGACGGACCTGTCGTTGGAGAACATAGAGTTTCTAAAATCATTGGGTTACAATGTTAAGCAAACTGCACATATTCGCATACCCTGTGTACGACGGGTCAATCAAAGGGGAAGAAATACACACATACGCTCCACAAACCAGATCGTTTAATCATAATGATACCTGTGAGTTTGCAATCAACCAACAAGATGTTTTTTACGAATGGTCTTCGGCTGTTTTACTAATAAATGGCAGCATTGAGACAACTGGCACGATTGGAGATGTACAAGTAACGTCTAATGCAGCAGCCCATTTATTTTAGTCTATCGCAGTTAAAATGTGTAATCAGATTATTGAACATGTGAAAAATCCTGGTATAGTTACAGCAATTCGAACACAAGAGCTCTGATTCCAGTCGGATGGCACCCTACTACATACAATAAAATGCTGAAAGATGGCCGTTTTTGATACTGGATACCTCTTAGCTACATGTGTCATCTTTTCAAAGACTATAGAAAAGGGATTTTCAGTAAATTACTGATACGTATAAATAGAGCTCAGAATGATCAAAATTGTTTTATTTTGGTTTGGTTTTACAAATGCAGATGAGGCTTTAAAGTTTAACATTGAGTACATGTATCTGCATGTAAAACATATCCACCCCAGTGAAGTTATACAGCAGCAACTATTAAAGTCGATCGCCCAAGACAAAAAGATTCTTATACCATATAGAAAATGGGAAATGTATGAATTACCAAACCTCAATAATTCAACGAAAGATTTGTGGTCCATTAAGACATCTTCAACCACCGAACGACCCAGATTTGTTATTGTGATATTCCAAACAGATCAATACAATAACGTTATAAAAGACATCAACGACTTTGATCATGTAGACACTCGAGATACAAGACTCCACTTAAATTCTAAACAAATCGCCACAGAGGGTATGAACCTGAACTTTGACCAAGCAAATTACCTCGAAGCATACAGAAACATGATTGAGTTTCAGCGCTCATATGTTGGTGGAGAACCGCAGCCTACATTGGATTGCAAGGATTTCCTAAAATATCCCATGTTTGTATTTGATTGCTTCAAGTATAGCGAATCAATAAAGCCTTCTGCGGTAGATATCAAATTAGAGATGGAAAGTAATATCAATTTACCCAATCACACAAAATGTTATTGTGTAATTATACATGATTGCGTCATCGAGTACGCCCCACTCTTCAACAGGGTACGTTATATAATGTAAGTGTTTATTGATCTACACGACAGATCGAGATGAAGATTGTAGTTGTAGATACACAGGGCTTCTGCATACCAGAGTATACACCTAAAGAATTAGCAATCTATAATGGTTATCAAATTGCACATTATATGTTTAAACCGCCGAAGCCGCAAAGTTCATTAATTGCAGATATAGTTAGACAAATCAAATTTCTACAGGGAACGCACCACTGCATTGATTAGGTTGTGGTAGTGTTGCTTTAGAAGAACTACCCAACATAATATAAAAAAATATTTTCAAGCAACAGGTGGATACAACGTAGATGTTATTAATTTAGAGAGTGATGCTGGATGACCCAAACTTGTAGCAGATACTCCCTATGTGAAAACTGGAACTTGTGATGAGCACTAATAAGTACACTTGGAGAACACCCAAATCACCACAACACATATTTCAGAGACCTTACGATCGTTTACATATATGGGATAATAACCACCACATTGACAAAGAAAATTTGAAACTTGTCAAAAATGTCAGACATCAAACTATGCTTGATTCATTAGAAAGTATTTTTATATTAAGGTCTATTAAGAACAAAACTTCATTAAATCGTGCGGCACCTTTAATCTCTAGCCCATTGTTTGCTCTTTGCATTTGAACGCTTAAATACTCATAATTAGTCTGGTAGAATAATAAATTATTGTCAATAACTCGACCGGTTTATACATATACTAATCACTATGTTTGTCTTCATTTAAATACCTGTTCGGTTTTTATATCTTTGTAGTCAATATAAATATTTTCACGTAGAATTAAAATCAATATATAGTTTTTGTGTAGTATTTTAGTTGAACTATTTTTACTTTGTTAAAGGTAACACGGTGAGACAGACATCTGGGTTTTAGTTTTCTATTTTTAAAAGAGATGATTTGAGTTTATGTTGTTTATCTCACCAGATGTCTTTTATCGGCATAAACCAATATCCACATAGTAAATTTCTAGGTCGAAGGGAAACGTGCTGTTTCTTCAAAGAACGCCGGTCCTTTTTAAACCTATATTAGATAAGGGTCATAAATTTGTCGACCAAAAGATTAAAGCAGGTCTCCGACCTGTTTCACTGCGCAATAAACAAACGATCGTTCTTGGACGACAACTTTCCTTCGGACTAGTTCGTTTTCTTTGACGCGATATAAATATACGGGATCTAGTTTTTTATGTTAGAATTTTTCTTCCTCTGAAGATGTTGACTTGGTCAACGAAACGATCGTAAGGTCTCTGAAATATGTGTTGTGGTGATTTGGGTGTTCTCCAAGTGTACTTAGCAGATACTCCGCTATGTATGGAACACACTATTAGATTTAATAATAGAAAATGTGTTTGTAGTATTAATAATTGTGTACCATTATTTACTTATCTTGTACGCTTGTTATCAAAATAAAACAATTTGTAAATTATATGTTTTTTACTGACTATTTTACACTACATTTATTAATATTTATTTCCAACCATATTAATCGCTCTAGAATCCATCCACTCTTGACCTCTGCAAACTCTAAAACTTTCGTGTAAATTTCCTTAGTGAATTATTGATATATCTTTTCGAATTTATTTGACACTCTAAGAATTTGGTTTTAGTATTAAACGATTTTATTTCTTTTCTATTCTGATTTTGGAGCACATATCTTCCAAAAAATTCCACGTTTATTTTAATTGTATCGTGTTTAGATAGAGCAGCTTCAATTAGTTGAGAGAATACATGTTTGACGGCTTTCATGGCGTCCCCTATGTTATTACCATCCGTATTAATACAATAAGTAGCCCCTCTATTTTTGAAAGCTTGAGCCAACAAATGTACTTTTTCAACCTCCCACGGCTCACATACTTCTGATTTGTGGGCTTCACTGCGCAGGTGTCCGGAGAACGCATCGCTGTTCACGTGTAGTGAACTTGATTCACAATAGCTCATGTTATTTTCTTTGTTAGACATCTTGTCTCAATGATGGCTGCTTATAGACTAAAATAAAAACACTTTTCATTTATATACATTTATTAACACAAGTGTTTGAGATACATGTTTTTAAGTGAGCTGATACATTTAACAGAACAGTATATTAACATAAATACAGTTATACGTATAAGAAAACCACATGAATATAAATATATAGTTTGATGTGAATAGATAGGAATCAGTTAATACAATCGTTCTCCAGTCAAGTGTTTCGCCACGAGTGCCATCATCAAACATAAACATAAGTTTATAATGACCAATATCAGCTTTTATTTTAGACATGTTGTAAGTTGACACTTCAACTAGTTCATCGTTGTGTAGAGGTGTTCTTGGTAGACCAGACCATATCATGCAATCATCGGTGTTGAAACAAATTCTCACTTCTGTCACATTTGATGGTTTGTAAATATAAAACATATTTGGACACAGAGCAGTTAGGATAATGAAACTTATTTTAAGAGGGGAAGCCATTGTTGAGATTGGCTATATCAGTCAACACTTGGTTTTAAGCGTAGTGTAAGCACTCGGACATGTAATATTTGAATGTGGGAGATAAGCTGTTGAGTAGAGTTCTTATTATTAGGATTGTTTGTGCTGAACTAACATCTGAAATAGATAGATCTTTAAGTGTTTGAACAATGTCACGGAGAAAACAATCATAGGTCCACGCAAATTGCATCTCTTTCATATATTTCTAGTCTTGCTTTAACAAGTGTTTCCAGCTCTATCAGCTTTTTCACAATATATGGGGGTCAGATGTAAACGCCTTACTGTGAAACCATTATCGATTATTAACCCCCTATCACTTTGATTCTGTATAAAAGTTATTTGACAGTAGCCTAGTGGATGAATTAAAGATTGATTTGGTTGATAGTCAACCTTTGAAATACTCTGAAGACAGCATACGTATATTCTCCATAAAATCGCAATATTGCCAATCTTCTGGAGCTAGGTCTTGGGGAAAGCTTCATCGAAAGCTCATGTTGTTGTTTCCACTTCCTCAGCTTGCCCCCTGGAGGCCTTTAGCTCACGACTCTTCGACATTTACAGAAAATGGAATTATATAGGTACTTCCAATTTCAAGTTCCAGGTTCAAAATTATATTATTTAGAGGTAGATACTTCAGGTTTCAAGTTTTAGGTTCAAAATTATATTATTTAGAGCTCCATACTTCTGGTTTCAAGTTTCAAATTCAAAATTATATTATAGATAGTTATATACTTCTGGTTTCAACTTTCATAATCAAAATTGTATCACATATAGTTATATACTTCTGGTTCCAAGTTTCAGATTTAGAATTATATTATATAGAGCTAGCTACTTCCCGTTTCAAGTTTCAGATGCAAAACTGTATTATAAAGAGCTACATACTTCTGGTTTCAAGTTTCTGATTCAAAATTATACTATATAGAGTTATATACTTCTGGTTTCAAGTTTCAGGTTCACATTATTTAGTGAGGACAAGATGTCTATTTCCAAATGCAAAAATAATTTCATTAAATCATACACAAACTAGTAATATTTCTGATTTCAAGTTTTCAGTTTAAATATTGTTAAATGGAGACAAGATGTCTATTTTCAAATGCAAAAAGAATCTCATTATATAATACACCAGCAAGTAAAATTCCTGAATTCAAGTTTCAGTTTAAATATTATTACATGTAGCAACTTTTCAAGTGCAGAAATAATATCTTTAAATAATATGCAAACGAATGACATTCCAGGTTTCACGCTTCAGTTTACTTGTATCAATATTCTTGGCAATATTTAAATACACACATAATCTCTCTAAATAATATGCAAACAAATAAAATTTCAGATTTCAGGTTTACTTTAAATATATCAAAGTTGGCAACATTTAAATGCATAATTAACCTCCTTAGGTAATATGTGAATAAATAAACTTCTAGGTTCGCGTTCACTTTAAACATATCAAATTTGGCAATATTTAAATTCACAAGTAATTTCTTTAACAAATTATATTCCAGGTTTCAAGTTTAGTTTGAGTATATCAAATTAGGAACATTTAAATGCACAACTAATTTCTCTAAATAATATGCAGACAAATAAACTTACAGGGTTCAAGTATCAGTTATATATATATATATATATATATATATATATATATATATATATATATATATATATATATATATATATATATATATATATCAAATTTGGCAACATTTAGGTGCACAAACAATTTCTTTAACATAATATGCAAAGAAAGAAAATTCCAGGTTTCCAGTTTCAGTTTAAATATATCAAATTTGACAAAATTTAAATGCATAAGTAGTTTTTCTACATAATATGCAAACAAATCAAATTCCAGGTTTCCAGTTTTTGTTTAAATATATCAAATTTAGCAAAATTTAAATGCACAAATAAATTCTCTACATAATATGCAAAGAAATAAAATTCCAAGTGTCCAGTTTCAGTCTAAATATAACAAATTCGGCAACACAAATTTTTCACAAGGGTACACTCACCGTCTGTCCATTCCTCCGCCATTTTCCGGATGTTGCAGAAGTCTTCTCGCTTGCTGAACTATTGGATCTGTACAACACGCCTTAGCGGAAAATGGGACCACGAGGGGATCTCCTGGTGTGGCAACCCCTTCTTAGAGTCGGGTCTGGGCAGCAATGTCTGCTGAGGAAGCTCGCTGTCTAGCGACTGACTCGTGAACTGGGACGGCGTATAAGTTGGAGGGCCGAATGTTAGCGGAAATCTCCTAATTAACAGATTTCTAACACTGATTGACCTTGGTATGAGTATATCTGCTGGTGCCCTACAGTCTGGTCCTGCAGCGTTACGATGGAATTGAAAAAGGAGCGAAAATGGATGGACACCTGAAAAGATCTCCTATATAGCAGACCCCGCGCACGGATCGAACATGGCGTGAGTATACCAGCTGGAAATTTACAATCTGGTCCGGGAATGTCACAATGGACTCGAGAAATGAGCGAAAATAGATAGACACCCGAGAGCAATCTCCTAGATAGCAGACCCTCCGCACGGATTTACCATGGCGTGAGCATATCTGCTGGGAATCTACAATCTGGTTCAGGAATGCCACAATGGACTCGAAAAATGAGCGAAAATGGTTGGACACCCGAGAGCAATCTACTAGATAGCAGACCCTACGCACGGATTAACCATGGCGTGAGCATATCTGCTGGAAATCTACAATCTGGTGTGGGGATGCCATAATGGACTCGAAAAATCAGCGAAAATGGATGGACACCCGAAAGCAATCTACTAGACCCCCGCACGGATTGACCTTGGCGTGGTTATATCTTTGGAGATCTTCAATCTGGTCCGGGGACAGAATCGTAGGTGAGAGCGCTTTGAAAGTTAAGACCCAGTCTAATTTTTCAGTACAAATGCACGTTTTATCATATGAATTCGCTTCGCCCTCTGAGTGGGAACAAAGAATGCCAGACATAGTCATTACAGTTGAACGGATATCAATTACGTACATAATTATAGACCTAATTGCAGTTTACGTGATAACTAACACTGTCTCCACGAGGCAAATGCATGTCCCTAATAAAGACTCTGGATGCTTCAATATATTGTAATACGTTTTCTTTTAATTAAATCACAATTATAAATATTCATTACTTCATTTTATGCCAAATATTCTGCGAGTGTACTTAGGCATGACTACTTCGTTAGTTGCCCATTCATTGCTACCGGCATTTATATACAAAGTACATTCCTTCAAATATTTGTTAGTATATAACAGTAGTTGTATGCAAAAGACAATTTATTAATACAACATTGTAGTTATTTGCACAGAATATGTACTACCATGTAAAATATATTCTTATTTTACATCTGTTATTCAAACAGTGCCGAATTATATTTATTCTGGTAATTCCTTCTAAACTGTGTACTAAACATTGTGTCCACCTTTTTTACACAACTACAATAGTGTGCCTGTATGCCACGAGTCTGCGACAAGATACATCTATGCCTGCCAGTTGAAAATTCGCATATGGAGCTGGCATTTAAATCTCATAGTACCGTTTGTAACATGGCAACTGGATTTTCAGAATTTTGCTTTCACAAGGTACTACGTTTACTTAAAGTTTAATCAGCACCGAGATTTTTCTGCAAACAATGAGTAGATAGGGCGACATTGAGATCCGCCGGTCTGAGCCTTCTGATTGGCTGTGACGTCAGTGTTGATCGGAGTTTCTGGTGTGCGCATGCTTGACAGCTGTCAGTCGACAGCTGTCATTGACCTGTCAGGGACCTGTCAGCTGTCACCTGTCAGATGGCGTCAGATGTTTCAAGATGGCCGCAATCAGGTTAGGTCTCCATGTGTTATGCTGATTCCCGCTATCTGAGGAGGTGTCAGCTGTCACCTGTCAGTTGTCAGATTACGTCAGATGTTCCAAGATGGCCGCAATCAGGTTAGGTCGCTATGTGTTATGCTGATTCCCGCTATCTGACTGCTTGTTGAGGTTAGGTCAACTCTGTTATTAAGTGACGTAGAGGTAGAGTGTTTGGTATCCTGTTTCACGTCTCGGTGAGTCAAATTCAAATATGGCAATTTGCGCATGCGCAAACCAACTTTTTTAGTTGTCAAGTTAACCCTACGTGTTTGGTATCATTTTAATCGGCTCAGCCAGCAGATTTTAAAAATTTAGAATATGCGAATGCTAGATATGTTGATAACCACATATGGCGACATAGCAACAACCAACAGCTGCAAACTGAGAGTAACTTCGACTACAATCTAGATTTCGATTCATGTAACAGGGAAATGAGTCATGTGTTTTCAAATACAAATGTACGTGATCTTCTACAAAAATGTTAACAACGATGACGGTTAAATGAGTTTGAATACCAATTCAAAAGTGGGGGTATACGTATATATTAGCATTAAGTGGCAAACAAGTACATCAGTCTTTGTCTGAAGTCTACTCACAGTAGTTATATATTAGTGCACTTGTTCTGTTCAATATGTATGGTGCTGATGTTAACGATTAATAACGATATTTGTGAAGACTGTTATTGGGATCAATTTGATGCAGCTCTACGTCAGAATATAATTGAGATTAAACAAGAAAGTAGAATGCTGCTGGAAACAAGATATGTCATTACTCCAGCTCTAAGTGTTGTAATTGGTATATAAAAGCGGCCGGGTTGATTCCAATAATTAAAATTGTAAATACAAGCCTATATCCACCAAATCCAAATATAACAATCTCATCTGGCTTATGAGAATGGGATTATTTTATTTCAACATTGAAAAACACAGCTGAAGAGTACTTTACCAAAGGTAATAAGATCTAACCTAAAAACATTGGAGTATGTATCGTCAAACCAATTAAAATACTATGCAGTAAAGGTATATCAATCTCAGATGATTCTGTTACTTTTTATTTAACCGAAGATGCAGTTCAACAGGCCATAGATCTGGTTGAAATCATCAACGAAAAGCTGAAGTTTCTAACCGATTGGAACTTTGATATTCGACTTAGTGATTTCGTCTATTGTGTTGCTGATGTTCTCAAATGTGTTAATAAGAAGGATCTACCGTGTGAGGAGGAGGTTGTTAAACTTATAAAAGTCATGTTAAAAGACTATGAATCATCATTCCGAGTTTGTATGTTAGAATGCTTACACTTGGCAAAGAAGCAAGTACTTAATCGTTTTAAAGAAATACACACGATATACAATGGCCCATTTTCATTTTAAAGCAGGTTTCATCATCCTGACCGCCCTAAGCCAAAATATGTTTTATATCTACAAACGACCCAATGTTACAGAAGTGAGAATTTGTTTCGATGACGATAACTATATGAAATGGGTTAGTCTTCCAGCAACATACCTAAACAACGATGAGCTGCTTGAAGTTTCAACGTACAACATATACAAAATTAAGAGTGATATGGTGCGCTATAAACTTACAACGGTACCCGTGATGAGACATCTGATTGGAGAACCCCCATATTAACTGATTCATATCGGTTCACTTCATATTATATTTCTATGTTTATATCAACTGGTTTTCTTGTATATCTAACTAGATTTATGTTGATGTACTTTTGTTTTAAATATAATAATGTAATTAAAGATATATATCGTAAATATGTTTGTTAATATAAACATGTTTGTTAATATATACAAACTAAATACGTGTGTTTTATTCATTAGTTAAGAACCTATAGTTAAGATGAGATATTGCGAATCATGCTCGTTACAAGTGAAAAAGAATGAATTTTCCGGACATTTACGCAGTGAAGATCACAAATCAAAAGTATGTGAACCATGGCAAGTTGAACAAGTGCATATGTTAACTCAAGCTTTTAAAAATAGAGTGGCTACCTATCGTATTAGTATGAATGGAAGTAACATAAACTTAGCTATGGAAGCAGTAAGACATAAAGTGTTTCATCTAATTGAAGCTTCTTTAGCTAAACATAACAAATTAAAATGAATTTGGAATTGTTTGGTTTGTATGTACTCCAAAACCGAAATAGAAAAGAAATGAAGTCCTTCAATACTAAGAATAAAAATGTTACAGTTGCAACTAATTTTGAAAATATATTTAAGGAATTCGTAGATGAGATTTACACAAAAGCGTTAGAGTCGAAAGTGGATGGATGTTTTTGTATTCAAAATATACAGAATGAATACAAAATATACAAAAATACAAATACAAAATATACAGAAAACCTACACAAACAGACAGCACTATACCTAAACACTCACTACACCCACACACACACACACAAAATGGCCGCATACAGATACTTAATAAACAGAATGCTAAATGTACCACTGCATAACGACGAACGAGAAAGGGAGTACAACATCATAATACAAATAGCAGAAAGAAATAGATACAACAAGATAACAATAGAAAAGCTAGTAAAACAACTCAAAAACAAACAAATCAACAAAACAGAAAACAAAACACCAGAAACAAACACAAAATACACAACATTCACTTATAACCATCACATCAAAAAAATAACACAAACACTCAAACAATATGACTTAAAAATGAGCTACAAAACAAATAACAAAATAATAAACAAAATAAATAAAAAACAAGAATACAACCCACATGAATTAAACGGAATATATCAAATAGAATGTAACATATGCAATAAAACATATATAGGAATGACAAAAAAATCAATAGAAACAAGATTCAAGGAACATATAACAGCATTAGATAAAATCCACACACCTAGCTACAAATCAAACGTAGCTACACACATTCACAATACAAAACACCAAAAACCAGACATCACCCAATTACAACTAATGAAACATGTTAAAGACCACAAAAAAATGGAAGTCTGGCAACAATACAACATTCAACAAACAAACTATAAGACACAATTAATGCCAGAACAAATCCAAGTACAAACATTTAAACAACACTTAATAAAAGCCATACAAATAGACAAATTATCAAACCACAGTGATCAAGACAGGAGACCGATACACACGACACAGTCCGAAGGCACAACCAATCAGAGAACAGGAAACCTACCAATAGAAGCTCACGGCGCATGCGCCACGTACAATCTCAGAGGTAGACCACACAGGAGCGATAACAGTCAGTAGCGTGCTGATGATGAACTGCAGTCCGCGCAAACCAATAAGAACTCACAAACGTACAGCAAACAAATAAAGTGTATATTTAAAAGTAATTACAGTGTAGTACAATATTCCAAAAGATATATATATATATATATATATATATATATATATATATATATATATATATATATATATATATATATATATATATATATATATATGTGTGTGTGTGTGTGTGTGTGTGTGTGTGTGTCATATGGAAAAATACAACGCTAATTTTAACGACTTTTATTTTATTCTAAGTACACTAATACATTAAATGTATAAGTAAGCTTATTTTACATCATCTGAATTTATCCAAGAATTATGGGACTTATCAAACCCCAACCATCTTACATAGAGTTTCTTGCCTTTCTTCCTCAAGATGCGTTCAACCAGATAGATGTCTGTTTGTTTAGTCTTTTGTCTTCCTCGTAAAACCCTCCACTGATGGGTTTTCCCTGCATGTATTCAAGAGAGTATGTTTCTGGATTTGTGAAATGGACACTAACAATCGTGAATAACTCTGTTGACCAGCGAGGTGTATACCCCTTTTCAAAATGAGCTTTTGATTCACTTATATGTACAACATCACCCACTTTGAATTTATTCTGATCAAACACTTTAATATTTGAGTAGACTTGTTTGAGGATAGCTTCTTCATTTTTCTTATTAACATCTTTAGGTTTTACACCAGCTGTTCGATGAATGGTTGAGTTGTAGTTAGCAGTGACATAAGGTAGTGCATAAAACCACTTGTAGGAACCAAATAAGTTAAAGTTTTTATATATCTTTTCTTTTAAGGTACGTATGACTTTTGCCACCATTGCAGATTTCTTCACACTATAAGTGCTGTAGTGATTAATGTTGTATTTTTTCATTAAGGCATTAAATTTAGACTTGCAAATCTCCTTAACAAGATCAGACTAGATGTTAGAGGGCGCTGTACTATTATCTAAATAAAATTTTAGATTTAAGTGGACGAGTCCACACATACTTTGAAAAACAATTGATAGCCACTAAAATGTATTTGTAACCAGAGTTTTCGCGATGATAGTCTGTAAACTAAGCCAAATTAATTTGTCACAAGCCATTTAAACCTTTAATTATGGTACGCCTGCGTTTAAAATTGATTCTTGCAGGTGTGTACAACTAATTTATTACTTGTTTTTTAGCATCAGACGATTCAACTGTTTTACGTTTCATGGTGATGATGTATTTAACAGTATCCACTTATCATGTAAATCTTTTAGTTTGTTGTCTATATCACCTAGCTTCTTCTTCAACTTGTTTTTCGTTGACACATCAATGTCTTTTAAAAACTTGGTTCAATTTTTCAGGTTGTTTTCAAACTCGCTTTTAAGAGCAGATAGCTCTTTTGTATGCTCAGCTTCAAGATGTATGGTCATTAGACCCTGTGTTACCTCATCTTTATTCTTCTTATAATCATCTGTCCACACATCCATAAATTTTTTATTTACACCGTCTGCTGAATCGACTGAATCAGCGACGTTGCATAATCTGTGGTTTTGTAAATCAAAATCACCGCTTGTAGTTCTTGGGAAAAGCTCTCTTTTAATAATTTTAAACTTAAAACGTTTATTGGACTGGGAGCGTCCGAACTTATCAATAGACATTTTTATACTAAGCAATAGGTAGGTATGTATAATATATATGTAGATTTACTAAGCAATAACACTAGCTTCCTTTAATTCTTCAATGATTGATTGAATTTTGTTGCAAATTGAGAAGCCACTAAAAGTCTAAGTCTATCGACCAACTTATTTATGTCATCCCAATACACATATTCTATTTATTTGTTATTTTGCATCATATAGTTGTTAGTGTTGTTGCTTACATTCTGAGCTCTAGTTTCGGTTTTTTGTTCTTCGTTAAGAGGTGTATCGTAACCAAAACCGTGAGGAGTTGAGGATCTTCGCCCTCGTGGATTTATAATTGGTTTTATTAGTCAGATACTTTTCCGAGGTACAACCTTTGGTTCGTGCATTAGGATTGTAGTTAATTCTATGAACACTAGTTAATTCCAGAATATCTCTATAGTGTTGAAGATCGTCATAAGTATACCCCCTAGGTCTTTTCATAAATATCAGTTCTAGCAGACCTTCTGTTTGCGGATATCTCCGTTGACCCAGTCGAATGTCATTATCAGTAAAGTCCAAGTGTTTGTTGCCAAGACTCCAAATACTAGTATAGTAGTAGTAGTAGCGAGTACCATACATTTGTTCAATGGTAGCATGTCTCGGTGGTTCAGTAAAATACTTGTCTACATAATATCGAACTCGTTCAGGATATTGCTCCAAAAATTCTTGATATGCTGGGGTGGTTGTAATGGTTTGTAGATATGCCTCAAGCTCTTCAAATGTTAGGGTATTCTCATAGGAACTTGTCTCCTCCCCTGGTTCGGCTTCAAAAACTTCATAGTCTTTAAGGAACTCGACTTTGGGTTTCTTTTCTGGTATGTCATCAGCAGCTTCTTCTTTGATTTGTTCAGCCGTTGGTTGCAGTTTAAGTGTTGATGTGCTTTTAGATATTTCAGTGAGTGGTTCAACAATTGTTTTATATAAACGTTTCAGAGCTTCACCATTCTCAGCTCTGCCAAGCTTAAGCATTAAATTTTTTTTCGAATGTTTTCAGCAAGTTTTAAAATATTTTTCTTGATTTTTCTCTCTTGTTTACCCATCACTCCCATCTCGCTAACTTAGCTGGATATCGTGTGAAGAGATACATAGAGTTTGGTGGTTTAAGGTGTACTAGCTTTGAGTTGGTTGTCTACCTCCTTATCTTTCGTTAATTGCCTAACATGACCGCTGCTGGAGAGACAGAACAGACAGGACAGACAGCTGTCTAGCAGGTCAGACAGTTGTCTAGCAGAACAGACAGCTGTATGACAGGACAGGCAGCTGTATGACAGCTGTATGGCAGCTATTGTAGTTGGTTGTAACCCATTAGATTAATATATAGTTATCGAATCCGTTTCTATATCTACCTTTGTGTACATCGTTTTCTTTCACAATCACCAACGCACCGTACTTATTGTCTGTCCAACACTCGCAACATATGTTTTTAATTTGTTTAAAGTTCATATCTGTCGTTCCATGGTCGTCGCAGATCAGTTTTAAATTGGTTTTGTCTTGTTTGAAGAGAATTAAAACATTAGCGTTATCACGTATTATATGTTTCGGTATTCGAGTATATGTTTGACAGAGCTAGAACGAATCAATATTCTTATGTCTTCCCATACTAAAGTATGCTCTTATTTTATTTTGTTTGTCACAAGCTACATCATCAAATATAAACACAGAGTTATCCGAGGCTTCTGCTGGATCTAATATTTCATCGTTTTCACTATATGGATAATAACCAACTCCTTTAACATGTTATATTTGGGTTGGTATAAAGATTTTAAATACACATACACGTTATCAAACTTTAAACTGTTAGGTTCAAACAATAAACTTAGCATAACATTTGTTTTACCACACCCGCTCGGACCACATATGATACATCTAACTGTGTTTGGTAGGAGATGACCATTGCTTCGTTGTTGTTCTGATGATGTATCGACAACATCGTCTATATTTGTAATAGGTAAGACAGAAGCGTGTTTAATGGTACGCATCTTGACTTAAACTAAACTATATTTTCGGTAAGTATAAATATATAGAGAGATGCAAGTGAGTCGTACAGTCAATATCAATGTTGCTGTCACAGGGTAAAGGTCTTGTAAACACAGCTATTAACAAGCTACCTGTTGAGTTACACATACCTGATTATTAATTTTCTGGTCCGGGTACTAAACTTAAAGAACGCCTTGCTAGAGGTGATCAAGGTATCAATCATTTAGATCGTGCTTGTCGAGATCACGACATCGCTTACTCTCATCAAAACAGTTGAGTGATATACATCGAGCCGACGAGGTGTTGGAGAACCAAGCGTGGGAGAGAGTCAAGTCAAAGGACGCAAGTTTTGGTGAAATGTTAGCCGCTTGGAGCGTTACAAACACCATTAAAGTTAAAAGAAAGCTTGGTATGTGCCTTGATGTAACCAACTCAAAACCGAAGAAGCAAGTTCCCTTTAAAAACATTCTTAGTCTGATTGGAGAAGTTATAAAAGACAGAAACCTTATTCCATTAGAGAATACTGTGTTTGATATCGCTCATGCAATTGTTAAACAGATTGGTGGGCGTAAGAATTTGCTGAAACCTCGAGTTATTCTAATACCTTAAAAGCTGAGGCTTCCTTCCACTGTTACCTCTTATATTTGGTGGTCTATCAGCTCTTGGTGCTCTGGGTGGTGGTGCTGCTTGTATTGCTAAGGCGGTTAATGATGCTAAAGCAGCCGAGCACAAACTGGAGGGAGAAGAACGTCACAAGACAATGAAAGCTATCGCAATGAATAAGAGAGGTAGTGGTTTGAAATTAAAACCAAAATGCAAAAGACTCGGCAAAGGTCTGTATCTAAAGAAACAACGCGGCCGTTATGGGTTGTATCTACAAAAGTCAAAAAACGAATAGACCGTTTACCAGCAAGACCTCTAACAAATGAAGATCTTGTGAAATTTGCTGGTAAAATGAAAATCCCGTATTTTAGAGGTGTATACATGCGAGATGCTCTACCTCGACATGGACCACGTAAAAATGAATCATTCATCATGAATTTACAAACCAACAAGGATCATGGTAGTCATTTGGTTGCAGTTAGGAAACGTGGTAACATAGCCGAGTACTTTGACTCGTATGGAAACTTGAAGCCGCCTGTCGAGCTACAGCGTTACCTTAAAGACTGTTCTATATATTATCTAATCACGATGTGTATCAGATATATAATACTTATAATTGTGGTCACTTATGTAGAAAATTTTTGAATAAAAGACTTAAACAGTAGCCTCTGTGTGTCAGTCATGTCGCAAACCTTTGTGTTGAAAGACCGCAGCCCCATCTGCCAACAGACTACGATCCACCAATTGAATTAGATCTAGATGGTAGTTATGATGTTGCTTTGATAGGCTTTCACACATACAACAACATACCTAACATATATAAATTTTGTGTAAAAGAAAGAGCTGCTTGGAGAACCATCACGATATCCACTGGTACATATAAAATAACAAATATGAAAAACTTGCTACAAAATGAACTTGTTGGTTGGTGCTACAGCAACACATGAACAAAAGCAACTAGCTTTGATTCTGAGACCTAATCCGAACACCATTAAATGTGAAATAAAGTGTTTCAGAAGTATGAGTTTTGAAGCTGATGATTCGATTGGGCGAATGCTGGGATATTCAAAGCAAGTTCTTCGACCAGGTGTCTTCCATGAATCTGATTTACCTGTTGAAATAGTGGATGTTAACCAGATTCGCATAGAAACTAATATTGTGTCTGGTTCCTACTATAACGAAAAACCTTCACATACGTTTTATGAGTTTGCACCGATAGTTGATCCAGGTTATGCAATCGACATCGAACCTAAGAATCTAATTTATTTACCAGTGAACGAACAAGAGATTTTAAATATAAGCATGGATATCGTGGACCAAGATTCAGTTCCTGTAAACTTTCAAGATGAAGAGGTGTCTGTTCGTCTTGCCCTTGAAAAGATTGCTTAGAATGCTAGTCTTTAAGGATATAAGGGCAAGTGAATCTACCAAAACTAGTTTAGTGCAGTCTGCCACTTTGAAGCGTACACTTCGTTTCGATAATATTGAATTCCTTAAAAGTCGTCTTGCCCTTGAAAAGATTGCTTAGAATGCTAGTCTTTAAGGATATAAGGGCAAGTGAATCTACCAAAACTAGTTTAGTGCAGTCTGCCACTTTGAAGCGTACACTTCGTTTCGATAATATTGAATTCCTTAAAAGTCTTGGTTATAATGTCATCAAAACTATAAATATTCAAAAACCCGGAGTTTGACGATTCCATCAATCGAGAAGAACTTCGGTCATACTATTCGTCAACTAAATAATTTGGTAATAGTGATGAAGTCAAAATAAACATCAATCAACAAGATGCTTTCGTATGTCTGGCAGAATCAGCTCTAATAATCGAAGGTACTCTGGAACCTCCAGCAGTAGCAAATGCAGTCGACATCTGTTTAACATAACAGATGTAAGAGGCCCCTAATGGGTAAACGACACCTGTCCGTTGGTGTTTATAGAGAGTGACCTTCGGAGCTTGCTTGCTAATATTCATGACACATGTTTTGATATCTAATTTCCTGTTTGAGATAACATACGTAAGAGGCCCCCAGATGGGTAATAGCTGTTGCACTGTACGACAGCCGAATACAAGTTTTGTTTAAAGACATACACATAAAGTAAACATGGTACCTACAGATGCCACACACACACACACACACGCTGTATGCAAACGTGCAAAGCTAATAATATTGTTTTAAATAGCAAACAGATGTAAGACAAATATGTACTTACATATAAGACATCATTGTCGTTTAACAGCTCAGCACATATTAATGTCATCTATATGGTCTACTGGGAAGGAGAGGGTTGTTGAGCTTGCGCATGTTGTTTGAAGACATATGTTATAGACAGTTAGAGAGCGAGAGGCCCGTAAAGGGTAACAGATGTCACACCATTGTTTGATGACATACACGTAAAGCAAACAAAAAGCATGACATACAGATGTCGTTGGTGGTTGCCAACAAAGATGTCGCACTGTATGACAGTTGAACACATAACGCCCACACATGATACCTATATATGTCGCGCGCGCGCGCGCACACACACACACACACACACACACACACACACATACACGTATTGCAATGATTATGGCAACCGTGCAATGTACCAACAAATGGCGACTCAAACGATCTGAGTTGTAGTATACTCAGTATGACGTTATAATGCTAGAAATATCGTCAGATCATCTATACACTCGCTGATTGGTGAGATATTTCGAGATGAGCAAGCATGCATACAACAACATTATGGCATCGGTTGCCATAAGTTCTGTGTATGAGTGTGAATATATATCAAGAAAATGGCAACTTTATGTGTGAACTATTAACAACATTGTGGCAACGGTCGCCATAAGTTCTGTGTATGAATGTGAATATATATCAAGAAAATAGCAACTTTATGTGTGAACTATTAACAACACTATGGCATCGGTTGCCAAAAGTTCTGTGTATGAATGTGAATATATATCAGGAAAATGACAACTTTATGTGTGAACTATTAACAACATTGTGACATCGGTTGACATAAATTATGTGTATGTAATGTAAGTATATATTAAAAAAATTGAAAATTTATGTGTCAACTATATGACAATATTGAGGCATCGGTTGCCCCAAGTTCTGTGAATATATGAATATATATCAAGAAAATGACAACTTTATGTGTGAACTATTAACAACATTGTGTCATCGATTGTCACAAATTCTGTGTATGGCAGGTGAATATATATATATATATATATATATATATATATATATATATATATATATATATATATATATATATATATATATATATATATATATCAAGAAAATGACAACTTCTTGTATCAACTGTATATAACTATGAACTATGCGTTGTTGAGGCTTCGTATTTAAAAAGATAAACGTGTGTATTCTCAAGTCATAAGCTGGACTGTGTATCAACATGCGGCATCTATATTCACAGGAGTTTGAGCATGGAAAGTATGAACTTTGATTAAGATCGTGTGCAGGTTATAACATGGTTTGCCAGCAAGCAAAGTGAATTTTCTTAAAAACAAATCACTAATGAGGAGATCGCTACTTTTGAATTTTGAAATAATTTCTATAATTTCTTCACATGAGCGCTAACTAGTCCCCCTAGAATACATATCTGGAGTCAGTTAAAATTTTAATGTTTATATATATATATATATATATATATATATATATATATATATATATATATATAATACATATATATATATATATATATATATATATATATATATATATATATATATATATATATATATATATATATATATATAATACATATATGTATGTATCACACCGATTTCAATCAAATTTCGTGAACACCTTTTTTTTGCGAGTGGCTTGGATAACTTCATCAGCCAGGAAAATCGGTCTAGTTTGTCTCGGAAAATTTTTATATCTCCAAAAATAAGAAAGATAGGGCAAACAAATTTGGTATACAGCTTTACACCATAAAGAGTCAACTATTCGCCAACATTTAGATCTGTAAGCTGAAAGAAAAAATGTTATAGGCATTAATTTAATTTTTTTTCTTGGTTGCCACTTATGACAAGAAAAACGCACAAAAATATAATATTTTGTGTGTATAACAAAATTTCTTGTATATTACAAGCAAAAATTAAGCTTCTTAGCGCAAAAAAGTCAAGAAATTCCAGAAAACATACTTTTAAAATTTTATAGTCTTTCCTCTTAAAACCTCAAAGTCCCAATTTGAAACGTTAAAATTGGCCACTTTTAGGCAAAGAACCTGCAATTAATACGGGCTATGCACAGAAAATATCGTAAGACGCGTGTTTTAAAAATTCTTAAGTTCCAGCTTCAACCGTCATTGTACTTCATTCTCTTAAAATGTGTCCAGAAAATTCATTTCAAATAGAACCTTTCTCTGATGCTTTGGCAGTAGTTTTAGTTAAGTTGAAGGTCTAATGGTCTATATACATATATATATATATATATATATATATATATATATATATATATATATATATATATATATATATATATATATATAAATTTCTTATTTAGTCATATACTGATTTTTAGTTTGCGCAAAATGGTGTTACTTTAAGTTATTAGCTCTCAATTTTTATTTACAGCAAGTCCCCGCTTAACGTTCTAGTTAGGGATCTACCAATCACGAGGTTAAGTGAAACAACGTAAAACGAATGACTGAGTATGAATATAATGTACATACATAATATTATGTACATATTTGTGACTGCAAAATGATTAAAAAACAGTATTCATTTACGTATGTATTATGTACATGTCCACACATTATATTGTGTACTCCTTTTTTTACCAACTATTTTAGACTTTTTTTATAATCACAAGGTTATACTGAATTAGTTTCAACTTAAGGGATACATTTGCCCACAACAAACTGCGACGTTATAATGAAACAATGTTAAATTACACGACGTTATGCGTGGAGTTACGGTATATAACCATAGTCCAAAATTTATGTAAAATATTTCTAACCATTTTAGTGAATTTTTTTTAATTTAAATTCACTATTGAGGAAATCGCGACTTTCGAATTCTGAAATATGTCTTCAAATGACCGATTTTTATAAAATTTGGTGTATGCCTTCCTGTGACAATTGGCTTGGATAGGTTCGTTAGCCAAGAAAAGCGGACCAGTTTCTCCCGAAAAATTTTGTGTTTCCTGTCGAAAAATTTATATATCTCCGGAAAGAGCAAAGCTATAGCTTTAAAATTTGGTAGCCGAGCTAACGTCGTTAAAGCTGAACTATGTACCAAAATTTAGATTTCTAAGTTAAAAGAAAAAAGGCTGAACGCAGCAAGTGCGTTATGGAAGTGAATTTTTATAAAAATGCTTTGAATAGCAAATATGTCTTTTTCATGCAAGCAGTTATCAATTTGGTACAACTTATATAGTAGAAACAATGTGCCATATTTTATCAAAATAACTTATTTTTTGAAAATGTACAAAAATTTTCCGATAATATATTTTAAATGTTGGTTTCCTAGCTAACAAACTTTAGGTTAATAGCAAATTGAGTTAATGAAATTTGAAGCATTTAATGAAAACTTGCTACCAAAACGCACTTACCGCGTCTCGATTTTTTTTCTTGCAAACATATTGCGATAAAAAAATGCAATAAAATCAGGGTGTTCGAAAAATTTTTTGTAGGGATCACCAACGACTTATGGGCCAGTCGGTGATTGTCAAAATAATTCTGTAAGATGCAGCTCAAGATACCCTATAATTAACTTATACAAATTTTTCTCGTCTCTTGTATAATATTAATTATATTGAGCTTTACCGTAGAAATGCGTCACCCTGTATATATGTAAATAGATAAAAACTGAATGTAAACCCGGATATGGATTCTAAGGGGCCTAGTTTGCGCTCATTAGAAGAAATCTTTTTAAAATTCTAAAGTCGCGGTCTCCGCATTGATGAATTTTTTGTACGAAAATTAGCTAAAAATTATGGACCGTTAAACCACAAACTACCGCCAAAGCGTCAGAGATAAAATAACTAGCCTGTTGCATATCAGCCCTTTTTGTAAAACTTCGTTCCTTTATATCTATTGACAAAACATAACCAACACTGTTTAGGCCACCCACTAACATTAATAAAATCGTTAAGGAATAATTTGCATTTGTATATTAAAATTTCCAAATAACGCAAACAATTTGTCAACTGAAATTGAAAACAGATAAACGATCTAATAATATACGATAAACGTCAGTTACAGCTTGTAATTGACCTGCGGAATGATATCAAATGTTCCACTGCTAGGTAACGACTCAGACATACTAGATCTCATATACCTATAAACCAGTTTTTACCATCGTCAACAAAAAGCGGTGATATTAAAAATAAATGTTTCAAATTTGAATAGCTCAATTTTCTGTAAATCTAGAAAGCTGAATTTTGGTACATAGTTATTTCTTTCCAAAATCAGCATGTCCTCCAAATTTCATCGAAAAAGCTTTATAATTTTCGGAGGAAAATTTTTTTTTTGAAAGAAAACTGATGATTTTCCCGGAAAACCTGGTCCGCTTTTCCTGGCTAACGAACTCATCCAAGCTATTGATAAAAGAAAGGCACTTGCCGAGTTTCATCAAAATCGGTTAATTATTTTTTGAGTTATTGGTTGGATATATATATATATATATATATATATATATATATATATATATATATATATATATATATATATATATATATACATATAAAAATCGAAACTCACCCCGGATATGGGTTTGCGGCCCAAATTCGCGCTCATTTGAAAAAAATTTTGCAAAGTCTCACCATTGATACCTCTCTATTACTGATTTTTTGTAAATAAAAATTAACTAAAAAGTGATAGGCATTTAATGCAAAAAATTTTAGTGACTTTTGAATTTTGAAAAGATTCCTTCAAATGAGCGCGAACTAGGCCCCATAGAACCCATATCCGGGTTAGTTTCAGTTTTTATTTGTTTTCATATATACAAAGTGACGCATTTCTAGGGTAAAGCTCAACATATCCATTATTATACAAGATATGAAGAAAATTGTATACGTTAATTAAACGGTGTCTGGAACTGCATCTTATAAGATTATTTTTACAATCAGAGGATAGTCGCTGGTGAATTTTTTTCTTAATTAAACACACCTTATCTTATTGTACAATTAGCATTTTCCATTAAAAGATAATCCATGTTTGTAAGAAAATAAATTATGGACTCAGCAAGTGCGTTATGGTAGCGATTTTTCATAAAATGTTTCCTTCAATAGCTATTTATATATATATATATATATATATATATATATATATATATATATATATATATATATATATATATATATATATATATATATGTATATATATATATGTATATATATATATATATATATATATATATATATATATATATATATATATATATATATATATATATATATATATATATTTACCATTAACCTAAGGTTCGTTGGCCAGGAAACCAGTTTTTTTGGGTACATTTTAAGCTTATTTTCGGAAGATTTTTGTACATTTTCAAACAATAGAGTTCTTGTGGTGAAATATGGTACATTGTTTCTTCTGTACAGGTTATACTGTTAACCAAATTTGATGCCAGATTAAAAAAAAGATATGTTTCCTATTAAAAACATTTTTACGAAAATTCACTACCATAACGCCTTTGCTGCGGCCAGGCTTTTTATTATTATTATTAAATACTCATAGTTTCATATCACAAGCTGTCAAAAATGACAACGGTATTTAAGGCTGTCATTTTAAAGTTCCATTTGACATTTATAAAAACAATTTATGAAAATGTAAATATGTATAGATAATCAGATTCATTATTTCCTACCTTTTTTGCACCAAAGCTTGTTTAAATATTTCAATATTTTTCCTCAAAAATTCGTAAAATAATCCCATAATCTGATCGGTTAATATAATCAAATAAAAAACTGGAAAAATGTGTTAAGCTGATCGCTAAGTGAATTATGGTATGCGATTATAAATGCTTGTATTTCCAAAACTATAGTCTTTAGGTATAGGCGGTATAATACAATAAATAATGTAGGTGGTTGAAACCTAAATGGATATGGTTGTAAATTTTAGATGAGGCAATTCTTTGTAAAAATTATGAGTGGTTATTTTAGAAATGTCAAAATTACATTGACCTTGTCAAAGTTTGGAAGCTAAATATAAGTTGTATATGTGTACAGCAATTGTAAATCTAAAATTAGACATCAAATTTTTTTGTGATTATGTAAATAATTTTGATTATGTTACAACGAATTATTTACAGTATATACATATATTATAACTAAGCAAAAACCATAAATGTGCATGTCCGAGTTAACAGTAAGAAATCATCGGTGTTTCCTTAGTTAGTTAGTACAATGAGATGTGAAAACATCTGGTGTCCAGGTGTCCATGTACAACATTCTCAGCCTCGCTTAAAAATAAGAAACTCAGAGTCACTGTTTATTGCGATACAAGCTAGGATTAGCCCACCGCATCAAATTCGTTTTAAATGAGCTTTAAAGTGTATACTGAAGGGTGCGCTGGAATCAGTCTCTCCTGAGTAGCCACAAAATGGTTTATTACATGTATGCACAAGACCCATAAATGGCAACTCACACAAAAAATATGAAACTGCTAAGTATTTCTCAACGAATTGATGAAATCACCTTCTGAATGTTTCTACACGTCCGTGGTGCGATGAAGAATCATGACGCATATACATTTTTCGAGGAATGATTTTCATCTGTGGCAACCCCAAAAAGTTGCCATAATCTGAGCGGTAGCCACAATAGAGTACTATTCTCACACACGTTGTCATAATCATTGCATCACAAACACACACACACACACACACACACACACACACACACACACACACACACACACACACACACACACACACACACACACACACACACACACATGGCGGGTACCGACAGACCGAACAGAATGAACTGACTGAATGCCTTGTTGCTGTTTAATATATTACACACGCAAACATGACGCGTTTCTATGGTGGGAGTGTGACCTTTGGTCTTGTTTGAGCTTGTACACAGCGGTGTTTGAAAGGATAGTTAAAGACATGACAACTGTCGTAAACAAAACAGTCTTGTGTTAGCTTCCAAAACAGCAAGAAACATATATATTTTAGCTCCTGTGTGTGTGTGTGTGTGTGTGTGTGTGTGTGTGTGTGTGTGTGTGTGTGTGTGTGTGTGTGTGTGTGTGTGTGTGTGTGTGTGTGTGTGTGTGTGTGTGTGTGTGTGTGTGTGTGTGTGTGTGTGTGTGTGTGTGTGTGTGTGTGTGTGTGTGTGTGTGTGTGTGTGTGTGTGTGTGTGTGTGTGTGTGTGTGTGTGTGTGTGTGTGTGTGTGTGTGTGTGTGTGTGTGTGTGTGTGTGTGTGTGTGTGTGTGTGTGTGTGTGTGTGTGTGTGTGTGTGTGTGTGTGTGTGTGTGTGTGTGTGTGTGTGTGTGTGTGTGTGTGTGTGTGTGTGTGTGTGTGTGTGTGTGTGTGTGTGTGTGTGTGTGTGTGTGTGTGTGTGTGTGTGTGTGTGTGTGTGTGTGTGTGTGTGTGTGTGTGTGTGTGTGTGTGTGTGTGTGTGTGTGTGTGTGTGTGTGTGTGTGTGTGTGTGTGTGTGTGTGTGTGTGTGTGTGTGTGTGTGTGTGTGTGTGTGTGTGTGTGTGTGTGTGTGTGTGTGTGTGTGTGTGTGTGTGTGTGTGTGTGTGTGTGTGTGTGTGTGTGTGTGTGTGTGTGTGTGTGTGTGTGTGTGTGTGTGTGTGTGTGTGTGTGTGTGTGTGTGTGTGTGTGTGTGTGTGTGTGTGTGTGTGTGTGTGTGTGTGTGTGTGTGTGTGTGTGTGTGTGTGTGTGTGTGTGTGTGTGTGTGTGTGTGTGTGTGTGTGTGTGTGTGTGTGTGTGTGTGTGTGTGTGTGTGTGTGTGTGTGTGTGTGTGTGTGTGTGTGTGTGTGTGTGTGTGTGTGTGTGTGTGTGTGTGTGTGTGTGTGTGTGTGTGTGTGTGTGTGTGTGTGTGTGTGTGTGTGTGTGTGTGTGTGTGTGTGTGTGTGTGTGTGTGTGTGTGTGTGTGTGTGTGTGTGTGTGTGTGTGTGTGTGTGGTGTGTGTGTGTGTGTGTGTGTGTGTGTGTGTGTGTGTGTGTGTGTGTGTGTGTGTGTGTGTGTGTGTGTGTGTGTGTGTGTGTGTGTGTGTGTGTGTGTGTGTGTGTGTGTGTGTGTGTGTGTGTGTGTGTGTGTGTGTGTGTGTGTGTGTGTGTGTGTGTGTGTGTGTGTGTGTGTGTGTGTGTGTGTGTGTGTGTGGTGTGTGTGTGTGTGTGTGTGTGTGTGTGTGTGTGTGTGTGTGTGTGTGTGTGTGTGTGTGTGTGTGTGTGTGTGTGTGTGTGTGTGTGTGGTGTGTGTGTGTGTGTGTGTGTGTGTGTGTGTGTGTGTGTGTGTGTGTGTGTGTGTGTGTGTGTGTGTGTGTGTGTGTGGTGTGTGTGTGTGTGTGTGTGGTGTGTGTGTTGGTGTGTGTTGTTGTGTGTGTGTGTTGTGTGTGTTTTTTTTTTTTTTTTTGTGTGTGTGTGTTTTGTGTGTGTGTGTGTGTGTGTGTGTTTGACAACAAAAAAACAGATGTTTAATATTATATTATACAGAATGCGGTGCGTTTCAAGTTGAATCTGCTCAATAGCAGTGGCATCAATGATCCCGAACAATGGCTTAAGAACGGCATGCAGGAAATTTACAACAGAGTGATTCGAAACTTGAACACCGGCACCAAATTGGGCTTTATCCTCCGGGTTGGACAGAGACTATCATGTGCCGTTTAGGAAGCTGTCACTTTTGACGTTCGAATAAGTGTGTCTGTTCAAAACGATATCCACCAACGGAGAGAAGCTGATGTGACAAATTTTTCATCAAAAACGGTCAAAACTTGGGAAAATGGCTACCGTACAACGCACACTCCTGGGAAAGTTATGAAAATTTCTTAAAATGGCAATACACATACGACAGGTGAACGGTTGCATGTCCGTGCTGTAAGAAACAAATGTTGAGAACATCCATATATAGGCACATGGAAATATGCCCAAACAGACCAGACACTTATCTGGTGCCCGCGCCCGAGTAAAAAGTATGTCACCCTGTGCACACGGCCATATCAGAATACATAAGCATACTTTAGCAAAACACAAGAAAAAACAGAGAACTGACAAGACGGTTATGCCTCATACCCAGTAGGATGACATCATTACTTCATACGTGTTTGAGCTTGCATAGAAGCTGGTTTGTTTAAGTGCGTAGAACAAGCTGTAGCTAATCAAACGCAGAATACTAGAAAACGAAAATCTATCAACACAGAAAATACTGGTGGTGCTGTTGGTGGTAAAAAGCTTAAAGTGTTACAAGATGTCTTGGTGGCGAATGCAGTTGAAAGCATTACAACAAAAGAATAACCTAAAAGGTTGGATAATATCATAGGTGAGCTGTACACAATCTATCCAACAACAGACACAAGTGAACAAAATAATTTCGCAGATATTATGAATGCTGTATATCCTACAAACATACAAACAATCGAATATTAGCCGACACACGACGAGTTATTCAATCAGTGGTTGGTGGAGATCAATCAGAAAAGTATGGAGAAAAATTAAAAACACAACACTGCGAATTTATAGGCCAGACAACGTTTTCTCTTTTGCCAAAGGGAGTGAAAACACTCACTGTTGGTGTGGGCCCCGTGTTAAAGTTTCTACCCATGGTGAAGGTTTCGCAGAAAAACTGTAATATACCTGTGTTTTTCGATATGTGGACATTTAAAGAATTTTTAAACGTGTTACCTACCATAATGAACAATATGGAAAACCAAACAATGGGCACAGATAAAAGCGGTGGATCATATACACTATCTAAATACTTGGTTAAAACGAAAAGGAAATCAGTGTTTTGTAAGTTTAAGTTGTTCGGTGATCGATATGCCAGTAATTTCAACTTACCCCTGGAAGTATTGAAAATAATAGAAAGACATTGGCTGTGTGGTCAGAGGCTTATTGTTAGAATTACGTCTAAGGAGTTTCTTCGACCTGGACATGTTTATAGTTGACATCAGATCGGAACTGGCCAAGTTCAGAGACCGGGCAGTCATACCTTGTGCCTTCTTCATTGCCTAGCTAAAATATTCTGAGAACCTGTGTATGGTGTGTGAATTTATTGTCAAATATCAACTTGTACTGAAAGATATGTTGACTTGTAACATATTTTAATACAACATTGATAATAAAGATATTTGTAAAGATCTCTGTGTGTGTTTTATAAACTATATTTTCTGACAACCAATCTGCTGACGTGAATGCATAGAGGATGATTTGAAAAAAAAACAACTTTTAACATGTTTCCTTTATTCATAGCATAATACAAATTATTTAATGTCTTTGGTGGTGACCCAGGAATTATGGGTCTTATCAAAACCAAGCCATTTCACATAGGCCTTTTTTTCTCAACATTCGTTCGATTAAATACATGTCAGAAGATAAAGTCTTTTGTATTTCTTGCTCGTAAAACCCTCAGCGGATTGGTTTGCCTTGCATCTCTTCTAGTAAATACGTCACTGGACTGGTAGGATGCACTGTTGCGACCTTAAACAATTCTGTTGACCAGCGCGGTGTATAACCTTTCTCAAATATTGTTTTTGCCTTGCTTCTACGTACAACATCACCCATTTTAAATTTAGTTTGTGCAGACACCGGGATAGGATTGGAGTAGACCTGCTTACGAATAGCTGCCTCGTTTTTCCTAGTGACATCCTGAGGTTTGACACCTGTGGTGCGATGAATAGTTGCATTGTATGCAGCTGTGACATCGAAAAGGATATGTTGACACTTGTAAGAACCAGACAAGTGAAAGTTTTTATATATCTTCCCTTTCAACGTACGTATGACTCGTTCTACCACTGCTGCCTTCTTCACACTATACGTACTGTAATGACTGATGCCGTATTTGGTCATTAAGGCCTTAAATTTGGCGTTGTAGAACTCCGTGCCGAGATCAGACTGTATGTGGGAAGGTGCTGTACTGTTAGCTAAAATATCAGCCATGGCTTTAGTCACCTCTTCGGAATTTTTAGATTTCAGCGGACGCGTCCACACATACTTTGAAAAACAATTGATTACCACCAGAATGTACTTGTATCCGGAGTTTTCACGATGATAGTCTGTAAACTCGGCCAAATCAATCTGCCACAAGTCACCCAAACCTCTAATTATGGTGCGCTTACGTTTAAAATTTATTCTTGCCGGTTTATACAACTCGTTTATAATTTGTTTCTTGGCATCAGATGGTTCAGCGTTAGGTTGTTGTTGTCTTCGGTGACGCTTCATGGCGATGTTGGATTTAAAATTATCCGCTTGTCATGCAAATCTTTTAGATTTTTGTCTATTTTACCCAACTTCTTCAGCTTGTGGCACTTCGACAGATCGATATCTTTTAAAACTTGAGCTGTTATGGTCTTCGTTTTTCAAATCTTCCAACTCTGTCTAGTGCAGAGCCTCTAGCAGTATGGCTATTAGTCTCTATGTCACTTCATCTTTATTCTTCAGATAATCAGCTTTATGTTTCTAATAGTCGTCCACGCAGGCATCAACAAATGCTTTAGTTTGTGTCACTTCATCTCTCTTCTTCAGATACTCAGCTTTAGGTTTCTGACAGTCGTCCACACACGCATCAACAAATTTTTTAGTTTGTGTCACTTCATCTTTATTATTCAGATACTCTACTTTATGTTTCTGATAATCGTTCACCCACGCATCAACAAATATTTTAGTTTGTGTCACTTCATCTTTATTCTTCAGATACTCAGCTTTATGTTTCTGAGAGTCGTCCACCCAGGCATCAACAAATGTTTGAGCGATAGGGTCAGCGGCGTTACAAATCTATGACTTTGCACATCAAAATCACCACTTGCAGTTCTTGGGAAAATCTCTCGTTGAACCACTCGGCTATGTATAGAGCGGTTGTTGTTGTTGTTGTTGAAGTTTGCAGCAGTACGACCAAACATGTCGATGGACATGATGAAACTGATGGTTAGAGTGTTAGCTCTTTATATAATGTGAGCCTCCTTCAGTTCTTCCAAGATTAACTGTATCTCATTGTTATGAGCACTATTGTCGGCAACTTGGGAAGCCATCAGAAGTCGAAGTCTGTCGACCAGTTAGTTCACATCATCCCAGTACACATATTCTTTCTGTTTTTTAGTATGCAGCATGTGTGGCATGCCGCGACCTAAAGTTAACGAGGAAGATCCTGCCCTGGCACATTCTTGTTTTTCCAAACTTGGCTTTATTAGCTGCTGATATTTAATAGAACTGTTTCCTACAATGTCGTCTTTAGGATAGTTCTCTTTTCTATGCAGACTAGTAACTTCCATAATGTCTGCATAGGCACGTAAAGCTTGCAAATTTTGCATGGCAGCCAGAACAGGTTTTCTCAAAAATATCGATTCCAACAGATGATTAGTATCGTGATATCTTCTATCGCCGACCATAATCTGAAATTCATTGATTGTTGTTGCCCTTACTTGGTGAAACTTGTCCATACTACATACAGACTTGGAGACTACTTCTCTGGCCTCACCTACAAAAACCAACAGTGAAGCCAGAGAAGTAGTCTCCAAGTCTGTATGTAGCATATTCTGAAAGCTTTGTCTGTTGTTAGCATTTATGTTGACGACGAGAAACTTGCCGAGCATCCAAGTGTTGCTGGTTTTATCATAAGTAACACCATATGTTGAATCGCGGGACTGTTTCTCTGTGAAATATTTATCAACATAGTATTTAACAGCTGTGGGATATGAACTCAACACTTGTATTTGCTGCAGAATCTAGTTCTCTATCAGCTTTCGTCGTCCATAATTCATGTTCAGGTGCCTCTGCTTCCAACTCAAGCGTTTTATCATCGCTAAGGAATAGAACTTCCTCCTTTGCTGCTAGTGCTGCTGCTGCTGGTGGTTTTACATCAACTTCAGATTAAATCGGCTGCTGCTGCTGAGCTGTTTGAGCAGTGGCCAATGCTGTGGCTGCTGTGCTTTTCGATATATCACTCAAATGTTTTAACAGAGGCTTATATAAATGCTGTAACGTTCCATCCGTCTCTGTGTTGCCCAGTTTCAAAGCTAAATATTTGTTTCGAATAATCTTTGATAAATCGGCTATTTTACGTTTGATATATGGCGACTGTGTTGATAGTTTTTTCTGGCAAGGACGACTTTTAGATTTTTTCGCCATGCTCACAGTATGTTGAACACATGAAGACTAACACACGCACGCGTCAGTTTAAATATATATAAAGCGATCGGAGCCTTTGCAATACCGTCCCTTTGCTAAATCACAATCTTTAACGACCACCATCAGATCATGCTTGGTCTGCCAACATTCACCACACAGTGTCTTAAACTTTTCAAAAGTCATATCGGTGGTCACATGATCATCGTACACATGTTTAAGATTTGTTTCGTCCTGTTTGAATAACACCACAACGTTTGATATATGGCTCACAAAGATAGAAGGAATCAATGTTTTCATGCCGACCCATGCAAAAATACAATTTTATATTATCTTGCTTGTCACATGCCACATCGTCAAAGATAAATATTGAGTTGCCTAAGGCATCTGCTGGATCTAAGATTTTATCGTTTTCACTATGTGGATAGTAACCAACACCTTTTGTACCAGCCAACACCTGCTTTAGCATCTTGTATTTCGGTTGATACAGCGACTTTGAATACATATACACGTTCGCAAACTTGTTTGCTTCAAACAATAAACTCAGCATGACATCTGTTTTACCACATCCACTTGGACCACATATCAAACAGCGTACCGTGTCGGGTAGCAGGAGACCGTGTCTGTGTTGTGTAGCTGTTTCCACACGAACAACATCGTCCAAGTTTGTAACTGGTAAGGTTGTTGTGTGTTTTACGATACGCATCGTTAACTAGACTAACACCAACCTGTTTGCCGTAAGTATAAATACTGATGTTTAATACACCAACCTTTAGTATCAATGTTGTTATTTAAGAGTGATGGCCTCGTCAACACACTCATTATCAAATTGCCTGCTGAGTTACACATACCCCGTTATCAGTTTTGTGGTCCGGGCACTAAACTTATAGAATGTCTTGCCAGAGGTGATCAAGGTATCAATCCTTTAGATCCTGCTTGTCGAGACCAAGACATCGCTTACTCTCAATCAAAACAGTTGAGTGAGCGGCACCGCGCTGACCAGGTGTTGGAGCATCGAGGCAGGGAACAGCTCAACTCGACGGATGCAAGTTTTGGTAAAAAGGTGGCCGCTTGGAGTGTAGCAAAAACAATGAGAGTTAAAAGAAAACTCGGTATGGGTGTGAACAAATGCAGAAAAGCTGGTAATGGTGCTGTTGCACGTAAGAGAAACGTTGGTGGAAAATTGCCATATAAAAACATACTGGCGTTGATGTGAGGCGCTATCAATGTAGGTGAGCAAGTGCCGTCTCTGAAAAATCTGCTGCATGTGGCGAGAAAGGTCATCAAAAATGCCGGTGGTCGCAAGAAAGTTAAGGTACCTAGTGTTATTCCTATACCTAAAAGCGGACGCTTCCTTCCGCTGTTGCCTCCAATATTTGGCGGACTATCTGCTCTTGGAGCTCTGGGTGGCGGTGCTGCAGGTATTTCTAAAGCCGTGAACGATGCTAAGGCAGCCAAACAAAAATTGGAAGAGGCAAAACGTCACAATCAAACAATGGAGACCATTGCTGTGGGTAAGAGAGGCACTGGTGTAGGTGACGGTCTGTTCATGAAGAAACAACGTAGCGGCTACGGTTTGTATTTACACAAGCCAAAAAACGTGTGATACCTTTACCAGCAAGACCTCTAACAAATGTAGATCTTGTCAAGTTTGCTGGTAAAATGAAAATCACATATTTTAGAGGTGTATACATGCGAGATGCTCTACCTCGCAATGGGCCACGTAAAAATGAATCGTTCATAATGATTTTGCAAATAAACAAGAAGCCAGGCAGTCATTGGGTTGCAGTGAGCAAACGTGCGGACATCCTCGAGTACTTTGACTCGTATGGAAACTTGAAGCCTCCTGTGGAGCTGCAACGTTACCTTAAATACTATTCTATATTGTATAATCATGATGTGTGTCAAACATACAATACTTTTAATTGTGGTCACTTGTGTTCAAAATTTCTGCAATAAAAGACTTAAATAATAGCCTGTGTGTATCAGTCATGTCGCTAACGTTTGAGTCGAAAGGCTCTACGTCCTCCTTGTCATTGGAAATATTTCCACCGATAGTGTTGGACCTACGGTTCGATCATTCGTTGGCACTCTCAAATTTTCACACATACAACACCATACCAAACATAGAGGCCCGCTGTAATAAGTTGCATTTTTATTTTACACTCGAAGCCAAACCGAAGAAAATCGGTGTGTTACAAGAAATAATAATTTCCAATGGAGCTTATGAAATTAGCGATCTGGAACGATGTATCCAAAACAAAATGTCTCGTATATATATCAAGTTAAATAAGTTGCCGGCGAGTGCTGCTGCTGCTGTCGCCGATGCAAGTAAACTGTTTAGTTTGAAAGCCAACAACAACACTTTGAAGTGTGAGATACAGTGCAAGTAAGACATTTATTTGATAAAGGACGCCTCGGTAGCTCCTCTCTTGGGTTTTTCCTCACACAAATCTCTCATTAAGGATGAGGTGCACGAATCCGATTTGCCCGTGGAGATTGTTAAAGTGAAAACGATCCGTTTGGAGTGTAACATAGTGAGCGGGTCTTACCACGATGGCAAACCGACACACACTCTATACGAGTTTGCATCGATGGTTGAGCCGGGCTATGCAATCGACATAAACCCTCACAGTAAACTGTTTCTGCCCGGCAACACACGCATCATTTTCCCATATACACGTAAACATCATCGATCAGAATGCAGTGCCTGTGAACTTTCAAGGTGAAGAGATCATCGTAATATTGCAATTGAGCAAGACACCGGCGGTATGTTAGTTACAAATAACAGTGATGACAAGCAACAGAGGTCAGTATCTTCTTTACCTGCATCACAGACGGTTCTATCCTTGGAGAACGTACAATTTCTAAAGTCATTGGGTTATAATGTTGAGCAAACTACATATCTTCGCAGACCCCGTGCACGACGAGTCCATCAAGGGAGAAGAAGTACACACGTACGCTCCGCAAACCAGATCATTTGATTACAACGACACATGTGAGTTTGCCATCAACCAGCAAGATGTGTTTTACGATTGGTGTTCGGCAGATCTCCTGATACCACTGCGACGACGGGTACAACAGGCGATGTGGCAGTAACAGCGAATGCGGCAGCTCATTTGTTCTCCTCTGTGGCCGTTGCGATGTGCAATCAGATTATCGAATATGTTAGAAATCTTGGCATAGTTACAGTAGTCCGCAACTTATTACAAGCAAACAGCGATGAAGCACGAGTTCTCATCCCTGCAGGCTGGCATCCGAGCGAAAGGAAAACCATGGTGAAAAACGACAGATTTTGCTATTGCCTACCGCTCAGTTACCTGTGCAATATTTTCAAAGATTACAGACGGGTGCTGTTTAGCCGCTTGCTGGTACGTATCACTCGCGGTCAAAACGATAAAAAATGCTATATTCTGAGCGGCGCACAAGGGCCCTACAAAGCTATAAAGTTTAACATTGAATATATGGCAGTGCAAGTCAAACAAATCCATCCCAGTGATGTGATACAACAGCAGCTGTTGACATCGCTCGCCCAAGATAAAAAGATTCTTATACCGTTTAGAAAATGGGAGATGTACGAATTACCGAATGTGAGTAATTCAGCCAATTACTTGTGGTCTTTGAAGACCTCCTCAAACACCGAACAACCTTGCTTTGTTATTGTCGTCTTTCAAACGGATTGCCACCACAATCCGAGAAAATATATCAATCAGTTTGATCATGTGAACGTTCGAGATGTAAGACTGCACCTGAATTCAAAACAAATACCCACCGAAGGTATGAATCTGAACATTGAACAAGCAAATTATCTGGAAGCATAGAGAAACATGATACGAGCATATCTCGGCAGAGAACCGCAGCCTACGTTGGATTATAAAGCTTTCGCAAACTATCCCATGTTTGTGTTTGATTGTTCAAAGTATACGGATTCCATCAAACCGTCCACTGTCGATATCAAATTGGAGATGAAAAGAACCAGAACATCCCCGATCACACAAAATGTTTCTGCATAATTATATATGATTGCATCATCGAATACTCTCCACTCTCTAACGTTGTACGCTATATTATCTGAGTACAAGGCCCCTACCTTCACCACTCTCCCTGGGGCCTATATAAACCAAGATGGAAGTATAGTGATTGGACAGTATCAAGATGAGGTTCGTCGTTGTCGATACTCAAGGTTTCTGTCTGCCCGAGTTCACACCCAAAGAATTGGTGATATATAATGGGTATCAAACGGTGCATCATGTGTTTAAACCGCCACAACCGATGCTGTCTGCTAATGTAATCAAACAAGTCAAGTTTCTGCAGGCCCAACACCATTGTATCGACTATAATTATGGTACTGTTTATTTGGAAGAATTCCAAATATACTGGTGAAACATATTGTCGAACAAGTGGACCGAATCTATGTGAAAGGCGAGAATAAACAGGTTTCTGTCACAGATGCTTCCCACTTGTGGCTACCATATGAACGTGATCAATTTGGAAACAAACTTGGATTGCCCGAGGCTGCTACCAGACATGCCTCTATGTATGCATCACTCACCAGGATACATTTAGAAGCTGTATATGTAGCATTAATAAATGTATGTTGTTATTTCGTTAAATTGTAAGGTTAATGCCTTAATAAAGTTGTAAATTATACACGTTTTTTTTGCTAGTACCCTCACAATCCTTAAACTAGTAAATAAAACACACGTGTTCATTTTATATATTTGTATTAGCAAACACGTTTGCGATACATTTTCAGAGAAGTGATATATTTAAAACAAAAGTACATCAACATGAATGTGGTAAGACATGTGAGAAATCAAGTGGCCATAAACACAAAAATATACTTTGAAGTGAACTGCTTGGCATCAGTCAACACAAGAGTTCTCTAATTTGATGTCTCACCACGGCTGCCATTATCAAACAGAAACATAACTTTGTAACGCACCACATCAGACGTCATGCTTTTGGATGACATTTTGTAAGTTGCAAGCGGTACGCGGTTATCGTTGTGTAGATATGTTGTTGTTGTAAGAGCTGACCATATCATGCAATCATCGATGTCGAAACAAATTCGTACTTCTGCTACATTGGGTGGCTTATAAATATACAACACATTCTGACACGGTGCTGTTAATATGATGAAACCTGCTTTAAAAGGAACCATTGCGAATGTTATGGATGTCTGTCAATACTTGCTCTTGAGCGTAGTGCAAACACTCCAACATGTAATATTTAAAAGCTGGTATTACGGTGTCGCGTAAAGTTTTTATAGTTTGGATGGTCTGCGGGACATTGATGTCCCACTTATCCAGATCGTTTAATATTTGCACTATGTTTTCCATAAAACACGTGTAAGTCCATGCAAAGTGTGATTCTTTCAGATAGTCCAATCTTGCTTTAACCAATACCCCAAGTCCAAGCAGCGGTTCCACACACTCTTCGTTCAAAAATAGATGCATAGATGTGAAACCGTTATCGACGCACAGGGCTTTTTCACGTAGTACGTTTGAATAGGTTATGCGACAGTAATTAAGATGATGCACTATAAATCTATTAGTTGGTTCGTCTTTACCTTTAAGATATTTCCTACATCTGTAACCTAGCACGATTATTACAGACAGACGTCCCAAAAAGGCGAGGTCCGGAACACCGGCGCACACTGGTTCGTATAGGGAGGCTGCAGAGGGCCTCGGGATGGCGTTGATTGACAGGCGCCATCCTGAGGTGACGCTAGACCGGGAGAGATCAAGGGACTCATCGGAGCTGCTGGGAAGCTTATCTACAGCAGATCCAGCGAGAACCCGAGTGCCTGCATTTTTGTCAGGGAAGGGATAGAGTTTTTGCCTTGAATGAATTTCTGTTCCAGGCAATGATCGATATCCGATGTGGAGGAGCGGATGAGTCGAGGGACATTACTGTCGGATCGGCCTATCTACCAGGGGACATCACCGACCCTCCTCCAATCAAGGAATTGGAGCTGCTGATGGTGGGTAGCAGAGCAGGTGGATGGCAGACTATCATCGGCATTGATGCGAACGCGCAGCATGAGTTGTGGGGAAGCTCGGACACAAATTCTGAAGGTGAGTCACTTTTACTATTCCCTATGACATTTAATTTAGACATATTGAATAGAGGCAATAAACCGACCTTCGTCACAACACGGCGTGAGGAAGTTTTAGATCTAATAGTTTCCACCCAGTTTCTGGGTGACTTTATTAAGAACTGGGCTGTGTCTGGGGAAGTGAGTAGCTCAGACCACATATACATCCAGTTTGAAATCCACAAAGTCGAAGGACAAACGGTATAATACCGGAACCCTCGCAAGGCGGACTGAGAAGCTTACGGGGCAGACCCAGCAGTGGAACTGCGGGGGGTTAAGAGTACCATAGACAATAGGGTGGAGCGAAATAATTTTTTTAAATCAAAACAGCACTAGTGTGGAAAAATTATCTGTTGTGATCTAGATTACTGAAGTATATTGCTTTTTCAAATTAAAAATTACCTGGAAGGTCCGCCGAGCGGAAAAATTAAAAAAAATTTTTTTTGAAAATTAAAATAGCATTAGTGCGGAAAAGGTGCCTATTGTAATCTAGATTACAGACATATGTTGATTTTTCAAATTAAAAAATATCTGAAAGGTCCGCCGAGCGAAAGAAATCCATTTTTTTCGAAATCAAAACAGCATTAGTGCTATAAAAATGTATTTTTTTTCTTTGGTAGTCACATTACTTGTAAAAAGTTGACGTTTAGTATGCACTTCAGAAAAACCAATTGCTTTTTTAAATCACTAATCATCTTCAGAGTCCGTATGACTTTGCACTCTATCAAATGAAAAAATAATAAAAATTCTTTTTGCACGTAAGAAAATTCCATTTTAGTTCGCATTAGGTACCACTAAATTATTTTATTTTATTCAGAACTGTAAACGAAATTTCGACAAAAATTAAATGTGGTTTGAGGGTCCGCCGTTTATGCAAACAACGGACTTCAAGGTCAACTGATGATAGATTGGCATATCATACAGCTACTAATATTAATAACGTTTCAGTCTTTAGTTGGTGTTACGAGTGTGTTGACGCTAAACTTAATAATTGTTTTTTTGTGTAACTTTTAGCATATATCGTAAGTTCAGTTTTAATAGTTTTGTTTTAGAATTTTTTCTTTCTAGCCTTTGAGTGTGTATCGTATACTAAAATGCTCAAAATGGCAAGTGCGAATAGAAAAAGAACTAAAAAACAATCTCTCTGTCCGATATTCGGGTTCGGAAATGACTTATACAAAAGAATTTTACCAACGTATTACGATGTTATGAAGTGCTACCTTTATGTTCGAAACAGTTTTATGTCTGAAGTATCTTCAAAAGAACCAATATTTTTTGATATATCTCAAATAGTTATACAAAAAGTGCAAAAAAAACAGTGGGAAAGGGCTTCGATTCCAGCACTAAGTAAACCAAGAATAGTGAAAATGTTAAGGGACTATCACAACAAGTATGCGGGAATAAAAAAGAGCTTAAACAGAAAAGACTTATTTGAAATTAAGTGTGAAACATTTTTGAAGCACGTAAAAGCAACACTTTTCGATATTTCTTCGCGCAAACGTACAGATTTTTCATCATGCTGTTGCTGCAAAGATAAACGAATTCCTAAGTTAGAACAACAATTTATTTCTGATCAAAGAACAGTTCGAAGAATGGCAATAGGACATGTAACTTGATAACAACAAAGCAGATTAGGAAAAGGAAGAAAAGAAAGTTGCCCAGACAACAAAGAAGTGACATAAGCAATACTAGCTCAAGTGAAATACGTTAAGATGCTGAGTTAGAAGAATATAAAGAAAATATTTAAGAACGAGAGAAAGAAAGAGATGTCGCCTTTGAAATACAGAATGAACCAACCACGTTTTCGAGCGCCAGATCAGTTCAAACGCGCAGATCACTGCCAACAGTAGCCCTAGAGTGTGACAGATCTGGTGTATCAGATCTCTCAGCAGTCTGAATTGTTTCCGCTGTTTTAAAATATTTTGGCATTATTTCGGAAGTGGAAGCGTGAAATGTTGTTGATCGATCAAAAATTAGGAGAGCAAGAAAACAACAAAGAAATGTCCTTCAATATTCCGAAAAAATTGAATTACAATACCCTCAGTCCATTTATTTTGATAGTAGGAAGGACAAAACATTAAAAATAGTAAAACGTCGAACTAAATACTACAGAACAAAAGTTATAGAAGAGCACATTGTTTTAGTTGAAAAACCCAATTCGAAATATGTAGCACATGTGATTCCAAAATCTGACAGCTCAATTGATTGTGCCAAAAGTATTCTAAGCTATCTCAAGTCGAATGTAGATTTGTCACAGCTTATTGTCTTATGATGTGATGGGACTGTTATAAATACTGGTGTAAAGGGTGGAATAATAAGACCCATTGAGGTTAACTTAAAAAGAAATTTACATTGGTTTGTTTGCCAGTTGCATGGAAATGAACTTCCACTTCGCCACTTGTTTAATAAATTAGATGGAAAAACCACTGGACCGAAAAGTTTTTCGGGACCCATTGGAATTTTATTACAAATATGTGAAACACTGCCTGTGGTAAAATTTAATAAAATAAACTCTGAGAGGGTATTAGCTGATCCAACCGATTTAAGCACTGATCAAAAATACTTATTAGAGATCAGCCAGGCAATAGTTTTAGGACAAATTTCTGAAGATTTAGCTAAAAGAAGTCCTGGAAAGGTGGGTCATGCTCGTTGGATGGCTTGTGCCAGTAGAATATTGCGACTCTTTGTTGCCACCAGTGACTCTTCCGAAAATTTAATAAAACTTGCGACATATGTTGTTAAATTATACGTTCCTGTTTGGTTCCGAATAAAAAGAAATCATTTATGCACAGACGGTGCAAAAAACTTATTTCACCTGATAAACCTTTCGCGATATTTAGATGAATCGGATAGAGAGGTGATTAATTCAGCGATCCAAAGGAACGCGTATTTTGCGCATCCAGAGAACTTACTCCTCGGTATGGTTAGAGATTCTTGTCGTCATATCAGTGAGCTTGCTTTGCGTCGAATTTTGAAGGGCAGAAACTGTCAAATGAGATGTTTCAAGCCCAGAGTATTTAAAGTGCCCAAGCTCAATTTTGAAGCCGACGACTATATTAATATGATAGATTGGCAAGAAATTAAAGCAGCTGACCCTCCTGCGCTGTCCAAACATTCAGATGATGATCTCAAAGATTTTATAGAAACTGGAAATTTACCAGATATTTCTAGCTATTCTTATCACACTCAAATGGTCGAAAGGCATATTAAACTTGTGACAGAAGCTTCCTCATCAGTATGTGCCCACGCAAGGGATGGCTTTATTCGGTCTAAGGCACACTCACAGAAGAAAATGCCTAAATTTGAAACGAAAAAAGAATACATTTTATAAAATTACGCTAACGATGGTTGGGAAGTTGGGTTGGTGCCGGGTGAAGCTCGATTGGCAGTCACCTCCTCGTGGTGAGCTCTGGGTTATTTTGATATTTTATCAAGATAAGCAAAGAACTGCTAGTTCATTAATTTTAATAATTAAGGTGGACAGAATAACATCGGCGAACCCTCCACATACTTTTTAACTTGAAAAAGCAATATATGTCTGCAATCTAGATCACAATAGGTACCTTGTCGCATTAATGATATTTTGATTTAAAAAAAATTAGATTTCTTTCGCTCGGCGAACCCTCCACATACTTTTTAACTTGAAAAATCAATATATGTCTGTAATCTAGATCACAATAGGCACCTTTTCCGCACTAATGCTATATTGACTTTACAGAAAAAAATATTTCGCTCCACCCTAATAGACAATTCAATAGGCCTCGAGATTGCGGCAGCCCAAGTGCGAGACGAAATCACCTCGGCCTATAACGCCAACTGCCCCCTGAAAATGAGGGCGTCCACCAGGAATTTCCCGTGGTGGATGAGGGAGTCAGGCAAAGGAGAACGCAGGTTTGTAAGCTGTTCAACGCGGCCAAAAGGTCGGGAGCATGGGATGAATATAGACATACCCTAACAAGCTACGACAAAAGACTGAGGGACGCCAGAAAGGAGTCGTGAAAGACGCACTGAGAGGAAGTGGAGAGCATACGCAAGAGTGCTCGACTACACAAGATCCTGTCCAAGGGCACTCTGGCCAACATAGGCTCCCTTAAAACACTGACGGGAGGCTTTACTAGGTCGGGGGAGGAAACCATGGAAGTCCTACTACGGACACAATTCCCCGGCTGCAACATAATAAACCAACCACCTCCGGACTGGAAACACTCAGAAACAGCGGCGCCGTACAGGCGGGCATCTAGAGTAGACTGGACAGTCGCTAAAGATGTGGTTACTTGGAGCAAAATCAGATAGGCCATTAACAGCTTCAAGCCATTCAAATCCCCTGGATTTGATAGAATAATGCCCATCATATTCCAACAGGCTATAGACATACTGGTGCCGGCGCTTACCCTCAATATGAGGGCCAACCTGGCTCTGGGGTATATTCCGAGGGCATGGAGACGGTCAGGGTTGTATTCATTCCTGAACCTGGGCGTCCAACAGACCAGGCAAAGTCCCTGAGGCCAATAAGACTCACGTCCTCCTTGCTAAAAACAGTGGAAAAACTGCTTAACCAACACATTAGGGGCGGTGTACTGGAAGCACATCCCCTACACTGCGGACAATATGCATACAGAGCAGGAGTCTCAACAGAAGCAGCGCTGCACCAACTGGCGCTGAACCTGGAGAATACGCTGGAGAACATGGAGGTGGCGCTGGGGGGCTTCCTAGACATATAGGGGGCCTTTAGCAACACCTCATTTGGATCGGTCCTGGCAGCTGTCAGGGAGCGGGGAATAGAGGAGACCTGCTGCAGGTAGATCGGTTCCCTGCTCAGGGACAGGGCAGCCTTTACCTTTTTTGCGGGAGGGACTCTGCCGGTGTGGGTCACGGCGGGGTGTCCGCAGGGCAGCGTTCTGTCTCCCCTGCTCTGGTGCCTAGTCGTGGACAGCCTGCTAGGGGGAAGGGTACGAGGTACTGGGCTATGCGGACGACATTGTCATCATAGTCCGAGGAAAGGTTACACAGTCAGTGTGGGAGCGCATGCAGACAGCACTGAAAGTGGTGGAAAGGTGGAAGGTTGGTCAGGCAATCGGGGTGAGACGCGAAAAGGCAACCGTCATACGGATTATGAGGAGGGCGAAGTGGGAGAGCCACAGAACTCTCATTCTATACGGTGGAAACATCCCAATGGCCAGGGAGGTAAATATCTTGGGGTCGTATTTGACACTAAGCTAATTGGAATGGTCACGTTGAAAAAATACTGCGTAAGGTAGTTATGACCCTAGTCAACACTAGGCGGCTATATAAAAAAACGTGAGGACTGAGACCTAGTATGGCCCACTGGGTGTACACAAATGTGGTCAGACCATGGCTAACATACGCGGCACTGGTCTGGTGGCCTAAGGTGACACAATCCAGTGTCCGATGGCTTGCCTCGGTATCACAGGGTCCATGACTTCAACCCCAACAGCCGCTATGTAGGTGTTGCTCGATCTGCTCCCCTACACTAAGGTATCGCGGGGGAGGTCAGGCTAGGGCTATACAGACGAGCTTGCAATGAGAGACTGAAGATCAAGCCAGGCTGCAGGGGCCACTGCAAAATTCAGGATATCGTGAAGGAACCTATGCTTGAAATGAGGTCAGATTTCGCGAGCCCGCGAATCTGCAGGGAAAACAAGTTTACAGTGGAAATCCACGACCGCGAGGCATGACGGGGTGAGACGCCGGGTCCACCACGAGACTTGCTCGTCTGGTTCGCGGACGGATCCGTCGGGGAGCGTGGGACGGGGGCAGGCGTGTCACAGTATTTCCCTTGGAGCTCATGCAACGGCCTTTCAGGCAGAAATGTACGCCATCTTGCACTGCGTGCGAGAGAACAACAGGAGGGGCTACACCAGCAACCGGGTCCTCATAGCCACAGCCAGCCAGGCAGCTATTAACGCCGTATGTAGCCCACGGGTAAATTTCAGGGTGGTAAGTGAATGCCGAGACGACACGAGTGACCTGTCTGGGCAGAATGCGGTCACCCTCATTTGGGTGCCGGGTAACTCGGGGGTCAAAGGCAATGAAGAAGCTAACAGTCTCGCGAAGAGAGTATCAGCACAACTATTTATTGGACCAGAACCGGTTCTGGGCGTGACAAAGAGCACTGCCAGGGGAGCATTAAGTCCTAGGTCAGAAAGGAACATAAGGTGTACTAGGCAGACTGTCCAGGGCTCAGACATTGGGAAGTCAGTAATTGAGGAACCCAGTTCAAAGAGAGCTGTGGAGCTGCTAAATCTTAGCAGAGGACAGTTCAGGAACATAACAGCACTCTTGACGGGATAAATGGCTGTCAAGAAACACCTGCATAAAATGGGGCGGTTCGATGGGGACATGTCATGCAGACTCTGCGGCGAGGGGGAGGAGTCAGCCCCGCACATCTTGCGTGAGTGTAAAGCTCTGGACCGCAAAAGACAACTGATCTACAGACAGCCTAGACCGGAGACAGGGCAATATAAAACTTCACCCTACCAATTGCTATGCAGAGTAGAAAAGACAAAGGGCATGAACAATAAGCCAAAGGCTGCGGTGCTATCGGGGCGGCAAAGACGCGGATGGGCTCTAAGAAAAAAAAGGCATTTACGAAGGCAAAATAGCAACCACATTTCATCAAAATAGCCTTGTTATTTTTGAGATACATTTTTTCTTTTGGAAAATTCCAAACTTATATATATATATATATATATATATATATATATATATATATATATATATATATATATATATATATATATATAAACAAATGAAGATGGTCTCAATGAAATTTTTAGATTTTCGCTGTTTTGATAGACAATATTTTCTAAACATAATGCAAAATTAATCAGTCTCCCAATAGCAACTTTTCTACCACAAACATTTACACACTGATAATAATGTATAAAGTGAAATCCAAGAACACCCACGGTCCTCACAGACCAGAATTTCTTTCCTGGAAAGAAGGCAAACAAAAAATTGATTTCATACTATCATACACATACACCAACGATCAGTTCAGATACAAGTGTGTATGCATGGTCCTTGCATCATAAGTGAAAATTCAAACATGAATAATACACAAATTCTGGTGGCGCGTCTGGAGGAATTTGTTGGAGCTATCGCAACCGTATTAGACGGTTCGTTCGACGGTAAAATTGTTTTATGAATAATTCATATATTTAGGATGCTGGAGCTTCGCACCACGGATTAAAATGGAGAAAACGAAACGAGGACCTAACACAAGTCCTCGCAACGCCGCTGTATTACGGTCATTTGTCCTCGTAAGAGATATATATATATATATATATATATATATATATATATATATATATATATAGATATATATATATATATATATATATATATATATATATATATATATATATATATATATATATATATATATAATTTATTTATTCATCACACGGATAACTCAAGGTAAGGGCTCCTTCTGCAAGTGTCTTCGATAAGTTCGTTCGTTAGCCAGGAAAATCGAAATAGTTTTCCGGGAAAATTTTAAGTTTTCTTTCCGCAAATTTGTATACCTCCAGAAATAACAAAGCTATGACAATCAAATTTGGTATGCAGATTGATATTATAAAAAGCAAAGTATGTACCAAGATTTAGATCTCGAAGTTCATAGTAAAAAGTTTAAAGCATTTAAAGAAAGAAAATTTGGATGTCACTGTGATCAGAAAAATGCACAAGACGAAAATATAATGTGTGGATAACACACTCTATGGTTTATTATAGACAAAGATTGAGTTTTGTTTGGCACAAGAGGTCCCAGAAAAAAACAGAGAAAATACTTTGAAAATGTTATACTTTTCTTCTTAAAGGGTTAAAGTATCGATTTAGAACGTCCAATTTATATGTAGAAGAAATGTCGTGTCTTGTATATAAATGAAGTATATCTTACAAAGCCCTAAGTTTAAGGTTCAACCGCCATTGCCCTTCATTTTACTAAAATATTTGCAAAAAATTCATACAAGTAGACTCTTTGTCTGATGCTGTGGCAGTAGTTTCAGTTATATAGTTTGTGGTTTAATAGTCTATAATTTTTAGCATATTTTCGTAGACCCGTTATTATACATGATAAGAAAAAATATCTGGACGCAGCAAGTGCGTTATGGTAGTGAATTTTCATAAAATGTTTTATTGCAAATATGTGTGTTTTCTTTTTAAGAAAGTAGGCATCAATTTTGGTTACCAGTATAACCTATATAGTAAAACCAATGTGCCATGTTTCATAAAAATAACTTTATTGTCTGAAAATGTACAAAAATTTCCAAAAGTAAACTTACAGTGTTTCCGGAAAAACTCGTTTCAACCTTATAGGATAATAGCAAATTGAGCCTTTCAGATATAAAGCATTTGATCTAAATTCTCTACCATAACGCACTTGCTGCATCCAGAATTTCTTTTCTTACAAACATGCATTATATTTCGATGGAAAATGCAAAAATGGAATAACATAAGGCGTGTTTGATAAAAAAAAAAAGAAAATTTGTATCACCGACGACTTATGGGCTACCCTGTGATTGTAGAAATATTTTTTAAGATGTAGCTCAAGACACCCTATAATTAACATATACAAATTTTTTTCATATCTTGTATAATAACGGATATATTGAGCTCTATTGATTTTTTACGAAAATTCGACAAAAATTATATACCATTAAACGATATACTCTATACCTAAGACTACTACTGCCAAGCATCAGAGAAAGGCTCTATTTGAAATGAATTTTCTGGAAATATTTTTGTAAAATGAATGACAATGACGGTTGAAACTAAGACTTCAGGGTTTGCAAAACATTCTTCTTAAGACATTTTTGTTGCATAGCCCGTATTAGATTCAAGTTCTTTTCCTAAATGTTGCCGATTTTGACGTTTTAAATCGCAACTGTGACGTTTTGAGGAAAACCCAAATTTATTTTTCTTTAAACGCCTATAACTTTTTCTCTTTTGACCTAGATAGCTTAATTTAGGTAGGTGACTTACCTATAAGGACATAAACCCGCGTACCAAATTTGGTTGCCCTTACTTTGTTAATTCCGGAGATATATATATATATATATAATATATATATATATATATATATATATATATATATATATATATATATATATATATATATATATATATATATATAAACATATAAAAATTGAAACTGACCCCGGATATGTGTTCTGGGGGGCCTAATTAGCGCTCATTTGAAAATTTTTTTTCAAAATTCAAAAGTCGGGATCTCCTCATTAGGGAATTTTTTTTAAAGAAAACAGTTGTATACGCTAATAAACCACTTATATTATTGCCATTTTTGCATTTTCCATAGAATTATAATGCATATTCAGAAGAAAAGAACTTTCATATCGTTCATCGTTTTCTAGTTATTTCAATTGATTTTGCAGCTTTTTACGTTTTTGGCATTTATCGAAAATTGTGATACGGCTTTTTTACTAATAACTACTGCGGAGAGCCATAAAAATGATGCATTTATGGCCTTGGTTTATACTGTTTATCGAAAAAATCGAGATGCTGTATAGAGTGCGCTCTCAAATTGTTCCTGAATTTAATTAATTAACTTTTTTTTTCAAATAGAACAGTCTTTGTTTTGTGTTTCAGAAATGATATCACATCATTTTTTTGGGAACATTTTAGGTTTATTTCCGAAAAATAATGTGTACTTTTAAAACAATAAAATTAGTTTTATAAAATACCGTACATCGTTTCCACTATAGGGACAGGTTATACTGCTAACCAAGTTAGATGCCTTTTACTAAAAAAGTCATTTGCCATTAAAAATATTTTATGAAAATTCACGCACTTGCTGCATCCAGACTTTTTATTATCTAAACTTACCCAAGAAAATATTTCGTATTTAGCAGTACAGAATTTGAATAAGTTTATTTTTGTTGTTCATGAACTAAAATTTGATTTTGTTTACTTTTGTATTCTATTTTCGTTATTCCTTGTGTGTTATCTGACATTAACTGCAACATTATCCTTTTATATATTTAGTGGTGTTTACAAAAAATTAAATGAGATGTACCCTACTCATGAAGTACTTGAAACATTTCGCAATGAGGCCAATTTATCATTTTAAATTTCCAAAAGAAAAGGAAACTTAAATCGTATATAAGCCCACGACTACCTGGAGTTAGATACAGACATCGTGAATTATCAATCGAAAATGTACTGCAAATTAGCACTTTTTAGTCTTTTTGTTATAGCATTTGCTAAGGTAACAACAGCTTTTTATATATATTTAATTGAGAATGCATACATAAATGTAAATAATAATTCTTTTTTTGCTACATTTAAATAAGTACAAAGAATTCAAATAACTACATAAATTTTACATCAAATGTTGATTTCTTAATTCTATGAAGTACTTCCCCAGATTGTTTAAAACTTACCATGTAACATTAGAATATGCGGGATATTACACTAACTTGAATAAAAAAATAATACTATTAACTTATATGTTTTTTTTCAAAAAATTATTTTGTTGTAATATGTCTAAATTGTAAATTTTCTCACTAGGACAATTTTCTTCATTTTTAATGTTGAATTAATCTATTTTGCTTTATATTATGATCTCGTTAATTTTTTACTTTTATTTACACTTTTCATTTAAAGCCTAAGGTACAAGGTTCGATTCCCAGTAGACTCGTCATTTTATTTTCAGTACATACTGTAAAGTTAACATTAAGTGAGGTTATGGCATTGTGTTTAGGCAGGTTGAATGCCTGTACATTCGGCCCTTGGAAAGGGACGTAACACCGTCGGCCCCGTATACCATGCGGTGTTGGGCACGTTAAAGATATCTACCCTCCTGACAGAAAGAATGGATTTGATACAATTTTCGGAACGCTAAGATGAAACTGCTGTCTGGAGTTGGTGATTGGTCATAGTTATGGAAATGGAAATAGACCGACGTTAAATAGATATATAATTTTTTTAAATTTCAATCACTTTTCGCTTTGGCTTAGGTATATCTGCTTGTGGTGCATAACATTTTATGGTAAATATATTACTATTTATATTACTCCGTATTCCAATTATTTCACGCTGTTCACCTCAATTTCGTAGACTATCTATAGACCAATCAATATTAGTGTTAACTGCAACAACTGATTTACGTTAAAACAAAGTTAAACTTCAATATTTCTACCGTGGCGGTGGCGATGTCTTCGCCTTCATGTTGTAAAATTGTTTGTGAGCTTTTTTTATTATTCCAACCTCACAAAGAGTTTTTCCGAAATTTTGAAATGTGTCTTGGAATATATATTTATTGTTACTTTTATAAAAGTTTTCCCTACTTTTATTCATGTCAATTTGTGAGCAATTTTAAGTGCAAGGACTGCGTTTTCATTGTCACACACGTTTTTAATTTATAGTTATTTAAAAAATGTTTTATGATATATCGCGTCTAGAATGTATTAAAACTTGACGTTTCAGCTCCTGTCTTAAAGCCATTTTCAAGAGATTGATGAAATATGGAAGAAAATGAACCCTAAGTACTCAATTTGGCCTATTCCTTAGAGCGGTTGATAAGAGTATGTTAGATTGTTGTAGCTCGATTACGGGGCTTTAAGCTGCCTGATTCCCAGATCTCACTGCAGGTTGTCTCTAAGGCTCAAATGTATTCAATCCTTGACTTGAGAGAATCTATGCAGTCGCTAAGTGAATATGAGAACGTGGCGTCAACTAGGTCGGTCTTAGATCATTACATGCCAGTAAATTATACAACAATTATACACAATATAAAATAATAATTACAATATATTGCTAGGCACAACCTCGAAAATGCCGAACCAACTACATAAACTCAACTTTATGCCATTAAACTTTTAACTACCACAGAAACCAACAACTATGTACTTAGCCTAATACAATCTATGATCTGTCGAACAAATAGAGAAAGTAATTGTTTATATACATAAAACCTTAAATGGCCGGTTGTAGAAAATAGAAAAGTAGAAAGGCTTGTCAGACACTTAACAAGCAAATACGTGATGATTAATCAGAAAAACTAGTCACAGCTTAAATATATTTGCTTGCCGTGACAACACAACCGCATCGCAGACTGTTGGTTGTAGTAATCAATGATCACCTAATCACTCGTTAAATATCTGACTAGCATTCTTGCAGCTGGGCATACTTACCTATGTTTGTAACTAACATTAAGCATTGATTTTTATTATAATAGATTTGGTTAATATCCTGGTTGGCTTGTTTACTGTCTTAGTATTGTATTATACATCATCAATAGCAAATAAATAACTTTGATTACAGAGCAATAATGCATTAGGTATATCAGCAAACGTTGATGTTGGATTGCTTGGAGGACATAAATGCCGTAGTGAGGTAATACAATTTCTATAACATCATTGATTTTTGTTTTTTATGTAATTTAAACTACACATACAATTAACTGTTTTCCTCATCTTGGTAGATATTGATAGTAATGTATTTAAATTTGGCAACATGAACGCCTTTAGCCTAAAATCACATTATTTTTTCAACTGTCTTGATATTGTTTAAAAAAAAACTTTGTTCTTAGTTGTATATTGATTTGACGCATTATTTCTATGCTTGGCACATATGTTTTTAAGGTTACTTTCTGTTGGAACTCAATTCTATAAGACATATATGCCCAGTTTCGCAAAGCTCGATTAAATATTTAACGGCCAGTTAGTTAATCAGGGCTTCAGACGACCAATCACAGCTTCAAAATATTTGGTTGTCATGGCAAGAACCCGAATAATAGTCTGTGATTGGTCGTCTAAATCGCTGATTAACTAACCGGCCGTTAAATATTTAACAAGCTTTGTGAAACTGGGCAATAATCAATAATGCGCATTTCAATATCTCTATTCCTAGCGTATAAAAAACATATTCTTATTTATCAATTAGGTACTTTCAAAAAGTATTGACCTCAATCTAGAATTGATGTATAAAATGCTCTGAGAGTAAGGTTATTCATAGAAAAATACTGATGCAGCAAGTGCTTTATGGTAGTGACGATTCATGACTTTTTTCGGGTGCTTATAAATAATTTTTTTTACTGAACGTGAAACGCTTAAATTAATTTTCGTAGAAAACATTTGATAATGAGGAGACCGAGACTTTTCATTATGAAATAATTGCTTTTAATGACCCCTAGAACTCAATTCCAAGGTCACTTAAGTTTTTCTTTTTTCTTTTTTCTTTTTTCTTTTTTCTTTTTTCTTTTTTTTTTCATATATATATATATATATATATATATATATATATATATATATATATATATATATATATATATATATATATATATATATATATATATATATATATATAAGGTGTTTTTCACGTGTAGAAAACGGAGAAGCATATTCTTTGACTAATTTTAAAGGAAAGCATCAATGACAATTTGACCAATAATGGTTTATTTCCGAGATACAAAGTGTTAAAAGTGACACGTGATAAACACTTTTTCTATTATAATTTCCAAGCGTTTCATTATAGTTTGTCTAGATTTAGCACACAAATTGAGCTTGCTGTTTGCGATAAAACGGTGGCAGAACTCATCTAATTGATGTAGGGTGGGGCCAATAATTTTTGATACATAGAAAAAAATATCGAAAATTCACCACGAGAAGAAAATAAGTTTATAGAGGAAAGTCGCCGAATATGGGGAACGTGCCCAATATGGGGCACTCGACTTTCTCCACAAACATATGAGCGACATCTACTAGTATAACTGTGAAACACTATGTATAAAGGTGTGCCTAGTCGGTGCAAAGCAGTAACTTGTAGGTGGCTTGATTTGGTAGTTATAAACTATAAATTATTTCAACCTTCCTCAAAGTTTTTAGTGGTGTTGCAAATCAGTGCTAAACACTATCTGTTTTAAAACAGTGATTCAGGTTAGTAGTTTACAAAATTTTTAATGTGTGACTTCTTCAAAATATGTGTTTTTTAGATATGTTTGAATCAACCAAAAAAAAAACATTTTTCTTTTTCATTGAATTTCACACAGATCTTTTGTTTGAGTATTGCTGAGTATAGGGTACCTAACCCCGCAGAATATGGGGTACCTCATGTTATGACTACAATTTTAATATTTGGAGATGCCGCCCAAACGCAAACAATGGGACCCTGCAAACATGGTTAAAGCGGTTCAAGCATGCAGAAACAAAGAAATGGTGTACAAGAAGAGTGCCAAAATGTATAACGTGCCCCAAACTACATTGGAAAGATACGTAAAAAAGGAAGAAAACGCGGAAGATGTATCCACAAGTTTGGGAACGAAGCCCCTGTTAAGCAAGGAAATGGAGATTATCTTAGCTAAACATTGTTTGGAAATGGAAAAAAGGTATTTTGGTATAACTGGAAAGGATATTTGCCGACTGGCCTTTAGTCTGTGCGAAGCAAACAACATCACAAATCCATTCAATTCATTACAGCAATGTGGAGGTTCAAAATGGATAACGAACTTTTTTAAACGTAATTCAGGATTATGACTCCGTAAACCACAGGGCATTTCATACGCACGAGTGAAGTAAAGAAAATGTTTGTGCCTTTTTCGATTTGTATCAGCCGGAATTTGAAAAATTCGGTTCAATCCGAATCGGATTTTCAATTGTGATGAGAGCGGTATCACAATGGTTCAGCACAAACATCTCCATGTCGTATCCAGAAAAGGAAAGAAACAAGTTGCTACCTTAACCTCAGCAAAAAGGGGCTCTCTGTTGACTGTTGTGTTCTGCTTCAGTGCCACGGGACAGTATATTCCACCAATGGCAATATTTTCTCGCAAAAACATGAAGCAGGAACTAATGAAGGTGATGCCTCCTTGGTCAACTTATGCATGTCACATATTTGGGCGAATTCAACACGAAATATTTGCAGACTGGCTGCGGTATTTCATCAGCGACACAAATCCTATAGTAGATGATCCCGTGATCTTGGTCCTAGATGGACACAATTCGCATACTGAGAACTTAGAAGTAACTAATATCGCAAAGGAAAATCCACTTATCATCATTTGTGTACCGCCACATTGTACGCACAAAATGCAACCTTTGGATGTGTCTTTCATGTCCCCATTCAAGACTTACTATGCTAAAAAATAAGCATGTGGTTAAGGGAACCTCCAGGACGTGTAATATCTGCATATCAAGTAGGCGACTTGTTTGGTAGAGCTTATATGAAAGCAGCAACTGTTGAATGTTCAATCAACGGTTTTAGAAAAACTGGCCTGTATTCGCCAAACAGACTTGTTTTTGGAAAAGCTAATCAAGAAGAAGGAGGATAGAAAAATATAAGCAGACAAGAGAGTGTGGATGTTATATAAGTTGAGACAAGTGAACAAGCCCTGGAAGCGGAATATGGGGCATTCATATGTAAAAACTATTTACAGGAGTCAGAAAATTATATTGAGCGAGAAGACATGGTAAACCGGATGGTTCAGGATAAATTAGCGCCTCTCAAATGCGAAATTTCTAACATGGTATTGATTAAGCCGTCAGATATAATGAAGTTACCAGAATTGGGGTTAAATATAGCCAAGAAGAAAGCAGCAAGAACTGGAAAAGCCGTAATCATAACCATTATTCCATATAAAGAAGAATTTGAGGCAAGCCAGATGAAAAAGAAAAATACGCCATTGACCTCTGGTGTCAAAAAGAAAATAGTTACGGATCAAAAACCCACAGCTGGGGGAGACAAAAGATGAATAAGAAGAAATCTACAAAGAAGGTGGGAGACAAGGTATCAAAAAAGTTCAACGAAAAACGACATAAAGCCAGGAAAGCTGATTCATCGTCCTCAGAGTCAGATGTGGGCTTACAGTTCGACTCCGGTTGCGAATCACCATTGTCAGAAGAGGAAATCGATGCAGCATGTTTGTTTTGCGAAACTTTATATTCTGAAGATAGGGCCGGTGAAGAATGGGTAAGGTGTTACACTTGCTTCAAATGGGCTCATCTTGAATGTCCAGGAATAGACAAAAAATCAAGCGTGCCTTATATATGTAAATTTTGCAAATAACGTTCAGGTTTTTTCAATGGATGTTTTCGAAAATATCGCTGTTCTTTAATTTTGCCAATGAAAAAGTGTTTAACTTTCTTTTTTTAGCTAACCTATAGCTTCATTCTGCAATTTTGGGATTTTTTCGTTGAGTCCCATATTAGGACATATATGTACCCCATATTAGGAGACTAGGTTGCCTAATATGGGTTTTGACATGTTGTTTATTTATTATTTTCTTCCAAAATTAAATGTATCTCGTAACTATATGATTGGCATGTTGAGTATAACACCTTGAGCTAGTTATGCAAAAAAATGCAAGCTGCTGTAAATATTTTTGTATCAGATAAATCGAATATTGTAAATGGTACCATATATTCGGCGACTTTCCTCTACCTATAAATTTGGATATTAAAATGTTTCGTTATAAAGATACCGAGTGATCCTATTTCCGAGTTATTACTCAGTGAGTCAACAACGAAACATTTTGATACCCAACTCCATTTAAAGTCATTTCCCTCTCTTAGTGTCTAAATCCATAGTCACTGCAATTTTAAGATAATTCCATCAATGCGGTTATTCAATTCAATCGAACTGAAACAGACATAGCCTTTTGGCGGATTTTTGATCATCCTTGCTAATAATGTAAGGATTCTTTGTCCCTTTCTATATCTACGTCTCTCTTAACCAGAGAAATTGATTTATGACACCATTGTATGGCAAGAAAGAAGCTCAGCTTGCGTGCTAAATTTCGTTAAAATATAAGTAAATGTTCAAAAATTATGATAGAAAAAGCGTTTAGTCACGTTATACATTAAAACTCCGGATTTCGGAAACCAATCATTATTACATAAATATTCATATAAACTTTTCTTTTTGAAATTAGTCAAAGAACACGCCCCTGAATCTTCTACACGTAATTATAAACCCCCCCCCCTTTCTCTGTCTCTCTCTCTCTCTCTCTCTCTCTCTCTACATATATATATATATATATATATATATATATATATATATATATATATATATATATATATATATATATATATCAGTGCGATAACTCCAAAACATTTTGCGATTTTGAGCAAACGTGCCAGATATGTTCTTTTTAGTTTGCATAACTTTCTTAGCGAGAAAAATCAAATCAGTTGTTCCGGAAGATGTTTAGTTTTTTTTTTTTCAAAAACTTTTGCACCTATAACAAAGTTATTTTATCGACATTAGGCACACACGATGCCGTAGATAGTCTATTATATGTACAAAGTCTCGAGTTTCTAGCTTTTTGTAAATTTGAGATATAATCATTTAAAGGAAATGCTGTTCTTTCAGTTGTTGCATGTAGGGCAGAGGACTAAAAATGTTTTAATGATAAACACATTTTTTAAAATTTGATGTTACAAGATGTTGGGGTTAAAAGGACAAAAAGTGTCGAAGCATTATAATTAAAAACTAATAATCTAAAGTTTTGAATCCAGAAAAAAATCTGAGAAGCTAAAACCTAATATAATATGTGGGCTAAATTGATGGTTACACTATAATTCATTAGAGCTAATTTCAAATTTCTTAGCAAATAGCAAACAAGCGTATTTATTAACTAAAGTAGGTATTGAGTACACTTGGAGAACCCAAATCACCACAACACATATGTTTAAAGGTCTGATGAGTGTTTCACTAACAAAGCTGGTCTCATCAGAGGATGAAAAATGATAGACTTCTAGAATAGGATTATCTAAGTGTAGTTATCAGTGCTCAACACAGGTTCCAATCTTCACTTAGCAAAGTAGGTATTGCTGACAGGTTGTCATATTCAAATAATACTCCTCTTCTTATCTTCATTCTCTGGTCGAAATAATTTGTCTCATGGATATAATTTTCTATTCATGGTTTTGTAAACAACTAATCAGAATAAGAAAATTATTTAAATTTATGATATTTAGAAGGCTATGTATTTATACTGATACAAAATAGTAGGTTTATAATTTTCACAGCCAATTTGTAAGCAAATAACTCATACATCTTATACTTATTCAACTTTAAAATAACAGTAAATTGTGCTACTGCAATAAGTAAATTAAATTTTGCAGATGAGATCACAGAGAGCTTTTAGAACTTTTTTTTGTACAGAAACATGCTAACTCCCCTTGTATGCATTAACCACAAAAAAATACATGTAAACAACCCCAACAAAATTACGAGACAAATGGTGGTGGACGAAAGTGGATTTTTTTTATTTTCTATTATTTTTATCTAACTTTTGACTTTGTAAGTTTGTCGTATGTTGCCTACATACCTAGAGCGTAGACCTACCTTGAGTTAACATAAGACTTTGAAAAATAACTCAGAATAAGGATAACTTACGAATCAAACTGTCAGTTCTACCAAACTTTTATTAGAAGAAGAGAAAAATAAACTGCATGATTTCTTACCGTCAGCTTTCTCTACTACACTTCAGCAGCTATATATGTATTACTGAATTTCCTTTGCTTTTAAACTCTCATAGACAAACAATTATATGCATACCTGCACATTTCGTATAAACATTTCCTTACAGGCTGATAAGAAAGTCTTATGTGCTTTTTCTAAAACAAGCTCAGGAATATTGTAAATCTCGTGAAGTCTTTCTGTTTGCATTCTTCACAATATATATATATATATATATATATATATATATATATATATATATATATATATATATATATATATATATATATATATATATCTATTAGTATAGTTATACGTATATTCAATCAAAGCTATGTACAAACATCTGCCCAATATTGCTAGTGACATTGAATTAATGAAACATATTATTTAAACTTGAATCACTTTTCTTGAAAAATTGTGGCTATTAAGCTTGAATTGAAGGACCACTGTCGTTAATCAGACAAAACAAAAGTACCCAGTGCAAAATATCACCGCCTATACCTACTAAGAAATCCCCTCTTTTAGAACCTGACTTACCTACATATCTATAAATAATGTATCTGTAAAGAACAGATAGTTAAACGCTATCTTTACTTTATTGAATTAAGTTGGTAGTATTTGTGCGATTTATGAGGTATCAGGGTATAATTATACAGAATTTACAGCACAACGTTAAAAATTCTGTTACGGTTTTGGTCGTATAAATACATTTAAAACCAAATACCCAGTACCCAGTATTTTTCTTAAAAAGTTTCCAACATGGAAGCGCTAACGAGAACAGTTTTTTTTCCGTCAGACATCATACATAGCCTCTACCTTAAAAAATACCAGGCGAATTCCCGAACAAAGCAACAAGAAAAGTTTATATAAATTTTAGGCAACTTTAGGTCAGTCGTCGATGGTTTTTCCACTAATATAGCTTCGATCAACTCATGGTCAGTTTTACAAGATATACCTTTGATTAATGAGACTGATGCATTATATGTAGCTGAATCGAATCAGTGGTTATGAAAATTCAATTAATCTTTCTTTCCATCTTATACCTGTGACACTTCTTTCGTTTTTTCGTTTCAAGCCCAGTATTATTTACGATTAATAAAATATCTAATGGTTATTCACAAGTAGTTGTATAAAACTCAAAAGCTTCTTACTGTAGCTCCTACTATGGCTACCAAACAAATTTGTTTCGTGTACCGGACATAATTCCCTTTATAAACTTGGGTGTGAGATTTTGTAAAACCTTTTTTGTCCCTTAATTCTATTACGAATTGTTTCGACTTGAATGTTTTTCCGTAATGGCCAAAGAATTCCTGACTACTAAAGAACGTCCTACTTTGGATAATGTGATCGAGATAGATATATAACGATCTTCAGAAAAGCTGTCACGCATGTTCTCATTTCTTAACCCGTAGATTTTGGTTCAGCAAGACAGATTAAAAAACCCCAGTATACCATTTTTTCTTAATAAAAAAACACACAACTGAAGCAAATGAGATGTTGGGTTTTAAAGTTGTCCGGATCATTTAACTATTCCTGGTTAGCCCAGTTTAGTTGGCCAAAAGAAAGACAATACCTACTGGATGTGGTTAAGTGGTCGCTAAGTAAGGACCCCGTAGACGATTTTTCTCCATTACCTCTTACTGACTTTATCTTAAGTATGGTTATAAATAACATAGCAATTTGGATTCTTATTATCCAACTGTTCAATGAGTGAAGAGTGTGACCGGTGATGAGCACTAAGAAGTACAATTTGGATAATCCAATTCATCACAATACATCTCTCTGATAACGCTAACTTTGTTGGCGAAACGGTTTCCAGGTCTAAAAACTCTATTGTGCTGAATTGGGTTCTCCCAACTGTACTTATCCAGTTGTTCCTTACAGAACAACGATATAAACTAAAGTAGCATCCACTGTAGGCGTCGACAAAAGTTGCTTACAAAACAATTGTAGAGGGTCTTAGGTAATATATATATATATATATATATATATATATATATATATATATATATATATATATATATATATATATATATATATATATATATATATATATATATATATATATATATTAACGCAGACAGAAGTGGGTCGAAAAATAATCACAGATGTTCTCAGGCAATACATAATATTGACACTAAACGATTAATATAGTAAAGCGGTATATTGTTTTTTGGATTCCCACTATTCATGTATTCAACAATGATGTGAACAAAGTAACGTCTATCGTTAAAGCAGACAGAAGTCTCTGACAAAATAATGATAGAGGTTTTCAGGTAATACATAATATTGACACATTATAACGTTTACCTGAACGTTGCCAGAGGCACCCTAAATTTTTATTGCCCAATTATTGTGAAGGAAGATAGGAGACGGTCACGAAAAAATTAAAGAGGTTCTCAGGTAATACATAATATTAGTACAAAATTAGTTATACGCTTTGTAGTATTTTGGATTCTCATTACGCAACTATTAATTACAGAACAACGATATAAACAAAGAAAAGTCTGGCGTAGACAGGAGTGGCTCACACAGTAATGGAAGGGGTTCTCAGGTAAAACACATTTTTGACACATTACAATATTTACCAAAACATTGTATGTAGTAGGTACCCTAAGTTCTTACTGTTCAATTATTTATTACAGAATAACGATGTAAACCAAGCAACGTCAATTGTTCACGAAGATAGAAGGGGGTCACAAAATAGTGGAAGAGGTTCTCAGGTAATACATAATATTAGTAAAGATTAGCAATAGTAGTTATAACCTATGTAAAAATATTGATTCTTGTTATGCAATTATTATTTACAAAAGAAGCGATATAAACAAAGCAAAGTCCGTCTTTTACGTAGATAACAGTGACTCACACAGTCATGGAAGGGGTTTTCGGGTAAAACATTATATTGACACATTACAATGTTTACCGGAACATGGCATGTAGCACCCTAAATTCTTATTGCTTAATTCTTTATTACAGAATAACGATATAAACCAAGCAACGGCAATAGTTAACGAAAATAGAAGTGGGTCACAAAATAGTGGGAGACGTTCTCAGGTAACACCTAATAATAACACAGGATAGTTATCTTAATCATACTCTATGTAGCACCGGATTTATATTATTTGATTATTCATTACAGAATAATGACATCAACCAAGCAACCTCAGTTATAAGCGAAAACAGGAGTGGGTCACAAAATAGTGGAAGAGGTTCTCAGGTAACACATAATATTAACAAACCATGCTTATCCTAATTACACTGTATGTAGCACTGGATTTATATGACTTGATTATTACAGAATAACGATATTAACCAAGCAACATCAATTGTTAGCGAAGATAGAAGTCGGTCACAAAATAGTGGAAGAGGGTCTCAGGTAATACATAATATTATCACAGCATAGTCATCTTAATTATACTGTGTGTAGCACTGGATTTATATTACTTCATTATTCATTTCAGAATAACGATATAAACCAAGCAACGTCCATTGTTAACGATAATAGGAGTGGGTCACAAAATAGTGGAAGAGGTTCGCAGGTAAGACAAATATTAGCACAACATAGTTTTCTTACTTGTACTCTATGTATCAATAGCTTTATATAACTTCATTATTCATTACAGAATAACGATGTAAACCAAGCAACGGCAATTGTTAACGAAAATAGAAATGGATCACCAAGTTGTGGAAGACGTTCTCAGGTAACACAATATAAAAACGCACCATATTTATTTTAATTGTATTGTATGTAGCACTGGGTTTATGTTGCTTGATTACTCATTTCAGAATAATGATGTAAACCAAGCAACCTCAATTATTAGCGAAGATAGAAGTGGATCACAAAATAGTGGAAGAGGTTCTCAGGTAACACAAATATTAGCACAACATAGTTATTATACTTATACTCTACGTATTAATGGATCTATAGTACTTGATTATTCATTACAGAATAACGATGTAAACCAAGCAAGGGCAATTGTTAACGAAAATAGAGGTGGGTCACAAATCAGCGGAACACGTTCTCAGGTAACACATTATAATAACACGCCATATTGATCTTAATTGTACTGTATGTAGCACATGATTTATATTACTCGATTATTCGTTACAGAATAATGATGTAAACCAAGCAACCGCAATTATTAACGAAGATAGGAGTGGGTCACAAAATAGTGGAATAGGTTCTCAGGTAAAACAAATATTAGCACAACATAGTTATCTAACTTGTACTCTATGTATCAATGGCTTTATATAACTTTATTATTCATTACAGAATAACGATGTAAACCAAGCAACGGCAATTGTTAACGAAAATAGAAATGGATCACCAAGTAGTGAAAGACGTTCTCAGGTAACACAAAATAACCCACCATAGTTATCTTAATTATACTATATGTAGCACTGTATATATATTATTGATTATTCATTACAGAATAATGATATAAACCAAGCAACCTCAGTTATTAACGTAGTTAGGAGCGGGTCACAAAACACTGCAAGAGGTTCTCAGGTAATAACATTAGCACACCGTAATTATCTTAATTATACTGTATGTAGCACTGGACTCATTACACTCAATTATTCATTACAGAATAACGATATAAACCAAGCAACGGCAATTGTTAACGAAAATAGAAGTGGGTCACCGACTAGCGGAAGACGTTCTCAGGTAATAAAATATAATAACACACCATATTTACTTAATTGTACCGTATGTAGCACTAGATATATGTTACGTGATTATTCATTACAGAATAATGATGTAAACCAAGCAACCTCAATTATTAGCGAAGATAGGAGTGGGTCACAAAATAGTGGAAGAGGTTCGCAGGTAAGACAAATATTAGCACAACATAGTTTTCTTACTTGTACTCTATGTATCAATGGCTTTATATAACTTCATTATTCATTACAGAATAACGATGTAAACCAAGCAACGGCAATTGTTAACGAAAATAGAAATGGATCACCAAGTTGTGGAAGACGTTCTCAGGTAACACAATATAAAAACCCAAAATATTTATTTTAATTGTATTGTATGTAGCACTGGGTTTATGTTGCTTGATTACTCATTTCAGAATAATGATGTAAACCAAGCAACCTCAATTATTAGCGAAGATAGAAGTGGATCACAAAATGGTGGAAGGGGTTCTCAGGTAACACAAATATTAGCACAACATAGTTATTTTACTTATACTCTACGTATCAATGAATCTATAGTACTTGATTATTCATTACAGAATAATGATATAAACCAAGCAACCTCAGTGGTTAACGAAGTTAGGAGCGGGTCACAAAATTCTGGAAGAGGTTCTCAGGTAACTTATAATATTAGCACACCATAATTATCTTAATTATACTCTATGTAGAACTGGATTTTTATTACTTGATTATTCATTACAGAATAACGATGTAAACCAAGCAACGGCAATTGTTAACGAAAATAGAGGTGGGTCACAAATCAGCGGAACACGTTCTCAGGTAACACATTATAATAACACGCCATATTGATCTTAATTGTACTGTATGTGGCACATGATTTATATTACTCGATTATTCGTTACAGAATAATGATGTAAACCAAGCAACCGCAATTATTAACGAAGATAGGAGTGGGTCACAAAATAGTGGAATAGGTTCTCAGGTAAAACAAATATTAGCACAACATAGTTATCTTACTTGTACTCTATGTATCAATGGCTTTATATAACTTCATTATTCATTACAGAATAACGATGTAAACCAAGCAACGGCAATTGTTAACGAAAATAGAAATGGATCACCAAGTAGTGGAAGACGTTCTCAGGTAACACAAAATAACCCACCATAGTTATCTTAATTATACTATATGTAGCACTGGATATATATTATTGATTATTCATTACAGAATAATGATATAAACCAAGCAACCTCAGTTATTAACGTAGTTAGGAGCGGGTCACAAAACACTGCAAGAGGTTCTCAGGTAAAAACATTAGCACACCGTAATTATCTTAATTATACTGTATGTAGCACTGGACTCATTACACTCAATTATTCATTACAGAATAACGATATAAACCAAGCAACGGCAATTGTTAACGAAAATAGAAGTGGGTCACCGACTAGCGGAAGACGTTCTCAGGTAATAAAATATAATAACACACCATATTTACTTAATTGTACCGTATGTAGCACTAGATATATGTTACGTGATTATTCATTACAGAATAATGATGTAAACCAAGCAACCTCAATTATTAGCGAAGATAGGAGTGGGTCACAAAATAGTGGAAGAGGTTCGCAGGTAAGACAAATATTAGCACAACATAGTTTTCTTACTTGTACTCTATGTATCAATGGCTTTATATAACTTCATTATTCATTACAGAATAACGATGTAAACCAAGCAACGGCAATTGTTAACGAAAATAGAAATGGATCACCAAGTTGTGGAAGACGTTCTCAGGTAACACAATATAAAAACCCAAAATATTTATTTTAATTGTATTGTATGTAGCACTGGGTTTATGTTGCTTGATTACTCATTTCAGAATAATGATGTAAACCAAGCAACCTCAATTATTAGCGAAGATAGAAGTGGATCACAAAATGGTGGAAGGGGTTCTCAGGTAGCACAAATATTAGCACAACATAGTTATTTTACTTATACTCTACGTATCAATGAATCTATAGTACTTGATTATTTATTACAGAATAATGATATAAACCAAGCAACCTCAGTGGTTAACGAAGTTAGGAGCGGGTCACAAAATTCTGGAAGAGGTTCTCAGGTAACTTATAATATTAGCACACCATAATTATCTTAATTATACTCTATGTAGAACTGGATTTTTATTACTTGATTATTCATTACAGAATAACGATGTAAACCAAGCAACGGCAATTGTTAACGAAAATAGAGGTGGGTCACAAATCAGCGGAACACGTTCTCAGGTAACACATTATAATAACACGCCATATTGATCTTAATTGTACTGTATGTGGCACATGATTTATATTACTCGATTATTCGTTACAGAATAATGATGTAAACCAAGCAACCGCAATTATTAACGAAGATAGGAGTGGGTCACAAAATAGTGGAATAGGTTCTCAGGTAAAACAAATATTAGCACAACATAGTTATCTTACTTGTACTCTATGTATCAATGGCTTTATATAACTTCATTATTCATTACAGAATAACGATGTAAACCAAGCAACGGCAATTGTTAACGAAAATAGAAATGGATCACCAAGTAGTGGAAGACGTTCTCAGGTAACACAAAATAACCCACCATAGTTAACTTAATTATACTATATGTAGCACTGGATATATATTATTGATTATTCATTACAGAATAATGATATAAACCAAGCAACCTCAGTTATTAACGTAGTTAGGAGCGGGTCACAAAACACTGCAAGAGGTTCTCAGGTAATACTATTAGCACACCGTAATTATCTTAATTATACTGTATGTAGTACTGGACTCATTACACTCAATTATTCATTACAGAATAACGATATAAACCAAGCAACGGCAATTGTTAACGAAAATAGAAGTGGGTCACCGATTAGCGAAAGACGTTCTCAGGTAATAAAATATAATAACACACCATATTTACTTAATTTACTGTATGTAGCACTGAATATATGTTACGTGATTATTCATTGCAGAATAATGATGTAAACCAAGCAACCTCAATTATTAGCGAAGATAGGAGTGGGTCACAAAATAGTGGAAGAGGTTCGCAGGTAAGACAAATATTAAGACAACATAGTTTTCTTACTTGTACTCTATGTATCAATGGCTTTATATAACTTTATTATTCATTACAGAATAACGATGTAAACCAAGCAACGGCAATTGTTAACGAAAATAGAAATGGATCACCAAGTTGTGGAAGACGTTCTCAGGTAACACAATATAAAAACGCACCATATTTATTTTAAATTGTATTGTATGTAGCACTGGGTTTATGTTGCTTGATTACTCATTTCAGAATAATGATGTAAACCAAGCAACCTCAATTATTAGCGAAGATAGAAGTGGATCACAAAATAGTGGAAGAGGTTCTCAGGTAACACAAATATTAGCACAACATAGTTATTTTACTTATACTCTACGTATCAATGGATCTATAGTACTTGATTATTCATTACAGAATAACGATATAAACCAAGCAACGGCAATTGTTAACGAAGATAGAAGTGGGTCACAAATTAGCGGAACACGTTCTCAGGTAACACAATATAATAACACACCATATGTATCTTAAATGTACTGTATGTAGCACTGGATTTATATTACTCGATTATTCGTTTCAGAATAATGATGTAAACCAAGCAACCTCAATTATTAGCGAAGATAGGAGTGGGTCACAAAACAGTGGAAGAGGTTCCCAGGTAAAACAAATATAAGCACAACATAGTTATCTTACTTGTACTCTATGTATCAATGGCTTTATATTACTTGATGATTCATTACAGAATAACGATGTAAACCAAGCAACGGCAATTGTTAACGAAAATAGAAATGGGTCACCAAGTAGTGGGAGACGTTCTCAGGTAACACAAAATAACCCACCATAATTATCTTGATTATACTATATGTAGCACTGGATATATATTATTGCTTATTCGTTACAGAATAATGATGTAAACCAAGCAACCTCAATTATTAGCGAAGATAGGAGTGGGTCACAAAATAGTGGAAGAGGTTCTCAGGTAAAACAAATATTAGCACAACATACTTATCTTGCATGTACTCTATGTATCAACGGATTTATATTACTTGACTATTCATTACAGAATAATGATATAAACCAAGCAACCTCAGTTGTTAACGTAGTTAGGAGCGAGTCACAAAACATTGGAAAAGGTTCTCAGGTAACTCATAATACTAGCTCACTGTAATTATTTTAATTATACTCTATATAGAACTGGATTTTTATCACTTGATTGTTTATTACAGAATAACGATGTAAACCAAGCAACGGCAATTGTTAACGAAAATAGAAGTGGGTCACAAAATAGTGGAAGAGGTTCTCAGGTAACACAAATATTAGCACAACATAGTTATTTTACTTATACTCTACGTATCAATGGATCTATAGTACTTGATTATTCATTACAGAATAACGATATAAACCAAGCAACGGCAATTGTTAACGAAGATAGAAGTGGGTCACAAATTAGCGGAACACGTTCTCAGGTAACACAATATAATAACACACCATATGTATCTTAAATGTACTGTATGTAGCACTGGATTTATATTACTCGATTATTCGTTTCAGAATAATGATGTAAACCAAGCAACCTCAATTATTAGCGAAGATAGGAGTGGGTCACAAAACAGTGGAAGAGGTTCCCAGGTAAAACAAATATAAGCACAACATAGTTATCTTACTTGTACTCTATGTATCAATGGCTTTATATTACTTGATGATTCATTACAGAATAACGATGTAAACCAAGCAACGGCAATTGTTAACGAAAATAGAAATGGGTCACCAAGTAGTGGGAGACGTTCTCAGGTAACACAAAATATCCTACCATAATTATCTTGATTATACTATATGTAGCACTGGATATATATTATTGCTTATTCGTTACAGAATAATGATGTAAACCAAGCAACCTCAATTATTAGCGAAGATAGGAGTGGGTCACAAAATAGTGGAAGAGGTTCTCAGGTAAAACAAATATTAGCACAACATACTTATCTTGCATGTACTCTATGTATCAACGAATTTATATTACTTGACTATTTATTACAGAATAATGATATAAACCAAGCAACATCAGTTGTTAACGAAGTTAGGAGCGGGTCACAAAATACTGGAAGAGGTTCTCAGGTAACTCATAATACTAGCTCACTGTAATTATCTTAATTATACTCTATATAGAACTGGATTTTTATTACTTGATTACGCATTACAGAATAACGATGTAAACCAAGCAACGGCAATTGTTAACGAAAATAGAGGTGGGTCTCAAATCAGCGGAACACGTTCTCAGGTAACACAATATAATAACACACCATTTTTATCTTAATTGTACTGTATGTAGCACTGGATTTATATTACTCGATTATTCGTTACAGAATAATGATGTAAACCAAGCAACCTCAATTATTAGCGAAGATAGGAGTGGGTCACAAAATAGTGGAAGAGGTTCTCAGGTAAAACAAATATAAGCACAACATAGTTATCTTACTTGTACTCTATGTATCAATGGCTTTATATTACTTGATGATTCATTACAGAATAACGATGTAAACCAAGCAACGGCAATTGTTAATGAAAATAGAAATGGGTCACCAAGTAGTGGGAGACGTTCTCAGGTAACACACAATAACCCACCATAGTTATCTTAATTATACTCTATGTAGCACTGGATATATATTACTGGATTATTAATTACAGAATAATGATATAAACCAAGCAACCTCAGTTGTTAACGAAGTTAGGAGCGGGTCACAAAATACTGGAAGAGGTTCTCAGGTAACTCATAATACTAGTTCACTATAATTATCTTAATTATACTCTATATAGAACTTTATTTTGCTTTGGTCTAGCTGTGCATCAGTACCTTCATACGCATGATTTACAAAAGGTAGACTATAAGTATGAAACTCGGCACAGTATCGATGCTTCTAAGACAGAGAGAGTAAAGAAAACAGTGACGCAGCGCTCGTGTACTTATCTACAATGTACAAGAGTTTACAATTCGATTCCAATTGTGATCAGAAAACTATGCACTGTGAGGAAGTTCAAGCAGAGATTGAAGGAATGGATTATCGGTACATCGCGGGACACGATTCATGGAATGGTCGATGCAAATCTATAGTTGCATTTGCAAAAGTTTTGTTTTGTGTGTTTTGCTTGTTGGATATTTTACTTTCTTTTATGATTGCGTGTCTGTAGGGTGGCCCATATGTTTGTGTGTGAACAGGAGATGTTTCGGCGGCTGGCATCTATCCGTGCTGTGTTGCGGTTTGCGTTCGTGCGTGCGAGAGCGCCTGAGTGTGTGAGAGTATGTAGGTGAGCGCGTGTGGGTGTGTAAACTAAATTTTACATCTGAGGTCTGTTAAATTTTTATTGAATTCGTTCTGGATGCCTCGGCAACAATGGTTGTGTATATTTTTTGTTTGTTTGGGTTTTGTTTGTGTAGGTGTCTTAGATCAGTTTTAGTTTAAATCTTGATTTAGCCTTAGTGTGTTACTTAGTGTGATATATATGTATCTTAGTTACTATGTATTTGGAGAAATGTACATCAGTCCAGACACAACGCCAACAAGTCTCTGACTTAGGCAAATGTCTTGTTGAACTTTATATTTATTTGGTTCAATAAAATAATAATAATAATAATATAAGTAGGTCACAAAATAGTGGAAGGGGTTCTCAGGTAACACAAATATTAGCACACCATAGTTATCTTAATTATACTGTATGTATCACTGGATATGTATTACTTGATTATTTGTTACAGAATAACGATATAAACCAAGCAACATCGCTTGTTAATGTAGATAGGAATGGGTCACAAAATAATGGAAGAGGTTCTCAGGTAACACATAGTATTAACAGACTACTGTTTTCTTAATTATACTGTATGTAGCACTTTTGATTTATATTTCTTGAGTATTCATTACAGAACAACGATATAAACAATACAACGTCCGTTGTTTATATAGACAGGAGTGGAAGGGGTTCTCAAGTAGTGCATAAAATTGACACATTACAATTTTAATCGAAACATTCCATATAGTATCCTGAATGCTAATTGATTTATTATCCATTACAGAATAACGATATAAACCAAGCAACGTCAATTGTTAGCGAAGATAGGAGTGGGTCACAAAATAATGGAAGATGTTCTCAGGTAACACAATATTAACATACCATAATTATCTCAGTTATACTGTGTGTAGTACTCTGGATTTATGTTACTTTATTATTCAATAAAGAATAACGATATAGACGCCACTACGCCGATTTTTAACGTAGATAGGAGTGACTCCGAAAATAGTGAATGATATTTACCAATTAACATTCACAAAAAATAATTATTGTGATAAACGCGTTCACTTATTCTATGCTCGTGATAGCAAATTTCCTATTGTTAAACCATTTGGTACTCACTTACCCACTTATGCTAAGTCACTGACTCACCCACTATCTAACTGAATCAGTCGCTTACTCGTCTAAAACTGATTTGGTTGTGCTTTATCTAGTTATACAACAGTGGTTTTACTGTAATTTTATTTTTAAACCAATTATCAAAACACGGAAACAGCGGTAGTTAGTGTCGATCGAAAAGAATTACAAAGTAATATATACGAGATTCCCAGGTAATTAAAATACATATAGATAACGTACATTTACAAATGCAGTTTTTGTAAAGGTCAATCTGGTATTTTGTAGAATAATGATCGAAACTTTAGTTAATGTTGATCAAAGCAATTCTCAAAATATTCTCGCAGGTTCACATGTAATCTTTAGGATTTATTTATAAACAACTTCTGTTTATAGACACACACACAACCATATATATATTATATATATATATATATATATATATATATATATATATATATATATATATATATATATATATATATAGACATAATTCTCAAAATAGTGTGGAAGGTGCACAGGTAATATCTATAACAGATTTTTTAATAACTGTATTTTATTTGGCATTTCATTATGTAGTGATTTTTATGCTACTAGTTATATGCATATTGTCTAATTGAGCAAAATTTTTGCTGAACAAATGATTAGTGGTTAATGTGAATTGAATCATTTCACGAAAAATAATAAAAAAGTTGTAAGGTACTTTACACTTTAATCACATCTAAAGATAAGTCACATTCACGAAAGTTTTGCTTTAATATTTCTTTAATGTGGTAGTTGTTTTCCTACAGGTCAATTATTTTGCTAAACAATAACGGAAACACTGCTGCTTCCGCAGTTAATTTAGATCGAAGCAACTCTTTAAAAAATAGACCAGGCTTAGTTGTTATAAGTTGGAATTTTATTACTTCTATGAAATGCCTTTGTCTTTGCATAATCATGATCAAAATACTACCAACCCATCGTAATGGTAGATTAAAACATAGTTTTGTTTTTGAAACAGAGGGTTCCCCAAAATTTATAATATTAAAATATTTAACATGTTATAGTGGAAATAAGTCAGCTATTGAGGAAAAGTTAATTAGGAAGAATCTCAATATATTTATTATATTTTTTTTAAATAGGGCCACAACCAACTAGACATTTAGTTTTAATTTCTAATCAGCTCAGTTTACATCGTTCGACCTTTTCAAATCATTTCGGAAGCAAAAATATTGTTAAAATGTGTTATGTGCAGAAAATAAATTCTGCAAGAGTTACACTTTCAGCAGTTTTTGCATTATATCATTACTAAGTATGTACATTTTAAATATATATTATCTTATAACAATTAATACATTTTCAGCGATTGCTGTAACATGCAAAGAAATTACTAGCAACAATATTTCACTTTCTTTGATCATAAATGTGATGTTATATATTTGAAATGAGAAAAATGTAAGGTATCATGGTATACTAAAATATTTACGATATTTACCTACTGTTAAGGAACGATGTCCCAAACCCATTTTTATACAAAATTAGACGAAACATTTCCAGCATTAAAAAGGCTCGAAAAATGTTATGTGAGATGTAAGTTCATATAAGTCTGAAAAATAAGGCATATGAAAGGAAAGTCAATTTCATATGGGACACAAGGTTGTGACCAAAAAAGAAAAAGAAAATGTAAGTAAACACTACCATTAGCGCTAACGACAGAAATCAACAATACATTAATTATGTCAGTAATTACTAAAACACTGCTACAGATAAAAAATATCAGAGATATCTAGCAGAAGATTCTAATGGTAATTGTGAATTGTACATGGACAGACTTATATGTAAAGTACAATGTATAGATGATGACTAATAATAAACTACTACTAATAAATTAATGTGAATCGAAACATCTTTCAAAACAATTCAAGAAACCCGTTTATTTTTAGTTTGATTATACCCACTGGCATGTCACTAACTTTATTTTTTATTGGTCCAAAAGTATTTGTCAAAGTAATAATATTGATTTATTGATAAATATGGGCTTGCTATGTTCAATCCCCACCGCAGACTGCAGAAAAAAGTTAATTCATAATTTAGTAGATATTTTGTAAAGCTACTACTATTTTGATAACTACATACTTATCGCAGGAGCCTCAGTTTTCGTGTGCTATGTGATTTTGAGCACATAAATGATCACCACCCTCCCTACAACAAGAAAGGGCTTACTTTTTTTTTTACATATTGATAACGTCAAATTACTCCTTGTTTATTGTCCCAGAAGCAGACCAGTCTCAAATAATCAAGAATAAAGTTGCATGAAGATTATAATAGTGTTTATTTTTATTATTTATATTTGTTTTCAGAGGGTAATGACAAATTTCTTAATATAAAGTTTTTAAAATGAAGTAATTTACAAAACAATATAAATAATTATTAGGGAATGTAAATAGGTTATAAATTGTGTAAATTACTTTTTATATACTCCTTACATATAGCTTTACATTTTTTTTGTAAATTGTCTCATAATTACATTTTTTATTGCAGAACAATAACAGAAACACCGTCATCAGTACAGCAGTCGACGTTGTCTGAAGAAGTTCCAAAAAAGATAAACTTTAAACAGAACATATTTTTAACTTGTATTATTATAGCGAACAAATAATAAAATTGTATTCAGCATATTAATTAGTTTTATTGTACAGTATTTAACAAAAAATAATTTAGTGCTGTGGGATATATATTTTCTTGGCATTGGTTAACTTAATTCGCTATATATATATATATATATATATATATATATATATATATATATATATATATATATATATATATATATATATATAACTTGAATATTCGGAGTACATTCATTCAATCAGAATATTCGCTCAGAATGTACTTGAGATGTCCGTATAATATTATATATCTTTAAAATTTAATGAAAAGATAGATGATGATTGCGGTATAGTGGTGAGAATTATAATAGTAACTAGTTTGCCTGTTTGATTCTGTTACCTGTTCTAAGTTAAACACATCTGAAAATTGTATATTTAGGCAATCCCTTCTTTAGGCACAGAGCGCATGTTCATGCCGCCGAGAAGGAAAGATGGCCGACAGACGTAAATGCAAATTAAAACTAGTACTAGTTCTGTCAACATGAATTATGAATGGTCTGAGTTCAATGTTGTGTATATAAGGTTATATTGTAACATAATTAATGAAAAATAATAATGTGACGTGAACACGAATAACAGTGTGTAATTGCAAACATAGATCCAGAGTACAGAAGCAACTAAAACATGATGTCAGGTTTTCAAGAACTAAAACGAACCCAGTAAAGAAACAACTTTTAAAGCATCTCTTGTAGTTGACACCGACGAAGGGTTCGCCGATTAAGCTTGAGACCGGATCATTGTATAATATTATAATTAAAAAATTGTGTTGTTCAATAGTAAGTCATGCAATATAAGCCACCATCCCCTTTTGATGCGTATGGCCTGGAACTTCGGCCCACATGAAAACAAAAGTTTAGTATGAGTCTAGAAGCTTTAAGAAAACAGAATTCAAATGATGATATGAAAATAGCCCTAATTTTACATATTATAAGTAAAGCGGGGTTAGATATCTTCAATACTTTTCCAATAGATAAGACAAATAAGCTGGAAGACAAATATTACCATGGAAACATTATTTTTTTAATTTTTTTTTATTAACAATAGGTGCCTCGACAATAAAATCCATTGGCACAGACAAAAAATAAAAATAAATCTGAAACAGAAGTTATAAACACAAACACTCGTCTAACTTAGTATAACATAAATGTGCAATCTTAAGTTACAATGTGTTGTAAACATTAGTAGCTTTCAAAAAATAAATTAGTCTCGATAGATCATTGGTTCCGGACAAACTGAGGATGTCACTGATGTTTTCCTTAAGATCCAGATACGACCGTTGTTCACTATATCCCGGGCACTCAGTCAAAATGTGGTTTAATGTGAGTTGAGTACTACAATGGCTACATAAAGGAGGTTCACTTTTTTCTAGTAGGTGTATTAAAATTTTATAACTTATATCAAAAATAAAACCAGACCATTTACTCTTTTGTAACGGAACTTGAGAAGCAACCTGCTAGTTATGAATGTTTCAAAAGTGCAAGAATACTGCAAATCTATAGATTTGTCTAAGCAACATCTCAAGCTTTTTGCTCCTGTGGAAGATGTTAATGCTGTGAGAAGCATCACTACAAAGTGCAGAAAATGTGGACCTTAACATATGGTAGGAAGATGCGTGTACAGGAAAACTTGCAATTTATGAGATACGCGATTCCGTTGCCAAAGTATGCTTTTACAACCAGAATAACCAAGCTTTTGGTGACAAACATCAGGCATCAGGATATGGAAATAGCTTTATCAAAATCAAGTCCGCAAGAGCAGAGCAGAAAGCAACCATACAAGGGAAGGGTCAAAAGGTCTGACTAATGACTTTCAGTTGTAGTTTTTTGTAAGTGCAAATGAGCGTGATTTTGTGGCATATTCTGTCCAATTTAGTTATATTCTATAAAGGTATAAGTAGTATTATGTAATGCAATTCCTTTAATGCTACGCTGAAAGCCCGTAGAATCAATAGTCTAGCCAAATTCAAGTTACTTCAGTGGGGTGACCTCGAATATTCATCTAGGAAACTTTGCATTTGGGTATTAAATATTCCGGCAACTCCAGGAACTGTATCTTTATTTATTTTATTTTTATGTTATTGAAGTTTTAATTGTTTTATTAATATTTTCTTCAGACATTTCTTTGTGTTCATTATAAGTACATACTTTTTTTTTTTTTTTGTTCCCTCAGGGCTCGTCCGCGGCCTTGCCGCCCCGATAGCACCGCAACCCTTGGTTGATTGTGCATACCCCTAGTCTTACTCCACCCATTCCAAAATCACTGTGCCTTGAACTAGTCTGCACAGCGATTGGTAGGGTGAAGTTTTATATTGCTCTGTCTCCGGTCTAGAGTGACCGTAGATCAGTTGTCTTTTCCGGTCCAGAGCTATACACTCGCACAAGATGTGCTGGGCTGATTCCTCCCCCTCGCCGCAGAGTCTGCATGCGAGGTCCCCTTCGAACCGCCCAATTTTATGTAGTTGTTTCTTGACGGCCATGTGTCCCGTCAAGAGACCTGTTGTGTTTCTGAGCTGTCCTCTGCTAAGGTTTAGCAGCTCCACAGCTCTCTTTGAACTGGGTCCGTCAATTATTGACTTCCCATGTCTGAGCCCTGGACAGTCCGCCCAGTACACCTTGTGTTGGTTTCTGACCCAGGACTTAATGGCTCCCCTGGCAGTGCTCTTTGACACGCCCAGAGCCGGTTCTGGTCCCATAAATGGTTCTGCTGACCCCCTCTTTGCGAGACTGTCAGCTTCTTCATTGCCTTTGACCCCCGAGTGACCCGGCACCCAGATGAGGGTCACCTCATTCTGCCCAGCCAGGTCGCTACTCTGAATAAATGTGCAATACTCGAAATGTCGACTTATTCAGTATCTGAAGGTGAGTTTACAGATGTCGGGAGCCACTGGAATAATATGGTAACCCACACAAGGGTGAGTGATTGAAGTCCAAATTCTAGCATATATGGCATGTTGGGCTTGTTTATACGAAAATATATAAAAGGCCAGTTAAATGGTGGAAAATCAGTGAATTTTTAAGATAAATCAAATATTTCATTTCTTTGCATTCAAAAAATGTATACAGGGTGTTTTGCATAAGAACCGACACAGGACAGGTGCACGTGTGTATGGTAATTTAACGCAACTTATTTCTATACTAAGTTGCACCCTTGAAAAGTTATAGGCGTTCAAAGTGGGGTTTCAAACTTCGAAATAAATCAATATCTCTGTATTACTTTAACCTAGAAAAACCATAGTTAGTACCCGTTCTGAGTATACCAAGAGCATTAATCAATGGTAAGTAGAGTTCAATTATGACATTTGAAAGGGTTGATTAGGGGGGATGCATCCTTAAAATGTCGTAATTTTTAACATATAGGTAGATTTTATAAATTATTATTTAATTTTATGAGAAATTTAACTCTAAAACTTTGTCACTCCTGTTATTTTTTAAAAAACGTTGTTGTTTTGAAGAAAAACACAAATAACTAAAGAAACATATTTTATCAATCTTACTAAAAATCATCAAAAATTAAATATTTGCAAAAAAAATTATGTCTAAGTCAAATTTGACAATCCGGAAAAAAGTGTGAATAAGTATAATTTATTGGAAAACAAACAACTCGAACAACAAACATTAAAAAAATTACAAAAATTCTTCAATATGATAATTTATAAGCATTTACTGCATTTTTAATGATTTTAAGTTTTAAGTAACATTGATAAAGTAGGTATGTGTATTTAGTTTTTCCAGTTTTTCTTGAAAAGGACAAAGGATTTTTGAAAAATAGAAGAGTCAAAAAGTTGTAGAATTCAGTGGCGATTTCTCCTAGTGAGCTAGGTGTGCGCCGCACACCCTAAAATATAATTAAAATGTGCACAGTTAAATATGTTTTATTTCTTTTTCCCTTAGTCTTAATACACTACATATGTTATGACAATCGATTTAATTTACTTATTTGATTTCATAAATAGTCGGTTAATAGTGACTTGGAATGAAGTCGGCACCACGTCTTCATTAAGAAAATATGAGTAGGTCAATAGCAACTGGAAATGAAATCGGGTCGGGTTAGGTGTGCGTTGTTATTTCCGAACAACTTCACTCGACAGAGCTGTATTGGTATACAATACAGTCCTCCACCCATGTGTTTAAAATAGTAATGAAATACCATTGCTTTTAACACTGCAGTGAGCGGTAAAAATACCGCTCAAGACAAATGAATGGAACGCCGGTTTAACAAACGTTGTGATAGCATTATTTACAAACATTACAACTGCGCTTGCCTGGACCACAGTATTCTAGAATTAAAGACTGTAGAATTTGCTTCCACATAAAATGAATTAATAATTTTTTATATCCGCCATTTTATGGGTGCATCACCAGTACTCAACCCTTTGAAATGCTTCAATTAAATTCAACTCACCAACGATTAATGCTCTTCGTACACTCAAAATGTGTACCAATTTTGGTTTTTCTAAGTTGAAATATTACTGAGATATTGATTTTTTTCGAAATTCAAAACCTCGGCGGCGAGTTCAGCAAAAGAAATTTACTTGGAGACGGTCGTTGAGAAGAAAACAAATGTACTTCTTTCAACATTTTTGAAAGAAAAGAGAATTTTAAACAATAATTGAAAATTTGTGAAGCAGCAAAGTAAAAGGAAAAGTTTGGAGAAAAAAGCAGGGGGCAGAGTGACCCGTCAGTTAGTGGCAGTCTGAAAGTAAGCCAGGAAAGAACCTAACGACAATAAAACAGTGAGTTGATATATTAATAATTATACTTACGTTTTATGTGATCACGCACTGCAGCAGAAACACATTTAAAAGTCGAAGTATTAAAACTGTAATCAAAGATAAAAGTCACTATGTGAAAAGTGGAACCTGTGATGAGCACTAATAAGTACACTTTGAGAAAACTCAAATCACCACAACACTTATTTCAGGGACCTTACGATCGTTTCGTTGACAAAGTCAATATCTTCAGAGGAAGATAAATTCTTTTCGTTGACAAAGTCAACATCTTCAGAGGAAGATAAATTCAGAATTTATCTTCCTCTGAAGATGTTGACTTTGTCAACGAAACGATCGTAAGGTCTCTGAAATAAGTGTTGTGGTGACTTGGGATTTCTCAAAGTGTACTTATCAAAGATAAAAGGAAAAGCAGATACAAATAGCACACTCTGTAAAGCATCCATTTTTTTAAATTTGTAAATAACAAAAAAGGTGCTTGTTTGGCCATTTCTGAGCAGCAGAGTTCACTACACATAGCCTATCCTCGAGAGTTCACCATTGAGTGCACGTGAGATCTCGATTGTATGATTTAGCTGGTATATGTTGGTGTTAATCTTAGCTAGCTTAAGAAAAGATTCATGTTACTCTAATATGTATTAGCACAAAGCTCTTAATGATTTATTTAAAAACTGTAAAAACAGTAAAAGAGCAAGGTATAAAGAATTAATAGTAAGAATAGGCATTTGTCATTTGATTTAGCACTAATAAGGTTCAACTGTGTGTTAATTTAAAGCCATTGCTTTATTTTGGTTCGTATATATAATACAAACAATATCACAAAGGCAGTATCTGCAAAAATCTTAAAAATAATCACAAATTGGTTAAATAAAGAAAGAAACAGCATTTCATAGAAATTTTTAGATAGATACGTTTGAAATTGTAATAAACTGATAGGATTTCAACCCACTAGCTTTGATACGCTCCCTGATTTGAGAGTCGAATCATATTTTTGTTATCAGTCAAATTTGTATGTGGCATACTAGAATAAAAAGGCATTGAGTACACCAAGGTGTAAAATTACATACATATAATTTTAAGAAACACATTTTTACAAGTAAGATCTAATTAAAATCTAAAATAAAAATACTAAAACAAAACTTACATACAGATATTTGATACACACATATTTACAACTCATTTTAGAGAATATTTTACAGGTAAGATATAATTAAAAACTAAAACAATAATAATAAGAATATCTATCCTATAATTAAAACTTTAACTATATATTTCAATTTAAATACCCAATCGTGAGCTGTAAAACTTCTATAACCCATTTTATATCAATTATCACCCAATCGTGGGGTATTAAAAACTTAGCTAAACCCCTTTTCTACATCAATTGTCGCCTGAACGTGGGGCTCCGGAAGTCCAAGGGTGAAATAAATAAAGAAATAAACAGACGTAATAAGGAAGTCGGTAAAAATGCCTAGGGGGAGGAAACAAACTGCGTAAAAGGACAGGGGAGACGACAGGGAACACGAACAACAGCAAATGGAAATGGCACAAGTACCTCAAGAAGAAAAGGGGGAAAATATTGAAGAAGAACAAGAAATGGATGCTCAAGGGGAAAAAGAAGAAAATACGGTGGAAGTGATATAGCAAGACAGTATAAATGTGGATGAATTAGAGAAAGTGAGCAGAGAGGAAGAAGATGGAATAGAGCCAGAAACAGAGAAACAAACTGGTAGAAATGACGACGTTGTGTTACAATATTTAATGAATATAAATGAAAGCATGAGTAGCACGAAACTTGATATGAATGAAAGCAATAAAAAGATAAACGAGAAAATGGACAAAATAGGAGAAAAAGTAGACAAGCAAGAGAGCAAAATGCATGAAGGTATGAAACTGATGAATGAACGACTGAACGAAATGAATAATAAAAAAGCCTGGACGCAGCAAGTGCGTTATGGTAGTGAATTTTCATAGAAATGATCTGGCACAAAATATTTTATTGTAACTTTTTTTCTTATAACATAGAAATCTAAATTTTGGTGTATAGTTTACTTTTTATATCGTAAACCTACCTGCCAAATTTGGTTATCATAGATTTTTTATTTTTTAAGAAATTTTTTTTTCTCATGAAAACTCAAAATTTTCCCGGAAAACCTCGTCAAATTTTTTTGATTAACGAACCTGTCAAAGCCATTTACAAAAGGAAGGTACATGCCAAATTTTATCAAAATCGACCTATTATTCTTTGAGAAAAATTTTTTTTTCCAATGAAAACTAAAAAAATTTCCAGAAAACCTCGTTCGATTTTCCTAACTAACAAACTTGTCAAAGCCATTTACAGAAGGAAGGTACATGCCAAATTTTATTAAAATATGATTATTACTTTTTGAGATAGGAATTTTTTTCGAATGGAAACTCCAAATTTTCCCGGAAAACATCGTCCGATTTTCCTGACTAACGAACTTATCCAAGCCATTTATATGAGAAAGGTACATGCCAAATTTTATCAAAATCGGCTCATTATTTTTTTAGTTATCGGTGTGATACATATATATATATATATATATATATATATATATATATATATATATATATATATATATATATATATATATATATATATATATATATATATATATATATATATATATATATATATATAACATATAAAAATTGAAACTGACCCCGGATATGGGTTCTAGGGGTCCTAGTTCGCGCTCATTTGCAAACATTTTTTCAAAATTCAAAAATCGGGATCTCTCCATTAGTGAATTTTTTCTACGAAAATTCACTAATAACAGAGAAATTAGAAAAAAGTGTGCAAGAGGGAAGAAAAGAGCTGATACTGGAAGTAAATGAAGAAGTAGCGGCTAAAGTGCAAGAAAAATGCCAGGGTGAGATGGAAAGAATGAATTTAGCTGAAGACGAGATAGGTAGTATAATACAAGTGGGGAACGAGAAATATCTAAGGATGATTGGGGTGAGTACTGCCATAGAGAGGAAAGTTGAGAGTTATCAGAATGAGATAGGAGAGAAACAAACAGAGACGAATGAAAAAGTCGAAAGAGTGGAGCAAGTGGCTAGAGTAAATGTGGATAATTTAAAAAGATTGAAAAAAGAGACTGAACTGAGATTAAATTTAGAAAGTATCAAAATAAGAGAGGGAGTAGAAGAGAATGTAAAACAAAAATAGAGAAAATGGAGCGACAAATGAGAGCAGGTATGGGCAATGAAAGAATTATGTACCAGACCACGAACGAAACTGGACTAAAATTCACTGGGCATGTGGACAAACTACACCTCAAGGAATTAATACGAGCCTCCTGAACAAACTGAGGAATATCTATGACGCACGAGATATGAAAGAAGTTATAAGGCAGAGTTTAAAAGGGGGTGCATTAATATGGTTCACCATCAAGGTTGTAAGAAGAGAATCCATTTCTAGATCGTCACCTCCTTCCAGTCATAAGGAGATAGGCTGGGAGTCTAAACGGAAGAGGGTGGAAACACCAATAAGAGCCGATGTGGAGGACATAAAGTGTAGGTAATTCCTGGAAAGAGTCGAGAAAGAGCATGGCATGATGCGGGGACTGATCCAGAAGATCACAAATGAAATCCAAATAGTGCGAACTGTGATAAAGGAGATTCCGAACACCAAAAAGGCAATTAAAATGGAGATAGGAAAGCTAATACACCAAGCGACTGCCAAGTGCAATAGACTTTATAGACGAAATAGTGGAAGAATATGCAAAAGCGATCGAAATTAAAGCCGAAACAACAGAAGTGAGTACGCAGACAGTCAGCAAAAAAACAGGAGGAGAAAGAAAAAGCATCAAGTGTGATCGAAAATTCCCTAAAAAGATGTCTGAGCGACAGCGAATTGAACAAAATGATTGAGCTGAAGTGGCCAGAGAAAGTGTACAGACAATGCCAGATTTTACAAAAATCTGGGATGAAAATGCATAAAGATCAAGTTATAATCACTATAGTGGAACCTGGAATAGAACAGAATAAGAAAATGCTGAATTTAGTAAGAGGTAGGAATCTGCAATTGGCAACGGAGATACAGGAGGAAAACGTCGGACCGAGGCAGATGCTATGTAGCGTAACAAAAAGCGGCATCAATGGCGAAGACGAAGTAGTTAGAAATGGCACGGAGATATATACATATTTGATAATGATGGAAGAAGGAGACAAACAGCAAACGGGAAAATTGAATTGAGAAAGAACATCAAAAAGGCTATTGAAACTGCTAAAAAACGGAAAAAACAAAATAGCCTGCGCACCCGTCAAGCAGTCAAATGAAAATCTTGTAAGAAGACTGCTGAAATATACTTGCAGGGAGGAAAACATAGCCGCAACACTGTATACAAACAAGACAAAACAGGGTGCTAAGCCGGACAGTGGTGAAAATGGCTATAGGGAGAGAAACAAGAAAAGTAGAACTAGAGATAGGGACACCATAATACTGAAACCACGTGCAAACATCAGCTATGCAGATATAATAAAAAATATGAAGAACGAAGTCGATAAGCAGGGGATCATTGTTGACAGAATCAGCAAAACAAGCAGCGGTGACGTACAGCTAAAAATAAAAGGAAAAGAGGAGAAAAACCGACATCGCTTTAAGGAATCATTGACCACAAAGATGGAAATCTATTAAATCGGTGTTTGTAGTTGTTCTTGCCGCTCTATGGTTCCAAAAGCAGAAGATCCTTTAAAAATTATGTGCTTTGCCTGTAATTTTAACCTAACAAAGTGTTAGGTTATGGTTGTTTTTGTTTATATGTGTCTTGTTTTGAGATTTGTATCACCCACATTAAAAACCAGTGGTGATGTTATGCATCTGCCAAGCTGAAAAAATGCTGTGTCCAATGCCATTGTACCAAAACTTTCTTAGATCAACGGTTTTTAGAATTTTTAATGAAGTTCTACCATCGGTTGGTATATTTATAACATTGTATTTTAATATATGCGGTAGATATGTAAACGAGTTGTTGTTTATTTTTACAATGATACCAGGTTATGAGCTGTTGTTGCAATATTGAAATCTAAGAAACGATAATATCTTGATCTTCGGCCTTTACCATCATATTCATTGTCATCTTCAGAAGGGATGATGCAGTCACCCTCATCAGAACAGTTGAAACCTTTGTTTGGTGTTCCGTTTGAGAACAACTCTCCTCATTTGTGACAAATGTTTCACTGACGTTTGTTAACTATAACCGCGTGTTCACGACAGCATAATACTATTTTAACTGTTGTAAAGTTTTCTTAGTTGCTCAGGTGACTTGTTTTCATTGGCGTATGAAATTATTTTTGGATCACACTCTACTAGACGCGTACAAAATGGCATCGTAACTAGCACCAAAGTGATGGCAGCTGATATCGGAACTTGAAAAGAGTAGTTATTACGCAATCCCCACGAATTCTTCGACTTGGTAATGAAACTAACTCTATATTACATATTAACTGTGGAAATTACGTAATATTAACCACTTATAACTACTTTAGAGTTACGCAATATCTTAGCTGCTTTCCACGTATTAGGCGCATTGTCGTTACACATAGAACGAATCAAAAGTTCCGAAAACTTGAACGTAGCAAACGACAGTAGCCTATGTTATGTTACTGAAATGCTACATCAAAGTTGCAGATACTTTCAAATAGCATTAATAGTTGCCGCGATGTTTTCAGCTTCTTCATATTACACCTAATAATTGTGGAACTTTTTGGTGAAATATTTCGGTGGCCGTCACTTTTTCGTTACCTAAAGAAGGGAATGTTACTATTTGTGGCTATAAAGTAAAAGTGACCTTTCAAAGTCACTATAAAGTATTTTTACCATGCAGTCCCACTGATTCATAAAGGATTATTGTTCCATCACAACAGCATGCGATGCGATGTTTTATTACTAAAGTATTTGAGCTTAGATGCAATAAAAAAATCAACTTCGCATTTTTTGTTCGGTGTAAATAAATTAAATTATTAAATAGTATAATTACAAATTATGCAAATTTGCCTGATATTCATCATTCAGAGAATATGATGACGGTTTCGGTAAGAGTGTTCCCCTGTATTGATATAATTGTCTATAACAAAGGCCACTAAACAAAAATATTTATAATTGCTTTAGAGTCGAAATCGTTTAGTAAGGTATAATATAACTGTAACTATGTGCGTTTTTGACTCTAAACAAGAGACCGTTAAAATTATAATATTATCAGTAATATATTACTTTTATTAAAACAAAGTTACTTACTTCTACCTTATTAAAAATTATTCGTTTAAGAAACGTTTTTTTGTGATATCAAGCAACTTATGAAACGCTATTTGAAGTTTCGTAAAAATTAGACAACAAATTTCACAATTATATTTACTTTTTATACAAAAATTATTCAGTAAAACGAGTATATAGTTCGCTTAATTCTATATAACTCTAGCTGCATTGTATTCAGGAATTTTTTACTATTATTTCCTTAAATTTTGCCACAATAAGTTTTGCACTTATTTAAGCAGGTAATAGTTAGTTAATTTGTAATAGTTTAATTTGTTATTCAGGAAACCAGTAATCAGGTTTTAGAATTTTCCGTTAATTGGAAGATGATTATAAACTTTAAACTTACCATCAGCAAACATAATCAGTTTCAAAAGTAATAATTATTCTGCTTTACAATTAGTGGGCTGTTATTTTATATTGTACTCACAATACAGCCATCGGGCGAAGACGCTGTGAATTATAACGAGAACGGATAAATTACACCTAAAATTAAAAATTACCTAGGTTGTGATATAAAGGGGATCGCCCAACAAACTAGACAAAATAAAATTGCTTATGTACATTGTAAGTATTATTACTGATAATGATAAATACAAATACAGCTAGAACTCTCAAGGAGGGCGATGGCGAAGTAAGCAGTTAATAAACGAAATACCTGCTGTTCACGTTAATAAACATTTTATTATTTTTTTTCTATTTCAACAACACACCAGGACGGCTTACAGCTTAAATACTATCGTACCGTGGGTGTCGACAAGGAGAAAAGAGGCAACTTGTTAATTCTGGACTTGAAGGTTTGGAGGTTTGGGAGAGAAGGAAAAACATGTGCCGGCAAGGAATTCCACACCTCGGGACAAAAGAGCGGGCATAACAAGATGTTCTATGTCTGATGACCTGGACAGTAAAAGGGTGCATTCTCTCTGTTTCCCTGGTAGATCTGTTGGGGGCAGCAGGTGGAGGAACTATGGAAGAAATCTCATCTGAGCAGTGCCCGTGCAGATATCTACAAAAGAGCAAAAGAGAGAGAGAGAGGTCACCAACGGCACGTCGGTGGGCAAGGGATGGCAGACTTTGGGTGAGGGTAGAGTCACCGATGAGACGCATAGCTCTCTTCTGAATGGATTCCAGGATAGCCAGTGTAGAAGCAGCAGCGGCAACCCAGATGTGGGAGTAGTATTCGAGGTTTGGTCTTATTTGTGAAGTATATAGCTGGAGAACAGTATTTGCGAGCCCGGAAGAGGAAACCTAATTTCTTAGCAGCCGCTTCTGCAATTGATGTGACATGTTGGTGCCAATTGAGATTTCGATCCACAGAAATGCCAACAAGTGAAAAGGACTCATTACTTTGAATAACTTGGTTGTTCATTGTGATGGGCTGGTGTATCTCTTATGAGAAAGAAAACAAGACTGTGATTTGGTGGGGTTGAATTGTACAAGATTTCTACTTCCCCAATCTAATATTTTTTGGAGATCCACGGAGACAGAACCCTCCATTAGTCTGCGATCCTCATTTAATTGGGCTAAAGAGACACGCTTAGAATATTGTATATTTGAGTGGAGGGTGCTGTCGTCCGCGTAGCTGTGAACTGGGTTGGATGTGCGAGAGAGGAGATCATTGATGTGGAGAAGAAACAAAGTAGGGGCTAAAGCTGAACCTTGAGGAACTCCTGCATTAATTGAATACAGTTTAGAGGAATGGCCATCCACGACAACAGTAATGCTCCGGTTGGAGAGGAAATTTGCTGTCCAGGTACAGAGTTTTGGTGGTAGGCCATAGGCCGGAAGTTTATTAAGCAGCGCTGCGTGCCATACCTGGTCGAATGTTTTGGAAAGGTCTAGAGCGACAATCTGGGATTTTACCTTAAATCTCATGTAAATGTTTATCATTTCATATGTATTGGAAATATGGATATGAAAAAATGGCAAATACAAGGTATAAATATACACATTTTAATTAAGGTGTGCTATATAGAAAAAGACAAAGAAAAATGCTTCCTCAAAGAGGAAGAACACAAGCTTTATTGGATATATTTTAAAACACAATAACTAACTGTCCGGTAACATTACTTGAAGGGCAGGTACTTACAAAAGGTAGAAAGTTATATTTTTTCTTTCATGACCTGACCTCACTTGACTAAGTCAAAAATTTACGCTCCATGCATTACTACATTCCAGCAGCAGATTATTATTGGAGGTTTATCTTTATCGTGGATTCTTTAAACTTGTGTTAGACAAGCAGAAGCGCCAGTTTACTTTTTATGGCATAGTGTATGACTCACTAAAATAAATATACTATGACATACGTATGACTTGATTAACCATTAACCTTTTCCTTAGATCCAAATTTAATTTCTTATTAGCGTGAAGAGTATTTTGTTTATTTAATGCTGCGATCCTTCTTAGATTTGATACATTCATCATCATCCGTAATAATACTTCCAAGGTACATGAACATTTATACTTTTTCAAGTTGTATTTTAGCTTTATATTCATTTTAGCAGTCCTCTGCTTGGTTAACTTCAGTACTTTGTTTTCGTCGTACTGCTTTTCACTTTTATTTTTTAAACACTACTCAGCCACTCAACATCGTTGGTAGTTCTTTTTGTGTTTCCAATAGCAGCCGTACATATATCATCTGCGTACAATGCAATGGAACCGTTGTCTGCATTTGTTTTGTTTCTCTGTTCTTTTCGTTTAGCCTATTTATTTTATCTTTTATAAATAAATTAAACAATGACAACTGTTCATTCAAACTGATAGAAAGTGCCATTATTTTTTCATATTTTACAATGCTTGTTATAAAAACATATTAGTACGTTGGAACGATTGAACTAATGATTATTTCTCTTAATAGGACCTACCCAATGTTTATATAAAAATAGACAAAAGTAAACTCCCTGGTCAACTTCCTGTCAACAAATATATATATTTATATAAATATATATATATATATATATATATATATATATATATATATATATATATATATATATATATATATATATATATATATATATATATATATATATATATATATATATATATATATATATATATATATATATATATATATATATATATATATATATATATATATATATATATATATATATATATATATATATATATATATATATATATAATGTATGTTAAATGATTCGGCCACACCAATGCCGTTATATGACTCGAACTTTCTCATTTTAAAGTGAAGGAATGTGGTAAATATAGTTTCCAGATCTTTACAGTCCATTGTAATATGCTGCCTTTTTTCAATCTATGTAACTGTTGTGAAAGTTTTGTGATCTTATAATACAAAAAGATTGCATAAATATATCTACTTTACTAAATGAGTTAAAAAAATTACTTTGCAAACTTAAAGATATATGGAATAAAGAAGGGTGTAATCACTACACTCAAAAAGAATGCTAGAAGCATTCTAAACACTACTAGTTCTGATAAGTGCACTTGGAGAATCCAAATCACTATAACATATCTAAAAAAAACTTGACGATCGTTTCACTAACCAAGTTAGCGTCATCAGAGGATGAATAATTCTAGAATTTTATGTAACTTGTTAATAATGTAATGTACTATAATTTCGTGCTTCCAGAAATATGCAATGTGTTCAAAAAATTTCAAGATAATTACACCTGAGAACATATTTGCTAAGAAGTAATTCATTTCATAAACCACGTGTCTAAACCTAAAGATTATTTTTTATGGAAATAAGTTTAAGTTTAGATGTTTGAGTAAGATATTGTTCAGGCTGCGAGCATGTTAATAGTTTTCTTGCGTTTAACCACCTTTTGTGCTATCAAATTATTTGACATAAAATCCAGGAGCTAAGACCACATTTCGTTAAGCAAATAAATAAAGCGTCGCAATGATTTAAATTTTTCCGTTGGTTTTTAGATTTATTGTGTTACAACAGCAATACTGCGATAAATATTGTCAAATTAATAATCACTTAAAAAAAGTTAAAAAGTGTTCAAAGAAGCGCTGAACGATAAATAATTGGATTGATTTTAAATATACTAATATTGATAAAATTTTGCCTTTTAATATAATTTTATACACCAACTAAAAAATATGTAATATGAAATTATCAGCCGGTGTCTTACATATTAAACTAACTTTTTAAGAAATTAATTTTTCATCTATAGTTTGGTTGTTATTAGATTCCAGTCAATGCCTAAATTGTAACCTATTATTTATTAAGGTGTAAAATATAATCTTGCCGGCTATCCGTGTTTAACATATTTACAGAGAACTATAGATTTATTTTGTGTTGCAAGAGAGTAAACCGACATCGTCCTCTATACACTAAAAATGGTAGGTTCTAGTAATTCTTATTTGTTGCATATCCTAAATAGCACATTTAAAAATAGGAAAACCTCTCTGAGAATTTTTTTATATAAAAATTAACGGCTTTTGTCTAATTATATGATTTATTTAAGAATGACGTGGATTTTGCATTTTTGTTTGTTGAATACTCTGAATAATGACTATTTGGTAAAGAAATGCCACCGTCAGGCTAAATTACAAAATTATGACTTTTCAATATTAGTTTTTGTTATTTAGCAAAAGGTAATAAACCGATTATAGAAATAACTTAATGGCACGAACCACCCCACGATTATCTCAACATAACGTCAAAACCGTTCTCATTAGTCTACGCGTTCCCTAATAATAGGCTAATAAAAAAATCACCATGCTTATCAAATTGATCCTTTTTAGTGAATTTTCATTAAGAAAATTCACTAATGGAGAGGTATCGATGTTGAGACTTTCGGAAAATTTCTTCAAATGAGCGCGAATCAGGGTCCCTAAAACCCATTTCCATGCTCAGTTAAAAAGTTCATCAGATCTTAACGCCCAATTCTTCTTAATAAAAAATTAAAAGATACATTTAAAACGCAATATCTCTCAAATTGTTTAGGTACTCGAAACGGCAATTTACAACTTAGAAGGACATAGACAGACCTGGTTGCGTGCCAATTTTCAAGGCAAATAAAGTTATGCGAAATTATAAATAAAATAGTCCTCAACATCACTTAAGATTCTGTAGTGCAATATCTACAATGTTGGACAAAGACAGATGACGTTATCGGTACTGCTATGCTATTTAAATAAACCGTAGACAAAAATCTATACAATGAAAGTTACAATCGTTGCAAGATGTCAGAATGTAGAACATTGTGAGATATGCGACTGGGACGCCATCTCGGTGCGGTATCAGGTAGTATGTTGTCACGACAGCTCTAGTTAACACAAAATATTATAGAGACTGTGTAATGTACAACCAAGTAACAATTTTTGTAAATTGTCAGCCCTGGCCCATTTCTTTTCTAATACCGGAACAATGTTTGCGTCCAAAAGCGCTAAATTTTAGCATGCGACTGCAAGCGGCTTGATAGCTGGTTGACGTTAGACGACACCGCTGATTTTTAACAGCAGCGGGATTACCATTTGCCACAACACTCATCTGAATCTGAAGATATGAGAAAAATGTATACCAGCAAATAAAAAATTTAATGTGTGATTCAATCTGTTTAAAAGCAATCTATAACTACGATTTATTATGTATAAATAGTAAGCTTCCCATTCTTCACGATCACGGTATTTAAAATTAAACGCCATCTCCCGCTCCTAGTTTAATCTGACAACACCTAGCTATTTGTCACAGAGAAGTGTGTACTTTCTGCGCATTGCATAACCTCGAAATCGACTCTGCTGATGCTAATTGCTAATACCTTATTAGAATCTTATAATATAAAACAACTACCTATATTCTAGGGTTAATTTTAACTAACTTTAACAAATGCCCTCGGCCGTCGACTGAAGTAGTATATTATGATTCAAACATCCAACGAAACAGATAAGAAACTGATAGGTAAACTGCATGTAGATTGTAGATACTGTGTGTATTGCCCAGTGAACTCTATCCAGAATCACTGGTAGGTATCACCAAAGTGAAACAAAATTATTTCAAGAAGAAATATACCTACCACAAACTAATACAGGAAGTACTTATAATATCTAGGTAATTATTGTTAACTTTTACTTTTAACTTTACATGTAGTGTATGGAAAATTTGAAGTAACTGAAACTACGTAATATAACTTACATGACTAGTTTAAATTATATAAACAGATGTTCAGGTAAAATTATTAAAATTTTAATTTCAAAATTTTGTATGGATACAGCAATAGTGAATAAGTGTTAAAAAGAGTTTAAGTGCGTTATGGTAGCGAATTTTCATAAACATATTTCAAATGATGATAACTCAATTTCCCATTAAACTAGAATCTTCAGTTTTAATACATAGCAAAACGTATATAAAAGCAGCGTGGGTACTAAATTCAACAGATAATACAATGAGCTTCATAGATAATTACAAATTTCTTTTATAAAACCTATTTTGTTTTGTTAAAATGGATCATTCAAGCGATTAATATGAAAAAAATACTTACCTGCCACATATAATTTCACAGGTGCATTCCTTTTGTAAATGAAAATTAAATTTTCGTCAACGTTGCAGATTAGCACATGGGGTTGTTTTCTTTTCAGAAACATGCTTAAAACCCCTTCTGCATACCCAAGCCACAAGAAGAATGTCTTGCTATAGCCCACAAGAAAGTTACGGGACCAGGAGTGAATGGAAGTGCTGGACGGGTATGAAGATAAAAAGGAACTGTGAGCGGAAAGTAGGAAAGAAACAACTTAGTTGGACCCGTATAAGCTGCCCCTATCCTATTTCGCAGCTATACCTCCTTAAAATTCTGTTTACCGAACGCAGAATCTCGTAACTTTCTTAGGGGTTGTTCCCAAGAAAATTTTCTTGTTCACATTGTTCTTTTTTATGCATTGAGGGTGGTTGTAGGCATGCAGAACGGGAAGGAGGGGGGGGGGGATTCCCGACGAAGCAGCGAACCACGATTTTCAATATATGTTTAAATTGTTATCTCATTGCATTTTAAAAATATTTTTACAAAAATGATTTTGAGGTTGCCTGGTTTGCCGGTCTTACATAGAAATCTGCAATAATTTATCATTGATTTTAAAAAGTATGGATACAACAACAGTAAATAAGAGTTGGAAAGGGTTTGGGTGCAGCACGTATGTTATGGTAGAGAATTTTCGTAAAAATATTTCAAATCTGATAACTCAATAAATTTCCCATTAAGCTGGAATCTTTAATCTTGAACCATACTAAAACCTATGTAAACGCAGCGTGGGTACTAAATTGAAGAAAAATAACATAATGAGCTTCGCGGATAACTACAAATTTGTTTTAAAAAACCTGTTTTGTTGTTTATTGTTTGCAAAAACTAGTTCGATTGGATTGACAAAAACAAAACCATCCAAGCAATTAATAAGGAAAATACCTGCCATATTTATAATTTGGAAGGTACATTCCCTTTGTAAATAATTTATTTTTTACTTTTGTAACTTCCATGAAATTTGTAACACATTTTTTTATAGAGACTTGCAGTACTTACATATTATATCTAAGACCAAATTTTAATTTTCTATCTCCATGTAAAATATAATTTTTTTCAAATAATCGCTAACTGGGACGCTAAAACCAATCTTCAAGGTCCATTTAAATTTAAAGAATTAGTTTTAATAATATATCTTACTAATAGTGTACAATTCTTATGAAAATTCACTACTATAAGGCACTTGTTGCGCCCCGAACTTTTAAAAGTTGGTTGAAGAATATTCAAGGTGTTGATTTGTTATAGATTTATTTTGCAAAGAAGTCAGTACATTTGTTACCTATATCGTAAACCTGAAGCAATAAATCCATTTTCAAAAGTGTCCGTGTCAGAAATATTTTTTTAACAATTGAATTGAAGCTTGGTGGTTTGATGAGAAGGCCAACTAAATCGGAAACCACGTTTAATCAAGACACATTCTCTAAAAAGTTTTCTTTCGTAGTACAAAATGCAACTATAATCTAGCGAAACTTAAGCATTTTATTTCATCCACTGGTGGAGGTAACTTAGTTAGCAACATGATTGTTACCTGTACAAATTTTTGTTGGAGTGAAATGGGTTTTACATATGTGTACTCAGGCATTTTATATGAATGAGTTAAATGTCTACACGGATCGCCCTTGAGAGGGTAACAATGCCAGAGGTACTGCGTACTGTACGATATTGGACACATTAAGGTAGACGTAATTGGGATACATGTAGTGACATTTACGATTCACGTAAAACGCTTATGTTACAATACAATTATTTTATCCACTGCAAAGAAAACAATTTGAATTTTACAGTGCTGCTAAAGAACCGAAGTCATTTTTACTGAGACGGCGAAGAACCAAATATACTAATTTCGCATTATTGGTCCTCGGTAACTAGATAAAAAAAGTAAATCCACTTCAATTCCTTGCATCACCTTCCTTCCAGCTGCAGAAGTATATGCCATCGAGATGTGTGCATCGGAGATTAAATAAAAATACTTTCTGATAGCCAAGCTGATATAAAAGAACTCCGCTTCTACCGTTGCAATTCAAAAACAGTAATCCAAGACTGACCTTAATGAAGTGGAAAGAAACATTGTAATGTCGCTGGTCTAGATACCAGAGCACTGGGATCTCGATTGCAATTGTCAATGTAGCTGCAGGCTCTCTGGTCAGAAAAGGAGCCGAGGCGGACTATATCAGACCGGAACCTGCGCTGGGCATATTGTTATGCACAGCGAAACGTACCTTGTAGACCTTGATGGAGACAAATACATTACAAAACCTGCCAAAATTAGTCCGTTCTAAGGCCTTCATACAGGCCCTCTCAAAATCAAGGGGTAAAAAACTAGAGTTAAATAGGCAACAGCTGATAACTCTGGTCAACCTGTATACAAAACCTTGCGGTCTGCGTCACCACCTGCACAGAATTGGGCTTGGACAAGAAACCGAGTGCCGACTGTGTAGGGAGGGTGACAAAAAAGCAAAGCTTGTGCTATGTCCCTGTGCGACAGTGAAAAGAACCAGACACATGGTCTAAGACTCAACTTGCACCAAAAGATCTGAATCAACTTTCGCCCTCAAAAATTCTTGACTTCTGCAAGAGGATGGACTTGATGGGTGAAATGTAAGACAATTAGGCGTACGTCGCATTAGACTTTAGGGCTGCAGTGGGGGAACTGCAATGGCCCACTCACAACATAACATAACCTACTCGAACCTAGATCCAACTCACATTCCTGACATTGGTTTCCAAAATTATCAAAACTTAGAAAATAAATCTTAAGCCTTTATTTATTTTAATCTCTAAAAATAAATAATCATATGCTTTCGTGGCGAATTTTAATGTGTCTCAGTCTGCAAAGAGAAATGGGTTCGAATTCTGGGTGGGCATACCAAAAGTTAACATTGTCTGAAAAATTAGAATTATAGATAATACCTACTAACGTTATATTTTTATTTTCTACGACATACATATAGTTTTTTCGTAATGTGTCAAATGGAAAGTAATTTAAATATAAATATATATCCTTCCTGATTATTTAACGTAAAATATAATTTTGGTGTTACCGTCAAAGAGCAAGTCATCTGTAGTTATTTAAGTATACCTACTTTTAAAAAGTGTGTTAAAAAATGACTAAAGTAACCACTGGAAATATATTCAAAAGTCTTAGTACCTTGTTGTTGGTTATCCTAACAAGAAATATGTTTGCTTATTAGGAAACGACATATATAGTTATGCCGTATAACTGAAAAAAGGTAATTTACCAACAAAGGGCTTATTTTTATACCTATTTTAATCTAAAGTTGTTTTCCCACAGGTAGGATTATCACAGACCACCAAATAACTTCCTTTCCTTTTAGTGCTAATTTTCAATAATGGCATTTCGGTTAAATAATTTAAAATAAGATAGATGATTTTATCAGTAGCAAGTTTTTAACAAAAAATCGCTATAGGTGTAAATGTATGGCAAACTTTTTTATGTCGAAATTTAATAGGTACATCAATTGCATTCGACAGTATCGGTAATTATATATATATATATATATATATATATATATATATATATATATATATATATATATATATGTTATGTTTACCGAAATAGGTAATCAAATATGTTTATGATCTTATTCGGACCAACGATTTGATGAGAATACAGAGTAACAAAAAAGGAAACCCCCTATGTCTGTATTTAGCAAAAACAAGAGATTTTAAAACAGCCTGCAGTTATTAGATTATTACATTGTTGGCTAAGCAAAACGTTTATATGACTAATAATAATTAAAAATATAATAATAATTATAATATGCAATGCAATTGATGTAACTACTTAATTTCTACATAAAAAAGTTTGCCATACATTTACACCTAAAGCGGATTTGTGTTAAAAGTTTTGCTACTGATAAACTCATCTATTTTATTTTGTCATTTAATTAAAATGCCATTATTAAAAATTAGTAGATACCAAAAGGGAAGCAAATTGTTAAGTGCGCTAGTGATAATCCTACCTATGAGGAAATAACTTTAGGTTAAAATAGATATAAATATACACTTTGTTGATAATCATCTTTTAGTATATATTTTTTCAACGTTATCCAACATAACTTGATATGTCGTTTCTTAACAATCAAACATATTTTTTGTTAGGATAACCAACACCAAAGTACCAAGACTTTGAAATATATTTAATATTAGCCATAGAAACCTTAACATTCTCCAGTGGTTACTTTAGTAATTTTTTAAAGAACTTTTCAAAAGTAAGTAGGTATAAATAGCTACAGATTACTTCTTTTTTGGCGGTAACACAAAATTATATTTTACATTAAATAATTAAAAAGGATATATTACGACACACTATTTATATTTAATTCACATTCCACTTAACAAATTACGCAAAAATTTTATATGTGTCTCATTTGCAAATAAAAATATAAGGTTAGATATTAAATCCTTTCGATAATTTTCAAAAAGATACGCAATCAATTCCCGTTATAAAAGACTGGTATTATATATATATATATATATATATATATATATATATATATATATATATATATATATATATATATATATATATATATATATATATATATATAGGGTCCGGCAAGTTGAGAGGATCACATAATTATCTTCAAAACCGCTCTACCTAGAAATGTCAAATTTGGTATCCATGGATATAACAGTGTGTCGCATAATCAGAAATTAGTCTCATGTATACAGAGTGATCAGTTTCTCTGTGCCACACCAAACTTGTATTTTTTTAAATAGGACACCCTATATTTTATTTTATTTTTTGGTAACGCACTTGATGGCGAGTAAAATTATGCGCCACAATAGGGGCCTGTGATCAACGGCTTAGAAATTATTCAATTATTTGTCCGAAACTTTATTCCGATTCAACACGGCAGTGCTGCCATGTCGTCGCAAAACCTGTCAAGATCTGGTATTGCCATGACTTTTGATTCAATGTAGCATAATAAAATATGGTTATATAGCTTGCGGAAATATCCACTTATACAGGGTGTTACATTTTACAAAGCTCAATTATTCTCGAAAATTTCAAATGGAACATCCTGTATGTGACTACGGCATCAGATAGTGGGTTTAGTAGGCTTTCTCCCAATATAATATTTGCTAGGGTTCAATTGGCTGGATTAACACAAACTGATGGATCATTTGTAAACGTCTGGGCTTTCTTCTTTCTAAAGGTGAATTATACTTTGTACAGGCTTTTAATGAAAATCATAGACATGGCATTTTTTTGTTGTACAATTTTACATCGTTTTTAGATCATTGTATGGTGAAATTTATTTTTAACTTAATTTATAAACAACAAAAATTAAATAAAATAATAGTACCACATTACTTTGATACATAAACGTAATAATCAAGAATGTATTAAAATAACAGTTTTAATAACAAATTTCAAATCAGATGCTTAAACACGTTCCTTCCTTGCTGAACGCAAAGTTCTAATCTTCCCATAATTTGTCTATGCGTAGCAGCATGGATCATCTCCCGATCAACATTCCGACATGCATCTAATATCCATTGTTGTAGATTGTGAACGCTAATTACAGGATCTATGCCAAAATCTGACTCGACTTGGTCTTTGGTGTAGCCCCAAAAACATAGTCCATGGGAGTCAAATCTGGGGACCCTGCAGGTCATCGTATTTGGGCATCTGTACCTATATAATTAGGGCCAAAAACTTGGTCCAAATTGTCCACAACTATCCTGCTGTTGTGAGATGGACATCCATCGTGCTGAAAAATAATCCTAGATCGGACATTCAGTGGAACATCATCCAACCAATCCTCCAGATGGGTGTTTAGGTGATTGAGGTAAGTCGTCCCGTCTAAATTTTCTTCAAAAGATACGGGCCCCATTGATCTATTATCTAATAGCCCTCACCATACGCTGGTTTTATATTCAGTTTGGTGGTTCCTCGAAGAAACCCAGTGTAGATTTTCCGTTGCCCATCTTACACTGTTATGCTTATTCAACACACCATTATTTGTGAACTTTGACTCATCCGTCCAAAGGATACGGCTTAAAGTTTTATAATCTATATTTAAAGATTCATTCGCCCAATACGAAAACTCTAAGCGGCTCACATAGTCGCCATCTCTGAGGCCTTGGACAAAATGACACCGGTAAGGCTTATAATTATACATTTTCATTATTCTGCGAACACTTCTATTTGAAATATCGGTTACTGAAGCTAGTTGTGTAGCTGATAAACCTGGGTTTTCTTGCAAATGAAGTAAAGTATTTTACGAAAATTCTTCATTGGCAATTGGCTTTACATGGGTTATTGGCTGATTTCCTATTACACTTCCGAATTGTGAAAATGTATTGTAAATACGCAGAAATGATCAATAATCCGGATGTCGTTGCTCTGGGTACCGATCTGTAAATAATTATTGTAACAATTAGATGGAAGCTCAGTGTAAATGAAAAAAAAATGTACCTGTATATTCGCGATGCACGGGCCGCCACTTTTTGGCATGCAATATGTCTCTAACATATCCTTTCCCTCCTGAACTGAATAATCCATACTGAATGCAGACATCGATTAATTACTGTATTGACAAAAATAATCTGATACACGTAGTTTCACTAGTTTGTTGTTAAACTAGTGAAATAGCTTTATTATTTTTTATAAAATATCAGTAGTTTGTTTCTAGGCAACAACTTGAGCGTTTCATTGATAATTACTTTAAATCGGAATTATTCTGAGTATGCAAATCAACGCTTCTACCCTTAGGCAAATCATACGAAGATTAGACTTGTTATTAAAACTGTTATTTTGCTAACTAGTTGATTATTTCAATTATTTGAAATCTTTCGTTTATGTGTTGAATTAATGTCGTACTATTATTTTTATTTAATTTTTGTTGTTTATAAATTAAGTTAAAAATAAATTTTACCATACAATTATCTAAAAACAATGTAACAATTTACAAAAAAAAAATGCCATGTCTATGATTTTCATTAAAAGCCTGTAATAATTATAATTCACCTTTAGAAAGAAGAAAGCCCAGACGTTTAGAAATGATCCATCGGTTTTTGTTGATCTAGCCAATTGAACCTCAACAAATATGGTATTGGGAGAAAGCTTACTAAACCTGCTATCTGATGCCGTAGTTATGTACAGGGTGTTCCATTTGAAATTTTCGAGAAAAATTGAGCTTTGTAAAATGTAACACCTTGTATAAGTGGATATTTCCGTAAGCTATATAACCATATTTTATTATGCTACATTGAGTCAAAAGTCATGGTAATACCAGATCTTGACAGGTTTTGCGACTACATGGCAGCACTGTCGTGTTGAATCGGAATAAAATTTCGGACAAAGAATTGAATAACTGCTAAACTCCTAAACCGTTAATCCCAGGCCCCTATTGTTGTGTACCATTTTACTCTCCGTGGAATGGTATATCAAAAAATAAAATAAAATATAGGGTGTCCTATTTAAAAAAATACAAGTTTGGTGTGGCACAGGGAAACTGATCACTCTGTATACATGAAACTAATTTCTGGTTATGCGAAACACTGGTATATCCATGGATACCAAATTTGACATTTCTAGGTAGAGCGGTTGTGAAGAGAATTGTGTGATCCTCTCAACTTGCCGGACCCTGTATATATATATATATATATATATATATATATATATATATATATATATATATATATATATATATATATATATATATATATATATATATATATATATATATATATATATATATATATATAAACATATAAAAATCGAAACTGACCCCTGATATGTGTTCTAGGGGGCCTAATTAGCGCTCATTTGAAGAAATTTTTTCAAAATTCAAAAGTCGGGATCTCCTCATTAGTGAATTTTTTTAAAGAAAATTCACTAAAACAGTTATTTACCCATAAACCATATTATTACCTTTATATTTCAATTTACACCTAATCTTGGGACTAAAGACTGTTAACAAACTAATCAAATAAACTGAAATAATCATATTCTAAAATTAATAAAAAACTCAATCTAAAACAATTGACACGCAATCGGGGGGTAATTCTATCAAGACTAATAACAAACCTGACAATTAAAACCCAATCTATATCAATTGGCGCCCAACATGAGGCTTTCGAGGTTCGCGGGTAAAATAATAAATAAAGTAGGGTAATTAAAAGTAAAAAAGGAAGAAAAATGCCCAATAAGAAAATTACTACTAGGAGCAAAGCCACGTCAACAGACAGACATTATCATGGAGATGAAGGACGACCGGACAAAGAAGAATAAATGAAGGTACCTGATGAAAAGATACAGGAAAATGTGGAAATGAATGACGAGAGAGTGCCTGAGGTAGAAATGAGTGAAAATTCAGAAGAAATAGTGGAATTGCTATCACACGAAAACATAAATGTGGATGAAATGGAGAATGTTAGAAGCGAAGAAGAAGGAGAGAAAGAACAAGAAACAGAAAAGCAAACTGGTGCAAATAACGACGTTGTGTTACAATATTTAATGCATATACAATAGAATATTAATGGCATAAAACTTGGTATAAATGAAAGTAAAAAATAAATGAATAAAAGCAATAGAATTATAAATGATAAAATGGATAAAATAAGAGAAAAAGTGGACAAACAAGAGCGATTGATGAATGAAAATATAAACGTATAAAAAAAGAAATGAAAGAGTATATGTATAGTATGAAGCAAGATATAAATGAGATGTTTAAAAGACAAGAACGGAAGATGTACGAAAAAGATGTAGAAATGAAGGTGGAAGAGACAAGTGAGGCAGAACGAAAGCTGCAAAGCAAAGTAGAGACAAAGATGGATGTAGTACGTAAGAGAATAATAGAGAAAAATCAGAGCGACTGGTGACCAGACAGATAAAATGATAAAGAACGTGAACGAAAGATGTCAGCGAATGAGAGGTGCTGAAAGATGAGCAAACGCAAAGTAGACAAATATGAAAACGAGATGGCTCAAAAGTTGAGAGAAACTAATGGAAATTTGGAAAATCTTAGAGAAGAGCCAGATATAAAGCTGAAGTTGGGGAATAAAAGACTGGAAGAAGAAATAGAAGAAAGTCTTGAACAAAAATGGACAAGAGCACAGAGACAAGGTATGGGGAATGAAAGAAATAAAAAGAAACGAGCAAACCTTGAAGAAATAAAGAATAGGGGAGACAACTTTAAGCAAAAACGTAAAGGAAATATTAGGTATCGACATGAAAACAAGTACAATAACGATGGCACGAACAGGCCTAAATTAAATAAGAAGCAAGCGTTTTTGATTCGACTTACGCAAGAAAAACGATTTCACTCTTTCCACAATAATAACGAAAAAGTGATAACGGGTTTGGATATAGCGGTACAGTGGATGAAATAACATAAACAATCGACCTAAGTATGTCATTAAACTGTATTTTGGAAACATTTTGGAAATAGATATCAACAAAATTCAAAACAATAGACCTAAGACATGTCTATAAACTGCTTACAAAAATTTTAGGAACAAACTAACGTCAAAATTCAAAATTTAAAAGCTAATACAGACGTATACAAGTTTGATCAATAGGAGTGGATACCAAGAAAATAAACCTAAAACATGTCTATAAACTGCTTACAAAAATTTGAGGAACAAACTAACGTCAAAATTCAAAATTTAAAAGCTAATGTCAAGCGTAGAAGAAGAGTGTGGGCCAATTTTAAACCAAGGCAGATAGAATCATTAATCAGCTACGCATGGGGAAATATCTCACGACAAACAATACATAATCAATCGAAAACCAACGAAGTGGTGGGGACAGAAGAATGTATAATGTGAACACAAGAAACCAAAAGACTAGGAAAGCAAGAGTTTAAAATATGTACAGGCCGGAGGCAAACAGATGGACAAGATCAAAGGAGTAGTGCTAATAATGAAAAGGCTAGGAAAGCAAGCGTATAAAATTATAAGAAGGCTAAGTAGCAACAGACTGGTAAGATCAAGGAGCATAGCTACCAACAAACAGAGAAAAAAGCATAACCTACGAAGTAGAGAATATATCAAAGGCAATTATATAAAATGTGTGAAAATTATGGAACATTCAGTATGATAAACAACTAAATAAAGACGTCTGAATCAAGGAGTAATAGGAAAAGTCAAAAATATATATGTACGAACAGTGAAAATGAATTTTATAGATGGAGAAGCTAACCAGTGAATATGTAAACCCATAGAGGGATTATTACAATAATGAAGGTAAATATAGATAGTTATGTGCACGGTAGTTGCAAGAAAATATATGTTAAAGCTGAAAAGAAGCAAAATGCGGTAGATAAAGAAAAATAAACGGAAAATGTGGGGGACTAACATGAAAAGTCAAGTGAAAGGAGCATATATCGACTAATAATGAGTAACAGATTCAGATCAATGACAGGAAAAAGAGTTGGGGATCAGAATAATCAAAAAGGTGGCACGAAGGAAAACACCAAATATATAAAAAAACGAAACGTAAAGGAACTCTAAATGGCAGCAGAAATGAAAAAGTTTCAAATAATGGGCCAATTAAAAATATATTGTGGAAAGACTGGGTGGATACACGAAGAAAACATGAACAAAATAACTCAGTAAGATAGATAAATGAAAACAAGTACGGATCCCTAAACGATAAAAAAGAAACGGGAAAATATAGCTTATATATTAAGCCATGCAGACATGCAATACATGGATCACTTTTATAATACATGCAGGACAGTCAATATATATAGTAGGAGTGACAGTGATCAAGATGTCTCTATATACATGCAACATCAACGTTTGTCACGACTCAACTTTTATAATATCACTATGTTGGTCATGATTGAGACTGATATGATGTTTTCTAGTGAATTTTCTTATAGTTGAAAGAAGCTCTGTTTCACTAAGGCACAAGCCAACACTAAGACAGGCAATGGGTGATTTCACTACGAACTAAATGCGTTAAACACACCACTAGTACTGTAATAAAAAGGCCATAAACACTTTAAAAAACTAAAGACCTAAATATCTGGAAATAGACAACAAACAGGAACTGGAGTAGTGGGGAGAAGTCATCAGCAAACTGAATCCTGTAGCAATAGTATGGTCCATAGCCAACGGAATCCAATGGAAATTGAAACGTCTGCATCAGAGACAGTCTAGTATGAACGATAATATCAATTAGATGTAGCAGGAACGAGATCATGTACCTGTAGAGACGTCCAATGGAAATGCAATTTTTCAAACCAAAAGTAGTCTAGCAGTAATGTTTTTCACCACAGACAATCCGATGACAGCAGGAAGTTTTCACAGCAGTCGAGTAGTTAAATGTTGAGTGGAATAATTTCACCACAGGTCTATTCCGGTCGAGTATGTCTTGAAATAGGAATTTTCTTGAAATTCTTGGATATCTGAAAAACTAGATAAAATGTTAACAAAGGAAGTACACAGTACGTAATTATATATATATATATATATATATATATATATATATATATATATATATATATATATATATATATATATATATATATATATATATATATATATAAATGAATCAAAATTTTGAAAACAGCCAAATAGATAACATTTATTGGAAAGTTAATCAAAGAAAAAAATTAAAAATTTTAAGAAGAAAAGCTTATAAAATCTGAAATTTTGTTATTGGGGAAGTTGATATGGTTTATAGGGGGGACAACATAAAATACACACATATATAGAAATGGACTTACACAACAATACACGTAAAATCAACAGAAGATGTAAATCCACTCATACGAACCACACACACACAATCACCTAAGAAAAACACACTGGTTGGTGTATTATAATGCCTAATAAAAATTCAAAAAGAAAAATATTTACCCAAGTATGTATACCAAAATATAACGAAACATTGATGAAATAAATTAATGTTATTTTTTAAGGAATCAAGTGTATAGTATAAGGTGCCCATTTAACAAGACTCGATAAGAACGATAGTGGAAGAATATTGACAATAGTGGATAAGTTAGTTATGACAGTTGTAAAATTTAGGTTAAGGTGATTTGATGTTCCATAGAATAAGAAATAGACGTAAGAAAGTGTAAACATATGATTAGTTGGGAACTGTCAAACTGACAGTGCTTTTAGGTTAAGATAATATGAGAAATAAACGAAACCTACACAACAATGTTTTTCAGGTATCCAAAGCGAAAAATAATGAAGAAAGCATTTTTGAGGGTAAGAGGACAAATCAAAAAAATTTGAAAAGAGGGCTACAGTTGAAACTCGGGCAACAGATTTTGTTCACGAAAAATAATAAACAACTTTTGGAGATTTTGGAGGAGTGGCAGAAGAAAAAGTTTTTCATCGTAAAATTTGATATAAAAGTGGAATTTTGGAATCAAAAAGTTAACAAGAATAAAGTCAACCAGTTTAGGAGACCCTCAAACAGTAACAGTAAGGGTTATATAAATTTATAAACATCATACTTACTTTGGCAAGTTGAATACAACCCAGTCTGCAATAAATAACAGAGAAACCATAAAGCAAAATCCAAATCAGCAAACAAAAACTTAATAGGACATTTTTTTAACGAACGCATCGTTCAACCAACAAAGGCATTCTGCATATTTAGAACAAGTTTAACACAAACAAGCAGTCATCGGGGTAGATGACACACAGTACATCATAACAGAAGCAATTGCATATGATTTAGCTCTATATATCGTAAATTAATAAAATTAAAGGTACCGCAGACCTCTTAAATTTAAATCAAAAATTTCAATAATCAATAAATCCAAATTTTGATAAAACATTGGCCTTAAAAAAATTGTGGGGATTAATAAAGTTATTAGAGTAACAAGTTTGTAAATATTTAGGATAGTTTTGTCAATTTTGTTTAAATTTTGATAAAGTTATATGTTGTGTTTTGAGAAAAAAGAGAAATAGGCTTTTATTTGGATATTTAGTATACATACGAAAGCAGAGTATAAAAAAGGGGGAAAAGAGTGAAAGAAAAACAAGGTTCAATAAGTGTAATATCTATATTAAAAGTTACATATAAAAGAAAGGGACCTAAACTTGCTAAAAATCCTTCAGATAAGTGTCATTTTGCTCAATTTCATTATTTAATAGCTAGCCGAGACAAGGAAGAAGAATAAGAAAAGGAACCAGGAAAATATTCCAATATAAATAAGTGGTAAGTTTTCCTTGGTGTGTTAAACACTAGAAATAATACGAATATCACCAATTTTCATAACTTTGTTTATAAAACCCAAAATTACCCATTATAAAACAGTTATTTAGACATAAACCACATTATTACCACTATATTTCAACACCTAATCTTGGGACTAAAAACTGTTAACAAACTCATGAAATAAACTGAAATAATCATTTTCTAAAATTCATAAAAAACTCAATCTAAAACAATTGACACCCAATCTATATCAATATATATATATATATATATATATATATATATATATATATATATATATATATATATATATATATATATATATATATATATATATATATATATATATATATATATATTTGTAAATTTTTTGGGAACAAATGACGGTTGTAGCTGATATACCAACTCGTTCGCGGTCTTAATAAAATAAAGATATGTGGCAAGTTTCATGCAAATCAGTTCAGTATTTTTTTAATTTATCGCTTGGATACATACATACATCCATTTTCTTAAAGAACATTGTAAAATCGCAAAAAATAAATTGTTATGTCTACAGTGTGGCCCACTTACGATCGCAACACCCTCTTGCTACTTTTAATTGACTTTTCAGAATCTTTAAATTTTGTTGGTATAAAAAGTTAGCCACGGTTACTATTTACACATATTAATAATTGAAATGTCTCAGTAGCGTACGTTCTTAGGTGTCTCCAAAATGTCGATTTTTCAGAAAAACATGTTTTTATTTCAACAACACACCACGAGGGTTCACAGCCTAAATACCTCATATACACATACACATATATACATAACAAGATGTTCTATGTCTAGTGACCTGGACAGTAAAAGGGTGCATTCGCTCTGTTCCCCTGGTATATCTGTTGGGGGCAGCAGGTGGAGGAATTATGGAAGAAAGCTCCTCCCAGCAGTGCCCGTGCAGATATCTGTAAAAGAGAGAAATTTCACCAACGACACGTCGGTGGGCAAGGGATGGCAGCCTTTGGGTGAGGATAGGGTCACCGATGAGACGTACAGCTCTCTTCTGAATGAAGTCCAGGATAGGGAGTGTAGAAGCGGCAGCTGCACCCCAGACGTGGGAGCAGTATTCGAGGTTTGGCCTTATTTGTGATGTATATAAGGTATAGAGATTAGCTGGTGAAAAGCATTTGCGAGCCCGGAAGAGAAAACCTAATTTCTTAGCAGCCGCTTCTGCAATTGATGTGACATGATGGTGCCAATTGAGATTTCGATCCAGAGATATGCCAACAAGTGAAAAGGACTCATTACTTTGAATAACTTGGTTGTTCATTGTGATGGGTCTAGGGCTGGTGTATCTCTAATGAGATAGAAAGCAAGACTGAGTTTTGATGGAGTTGAATTGTACTTGCCCAATCTAATATTTTTTGGAGATCCACAGATACAGAACCCTTCATGAGTCTGCGATCCTCATCTAATTGAGCTAAAGAGACAGGCTTAGCATATTGTATATTTGAATGGAGAGTGCTGTCGTCCGCGTAACTGTGAACTGAGTTGCATGTGCTAGAGAGGAGGTCATTGATGTGGAGAAGAAACAAAGTAGGGGCTAAAGCTGAACCTTGAGGGACTCCTGCATTAATTGGATACAGTTTAGAGGAATGGCCATCCACGACAAGAGAAATGCTCCGGTTGGAGAGGAAATTTGCTGTCCAGGTACAGAGTTTTGGTGGTAGGCCAAAGGCTGGAAGTTTATTAAGCAGAGTTGCGTGCCAAACCAGAGGCTTTTCTGGTATTAAGAGAAGAGAGCATTTTTCGTACTTTTTTAGTTTTGAAAATGATATCCGTCATTTTATGCGCAACATTGTGGATTGTTGGTGGTTGGACATTTGGAGGTGGATTGAGAGTAGAATTGTCGGCGAACAATGAGGCAAAAAGTTCAGCCTTTCCCAGGTTGGTAGAAACAATTTCTTCCCCTGAAACAAGGGGTGGGAACGTGCTCTTGCAGAAATTATTCCCAATAGATTTAGCAAGAGTCCAGAAGGGTTTGTCGCCGTTGGAGGTTCACAGGACTTTGTTTTTGATGTGGTTAATAAACGAGTTTTTTGTCTTAGAAAGAATGCGGACATATCGGTTTCTTGAGTCGTTAAATTCTTGACGGTTCACTTGACTGGGATTGTGTAGAAGCGTTTTGTGAGCTTTGACCTTTTCAAGTCTGGCCTTGTCACAGGATTTAGAAAACCAGAGCTTTTGAGTGGCTGAAGAGGTTTCCTGTGTACGTGGAATAAATAATTCCATGCCAGCTTGGACAATTTCGGTGACTTTTTGTGAGATATCAGAGGGGTCAGGACGAAAGAAGCAGACAGACGCCCATGAGGAAAAGTAATCCGGTATTTCTTCCCAGTTCGCGGAGTTGTAGTGCCAAACGTTACGTGGGTGTGATGCTTGTGTGACCTCGGGTTGCACTGCGCAGGAAGCAGTGACCACGCCGTGGTCTGTGCAACCAAGGGGGCGGTGACTGATGTCTTATAGTATTCAGGTTTTGTAGTAAGGAGGAGATCCAAGGGATTTGAGCTGTGTGTTGGGATGCGAGGGAAGTAAGTAGGTTGCTTAACCATATTGGCTAAAGAATTGCTGACTGCAAAGGCCTCCGCTGCTCTCCCTTTTGGATCAGTTTTGAAGATCCTAGCCATTCCTTATTATGGACATTGATGTCACCAAGAATAGTGACCTCGGAGGTAGGATATTCAGAAATCAGATGGTCGGTTTTTTCAGAAAGGTAGTCGAAGAGCTGGACAAAGTTGTTGTCAGAAGGTGACCAGTAAATGCAACAGATGAATTTAGTCGCAGCCCTGAAAGAGAGTTTCAACCAAAGTATGTCTTTTCATCCAGCTTCTAAATTGGGGAGTCTGGTGCTGGTTAGATTGCTACGAACGTATGCGCACACACCTCCATGCAATCTAAAGGAAGTAAGGAGCTCATACCCCGAGAAGTTAAGGTGATTAGTGGCTGTTTTGGCACTGATTTGTGATTCCGTGAGGAAGGGGAGTTGGGGCCTATTAGCCTGGAGGAAATGGTAAACGGAGTTCAGGTTTGAATTTAAGCTACATATATTCGAGAAGGATATGTTAAATCTTGATGCCGGCGCCCCCTGTACACCCTTTACCCGGAGATCCGAATGGAGGGATATTTTACCTCCGGAATCTTTTGTACAATGAGGAGCCATCATCATTTTAGTTTGTAAGGGAAACCGACTCATACACCAGAACCGGAAACGTCCGTTGGGACTTCACCGGCCCCTTGACCCACCTCCTCGGGCGTGAAAGTCCTTTACTATCACGTAAAGGAAAAGTCCACTACCACCTACCCCCGATTAGTCGCCTTTTACGACATGCAGGAGTTACCGTGGGTCTATTCTTTTAGTTAGTCCCCGGACCCACAGGGGATAAATTAGCGAATTTTTTTATTAGATTTTCCGTTACCTACGGCATTGCAAAGAGCATCTCTTGAAACCCTTAGTGATAAATTTTGAGGTATATAACTTTACCGGTGTCTGAGATGCAAGTCACCAAAAATTGGTTTTTTGATTTTTTTAACATCCCTGTGTCACATGTAAATTGATTTTTTTTTTAATATAATTTTGATGATCCGTGATAATTGGTAGCGTAAGTGATTTCCCTTTAATAACATTTCATTAAGTGTCAGTAGCGTACGTTCTTAGGAGGCTTCGAATATCGATTATTTGAAAAAAAAATAATGAAAGCAAAATATTTATTTTGGACTAAACAATAACAAGCATCAGTTTTTATGAAAATTTTAAGTAGAGAGCATTCTTGGAAACTCCTACCTGTCAATTCCTGTTATCTTAGATGTCAGTTACATGCGTTCGGTTTGTTTTTCACTTTCCGGCATCTCCGTATACCTGTTACTTCACATTTCAGGTTTTGTAGAAGCCACAGCTATCTAATATTTTTGTATCATAAAAATTTATGTTTGTATTAATGTAAGGAAGATTTTTTTTCAAATAATTGTACGCTACTGACACATAATCAAATGTTAATAAAGGACAATCACTCACCCTACCGGTTCTTACTGACCATCAAAATTTCATGTCAATAAAACGACAGAACACAATTTGGAGGACCCAATTAATCACAATACAATTTTTGGACCTGACGATCGTTTCGCTAACAAAGTTCTCCAAATTGTAGGTGGTGGCACTACGGAGAAGAGCATTTGGGTGAGAAGCGGCTTTTGCAAACTGAGTTGTGGCTAGTTGAGTTATAAACTTAAGTATCGAAGGCATTTCCAGATCAGAGTGAATCTGACTGTTACTGACAAACCATGGCGCTCCGGTAACCATCCTCAGAATTTTATTATGGATGATTTGAAGGGTCTTGATGTGTGTTGCGACCGCGGTGGCCCATGCAGGGCATGCATAGGTCAATGCTGGCCGGATGATGACTTTGTACATGAGCAATTTAATGTTCATGGACAACTTGGAATTTCTGTTTAGAAGTGGGAACAGCTTCGAGTTGAACATCGAGCCTTATCGTCGGGCGTGTTCGACCTGGAGGCGCCATGTTAAGTGTTTGTCGAGGAAAACCCCGAGGTATTTGGCGGAATCTTGCCAGGGAATAGACGGTTGTCTAATGATACGTGTTCGTGAGGTGTGTGTCTCCTCTTGGAAAATAGGACTGCTGAACATTTATCGGGGTTTTTGGCTACAAGGGATTTCCTATGCCAGCCTTGCAGTTCGAGTACGGCGGTCTGTAGTCGTTCGGTTATTATCCTCGGCTGAGTGGAGCTGCTGAGGATGGTAGTGTCGCCTGCGTACAGTGCGTATGTCACGTTTAATGTCACTGTCGGAATGTCTGCGACAAATATATTGTACAGCAGAGGGGAGGTAGCAGAACCCTGCGGGAGACCAGCCGTGGCTAAGTACGTTCTAGACCTGGCTCCCAGATGTTTGACCTGGAACTTCCTCTGTTGCAGGTATCACCTGATTGGCCGAATCAGAGGGAGAGGATAATTAAATGATAGAAGTTTACTTAGGAGGCCCGCATGCCAAACCCTATCGAAGGCTTGAGCAATGTCAAGAAATATTGCACCAGTTGACTTGTTTTTATTAAATCCTTCGGTGATGTTTTCCACCACACGAAGCACTTGGTCTGTGGTGGAGTGCTGGTGTCTGAAGCTGAATTGCTCATTCGGGAGGATATGATTTTCTGAGGTGAATGAAGCTAGCCTTTTCTGAATCAGTTTTTCGGCGATTTTGCCGATGACTGGTAGTAGGCTAATGGGCCTGTAGTTCTGGGGAAAGAGCGGATCTTTGCTGGGTTTCTGGATGTTGATAATGTCGGCAAGTTTCCACATGGAAGGAAAGTGTTGAAATCGCAGCATGGCATTCATAATCGTAACTAGGAATACCACGGCTTTGCGGGGGAGGTTTTTCAGGGCTACGTTGGAGATTCCATCGTATCCCGGGGCTTTCCTAATGATTTGATTATTTGGGAGACTTCTTCAAAAGTTGCGGGCTGGGGTGGCGCGAAGCGCACTCCTGCCATAGCGGTGCGTTCTTGCTACATGCGACAGATCATCGTTTTTACAATTCGGACTGAATTGCAACTCCAGATGATCTACGAATGCACTTGCGTTCTCCGCATCCGTGTATACGACACCGTTATGGCCGTGAAGTAGGGATATCGGAAGTTTTTGGGAGCGAAGGGCTTTTGCCATTTGCCAAATAGAATTGTCTTGGGTAGACAGGGTTTGCAGGCGCTCCTCCCAACGATTGTTGCGGAGTTCTTGTAGGGCGGATCGTACTTGTTTGATGAGTCTGTTTGCGTCTCGTTTGTCGGTGAGGTTTCCGGTGCGTTGAGCTAGTCTACGCATGCGGTTCTTATCGAGTATCATTTCTCTGATACTGGACGGAAATGGCGGCAGATTACTCGGGGCGGGGTACGTCCTTGATGCATGTTCGATAGAACATTGAATTTTGGACTGTAGATTATCCACTGCACCCTCGATTTCGGGGATGCTGCGGATAACCGGAATATTGCCAAGGGTGTTTTTAAGATGATTTGTGAAGACTGGACACAGCACCTTTTTCCTTGGGAGGTCGGGTTCGTCATTAACATCTCCGAGCTGCAATATGACTGGGTTATGGTCCGACTAGAGGTCGTTTAGGGTTGTTATTTCATAGAGAAGGGTCGTGTTCGACATGATTACTATGTCGAGCACGTCGGGTCGACCCGCACTGCCGAAGTGTATAGGTATTTGGGGAGCGTCAACCGTACAATTCGCATGGTTGTCGACATAGGCTTGGAGAATTTCTCCATTTGTGTTGACGTTACGAGAATGCGAATTGGGCTGTTTGGAATTTAAATCGCCAGCGATTATTATGGGTTGGTTGGTATCGAATAAGAGGTCTAGGTCGGCGTCTAGAATTCTCTTTTGTGGAAGATTATATGCAGAAATGAGCTTTATTGGGCCTGTAGAGGAAGTGTTGATTGCGATTTGTGTAGCCTCGATGTTTTGCAGGGCTGGCGTGCTGCGAGGGTGGTGGTGGATATTTGTTTTGACATACACTGCCGTGCCGCCACCTCTGGAAGTGGTGCGGTCATTGCAGTACAATGTATAGTTGGGGAGTTTCGGATTGGTTGGAAGATGCCTTTTGATTTCCTGGAGTAGAATAACGTCCAGTTTTAAGCGTTGGGCGAATTGTTGGAGCTCATTTCTTTTACAGGCCAGTTCGTTTGCATTCCACGATGCAATCTGCAGGGATTGTGGCTTTCTTCGAGAAATCATTTACTTCTGGAAGATTGACACGATTTCTGGGATTAGGAGGATGGCGGAAGTGATCAGCGTCAGCAGATCAGGGGAGGTTTGGAGGATGTTCAGGACTTTCCCCGCGACCAACTTCAGCTGTGTGAAATTGATCGTGGTAATAAGGGAAAGTGCACTGGACGGGTCTGTGGCAGGAGCTGCTTTTGCAGTGGAAGCTGGTTTTGCGAAGGGGTTGTTTTCGACTTGGGTGTAGCCGGTTTCGGGGTTGTTGAGGGTTGGGCGGGGCGGGCGGATCCAGTAGCAGCCGCATAGGAAATTTGCGGCTTCCGTTGGGAGGTCTGTTTGTTGGGTTTGGGGAATTTCGGTCAGCCTTTATAGTTGGCGGTGTGACCCTTCTCGCAATTGCAGCAAGTTGGGTCGACGTATAGGGGCTTTTTAGACCCCACAGACAAATGGGAGCCGCTGCATTTTACGCTGCGGGGGGCTCCCCTACAAGACTGTTGGGTGTGACCAAACCTTTAGCAGCGATGGCACTGGTTCGGAAGGTTATTTTTGTGTAGCGACTCCACCTTGACGATGAGGCCGCACGCAGTTTCGATGTCGAAAATGGACCTTTCGGACTTGCGAAGGTTGGTCATGATGAGGGGCATGGAGATTTTTTTGTTGTCCTTACCTCTGCGACGCATACGGTGGACACCATTGCGATGGAAACCCTGGGAGATGAGGTCTATTTCAACCTCTTCGATGGGGATGGTTTCACAGACCCCCTGAGGACAATCTTCAGTTGTTTGTCCTCCTAGAGCTGATAGGAGTGGTACTGGAGCTGCAGGCTATCCATGATTTCGGTAGCCTGTCTGAAGTCAGAAGCTGACGTCAAGTGAATTCTTACGGAATCTGTAAGATTCTTAAAGCAACCACTCTCGCTTATACACACATTTATACTTACCGACAGACACTCGCTAGTCCAGGCGCTTGCGCACTCACCCAAAAGTCACATGCGTATACTCATACATCCATATACCTGACATACTCACACGCTAACGTTACGCCCACGCTTGCACATCCACGTGTACAGCACTCTACCATTGCTATTCATTCGTAATAATAATTATAAGCTGTTTTTATGTACCATAGTTTTTTCAAAAATTTCCTATTAAGTTTTCTAATCTTCCGAAATTTTGCAGTATGTATTCCTTTACTTTTTTTTCGTAATTTATCATTCTTATTTTTTATCTTAAATTTGGCTGGTAGAAGATTATATAATCTTAATGTTAGTACGTTTCTATTTGTCACCTGCCTTGTTACATATTGATGTTCTGTTTGTTCTTGTAATAAGACGTCCTCTTGGGTATTCTGTACGAGCGCAAGAATATACAACCGCTAAATAACACCCGTATTTGAGTTGTATGACAATTTAGTAGAATAATTAATTGTTTTGTTTAGTATAGTTCTTATTATGAAATTCTGTGTAATGCAAAGCGGTTTTAATGTCGATTTATACGCTGATCCCCAACAGGATATTCCGTATTGTAATGTGGACGCTACCAGACTATCATAAATTTACGTAACCTAGTATTCAGATATTCTATGTGCGTTTGCCATTTTACTGAATTTTCTTTAAAATATTCACTAATCCCGACTTTTGAATTTTGAAAAAATTTCTTCAAATGAGCGCAAAATAGGACGCCTAAAACCCATATGCGGGGTCAGTTTCAATTTTTATATATTAATATATATATATATATATATATATATAGATATATATATATATATATATATATATATATATATATATATATATATATATATATATATATATATATATATATATTTACAAAAATATAACGTTTTAAAAATATTTTTGTAAATTTTTTTGGGAACAAATGACGATTGTAGCTGATATACCAACTCGTTCGCGGTCTTAATAAAATGAAGATATGTGGCAAGTTTAATACAAATCAGTTGACTATTTTTTTAATTGATCGCTTGGATACATACATACATCCATTTTCTTAAAGAACATTGTAAAAAAATGTTCAAAAATCAAAAAACCAATTTTTGGAGACTTGCATCTCAGACACCGGTAAAGTTATATAACTCAAAATTTATATAAATATAAATATAGTTTTCACACCAATAACTCAAAAAAAATAATGGGCCGATGTTGATCAAATTGGGTGAATATGTTTCTTTTGTAAGTGGCTTGGTTAAGTTTGTTATCCAGGAAAATGGGACAAGGTTTTCCGGTAAAATTTTGGGTTTTCTTTCGAAAAAAATTCATATCCCCGAAAATTAAAAAGGTATGGTAACCAAATGTGGTACGCTGGTTTATGTTATAAAGAGTATCCTTTGCACCAAAATCAAATCTCCAGGTTGCAGGATAAGGAAATTACAATCCTCTGATTAAAGAAAAGTTGAAACCTCAAAATTTATAATTCTGGTAGGCGTACGTCAGTACGGATTGGCGCTTTGTGAGTTGAAAATACTGCTCGAAATGACTAACGAGCTCCTAGATCTGTGTCTCAGTCTTCATTTTCCTTAATTTCGTTAAAATATGAGAAAAAAAATCAATTTTAAACAAAAATTGTTTGGTGTAAATAATCAAGACGTTAGAAAATTAATATACTAGAGTATATACCAGTTAGTACATGGATCTGTCATGTCAATAATGGCCGAGAGGTAGAGGAAGCAGTGTGTACTTAATAATGGACTCCTATAACACGGGTTCTAATCTGAGTTAATGACTTCACTTTTTCTTCTTTTTTTTAGTCTTATTTCATTTTACCTTTATCTGATCAGATTGTGTAATTCCGAAGAATTTTTTAGCGAGTTTGTATGACAAATTCAACTAAGACTTAATTCAATTTGAATAGCACATCTGGTTGTTTGTTATTGCCCGAACTTAGTGAAACGGTCTCATACTTAATACAGCCGTAGACTTTTCCCGTGGCTTTACAAGTGCTTGTTTTTTTCCGCAGCCGATTTAAATTATTACTGCGCGCAGAAAGTGCGTTATGGTAGCGAATTTTCAATTTGCTAATAATCCAACGTTCGTTCGCCAGGAACGAGTTTTTTCTGGAACATTTTAAGTATATTTTCGGAAAATTTTTGTAAATTTTCAAACAATAAAGTCCTTTTGATGAAATATGGTACATTGTTTCTACTATATAGGTTATACTGGTAACCAAATTTCATGCCTGCTTTCTTTAAAAAAAATGACATATTGTTATTAAAAACATTTTAAAGAAAATTCATTTCCATAACGCACTTGCTACGTCCAGACTTTCAAATTCTTATCTACCATAGTACCGTGGTACCTCATACCATCTACACTCTGGATGGGTTCAGTATTTCCAGGGATAACCATATCCGATATTGTTTCTAGTCCAGCGGATGCTGGCGAGAACGTAATATGCTTTGTTTTCTTGACGTTAAGATACAAACTATCATGAATTCGCTTAAGGTTGAGCACACCCATCAATAACGCCGCACTTCGGATTGTCTCGGGCCAGTTAGTCCCATCACAGAGCAGAAGTGTATCGTCTGCGTAATCAAGGATACATTACCGTCGTCAAAAGCTGTCAGAGCATCATTGGTGTATATCAGGAACAAAACTGGATCCAAAATTGTTCCTTGTGGACTTCTTTTTTCATTGTCAATGGTTTGCTTGCGCTGTTATTTAATTTCACTACTTGTTGCCTATTTTTCAAATAGTTAAAAAAACTCAACGCAACTCATCTAAAACCAATGTTTTTTAACTTAGTCAAAAGGGTTTCATGAGAGACCGTATCAAAACTGTCTGAAGACCAATAAAGACTTTCCTATTGTTTTCAAAGTTTCTCACAATAGTTCTCTTCGGTTTATGAAGAGCATTTTCTGTGGACAAACCTGTTCTAAAACCAAACTGGTTCTGGGAGAAAATACCAAATTTGTCAGGAAAGCTAATCACTCTTTTTTTAGGCACTTTTCAAAAACCTTTTCAAACGTATTTATTAGACTAATGAGTCTATAGTTTTCCATTGACAGTTGGTCACCTGTTTTATGCATTGGCATCACAACACCTTTTTTAAATTGTAGTGGGATTTTTCCTGTCTCAAATATTTTGTTTATTATAATTACCAAAGCCCCTACGACAAATTTGTGTGCTATTTTAACGTTCCTCTTTAGCCGAAAAATATTTTTTTAAGAAGTGAATAACTTCTATGACTTCACTGTTTGTAACTGGGCTTAAATAAAAAATGTTTGAACAAACTTTGTCCCTTTTATAGCTTTTTCCACTAAAATTCTTGGTTCCTGTCCTGTCTTGTCCTTGTCCGAAACCAATAACAAATTTGTTAAAGGCTTCAGCAATTAATAAGCCTCTTTTAGTGGTTGAGCCATTCAATGATTGTACTGATGTAATTCTCTGCACCGCCTTCTTTTACCTGTTTGTTATTTCATTCTTCGTATTCCAAACCTTGCATTTATTTTTTTCTGACAATATGATTAGATTTCTATAGTAGTTGTGTTTGTCTCCGTAATCAAGTTTGACATCTTATTCCTAAAGATCTTATACTAAATCTCTAAAGCTTGGTTATTTTTATCTTTAAGCCACTTTAATCTCGATTTGTCTCTCACTCTAATCGAGCTAATTAACCCGTGCGTTATCCAAGGTTGCCTACTTCTCTCAACTATGGTGGTAATCTGTGTCGCTCTGTTAATAGCGCTAGTAAATATATCCGTTAGGCGGTTAGTCATCCTCCATACCTTGGAAAACACCCCAGTCTTCTGATTCCAAGTATTGAATAAATTTTTCCCTGTTTACAACCTTTTTTGCTTCCACTTCTGTGTGAGCTTCATCAAACTTCAGGCTACCAGCTGCATTATTTTAGACAATAAAATTCACAATGCAGCTGTAGGGATACGTGACACTAGTCTGCAGGACACAAGGCCTGATTGATATCTCCGACCTCCTGTATTGCGTTGCAGTACCTTTGCCCAACCTAACAAACATATGATCTATATATGTCTCAGAGTCCTCGGTTACTCTAGTAGGCAAATTTATTTGGGAGACATATCCACACTTCTCCAAAATATTTATGTACTTTATATTAGTAGCGGTTCTCATGTCAATATTAAGATCTCCAGCTATTATGTCAATGTCAACATTTCTTTTTTTGTTCAAAAATATACTCAAATTATCTAGAAATATATATATATATATATATATATATATATATATATATATATATATATATATATATATATATATATATATATATATATATATATATATATATATATATATATATATATATATATATATATATTATTTAGGTACCATAACCCACTTGCTGAATAAGGATTCTTTATGGTCGAGTTTGGTTTGTTTTTTTAAAATCACTAAAGAAATGTCTTGATAAAATTTGGCATGCACCTTCCTTTTGTGAGTGGTTTGGATAAGTTTGTTAGCCAGGAAAATCGAACCAGGTTTTCCGGAAAAAAATTGGGTTTCTTTTGGGGAAAAAATTGTCTCAAAAAATAGAAAACCTTTGGTAACCAAATTTGGCACGTAAGTTTACGATATTAGAAGGAAACTGTATACCAAAATTTATATTTTTATGTTACAAGAAAAAAAAAGTTATAAAAAAACATTTGGCACCAGATCATTTCTATGAAAATTTACTACCATAACGTACTTGCTGCATCCATTTCAAATAGCTTCTTTAATAATATTAAATCAGTCGAATTGTTAATAGTTTCTTTTGTAATACTTCTTATCTAAACTAACCCAAAGTAATAAGGATATGATATTTAGCTGCACAAGTTGAGTGAGTTTATTTCTGTTGTTCGCAGACTAAAATTTTATTTCATGCTTATGTTAATGTTTTCTATTTCTGTTACTCCTTTTTGTTATCTGTTGTTAGCTGCAACACTTTCCTTGTAATTTATTTATTTAGTGATGTTTTCAAGAAAATTAAATTTAATGTAACTGACTTATGAAGTACTTGAAACATTTCGCAATTAGGCCAATTTATTATTATTACTTTGTAAAAGGAAACGATACTTAAATCGTATAAAAGCCCATGGGCACCTGGAATTTGCTGCAAACTTCGTGAGTTTTCGATCAAAAATGTACTTTAAATTAGCACTTCTGGGCCTTTTTGTTTTAGCTTTGGCTAAGGTGATTACTGATGCTTATATATTTAATTGAGAATACATAAGTAAATTTGATTAATAACCTCTCAGTTGTCTTCAGATGAGTAGCTTGTATTCAAATAATTAATTCAACTGAATCGATTTTACCTAACATGTTGACTTATTACTTTTTAAAACTACTTGACCAGATTGCCTTAAAACTTACCAAGCAGAAGTAGTAGTAAGACATGCCTGACATGACATTAACTTCAAATAGAAAACAAACACTATTATCTTTACGTTTTTAAAAAGCATTTTGTTGAAATGGACTTAATTTTTAGATTTTATTGCTAGAACGATTTTTATCTGTTTTGTTTAAGATTACGATTCTGTCATTTAATTGTTCACTTTTATATATTTTTGTTCGCTTTTACCCCAATTCACCATTTTTTATGTTAAAATAAACTTTAAATTTTATTTTTTATATTATCTAGCGGTAGCAGCTTCTAGCCTTCGTGTTGGAAAATTGCATTTGTAACCTTTTTCTTATTCCAGCTCCTTAAAGATCATTTGCGAAATTTGAAAATATTCTAGGAAAATATTATTTTTATCAATGTTAAAATACTATAATCTAGACATTATTTTAAGACAAAAACATTAATTTATTTGTGTTTTCCTGATATGAAATAAAACCCGCCATCGCTTTCTTTACTTTTGTGTGCCTCAATATACCAGAAATATTCAGTGTAGGTTGCAGGCTTGGTGGTCTTGGTGTAAGAACGTGTGCCTCTAGATTCCGGGTTCCATTGCCAGTAGAAACGTCAATTAATTTTTTTTTAGTAAATTAGTATGAACCGTAAGTTTCAGCAAGTTGAATGTCTGCACGTTCCGCTCTTCGAAGGGGACATTAAGCCATCGCTCCCGTGTGCCATGCGATGCTGGACACCTTAAAGAACCCTACTGTTCTCAGAGGAAGGCAGTAATTCGGCAAAATCCTTAGATTATACAGGTGAAACTGCTCCCTGGCGCTGGTGATTGGCCATATTCGCGTAAATAAACTGACGTTTCATTGGCCACGCGTTTTAAATTTATATTTATCTAAAGAATATTTTATACATGTTTTAGTCACACACAAACCACAAAAAAAAGGTTTCACATTTCTAATAATTACTAAGATTGGCGGGTGATTTTCAAAAAAATGTTCATTCAAAGTAATCCAAATATTAATAAACAATGCAAGATATTTGAAAAGCTGGCTGCTTTAGTCTTTTTAACACACTCTATATATCATAAAATTTCGAGACGCAGCAAGTGTGTTATGGTAGTGAATTTTCATTAAATGTTTCAAATTTGAGTAAATCAATTTTCTATAAAATTAGAAAGTATAGTTTTGGTATATAGTAAGGTCTTTTCTAATGCAATATACTTACCACATTTCATTAAAATAGCTTTGTAATTTTTGGAGAGAAAAATTTTTTCGACAGAAAACTCAAATTTTCCCCGGAAAACCTTATTCGATGTTCCTGGCTAACGAACTTCTCCAAGCCATTAATAAATGAAAGGTACTTGCCGAGTTTCATCCAAATCGGTTAATTATTTTTTGAGTTATTAAACCTATTATAAATGAAACTGACCCTGGATATGGGTTCTAGGGGTCCTAGTTCGCGCTTATTTGAAAAAAATTTTGCAGTCTCACCATCGATGCTTTTCTATTAGTGAATGTTTTTAATAAGAATTCACTGAAAAACAACATATTTAAGTCAGAAGTAACCAACTTAACTTTACCTTCGACCATACGTATAAAGAAAATGAGCGATTTACTATTAGGTGGTTTTGTTTCGTTTTAGCATATTAATATTATCATTAGTACACAAGAGTACGCGTAATTAATTAAAAATTAGAATAAGCATACGTTTGAACATGTCCTAACATCTAATTCAAAAATTACCTCTGTTTGTTTTATCAATACCTTTATAAGCAATGTTTTTCAGAAAATGGTTCTTTAATTCTATGACGTAAAACTTGTTGCAAAAAACATGCACTGCATGGTAGATTTATTACATTCGCCTTTATGCATTATTTTCTTGTCGGTCCTCTGAATATAAAACCTTTTCCAGTCAGCCTTTTCGTTTTGGTAAAAATCGCGGTTGGCTTATTTATTGCTTAACAATGTTGCCTTACAAATCAATAATACCAAATAAATTACTTTCATTGCAGAACAATGATGCACTTGGTATCTCAGCTAATGTTGATCTTGGGTTGGATGGAGGAGATGACGACCTTACTGAGGTAATAAAATATCTCTGAATATAAAACCTTTTCCAGTCAGCCTTTTCGTTTGGTAAAAATCGCGGTTGGCTTATTTATTGCTTAATAATGTTGCCTTAGAAATCAATAATACCAAATAAATTACTTTGATTGCAGAACAATGATGCACTTGGTATCTCAGCTAATGTTGATCTTGGGTTGGATGGAGGAGATGACGACCTTACTGAGGTAATAAAATATCTATAACATGTGATTATGTTTCTTCATATGTAATTTAGTTCATTCATATCAATCATACTTAGTATAAAGGAAACATTTTATGTACTACTCAAAAAAAAAAGAAGTGTAACTTTTAGTCTACAAAGGATTTGTAACATAAATTGAAAATAAGGTTATTTATGGGAAATACTGACTTAGCAATGACGTTATTGTAGCGACTTTTTACGAAAGTTTTTTTCTGTTTAGAAGTTTATGAATTATTTTTTTATTCAACTTGTAACCAATTTTAAATATGGTAAGGCAACTTGTATAACAATTTATTCAAATAACTAGAGAATAATATTTTTGAAGAATTCATAATTTGCCCTGAAAAAATTCCACAAATTTACGAATTGTTTGGCCTATTTTGAAACAAAAAGTACCTAGACCTACAGCATTTTCTTTGTAAAAAATTATGTTTGCTTTTTACTTCTGTTTGCAGAATACTGATCTGATAAGTAGTATCGTTGAAAGTCTAACAAACCTAGTGACCACCGTGGGCATCGAACATTTAGCTCAGGTAAAACAATAACTTTTTTATATTTTTAATTGTTGCTCCATTCAAACTTCTTTTCAAAAATTTTTCATAAATTAAATTACTGTTTCGAACACTTTTAAGAAATCAAAAGTAATATTGTTTAACTCTTATTAAGATGTATGGGAAAATGTTGGTCAAAGCTTTAAAAGATCTCTATGATATAGTTTACTATATAATCATTTTTCCAACAGTAAAACGGTTATTCGTTTTGTGAATTAAAGTTAATAATAATGTACAAACCTAAATTGGTCACCTAGAAATATAAAAATAATTAATCGATTTTACTTGTCTTCTTTTAGTTTGTATAAGTTGTTGTGACCAAGCAGACCAGTGTTCCTAGTAAAAATCATCCACGTTTTTTGGAGATCCAGTACATTCATAAATATTGCAGCTGCTTTAATTACCTTGTTTTGTAAAATTTGTCTTTATATAAACTACCGGCGGTATAAAAACTCGCATGCTGAGCGACAATTAACTTATATGTATTAAATAATATAATTTTGGATTAGTTGGAATGTCGAACTGAAGGTATAACGTTTACTAAAATCAATAATCAAATTATGAGTTTGGTAGAGTTAGGTGATCAAAAAGTACACGGCAATTGAACGTAATTTTTATCGGCATCTGCCCGAATTATTGAAGAAGGATATTATATGGATTTTTAACGAAACTTGGCAGCCTTTTTAGGTAAATAGTTTTGGTAAGTTGGCCAGTGAATATTTCCTTAATTTTCAGAATATATATATATATATATATATATATATATATATATATATATATATATATATATATATATATATATATATATATATATATATATATAGTTACATCCCTGTATATTCTCAACATCATACAAAATACGACGAATCCTGAAACGATGCATCATCAGTTTAGTAACCTGTGTAAGAGTGCTGATGCAGACGTTTGAATTAATGTTAATTCTGTAGAACATTATTTCATTCAATCGCTGTAACTCTAGTTGTTCACATGTTGTTTTGAATCACATATTTTATAATAAATTTTAAGACTGTAATAATTGTACCACTTAAATAAATAAATAAATTTTTTCGGACAATCGCTACGAAAAAACCTAATTGGCGCTGCAAGGAACAGTATTGCACATCGAAACCTAATTTTGGCAAGCTTTAAATCTTCGTAAAATTAGTTTCGGTCTTTTTTCTAAAAGTTTATGTGCAACATCCAACATCCACACCGGTGCAAATCAGTCCACACTGCCAGAGGGAAATCAGCGAGAAACCAATAGCAGAAGTACCAATGAGCTTCCTGTAAGTTTCCTCTAATATTTTTATCTGTGCATTCATATCGTATCTATTTTTATACCTTATATAATTTTGTTCAATAATTCCTATTCGCGCTCTATTTTTCAATTCACCCTGTAATACTTAACAGCCATTACTTGTTCATGTATGTTGTGTAATGATAAGAGATAGATCGCCTATTAGGAAAAGAGAACCTATTTTAGAATTAGAGGAAGACAATTTTAATCAATTAAGTTTAAATAATTTAGAAATGGCAAATAATCACATTGCCGAATTTTCACAAGCTGCTATCATGATCCCCGAATATTCCGGTGGACAGAAGCATCTTGCTTATTTTATTAAACAATGCGAACTTATATTACTAGTTATAGAAGGCCAGAAGCCGAAGCACATGCAAATCGAATGTTACTAGAATTTATAAAAGCTAAAATCACTGGTAACGCTCGTGACGTGTTAATTAGTTTAGAAAACCATACATGGGAAAATATAAAATTTGCTTTAAAAAATCAGTTTTCAGACCCCCGTTCAGAAAATCTTTTATTTAATGATTTAAATACTAGCTTTATGACTAAATCACAAACTATTCAGGAATATTTCAATTTAATTAAAGAAAAGCTAAAGATCTTAATTGAACATGTAGATATACAAGATTTAGTAAACGATGTAAAAACTTATAAGAAAGAATTTTATCAACAAAATGCAGTGGCAGCATTTAAAGCGGGTGTAATAGAACCTTACTTCTCACATCTTAGATTAGTTAGTGTTAATACTCTTGATTCACTTATGTTGGAATGTAATAGGATAGATAACGAGATTATACAGTCGAATTTCATTAATAGCCTGAGAAACAAAAATAATACGAAAACAAATCATAACACACCTGTACAACATAGACAGACGTATACCCAAAAACCAATATTTCCAGCATTTCCCCAAGTTTACAACAAACCACAACAAATCACACAACAAAGGCAACCGTTTCCTTCTCAGCCAATTTCTAACATAAGACCCGTTCAAAATTTTAATAAAAATATACAACACGCTCCAACTCAATTGAGTAGAGGAACGACACCCATGTCAATAAGCAACCAAACTCCCTTAAGAAATACACGACAAATGCCCCAAAGAAACCACTTTATACCCCAATCTAGGCCCACGTTTCAACATCAAGAACTCTTTAACCAAGAGGACCTACCACTAGATCATTCTGACGAATACCCTTATGACGACCAACCCTCTGACGAAAATATAGAGCCACTAGAATTTCGTGAACAAACTGAAACTTTTACAGATTACAACACCAATCCAAATCGGGATTTTCACGAAACAGCCTCAGAAAACTAATATGTTTAGACATAAATAATATTGTTAATACCCCTAAATTACCGTTTTTTGTGATACCAAGTCTAAATTTAAAAGTATTGATTGATTCCGGAGCGTCAGATAGTATCATAAATCCAGGACCGGCTTACGAGTTATTTAAAAAATTTATTTATAAGGAACCATTTTCAATGAAATCAGTTAACCAGATAACCCATGGTGAAGACAACGTAAGGTATCCTATTTTACAATAATTTAATATTAGTTACAATTTCCAATGCGTGTCATGCAATGGCACCATCGATTTGACGCGCTTATAGGGTCAGCTCATCTTACAAAATTAAAGGGAAATATTGATTATAATAAACAAATTTTAACTCTAGGAAATCAAAAAATACCATTTTACCTTGAAATTAATCCACTGAATTTTACACCTTTCAAACAAATTTGCGAAAATTATGTATCAGTCCCTGTAAATATAGAAAAAGGCACAGTAGTTTTACCACGTATTGAAGAAATAAATGTTTTAATTTACGAGTCAATAGCTGAAGCAAAAGATGGATATTATAGAGTGCCCATAATAAAGAAAAAGCCAAATTCAAAATTTGTAGAAATACATTTTCAGGAACAAATAGATGTCGATCCATTACAAAATTACTCTGACGAACTACCTAAAATTTCAAAACATTTTGATGTAACAAAAGTTTTAAGAACAGATCATTTAAATACAGAAGAATATGAAAAACTTATTAATTTGTGTCGAAAGTATAATGATATTTTTTATCATGAAGACTCAGATCTCTCTTTCACCAATGCAATTAAACATAAAATAAGAACTAAAGACGATGAAGTTGTTCACACCAAATCGTACCGGTACCCTTTTCATTTACGTGAAGAAGTCCAAAACCAAATTCAAAAACTCTTAGACAACAAAATAATTAGACCCTCAATATCACCCTACTCAAGTCCGATATGGATTGTCCCGAAGCGTCAAGACGCTTCTGGAAAAAAAAATGGCGCTTAGTGATCGATCATCGTAAACTTAACGAGAAAACGATCGATGACAAGTACCCATTACCTCGCATCGAAGAAATTTTAGATAATTTAGGACGCTGCTCCTATTTTACGACTCTCGATCTAGCACAAGGATTCCATCAAATTGAAATGGATCCTGGCAGTATCGAAAAAACAGCGTTCTCCGTAAATAATGGACATTACGAGTGGATCCGAATGCCGTTCGGGTTGAAGGGGGCTCCCAGTACCTTTTCACGCCTAATGGATAATGTATTAAGGCCATATTTATACAAGTTTTGTTTCCTGTATATGGATGATATTGTTATCTTCTCGAAATCCCTTCAAGAACACCTTTGTCACGTAAAAAATATATTTGATAAGTTAAAAGAGTGTAATCTAAAAATTCAGTTAGATAAGTCAGAATTTTTGCGTAAAGAGGTCAAATTTTTAGGCCATCTGGTCACTATCCGTGGGATCAAACCGAACCCATCAAAAATAACTGCCATTCAGAATTATCCAATACCAAAGACAAGTAAAGAAATAAGAGCATTTTTAGGATTAACAGGCTATTATAGACGCTTTATTCCAAATTACGCTAAAGTAGTATTTCCCATCAATAAATATTTAAAAAAGGATACCAAGATAAATATTCACGACCCGGAATATGTTGACGCATTCCAAAAAAATAAAAGAATTAATTACAAATTCTCCTGTCCTGACCTGCCCCGACTTTGCTAAACAATTTCGTTTAACCACTGACGCAAGCAATATAGCTATAGGTGGAGTATTGTCACAAAATAATAAACCAATTGCGTTTTACTCAAGAACACTAAATTCAGCCGAGAGAAATTATTCGACCATTGAAAAGGAGTTATTATCCATAGTAGAAAATACAAAACATTTTAGACCTTATCTCTTTGGACAAAAATTTGTTATAGAAACTGACCACAAACCGCTTGTTTGGCTATTTTCCATTAAGGAACCAAACTCACGGCTAGTTAAATGGCGACTAAGATTAGAGGAATTTAATTACGAGATAAAATACAAGAAAGGCAAAGATAACATAGTGGCTGATGTCTTATCGCGAATCGAAATTAACGCGATCGACGACGACTTTGACCTGGAATCAATAATTAATAACGTAGACCCTGACGAAGACAGAGAAAGAGAAATAATTAACGAACTAGAAAACGACGCAAACAATGCCTCTACTAGCACGACTAATAACCTACCTGAAAGCAATGACTCACAGACACAACACTCGTCTGCAGAAAATCCAATTTTCAAAATACCTATATCAGAAAATCCAGTCAATTATTTTTCCAGGCGAATAATTTTAGATTACGGACCAAAATATGACACACGCAAATTAAAAATATTTAAGTTTGAAACAATACATGTAAAGGTTCAACTCAATTACGAATTGAGACAAATAAATGACTTCTTGAAACAATTTATTGATCCAAAATTCACGTACGGAATTTTCTGTAAACATGATAGACTATTCAAATATTTCACTGCTGTTTCTTCAACATTATTTAATAGTTCTGTTAAAATAATAAAATCTAACGAATTTTTACAAGACGTTGAAAAACAAGAAACTCAACAACAAATTATAGACGAATATCACACACGAAACCACAATGGCATTAACGAGACTTATCAACATTTAAAACAAAAATATTTTTGGCCTAATATCAAAAATTATATAAACGCTTTTATTAATAAATGCTCAATTTGCCTTCAGACCAAATACGAAAGAAATTCGTACAACCACCATTTTCAGGTCCCCTTCTAGCTAAACGCCCTTTTGAAGTTATACACATTGACACCTTTAGTTTCGATAATTGCAAATTCCTAACCATCATAGATTTATTCTCCAAATATGCGCAAGCATATTATATAACTGATGGATCCGCAATTACCGTGTTAAATAAACTTCGACACTATTTTTGCCATCATAATCATCCCTTAAAAATAGTAACTGACGCTGGCAAAGAATTTTCGAATACTACCCTTAAAGAATACTGTAATTTATTTAATATTAATCTTCACATAACAACCCCTCAAAATCTTAACTCAAATTCACCAGTAGAGCGACTGCACTCAACTCTTGTAGAAAAATTGCGAATTCTTAAATTACAAAACCCACAAGAGAGGCCTGCAACTCTAATGATAACAGCAACCCTTATTTACAACCAGTCTATTCACTCGACAACTGGGTATTCACCTTTTACATTACTATACGGCCCCTACGACGACTTACCAACAGTCACACCTGAAACTACCCTTTACGAAGAATACAATAACAATAGGCTCAAAGAAATAATGCCTTTCTTCGACAGTGTATATCAGAAACAAAAAGTAAGTGGAGACAAAAGAATTTCTAAAGCAAATGAGGACAGACAAACGACACCAGATTTACAAGAAACGACACAACTAGCTATTAGAGTACCAAAAGTAAGAAAAACAAATCCTCTTTAAAAATTACGATCACATCCTAAACAAAAAGAAAACATTGTTACATTTTCTAAACCAAAAGCAAAAGCTCACGTTTCTAACATAAAAAGAGTAAGAAAGACTTTTTCGTTACAGGACAAAACTACTACTACTACAAACAACGATGACCCTCAAACCTGGTCCATCCACTTCAAATAACACCGATAAAAACTAACGGATATTTTAAAGAGTATTTAGGCATAGCAAAAATACTCAAACATTATCATAAATTTTATTTTTATTTTAATATTACCGATATAGAAATTAATTATAACATATTATTAAAAAATTCAAAATTTTTAAACACTGGACAAATGTCTGCAAGTAACGAACGATATTTACTAATTTTAGATGACCATTTGTCACGATTAAGTAATGAACTACAAAAACTATCAATGCACAGAACTAAACGCGGATTAATAAACAGAGCAGTCTCTTTAATTAAAATGATAACAGGAAATCTCGACCAAGAAGACTTAAAAGAAATCAATAAAAATTTAGATAACCTTTTCCAAAATCAAGAAGATATAATTACCCAAATTGATAATTTAAATTCATTTGCTAATATAATCACACAAAGGTACGAAAAGGACCAAAAAATTATTAATCAAAATCTAGATCATATTTATCAGACTTTTTCCACTTTAGATAGCGAAAGAGAATTGTCGAGTAAAATTCATTTCCAAATTCACGTAGCTGTTAAATTACTCCATAATTAAGAGATAATTCAAAGAACTATTTCCTTAAGTTTTAACGAAATTACTAATATAGAGCTCTTTACCACTAGTGATCTGTTAAATATTATTGATCACTTAAAGTTAAGTCATGACAGAAATGAATTGATCGACTTTGACAAAAATCATGTTTTTAAGGTTATAGAATTTACCAAATTTCATATATTATCGGTTAAGGATACGATTGTATGCCTTTTAAAAGTTCCTATCCTACATCCCAATCCTGGTTCTTATTTTCGTGTTTATCCTATACCACAAAATTATATTCTCCTGGTACCACCCAGCTCATACTATTTAGAAACACCCTCTTCAAACTTATGGACCCAAGAGAAGTGCCCCTCTATAGAAGACGTGGTTATATGCAATAATCGCCCACGAGAAGAACATTGTCAGCTTGACACCTTACAAAATTGCACTTCTGCCAAAGTAATGGACCCCTACGAAATATCAACTCAGCTGCAGAATGGTCAGATCTTAATATTCACTAGCTCAGCAACCACTATTGTCGAAAATTGCGAAACATCGTTACAACGAAAAATCTTCCATGGAAACGGTCTAGTAACATCCCTCAATTCCTGCAAAGTCAAGATCAATGAGGAAATCTATGAAGACGTTGCTACCAATTTGACGCTACAACCCATAGAAGTCGAAGACTTGCAACAGACACCTCAACATCATATCCATTTTAAGCCAATTCATCTAAAAGAAAACAAAAAGATAAAAGAAGCATTGTCTCAAATACAACAAAATCCATTTCATCTCCGACCGTCCATGCAGTATTCCCACTTAGGCATTACCATTGGTATATCCATCGCTGTTACCATTGTACTTCTGTTTCTTTTAAGAAGAAAAATTCAGAGCATCCTATACAAGTCCAACAGGCAAACGCAAACAGAAGAAGTGTCCGAACACGAGGACGTGTTAAAGATTTAAGGGTGGAGGAGTTACATCCCTGTATATTCTCAACATCATACAAAATACGACGAATCCTGAAACGATGAATCATCAGTTTAGTGACCTGTGTAAGAGTGCTGATGCAGACGTTTGCATTTATGTTAATTCTGTAGAACATTATTTCATTCAATTGCTGTAACTCTAGTTGTTCACATGTTGTTTTGAATCACATATTTTATAATAAATTTTAAGACTGTAATAATTGTACCACTTAAATAAATAAATTAATTTTTTCGGACAATCGCTACGAAAAAACCTAATTATATATACATACATACATACATACATACATATATTTATAATAGCGTAGATGTGTGCATGTTTATGTATGTGTATGTGCACATGAAGAAATAATGTGCATTTTCTGTCCTGCACCTAGTATTAAGTACTGGATGTATAAATCTGGTTAACGTGAGTTGACGCGCAAATACACTCATGTATTCGCAACATGAGTGTATTTACGATCACGTATGTGTGTGAGTGGATATGTATATAAGTTTTAATTTTAATATCTATTTTTAGTAAAGTCAGTTTATAGGAAGATAAAAGAAATAACTTAAAAGAGGTTGTTAGATTAGCATTCTTAAAACAGGTTTTGCCAATGTGAAAGGCAAGGTCAAATCAATGGCGGCTCGTGACTTTGGGAGTGGGTGAAGCAGAATCTGCGTGGCCCCAAAAGGGGGGTCCAGGGATACGACCCCCCCCTTCGCCGCAGACGAAAATATTTTAAATTTTCAAGGTCACGCGTTCTCCTGTCACTTCAGCATTTAAATGAAAAATCCATTTGTACAAAAATATAGACTTTCACTAGGAATAATTTTCGGAATAATGACCAGGAATATTCGATGAGAGGACACTATACACATACTGTACACGCATGCATACGGTAATAAAATACGGCGCGTATTACCTACGAAAATCTGTTTATAGACGGAAGAGCTACAAGCATTTTTTTAAAATTCAAGGCCATTCTCTTTTTTTACAACTTGAAATTTTATAGCTAATATTTTATTGATCTGAAATTGTTCTTTTAGAGGTGATAATAAACAAATCAATCCACTTGCCAAAACGAAACATGAAAAATCAAGGTTTTCAAAGTCTGTATATGTGACACATACCGGATTATTTAACAGCAGCATAGTAAAAATAAAAATACGCCTGTGACGATCCGACTTAATCGAAAGAAACGACGGAAACCAAAATTTGAAGCAGGCTCAGAAGGCTGCATCACTTTTGTGGTCTAACCTATCAGTGCGCGTGCCGTTGCCATGGCAACCGTCTCATGCAAGCGTCCCGAAGCAGGGGCAGCATTTGTATCCGAGCAAATCTGGCTCAGTCAGTCCGCAGCAGTCTGTGGGCCGCAATACGTGAGCACTGCGCGTTGCAGCATGTATACATTCAACTTGGTGATCAGGGACGGGCTTGCAAATTATATCGTACCATAAATTACTATAAAAATACATTATCAACTGCAACACGACGTAACAAGACATTTTTATGTGGTTGTACCAAATGAATTTGAGCGAATGAAAAAAAAAATTATGGTGCATTTTGTATAAAAAAGTTTTGCTTAACCAAATAATATAGGTGAAGCAGCGCTTCACCTGCGTCATCTGACGAGCTGACACTGGGTCAAATGCATCTTTGTTCATTTTAAAGCTTGACAGTGACTAAATGAGCCAGTTCTCAAAGTGAAAACTTTAATCAACAATAAATAAATAAATATATATATATATATATATATATATATATATATATATATATATAAACACACACATAATATCTTGTATAAAAACTACATTTGAACGAGGCACAGAGAGTACCAGAAATCAAATGCCTAACTTTAGGACAAATTATATTTGGAATTTTCTTTTTTTGGGTTACCCGAGAGGCTGGATGAGGGCACTACTTATAAATTTTTCTATGACAAAACAACGTTCTAAACTAACTGTGAAAAATAATCTTGAAGCGTAGGTTAGGTTAGGTTAGGTTAGTTTGTGAGTGGTCCATATCGGTCCCTCCACCGCGACCATAAGGTCTATTGTGGCTCACGCCTAATGTCTATATTTCGCCCAACAAATCCAGCCTCCTACAGAGGTCGATAACCTTTGCGGGCGAAAGTTGATCCAGATCCTCTGGAGCAAGCTTTACCTTGCCAAAGAGCAGGTGTCTAGTCCTATCCGCTGCCGGACAGGAACACAGCACGTGCTCTGCTGTTTCGTCATCCTCCATACACAGCCGGCACTCGGTCTCCTGACCGATCCCAATACGGTGCATGTGATGCCGCAAGCGACAGTGTCCTGTATACAGGCCGACTAGAGTACTCAGTTGTTGTCTGTTCAACTCTAGAAGTTTCTTAGACCTTGACTCAGACAGGCCATTTATGAAGGCCGTAGAGTGAGCTAATCCTGGAAGATTTTGCCAATATTGAATTGTCCTTCTATCTGTCCAGGTCTTTAAGGTGCGTTTTGCTGTGCAAGATGTTATTCCCAGCACCGGTTCTGGTCCGACAAAGTCACACTGGGCACCACTCCTGGCAAGCGCGTCTGCCGCAACGTTGCCATCATGGTCCGAGTGACCCGGTATCCAGACCAGCGACACCTCATTACAGCTGCCCAATTCGTTAAGGGCAGATTTACAACTCCATACCGTCTTTGAATTGCAACGGTAGGAACCAAGAGCCTTTATTGCAGCTTGGCTATCTGCAAATATCTTTATCGATTTGTTTGTGCATAGGTCTTTTAAGCTTTCCTTTGCACACATCTCGATGGCATAAACTTCTGCCTGGTGTATGGTTGCGTACTTGCCGAGGCTAGCTGATAGTCTAGCATCGGTGCTGCCCCCATATGCGCCGGCTCCTACTCCCATATTGGTTTTGGAGCCGTCAGAGTACCAGCAGAGGTCCGCTCTCAACAGGGTCGATTGGTTCCGGTCCCAGTCCTCCCTTTCCGGGAGGACGGTCTTGAAAGACAGATCTCTGCTGATTTTTGTAGGCATCAAGTCTGATACCATTCCCAGAATCCTGTGACAATCACTGTCATCAAGGAGTCCGGACCCCCTCAGACTGACTTCCCTCGGCATGTTATCTGCCGTTTGTTTTAGTCTGTACGTTGTCCACCTCGCCACCCTCTCCAACCATATGTGAAGTGGGGGAATATTGAGGAGGACCTCCAGAGCGACTGATGGTGCGGTGCTTATCGCTCCCGTTATCATCAGACATGCTTGTCTCTGTAGATGAGCCAGTTTGGCCCTCGCGGTACCACGTAGCACCTTAGGCCACCAAACTATGGCTCCATATGTTATCATAGGTCTGATAACCACTACATAGAGCCAGTACATCTGTTGGGGGTTTGTTCCCCAGTTGTTCCCACAGATTCTCCGGCAGGTCCACAGGGACATCTTAGCCCTGCGGATAACATTTTCTAACTGTCTGTCCCAGTTGAGCTTCTTATCTAGGATAACTCCCAGATATTTTGCTTGGTCCGAAAATGGAATGTTTTCCCCCATAAGATTAGGTGGTTTTAATTTGTCCAACCTTCTTCTTCTGGTGAACGGGACAATGATCGTTTTGCGAGGGTTCACAGACATCTGTTCCCTATGGCACCAATCATTGACTACATTTAGTGCTTCTTGAAGAGTACTAGACAGTTCCTCCTCAGATTTGCCTCTAACCATTATGACAAGATCATCCGCATACGCCTGGACCTCAACCTCCCAGAGTCCGAGGATAGCCAGCAGGTCGTCCACAAAGAGGGACCACAACAGGGGGGGATAGAACGCCCCCCTGAGGACACCCTCTCGCAGCCCTAACGCTGACCACCTCTCCCCGTAATGAGGTAATAATGGTCCGATTGTGCAGCATGTTTCCGATCCAGCCACAGATGGTAGGTTCCACCCCCCTAGCGATAGTGGCCTCGTAGAGGGAGATCGGTAATGCATTATTAAATGCTCCTTCTATGTCGAGAAATGCCGCCACCGCAACATCTCCATTTTCCAGAGAGTGTGTGATCTTCTCGACGAGGTTATTGAGCGCTAACTCAGTTGATTTGCCAGTTTGATAGGCATACTGGTGGGTATTTAGGGGGTTCTTGGGTAAGATGTTCCCCCTAATGTGTCCGTCCAGTATTTTTTCCAATCCCTTCAGGAGGAATGATGTAATACTGAGAGGTCTCAGTGAAGTAGGTAGGAGGTCATTACGTCCCAATTTGGGAATGTAAACCCCCCTAACCACCGTCCAGCTGGAAGGAATATAGTTCCAGGCCAGACTGGCTCTGAACAGCCTGATAAGGAAGGGTAGGAGAATCTCCAGTCCCTTTTGTAGTAGGACCGGTACCACCCCATCCTCCCCTGCGACTTGAATGGCTGGAAATGATTCACAGCACACTCCACTGCCGAGGCAGTAACTATTCTCCGAGCAACTAGCCAGTCCTCCCTTTGGGGGCGTTTAGATCGTCCCTCAGCTGGTAGGACCTCATCGTTGCTCAGGATCAGACAATCTGGGAAGTGTGTGTGTGCTAAGAGCTCTAACGTTTCTTTCCGAGATTCAGTAAAGGAACCATCTGGTCGTTTTATCGATCCCAGTTCCTGTACACGGTCGCGTGAGAGAATCCTGTGGATTCTGGCGCTGCTGGGCACACTATTAATGTCCCCGCAGAACCTCCTCCAGGACTCCCTCTTAGCGTTCCTGATCTCTTTATTATAATGCGTTAGAGCAGTTTTATATTGCTCCCAGTTGCCTGTAATCTTAGCACGATTGAAGAGACGTCTAACTTCTCTTCGTAGTTTATCGAGGTTATTATTCCACCAAGTAGACCCCCGACTGTCTCTCTTTGACCTCAGTGGACAGTTTTCGTGATAGGCAGAGACCACAGCTTCCCTAACCTGTTCGGCCGCAATCTCGATCTCATCACGATCCCTCACTGTGGGGATTGCGGACCCAAGTCTGCCGGCGAGGGACTGTTTGTATCCCTCCCAATCCGTCCTCCTCGGGTCCCGATACTCTAACACAGGTCTAGGGCCTGTTTCAATTTCAAATAGGATATGGGCATGGTCTGAACATGAGGGTTCAGACGACACCCTCCATTTGAGGATTTTTGAGCTCAAAAGCCTTGAGCTGATCGTAAGATCTAAAACCTCTCTCCGGTTAGCTGTAAGAAAGGTGGGTTCCGAGCCTATGTTGTTGACAACCAGCTCCTCCCCTAAAATGTATTCAAATAATGATTCACCTCGTATGTTAGTGTCCGTGCTCCCCCAAACCAAGTGATGGGAGTTCGCATCACACCCCATTACGAGGTGATAATTGTTCCTCTTGCAGTAGGCGATCAATTTCCGCACTTCTGCTGGAGGTGGTTGTTCTGCATCTCTGTCTCCAGGGAAATAGGCCGAACAGGCCACTACTTCCAGCCTGGTCCCCCCGGATGTGATCACGAGATGGATGGATGCCATGTCCTTGGTGCAGTACTCTGAAAGTGTAAAATACTGCAAGTTGTTTCTGATCCAGATACAGGCTCTGGGTTTAGTACCAGAGCCCACCTCTACTATCTTACCAGAAGTGTTACCCAGCCCTTTAGTTCGTTCCGAATTAGCGGTCCAGGGCTCTTGGAGAAGAGCAATATCTATTTGCTCTTCCTTTAATTTCATGCTAAGGAGGTATGTCGCAGCCTTAGCATGATGCAGATTAGCTTGAATGCACCTTAAGTTGGTGGGCATTGGGGTAGGAATATAGGAGTGTATAGAGGATAAAGGAGTAGGTTAAGGAGCTTAAAGGAAAAGGGAATTATGGTGCAGGTTCCTCCTCCTTTTTAGGAGCTCGATAACCAAGCTTCCTATAGGAGGGTCTACCTTTGGTAGTCGTCCTAGGGGTGGACTTTCCTTTCCCCTGTTTTTACCCTCTGGAGGTTCCAGTGGAAGGTTGAATCCTGCCACCTCCTCTATTGGGTCTGTGTAAGTCGTGTCCATGTTTGGTCCCACGAGCAGCAAGGGAAAATAGACCTCCATGGAAGAGCCCCGCATCCCATGAATAGGCATTTACACAGGGAGGTCGCCCGGTTTCCCTGGGGAGGGTTAACGTTAGCGACAGAATTACCAACCTGCCAATGCTCGGCCATATCGGCCAGAAGCATCATCGCCTCGGCACCAACCCGCCAACGACCTTGCGATGTGGGTTTTTTATAGAGGACTCTCCTCGCAATGCCGGCCAATTAAGGCAAGCATTCCCGGCCCTCCTAAGACATGACTAGGAAGGTTACGGTTTGGTTAGTTCATTTAGTTCACGTCTAATAGTAGACGCTATCCAGGGTGCACCACGTGGAGGCGAACTAACTTTACACCCCATCTTGAAGCGTAAGAAATCAAAAAATACAAAACAATTTTTGTATGCAATACGGGAATATCTACGATGTAGTCTACGCCGAAGCAACTAACTTGATGTATATGTTAGTTTTCATAGATAATTGTCAAATATATTACGAAATTGCTACCCCAGGGCGGTATTTATTATACCAGTTAAATGCAATGTAGACATAAAATAGCATATGGGATTTTAAAGTCAGGAATTTGAGTTATGAATTTAAAATGTGTCATGCAAGTCATGTATTTTGAATTGAAAATTAGTACTTTGAAGGACGACACTACAAAAAAAAATAGAAAATCACCAATCGCTGTGTATTTTTTTCTGAAGCAGTATTTCAAAAATAGAGGTTACCAATTTTTGTTTATTTTGCACTAAATATTGTTTTAGAATAATCACCAAAACATTGCTTCATCGAGAATAAACGTGGATCGAAGCAACTAGCAAAATAATAATGTAGGTTCTCAGGTAATACTTTCATAATGCATTTTTGCGAGGGTCACTGATAATTTAGATATTATACTACATTAGTTTACATTATGAGGGAATCGCGCATATGGCATTAGTCACAACTTTTTAACAAAAATTTAGTAAAAAATTTTCACATGAAAATTTGAAAACATTTTTTTCACAAAAATTCGTATTTTTTTTACTAAAACTTATTAAACATTTACTATTAATTACCAACGTATCACAAAATTGTACAAGAAATCATTTCTATGGTACGTGCCTTTTTAATAAAACTGTCAAAATACATATCTTAATGTTTAAATATATTACATCTTGCCCCTTTGAGGTATCTGAAGATGATTTTTAAAAACGAAACATTTCTACATCTTTTTGCTCTCTTTTACTTTTTCTCGATGCCACAGTTTTATTTTCAGCTAATGAAAATTATTTTCACTATTCCACGCTGTTAGATTTGGTTTTACCAGCAACATCTAGACTACTACATGTTAGAATTTTATTTAGATGACGGTTCCAAGTTTTACTTAATTCAGGCATAAAAAATCAATATAATCTTAGAGCAAACTTTTTAGTTACTTTCCCGTTTATTGAATTTGTTTATACATTTCTACAATGTTTAACTAAAACAATGGCCCCTTTATTATAAACATTACTTCTTTATTTCTATGTAGTATTTAGTTTGTAAATTCATTCTAGCCTGTACCCTCCTCCAATTACTCTTTTTCCAATTACGTAACACTTTTTTATTTTCAGAAACTTTGCTAGGTAGAAATAAATCAAATCTGTTGCGTAATGTACAACCTTAGAATCGTAGTGAAAGTACCATATCTGTCGTAAAGTGAGGTGTACAGCGATAACCAAAGAAAAATTTGTTAATAATTTGTCATGTTTTTTTTTCGCCTTAGCGCTGTTAAAATTGCATGTTACCGATTTTACCGCAATTTCTGCTACGCCATTACTAGCTGGGTTGTATGGTGGGGAGCTTTTAAACTGTATGCCATTTCTTAACAGAAATTTCTAAATTCACTTGAAACAAAGTGTGTTGCATTATCCAATATTAATAATTTCCATAACGCGAAAATAAATCTTCTAATATTTTTATTGTATTATCTGTAATTGGAGTATTTACAGAAAATGCATCTATCCATTCAGGGTAAGCGTCAGCTAAAATAAACATATACCACAGTTTTATTTTCAGCTAATGAAAATTATTTTCACTATTCCACGCTGTTAGATTTGGTTTTACCAGCAACATCTAGACTAGTACATGTTAGAATTTTATTTAGATGACGGTTCCAAGTTTTATTTAATTCAGGCATAAAAAATCAATATAATCTTAGAGCAAACTTTTTAGTTACTTTCCCGTTTATTGAATTTGTTTATACATGTCTACAATGTTTAACTAAAACAATGGCCCCTTTATTATAAACCTTACGTCTTTATTTCTATGTAGTATTTAGTTTGTAAATTCATTCTAGCCTGTACCCTCCTCCAATTACTCTTTTTCCAATTACGTAACACTTTTTTATTTTCAGAATTCTATCCCATATATTTTCTGGATATTTTCAGGTAATTAATTTTGCACATTGTGGTGTATTTCTGAATTGTAAACATAAACTACAAGGACTTACTATATTTTCAATATGTTTATTCATTTGAAGCAACCATACATAAGATCTTGCAAAAATTTAATTTTGTTCATCCCTAAGTGTGATGAATATAATTTTTTTAATACCACTTTTTGTATGTAATATTCAAACATTAGACAATTATTTACTTCGCAAATACTTTTTATTTCAATAGTACTGTTTTAAACTTTCATCCTTTTTTTTATTTTTCGCGAAGGCCAACCATTTAAATATGAAATGTCACTTATATTATGCATATTATTATTTGTTATCGGCAATCTAGAAAGAAAATCAGTAATATTATCTTTTGTTTTATATACTGTATATCATACCGAAAATTAGAAAGAATTAATGACCAACTTTGAAATCCATTTGCCTCAAAAATAGGAATTCCTGTTTTCGGTCCGAAAATTGCAACAAGCTGTTTATAATCGGTTATTAATGTAAACTTTTTATAATACAATTATTGATAAAACTTCTGAATGCCAAGAATAATTGCTAATGCCTCTATAATTCATTTTCTTTTTTGAAAGCGTTCTCGATGTATAAGCCTTTAGTCTTTTAACATCATCAATAATATTACGGTTCCAATAATCTAAAAAGATGCATCTGATGTTTTTATTAAATAGGTAATTCTGGATTATAATGTTCCAAACCTTCTGCTGAAATTAATATATATTAAACTTTTTTTAAAACTTGAATTCGTTCCATTTTCCACTGCCATGGATAATTTATTCTCAAACGTTTATATAATGGATACAATAATGCCGATCTATTTGCTATACATTTAGTATAATAATTGATTCGGACTAAAATTGACTTTAAACTAGTCACATCTGTTGGTGCAGGTTCATTAACTATTGCTTCTACTTTGCAACCTAAATATTCTACATCGTGCCTAAAAGAATTGTATTATGTGAAGATTTGTTCTTAGCAGGATCACCCAAGATAAAACTAATTAATTTAATCAAATGTACTCCTATTAGAATCCTCAACCCTTAATATCAAGGACCCGCTCTTACATATTATATAGACTTTTTGATTACATTGATAACTATTCCAGAAAATGCTCTTTGGCTAAATTTATATATTATATATTTATAGAAAATTAAATAATAACTTTCAGTTTAAAATCATAACAACATTAAAACTATAAAACCGTATGTAGTTTTTCCATAGGTAAGATGGTTTAAATTTAAATCGTCATATTTTTGCATAGTAATTTACGGTATTATATTGTCGAAACTTTTGTAGATACTGATAGGTAACTGAGTTAAATGAGTAAAAAGATTACTTGTGTTTTTCAATTCTTATTCGTGTTAACCCGGATAGTTGAGAGTATACTGTGCTTGTTTTTGCAGAATAATGACCAAAACAGTGCCACATCGGTAATTAACGTCGACAGAAGCAACCCGGAAAATGATGCCATCGGTTCACAGGTAACTTAATATATTAATTTCATGAATTAAGTGTCAGTCGTTGTAAACTAACTAAGTTCAAAATGGTGTTAGTTAAACGCTGTTCATTTACTATGTATTTTTAGAACACCGACCAAAACATTGCTTCTTCAACAGTAAACGTGGATCGAAGCAACTCACAAACTAATGGTGGGAGTTATCAGGTAATACTTTCATGAAACATTTATACAAGAGTCAGTTTGATAATAAATATAAGATTACATAAGACTAGATTAAGGGGAAGTTGGGCATACGGCCTTTGCCACTACGACTATTTTGACACTCCTATGCAATTCTCTTTCAGACTTATTGCCTTTATCAGGTTCCATAACTTTGAAAAATGACCTTTTAGTCTCGACCTAGTTAGGTACAATATATGGAATGAAGACTCGTCTTGTTCTTGGAAGAATCTTCACAGAACTTCGTCTGCCAGACTCATTTGGATCATGTGCTTATTGAGTCAGCAGTAATTTAGAGATACAAAAAATTACTAATTGGGCCAACATCTTCCGTATTCTGCACTTTCATCGCCAAAAAGCCAATCTCCGTTTATTATCTAATATGCTGCAAAATAGTCACATATACTAAATCATTTGTATGGAAAACTGGGGGCAATCAGTTTTGTAGCACCGCATTCACATTTTCGTTCGGAAGGCTTGTAAGACCTTGCTTGTAATACGATGCAATTATTTGGCCTGTATACTATTTATTATGGCTTTCTGGAGTGTGTACAACAAAAGCTTCTTAAATTCCATATATTTTTTTTTGGAAAATTAAGTATAGTCGGACGTAGGCAATCCACGCGAGATGTTGTCGGAGAGATTCAGGGTACCCAAGGCTGTTCACCCTGATACTAAATTGTATGCGCATTATTGATTGTACTTTCATTTATTCCTCCATGAATAACTATACAAAGTTCCATGATGACATTAGCATAATTTGTTAAAGAGGTTGCTTCACAAGTAGTTATTTTTTTAGAATTGATTTTAATTTTTATTAATTATATGTTATATTGCATTTTATGATATATATATATATATATATATATATATATATATATATATATATATATATATATATATATATATATATATATATATATATATATATATATATATATATATATATATATATATATATATATATATATATATATATATATATATATATATATATATATATATATATATACAGTAGGTATAGATGGAGAGTTTTGAGACCCACCCGGTCACTGGTCGAAGAACCAATAGGCGTCTAACCTGAGATGATGGCGTCCATCGAGCGCGAAAATTCAACAATTAAAATTTTGATTCGAGATTTAATCTAACCTGTCTAAATAAGAAGACCTGTCATTTTGATTTTTATAAAAATGACGTATGTAAAGATGGCGGTTCGGGCATGCGCGAATCGACTTTTTTTATTAGGCGGTGTAGAGGCATAGTGTTTGGTACCGTGGTAATCGCCTCGATGAGTAGAATTCGAAAATAGCATCTGCCGTCGCCGGAGGCGGAGGTGGGGGCGGTGGGTGTTGCTGCGTTCCCAGTCAGAATCGGATTTTTAGAATCTGAATCGAGATTAGATCTAACCCATCTAAATAATAAGACCTGTCATTTTGATTTTTATGAGAATGACGTATGTAAATTAGGCGGTTGGCGCAGGCGCAAACCAAGGTTCTTGTTAAGTGACGTAGAGGTATAGTGTTTGGTATCATGGTAATCGTCTCGATGAGTAGAATTCAAATATAGCGGTTCACGCATGCGCAAACTAACTTTTTATTAAGCGGTGTAGAAGTATGATGTTTGGTGTTATGGTAATCGTCTCGACGACTCCACTCCGGAAGTAGTCGGGGGCGTTCGGAGCTACGGCGGCCAACGCCGGAGGCGGTGAGGATGGTAGATTCTTAGAAGCAGATTCTCAGAATCCAGACTCGGGTATCTAGGGAACCGGTAGCTAGCTATATTATTAAATAGTAGCGTGTCAAGCAAAGAGATACAAGCGTTAGGGAGAGAGATAGAGAGAGAGAGAGATTAGCGAGAGTATGACGGCTAATAGTCCACCAGACTCCAACGGCTAGAGGTTGATGAACATACTGTTGCCTTCAAGCCACTCATTCCTGATAAATTGGAAACAATCTAATAATGGATTACCATTTTTAAGAGTCATGTTGTTAGTTGAAATATGAACACACGTTGAAATATGGACCACGATATAGGTTCAATTCCTAATGTATGAGTTTGTGAGTTATATTTGATTCACCTATTGAAACGGTTTAAATTAAAAATAAATGAGCTGTAACATATGGCTGTCAGCCTCGGGTACTAAATATGTTTGAAACTTAAAATTATTATCGCGCAAATCCGCTAGCAGTGCGGTAGAACAAATGCTACCTTGGTGCTAAGGAACCCAAACCTAAGCGAAACATACAATAAAATGAGTATTTCAGGTCTAAATTTTAAATCCTTATATCTTTTGAATGGAAAGTGATAGAAATGAACCGCCTTCAAAATATAACAATTCTTAGTTGTTTGATGAAATGACATATATATATATATATATATATATATATATATATATATATATATATATATATATATATATATATATATATATATATATATATATATATATATATATATATATATATATATATATATATATATATATATATATATATATATATATATATATATACATGACATATAGAAGACAGTAGACCCCAGATACGTCAGTTATATACATACCACATACAGAACACGTTAATGGGTGATAACATATAGACGTTATTGTTGGTTGAAATGACATTTACATAGCAGTTGTTCGATAGTCTTAAGAACATATTTTTCATTATAAAGGATATTTAATGTACTGAACATTGCATTATACAAGGATTCAACTGTTAAGTCCAAGGCATTGGTAATACTTATATAATTACAAATTATGTTTCTTGCATAAAAAAAACTCTCAAACAAGGTGGTGATCAAGTAGTTAGACGTAAAAAAACGCCAAAACTCGACAACAAATAATAAATGAAGTGCTTCTACCAGATGCAACAGATGATTATCAACCTACACAAGAAGGTGTATTTAATCAAAAGTTATTGGAAATCAATAGGAAAATCAGTGAGAAAAATACTAAAGCCGAAAGACTGTGAACTCATATCCCAAACAACATATTTTCTTACACCAAACGGAGAAAACAATTACAAGTTGTTGTAGACCCTCTACTAAAATTCTTGCCCATAGTAAAATTATCACAGAGAAATTGCAACACACTTGTGTGTTTTTTGATTTGTGGATATTCGAATAGTTTTTAAATGTATTACCGAGAAGAATTTACAATATGGAAAACAACGAGAGAAAATCAACGACTTACATAATCTAACTAAATATCTGGTAAATATACAAAGAAAAACAGCCTTATTCAATTTTAAACTATATAATTGGCAAATATTGAAGAATTTAATATACCACTAGAAGCTCTTAAAAAATAGAAGACAACAGTAGTGTGATTAGGGAAATAGAACTCAAGTTTAAGTGTTTTTTTTTTAATTTAGATATGTTTGTAGCCGATATTAGAGCAGAATTATCTAGATATAATAGTATTCCGATTCTCCCCTGTATGTTTTTCATTGAAAAACAAAAATATCGAGAAGACCTTTGTAAAGTATGCGAATTTATTTCAAAATATTAACATGTAATTAACCATATGGTAGTTTGTAGCAAATTTTAACGTATCATTTATAGGAAACAGTTGTATGGTTTCATTTATAATATTATTTTTATATTATTGTAATTTTTTACGTGGTGTGTGTAGGAAACATATTCATTGTTGCAATTATAATGTGTTTTTATATTATTGTAACTTTTAAAGTGGTATGTGTAGGAAACATAACTATGATGTAGTATTTTTACGTTATAAATATGATACAATTAAAGAAGTTTTCAATGCGCATAAGTTGTATTACAATAAAATATCACCTGATGTCTATCGAGCTTCCTGTCTATACTTGATATAACTGCAAGTCAGCAAATGCGACAAACAAAACGTTATATTGTACATCTTAGATTGTCTCATTATAATTTAAAATAAAACATAAGCAGAATACAGTTGTTTTGGATATCTAGTAACCATGTCATACAAGCACTTCAAAGTTCTCCAACAGTATAAAGGATACTTAATGTATTTAACATCAATAAGAATATTTCGAAACATGTTTACAATACGAGGGCTAAACATACAATCGTCTGAATAGATGTTGTTTGAGATACATATAACATATAGCTCTATGTCTAAACATAACACGCTGAAACGATAGGATATTTAATGTATTCAGCATTACATACTACACGAAAACATTTCAAAGTTCTTTAACAACGTTTATTTGTGATTAAAAAAGGGGGATATTTAGCATTATGAAGTCGGGTCTGATACCTATTGTATAATATGTGACTAAATTTAAGTATGTTTAGGGTATTTATACATTCAAAAAATATGGTTATTGGATTAACTCAGGCATATACCTAAAATACATTAACTTGTGTACTTGTTTGCATGTGTCAGTGTGTGAGGGCTTTAGATGAAGATGAAATAAAACACAAAAGTTTACTTAAAAATTTAATGAACAATAGAACCTTACCATTATCACATTACCGATACAGCAACAAATAAAAGCAGTAAAATAGTATTACACAAAAATCACCAACTTATAAAAACAGAAGTGTAAAAAAATGCTCTAAAGTCTGGACGCAGCAAGTGCGTTATGGCAGCGAATTTTCATGGAAATGTTTTCAATAGCAAATATTTTTTTATTAAATGCTTATAACTATTTTTTTCGTTTAACATAAATAAATCTAAATTTTGATATATAGTTTACACTCATAAACTAACGTACCAAATTTGATTATTATAACTCTATTATTTTCAGAGATACAAATTTATCTCAACCAGTTACAATGGAAGGCACTAACCCAATTTTATAACCATCGTTTTAAGTTATCACTGATGACACATACATAAAAATATAAAATTGAAACTGATCCTGATATGGGTTCTAGGGATCCTAGTTGTCGTTAATTTACAAAAATGTTTTCAAATAGGTAACTCAGATAATCTAAAAATACATAAAATATTATAAAACTTACTGATTAAAAACAAAACTAATTATTACAAGTAAAAATTCACCAAAACCCTGAACGCAGTAAGAGTGTTATTACGACGAATATAGTTTACTTTTGTGACATAAACACGAGTGCCAAATTTGAATACCATACCTTTGTTATTTACAGAGATACAAATTTTGATCCTCGATTTCGTTCTAGTCATTTGAATTTTTTTTAAATAGGTAACTAATATAATCTAATAAAATATATGAAAATATTGAATTAAAATTTTGTTACAGAAGTTGGGCTTAACAGTATTGATAAATTAATAGGAAACTAATAAAATTAAAAAAATACATGAAAATATTAAAATTAAGTAAATTTAATTGATACCTCTATACATAAATATGGCAACCTCTTTGGATCATAAGGAGCGGGAAGAGTAGATCACTTTGTGTTATAACTTCTAAAGGGTATGGTCATACCCAGAATTATCAACAAAGTAAAGTTTTTTATTCCTAGGACATTGATAAAACCAAAATTTATTACTCAAAAAGTTAGATCGAGACAGTAACTTCACTACACAAAATTCGATGTGGTAGTGAGGCCGTGCTTCCGATACGAAATAAAACTATAAAATATGCTATGATTATTTATAATAGCGCTATTATGTAACTAATGGAAATATTTTATTAGGAAAAGTACGAAATATTAACAAATAGTTTTACTGCATAACAATGTCTGTAGATATATTTCCTATATTTACAAGTTTCTCTTCACAAGCCCATTTTTCACCACCTCAGCTTCGTCATCAGTTAGGAATTTATCCTCCTCCGGAAGATTTGACTACACTCAAATACCCAGACAAACCGCATCTCTTTAGACTGGTACAGAAAAAGCTTATCGACATTTACCTATCGCAATCCAGGTAAAGTCTACACAATTCAGCTGTATAGTTATCTAATAGACGATATCGTTTCATACATTTCGGTTCCGACATGTATCGTCCCATTCCATACTCCGATTCATGTTCAGGATCGAATGCGATATCGCTAAATTGAGTGCACAAATAACTCACAGCACTTTTTAAGTCGCTAGGTCTACTATAATTCGTGTAACACATCCACATGATACTACTACTCTTCTAAAGTTTCAAAATAAAGGAGAAATACACGATGTTTAATGTTGAAACTCTCGTAATATATTCTAACATAATATTTTACATTACAACTATTTATTAACCACAATATGCTTATGTATCATTATGAAATAAAACCACTTAAACTAATATTTATATTAATCAGCGGTTTTCACATATCCGCGGTGAACGTCTCCTCACATCCTATCACTACCTTAATGCGCTGGTTCTTCTGATCTTAAATTTCCATAAACAAAAACAGGCTACTGTTAATAAAAGAACACAACCAGTTAAACTAAAAACACAGAAGTATGGATTACAGGAACACCAGATGCTTATTACGTAAGAACTTATTTTCATTATAAAAGATATTTAATGAACTTAACATCGTATGATGCATGGAAGTGAAAGATCTCTAACAAGAGTTATTTTTTGCTAAAAAGGATATTTGATGTACTTAGCATCGCATGATACAACTGTTAAGTTCAAAGCATTGTTAATACTTCTATAAGTACAAATTATATGTTTTTCGCCAATAAACTCTCAAAAAGGGTTTATTCGTAAGTACTTATTTTCATTATAAAGGATATTTAATGAACTTAACATCGTATGATACATGGAAGTGAAAGCTCTCTAACAAGGGTTATTTTTCGCTAAAAAGGATATTTAATGTACTTAGCATCGCAGGATACAAGGATTCAACTGTTAAGTTGAATCCATTGATAGCACTTATATAATTACCAATTATATGTTTTCACCAATAAACTCCCAAACAGGTAGTTATTACGTATGAAATACTGATTGAATACCTGCTTTCGGTTACAACTTGGTAAAAGTGTATGCTATTTACCAAAAACCAGATCGTGATATTGCTGTATTTATTAATCTCAGTGTATTTTTGAGTGAATATTCAAGTTTTCACCTTCGTTATGATAATACATTTGAGAATATAGGACTTAAAAGTATTAAAAAAGTGAATACTGCAGTCAACACATATGCAGACCAAACCATTCCATTTCATGATGACAACATGTATCAGATAGTAAGCGATAATGGAGTTAGGTTTCAATTTTACAAGCTGGATTTACATCAGACCTCTATCCAGACCATCAATCAAAAATCGAAAACATTTGTTGCTACACCAATGGCATGCTGTACTGTTTCCATAAGAAACTATAGTTCGAATTCAACGAATTTACCAGCATCTTAAACAAGGTAGCACCTTTTAACCCCGTTATATTTGGTATACAATACCCGAGTGAAACTGTTTTCTTACAACTACGAAAACTTTTTGCACAACAACTTTCAAAGACGTCTTGGATAAAGATTACAACTTTAATATATTTAATTTAAATGTAGGTATACAGATTTGAACCTGTACCGATACAACCGACAAACAGCATACATATATGTATAATGATTTGGACGTATAGCCATACAACAGACATACAATAAGCAAAACACATATATGTATAAAGATTTGAACCTATAACCATACACACATCACAAATATATATATATATATATATATATATATATATATATATATATATATATATATATATATATATATATATATATATATATATATATATATATATGCATACATATATTCATATACACATACAATAAACAACACAATACGCATACTTGCATTGAGATTTGAACCTATAGTTATACATACAATAAACCACATATTAATGCGCATACATACATTGAGATGTATAGTTTTTGTAAAAACACCAATGATAAATAGCCGGCTCAGCTCATAAGCTGCCTTTAAAGACAACATACATGGAACATCTATTTAAGCGGTGTCAAGTATAATGTGACTTTATTGAGAGGTGTTGCATGCTAAATGTTTTAAAATATTAGCTACATTCATATAATTTTCACATAAAAAATATATTTTAAGTGATCAATACTCATGTGTTCTAATTTATAACACATATTTAAATCGTGATGGGTTTGTAAAACATCAATTGCAGATCGCTGGTAGGGCTCATAAGTCGTCTCTAATCAACAACAACATGTAAGGATCATTTGTTTAGACGGTTTCATGTTATTTGAGTCGCGATAGTTTTTGGAAATAGCTAAGACAGCTCATAAGTTTTTAAAACCTATGTTCAGCACTAATAATGTATTGAGTTGGTAAACTCTGAAGAAATATCTATCACCACAATATAAACCTGTGTTCAACACTAATAGGTCGTAAATAACAAGGGGTTACATTAAATATAACAGACAAATAATAAGTATCACCTCTCAGATACAGGTGTTAATGAACGATATTCAATATAAACCTGTATTCAGCACTAATAGATCGTCTATTCCGAAGGAACCATCTATATATATCATACATTCATCCTCTGATGAAGCCACCTCTGACCAACCAATCAACCAACTAGTTGGTTGTACTAGACAACCAATTTATATGCTGCCAGCTTTGTTGATCATCCATCCAGGTCAGCCACCGATGACGTTTAAAAGCAGCTAACACTGTTTTATCTAAAACTTCAAGGGTTATGGTGATTACACTCTGTGTTAGAGACAACTTGTAAAAAACACATGTTTAGATGGATCCATGTATGGCGAAAGTTTATTAAGAGGTGCTGCATGCCTGTGTGGTGTATGTATCTAAGTCTCTTTTTACTCTTTTATCCTCTGATGAACCCACCTTTGTTAACGAAACAATCGTTCCTCAGGCCACTATCTCACCATCATCTCAGGTTTCCAGGTTAGTTGCTCACACCTCTGACCTGTCAAACGTCACCTGTCATTGTGACGTCCCCCGGGTCAGCTAGGTGGCGGGGACGTCGCGTCGGAACAGCCGCGGGGTGGGCATCACAACAGCCACCCTAAGGCTGTTCCTGTTTCGTAACTTAACACAAAGTGCTCTACTCTTCCCGCTCCTTATAATCCAAAGAGTTTTCAATATTTATGTATAGAGGTGTTAATTAAATTCACTCAATTTTAATATTTTCATGTATTTTTTAAATTTTATTAGTTTCCTATTAATTTATCAATACTGTTAAACCTAACTTCTGTAACTAAATTTTAATTCAATATTTTCATGTATTTTTTTAGATTATTATACTTACCTATTTTAAAAACTTTCTTCAAATGACTAGAACCTATATCGAGAATGAAAATTTGTATATCTGTAAATAACACAGCTATGGTAATCAAATTTGGCACTCGTGTTTATGTAAACTATATTCGTCGTCATAACACTCCTGCTGCGTTCGGGATTTTGGTGAATTTTTACTTCTTTTTATTATTTTTGTTTTGAGTCAGTAAGTTTTATACTATTTTACGTATTTTTATATTATCTTAGTTACCTATTTGAAAACATTTTTGTAAATTAACGCCAACGAGGATTCCTAGAACCCATATCAGGATCAGTTTTAATTTTATATTTTATATGTACGTGTCATCAGTGATAACTTAAAACGATTGTTATAAAATTGGGTTAGTGCCTTCCATTGTAAATGGTTTAGATAAATTTGTATCTCTGAGAATAATAGAGTTATAATATTAAAAGTTGGTACGTAAGTTTATGGGTGTAAACTATATATCAAAATTTAGTTTTTTTATGTTAAACGAAAAAAATTGTTATAAGCTTTTAATGAAAAAATATTTGCTATTGAAAACATTTCTATGAAAATTTGCTGTTATAATGCACTTGCTGAGTTCAGACTTTTTGTGAATTTTCACTTGTTTTTTACACTTCTATTTTTATGTGTTGGTGATTTCTGTGTAATATTATTTTACTGCCTTTCTTTGTTGATGTATCGGTAATTTTTATTGTTCATGAAATTTTTAAGTAAACTTTTTTGTTTTATTTCATCTTCATCTAAAACCCTCACACACTGACAGATGCAAACAAGTACACAAGTTAATGTATTTTAGGTATATGCATGAGTTAATTCAATAACCAGATTTTTTGAATGTATAGATACCCTAAACATACGTAAATTTAGTCACATATTATACAGTAGGTATCAGACCCGATTTCATAATGCTAAATATCCTCCTTTTTTAATGACAAATAAACGTTGCTAAATAACTTTGAAATGTTCCTGTGTAGTATGTAATGCTGAATACATTAAATATCCTATCGTTTCAGCGTGTTATATTTAAACATCGAGCAATATTTTATATGTATCTCTCAAACAACGTCTATTCAGACGATTGCATGTTTAACCCTCGTATTGTAAACATGTTTCGTAATATTCTTATTGATATTAAATACATTAAGTATCCTTTATACTGTTGGAGAAATTTTAAGTGTTTATATGACATGGTTCCTAGATATCCAAAACAACTGTATTCTGCTTATGTTTTTTTATTTATTTAATGTAAGACAATCTAAGATGTGCAATATAACGTTTTGTTTGTCGCATGTATTGACTTGCAGTTATATCAAGTATAGACAGGAAGCTGGTTATGTTGATTCAGCTTGATAGATATCAGGTGATATTTTATTGTAATACAACATATGCGTTTTGAAAACTTCTTTAATTGTATCATATTTATAACATAAAAATACTACACCACAGTTATGTTTCCTACACATACCACTTTAAAAGTTACAATAATATAAAAAACACATTATAATTGCAACAATGAATATGTTTCCTGCACACACCACTTTAAAAATTACAATAATATAAAAATCATATTATAAATGCAACCATACAACTGTTTCCTACAAATGATACATTAAAATTTTCTACAAACTACCATATTGTTAATTACATGTTGATATTTTGAAATAAATTCGCATAGTGTACAAAGGTCTCCTCGATATTTTTGTTTTGCAATGAAAAACATACAGGGGAGAATCGGAATACTCTTATTTCTAGATAATTCTGCTCCAATATCGGCTACAAACATATCTAAATTTAAAAAAACACATAAAGTTTAGTTATATTACTGAGTCTGTAATTACACTACTGATGTCTTCTATTATTTTAAGATCTTCTAGTGGTATATTAAATTGTTCTATATTTCCCAATTATATAGTTTAAAATTGAATAATGCTGCTTTTCTTTGTATTTTCACCAGATATTTAGTTAGATTATATGAGTCGTCGGTTTTCTCTCCCACGTTGTTTTTCATATTGTAAATTATCCAAAAACAACCTCTATATGTCATATATATATATATATATATATATATATATATATATATATATATATATATATATATATATATATATATATATATATATGTCATTTCATCAAACAACTAAGATTTTTAAATTTTTATCTTGTTATATTTTGAAGGCGGTTCATTTCTATCACTACTTTCCATTCAAAGGATTTAAAGTTTAGACCTGAAGTTCTCATTTTATTGTATGTTTGGCTTAGGTTTGGGTTCCTTAACGCTAAGGAAGTATTAGTTCTACCATACTGCTAGCGGATTTGCGCGATAATAATTTTAACTTTCATACATATTTAGTACTCGATGCTGATAGTCAATAGGTAAATCAATTATACCTCACCAGGGACGTGCAGTGACATTTCAAATAAGAAAGCAATTCTCAGAAACTTACCTATTTGTAGTCTAACTCAATTCTTCTGTCGTTTTTGGCAAATTCGTTAATAATGTCGTCATAAAACTGTGGATTCTGGGACATTTACTGGACGAGTTTATTTTCAACTGACAAAATTGAAATTTGGGAAAGTCTTTCCTCTCCTGTTGAATTCCTAACAAAACTCTTGATACGTTTCAATGTAGAAAAATTTCGTTCTAAAGATGCACTAGTAGCAGGAATTGTTAATACTAATTCACATAATTTGAACACTTCAGAATATGCATTTTCCAATTTTGATTCTTTTAAGAAAGTTAAAAGTTCACTCGCGTTAGTTTCTGTGTAAATAACATCGGTTTCAAAAAATAACTGTAAGTGCTAATCGTAATAAGGCTTTGTCAAAATAATGTCCATAGTGGTGAAATAATGATTTGAATGAATCTTCTGGGAAAGGTATCCCTTTACATCCTCCAAAATTACACAATTCAAGAAATTTCTGGTCACTGAGATGATCAAATCTGCAGTTATTTTGCTGCTGAATTTGATCTATGATTTCGTAAAAAAGGCGGCGGTAAGAAGTTTGAAGGTCTCCCACATTATCAGTGCGCAGATGCTTTCTTCGTGGCTCCACTTCTCCTAATTCAATTGTTTTTTCCCAGAACTTATCAAATTCATTCTACTTAAGGTAGCAAAAACACTTTACATTCTTTGATATGATTTATATATTGGGATAAAACTAAATTTAATTTATGAGCACAACAGTGTACAAATACAGCACTGGAGAACGTTTCCCGCACTTTAGCTTGAAGACCTCCTAAATGCCATAACAGCAGCCCCATCATAGCTTTGGGCAATTAATTTATTATCAGCCTCCTCAATATCTTTCATAATATTAAGCACAATTTTATATAGAGCGTTTGCGGTACGATCTTCTGTCACATTTTTAAAGCTTAAAAATCTTTCTTGTACACTCCCATCCATTTTTACGTATCGTATTACTACAGGTAGTTGACTTAAATTACTTACATCGGTTGTTTCATCTAGAACGATAGCAATGAAACGATTCAGATTTAATTCTGTTCAAAATAATAGTGGAAGCAGCCGAAATTAAGTCATTCTGAATGCGGTTTTGTGTCCCGCGAAAAACGTTAGACTATTTCAAGTGATTTTTTAAACAAATATCCTATTTGGCTATTAAAGAAACTAGGTCTTGAAAGATTCCTCTATTTGCAGATGTAGTTGTTTTGTCATGACCCCTGAAGCCCAATTCATGGTGACCAAGAAAACACACAACATCAATATGTCTTTTTAATATGTTTCTGTTTTTATCAACCAGTTCATTGTGTTGGCGATGACTAATTTCTATCTGCTTGTCAACGGCGTATTCAATTCGCGTTTTTCCAAAGACACTTAATTTTAAAATGGTCTGTAAATGCGCTTTAGACATAACATGTCTTTTTACTACTTTATGTAGATTATTCAAGTCGAAAAACCCACTTTTATTCCACACCCCCTTTTCAGTCACAACTAGACTACCAGGCCAACAAAACAGTTTATTCCTGTTTTCACAACCCGTTAACCATTCATAAGTTTTTTCCGCGTTGAAATGTCGAGTACATGTTTTAATTCTTGTATTTAAGTTTTTAGAGCAGGTTTCGGCCTACCTTTATTAATAATAGCAAGTTTTTCAGCAAACGGTAAAGCTGAAAATCTTTTGGTTATCAAAGAACACACAATACCATCACAGTTATTATCACGTGTTTGTAAAGTTTGTAAATACCTACCACCACCGGCGCCGCTGTTAAAAGCTGATCTACTTGCAGCCATATTAATAATCATAAAATGCCAACGTATTTAACTTAGTCAACTCCTTATATCTACGAAATAATCAGCGACATTCACTTTGTACGTGCACCTGGTTTTCCTAGTACAACACGTTCTAAAAATACGTGTACATCGCGTCGAGCTAGGGTTTCTTATAAAGTTGCCTGCTGACTACGTGTATTTAACTGAAGTCATTGCATCTGCATCCACTCGTAGTATCAGGTTCATGCTGTTCGCTGGCGATCGCATTTACTGGGACGACGTCCTTGCTAGGAGCGTATATACAAATACACTATGATGCATAATAAATAATTATATGTGTGAGCTTGCGAAATAAAAATTGTAATAATTAAATTAGTTTCAGAACTTGAAATTTAATATTTAAAATACAAAAGGGATTTTAAATAATGCGGTTTAGGTATGTAGTCGTTATTTTAAGGGAAGCAATGCTTCCCTTGCTTCCATGGACCGCACGCCACTATACCTCACACACTCATACATTAGGAATTGAACCTCTATCGTAGTCCATATTTCAACGTGTGTTCATCTTTCAGCTAACAACATGAGTCTTAAAAATGGTAAGCTATTATTAGATTGTTTCCAATTTATCAGGAATGAGTGATTTGAAGTCAACACTACGTTCATCAACCTCTAGCTGTTGGAGTCTGGTGGACTATTAGCCGTCACGCTTCCCCTAATCTCTCTCTCTCTCTCTATCCCTCTCCTCTAACGCTTGTATCTCTTTGCTTGACCCGATACTATTTAAAAATATAGCTAGCCACCGATTTCCTAGATATCCGAGTCTGGATTCTGAGAATCTGCTTCTAGGGATCTACCATCGTCACCGCCTCTGGCGGTGACTGCCGCAGCTCCGAATGCCACCGACTACTTCCGAAGTGGAGCCGTCGAGACGATTACCATGACACCAAACATCCTACCTCTACACCGCTTAATAAAAAGTTGGTTTGCGCATACGTAAACCGCCATATTTGAATTCTACTCATCGAGACTATTACCATGATACCAAACACTATACCTCTACGTCCCTTAATAATAACGTTGGTTTGCGCATGCGCCAACCGCCATCTTTACATACGTCATTTTTATAAAAATCAAAATGACAGGTCTTATTATTTATATGGGTTAGATAAAATCTCGATTCAGATTCTAAAAATCCGATTCTGACTGGAGGCGCACCCCACCCCACCCCCCTCCCCCGCACCGCATCGCAGGACAACCACAATAGCGTGGCTACGTTGACAGTTAATGTGGACGGACGCAACTCTCACAACAGTGTGAAACCTTCCACGGTAACCTAACTAATTGTTAATATAAATAGCTGTATAGACTTTTAACTAAAAAATCCAGCTCACCAAATATAAGTGCCTCCTCAACCCAGGCTTTACTTTTTTAAAGCGGTCATGGCTTATTAGATTTGGCGACACACAATGACAATAATGTAATAAATCTACTTAAAAAAACCTCACGCATTACAAACAGTTATATAATAAATAAGTAAATATAAAGAACGTTTCCCTAAAACAGTTGGAATGATCATCAATAGATTATACATCTTCAAGGTAGTTACTCATTACTTTGCAAACCGCAAACAGTTTCTAGTAGGATGCGTATTTCAGTCACTATAGGGACAGCTTAAGCATACCATGTTAAATGGCGTATCTTTGACGTAACTTTGATAATTGCAACTTTATGTACATAGATACGCTTTTGCGTATCGCCTATTACATTAATCTACTTAATTTATTAGGCGATTGTTTGTCAGATTGCAACTACTTATTTCATTTTTTCGTAGGATACACAAGTCTACGACGTTGATGCAGAAATTGTAATAGAAGAGGTACCAACGGAAAGGCAGCCAATTTCACAGGTAATGTACGGCATATTATTTGCTGTTAATGGTTAGGTAACACTTGTAAACATTTTTTAAATCAATATACAACCATATTTGCCGGCGCAAGTTCCCTTTTCAAATCTATATAATTTATCATAGAGCAGCAATGAAACCAGGGGACTTACATAGTCACTGTCAATAGAATAGCTCACGATATAATGCTATATTTAATTATTTGAGTTAAACAGCAAGTGTGATTGGTATTTCTTACCATTTTACTATTTATTACAGAACGATGATGTAAACAAAACAACGTCCATTATTAACGTAGATAGAACGAACTCAGAAAATAACGTAGAACAATCTCGGGTAGCTCATATTACTGAATTTTCTTTAAAAAAATTCACTAATGAGGAGGTCCCGACTTTTGAATTTTGAAAAAATGTCTTCAAATGAGTGCAAACTAGGCTCCCTGATACCCATATCCGGGGTCAGTTTCAATTTTTATATGTTTATATATATACACACACACACAGATAATATATATATATATATATATATATATATATATATATATATATATATATATATATATATATATATATATATATATAGTTACGTTGCCTAGTAGCTGATTCTTGTAAGACCAATACCACGATATCCATTCCGATATCGTCCACTCAGCAAGACATCGACCTCAGGCGGTCACAGAGTTCATCAGGAAACCGCATAATAATCAATCTTAGTTTATAAGTATCAGTTATGTTAGATTTAGATTCATTCTTTACTTGTTCACGATTAGCAATGTTCATAGTTCGTTAGTTGTAACTTCGTTATTTAATTGTACTTTCTGGTTTTAAATAAACTTATTTTTTATCATAAAGCCATAAGGGCCTTATTTAACTGGCGCTGCGAACAGGATTCAGTAACGACGTTTTGGCAACCAAAGAAGTTCACAAAACCGTCGGTCGCTTTTGCGCGTTTGTGCTGGATCAAAGAACCAAATCCAAGAAGAAAGAGCAAGGGCGTTGGAAGAAAAGCCACAGGTGACCAACGAGGAAGTTCCCCTTCCGTAAGTCGATCCATTTCTTTCATTTCCAATGGAATTGTGTCTTTTATGTATTTGCAAATTTCATTTTTCGTAAATACAAATTATTTTTAGTAGTATTCACAAAGTTTTTCTTTGGCAATACTTATATTTACAACATTATACAAATCCTATATCGCAACGTTATCTTTTTTCGTGGTACTTATTATAATTAATATCTATTTAATAGTATTCACAAAATTTTTCTTTAATTCACTACATGCAAGCCTTACTTTTCGTAAATGAAAAACGAATAATTATTGATATTATTACAAGGTACTTTTCCATAGTACATGTTATAACGAAAAGCATTTTTATTGCATTTTTAAATTTAATTTTTCGAAAATACACGAAATAATCAATCAGCATTATTTTAATACCTTTTGAACACTTAGATATACAAATTTAGCAAATTCCTAGCATTGAGTGATATTCAAGTTAATACATACAAAACGTTTTATTGTAAAAGAAACTGCCACAAGTAATATAATATTACAAGATAATTATTTAGCAGTTTATAGTGGAAATTAAAAACACTACGTAAAACAAATACTGCTGCATCTAACGGATATCTCTGTGAATGCACGCAAATTGCTGATTGATTCAAACAGTAATATACAGTGATATACGATTTCACTAACAACTTGTATATTTATTCACTATAATTAAAAACTCTTTACATAAACATTTCATGCAGTTATAATAATTTTGCATGGCATTAATTATCTTTTAGTTATAAATTATTGATTACCTTTAGAGTTGAGCATTTATTTTAAGGACTGAATATTATTCTATTAATTGCAAATTATCCATCTATTACCTATAAAAATATACCCTTATTACCCTGTAATTAAGATTCAAAAGAAAATTTCCTTTATATCTACTAATACATTACATGAGTTTTCGTGAAAGGTCTGCTATAAGATTTACCCGAATCTTGCCAAATTAACCTCAGATTCACTCAATTTAAATTCATCAGAAACCCATAACTTCCAAAATATGTCAGAGGCTTCAATTACCCAAATCTGCCAGGCTTCAGCCATGATCCCCGAATAAAATGGTGGACAAAAACAATTAGCATATTTCCTGAATCAATTCCTCACTTATATCCTATGTTACAAAAGACAAGGCGACACACCTAGCGACTTACATTGTAACTGAATGATCAGTGAATTCATCAAAGCCAAAATCACATGTGAAGGCCGAGATATACTTATGAAACTAGAAAATATTACTTGGCAAAACATTGAAAACGCCCTTAAGGCTCAATACACAGACTCTAGATTCCAAGACCTGTTAATGACATATTTGCGGACTAGCTACATGCGTAAAACTCAGACTGCTACTGACTTTTACAATGTTATACAAGACAAATTAAAAAATTTAAACGAACATATTTCACTACAAGCCCTAGACGACGTTATAAAAACCTACAAAAAAACAACAATACGCAACGGCAGCTGTTACTTTTTTCAAAATAGGGATAGCCCAACCATATCAAATCCACCTACGTTTATTAAACATCCTTAATTTAGAAACAGCGCTGCTCGAATGCCGCCGCATTGATAACGAGCAGATGCAAATAAACTTCTTAAAAGTCATAACGGACAAAGATTAATCTCATTTGCTTCAAAACGACAAACATTCTCAGCCACAAAAACCACACATAATAGGAAGGTAAACCACTTCTAACCCAATTTCCGGAAAATACCTCAACAAAACTATAACCATCAGCCCAATTTCCAGAGAATACCGCAACAAAATCATAACCAACAACCAACATTACGACACACCTTTCCAAGCCGACCTATCTCGAACTTAAGACCAATTCCGCAACAAAGAAATTACCCCACTAATTCACAATTCTTCGGAAGAAAAATTTATTAGGCAACCCCTATGTCAATCTCTACTAACCTAACAAACAATCGCCCTCGTACAAATCACCCAAATCCTCATGTAAATAACAACCAAATTTGTCAAGAGCAGGAACAAGACCCTGTCTATTTATACCAGGCATATAATGATTATCAATCTTATGAGGACTTCTATAACGTGGAATTCGATGAACCAGAGGAACCGTATAGTGAAAACCAGGCTTTTCACGATACGGCTTCGGGAACACTATAAAACTTGACTTAAACAAAATTGCCATGCAACCCAAACAACCCTTCTTCTGTCTCCCCTCTTTAGGCCTCCAAATACTCATTGACAGTGGTGCGTCTGATAGCATCATAATTCCAGGTCCGGCTTACGAATTTTCGGCGAATATCTCTATCAAATACCCTTTGTTATGAAATCCGTTGGCAAAATTTCCAGAGATATTGATAACATTCAGTTCCCTATATTAAAATAATATAGCATTAAATTCCCCCTCGATTTTTATGTCATGCAATGGCATGATGGTTTTGACGCTTTGATTGGTTCAGCTCACTTCCAAAAATTGAAATCGCGCATCAATTACGAGACACAGACTATAACGTTAGGCGATATAGAGATCCCTTTCTATTTCGAACCTAATCCTCAAAATATTAAGCCCTTCAAACAAATATGTGTGAATAGTATCAAAATTTCTGTTAACGTAGAAAATGGAATCGTTCTGATTCCCCAACTATCCGACAATACTGTAACTGTAGAAGAAGCTATAGCTACTTCTCATTCTGGCATTTGCACAATTCCTATTACTAAAAATACGCCTGACAACGTCGAAGTTTACTTCAACGCACGAATTAAAGTCACTCCTGTACAAAATTATTTCGAACTGAACGAACCAATAAAACAAAACCAACCTAACATTTTAAAACAATTAAGAGTAGAGCATCTTAATACCCAGGAAAAATCAAGATTATTTTCCTTATGCCACAAATACAAACCTCGAAAACAGTGACCTTACGTTCACCAACTGTGCTAAACATGACATACGAAAGAAAGATGACGAACCAGTACATGTCAAATCCTATCGATATACCTACAATCTCCAAGTAGATATTCAAAACCAAATAAAACAGCTACTAAATAATAAAATTATCAGACCATCCATATCACCATATGCATCCCCTCTATGGATCGTGCCTAAACGCATGGACAAATCGGGAAAACGTAAATGGCGTTTAGTTATTGACTTCCGAAAGCTGAACGAGAAAACCATTAACGACAAATATCCCTTACCTCGAATAGATGAGATACTCGATAGTCTAGGCAAGTGCATGTACTTCACTACACTTGATTTGGCCCAAGGTTTTCACCAAATTGAATTAGGTGTAAGCAGCATAGAGAACCCTGCCTTTAGTGTCAACAATGGGCACTATGAATTAGTTGGCATGCCCTTTGGATTGCGTAATTCTCCGAGCACTTTCCAGCTCGTAATGGATAATGCCCTTAGGGAATTTCTTTATAAATCATCATCATCAAGTCCCTACAAGAACATTTGTTACATCTAAAACAGATATTTTCAAAATTACAGGAAGTTAACCTCAAAGTCCAACTAGACAAATCCGAATTCCTTCGTAAAGAAGTCGACTTACTTGGGCACGTAATTAAGTCCCACGGAATCCGACCTAACCCTAATAAAATCAAAGCTATACAGATTTATCCAATACCGAAATCCTTAAAGGAAATAAAGTCATTTCTCGGATTAATAGGCCACTATCGCCGCTTTATTAAGAATTTCGCAAAAATCCTATTCCCCTTAACCAAATGCCTTAAGAGAGACTCTAAAATTGACATTAACGACCAAGATTACGTAAATGCCTTTAGACAAGCCAAAGAACTTATTACTAATTCACCTATACTGACATATCCAGACTTTAAAAAAAATTCGCCTGACTACTGACGCTAGTAATATCACTATAGGAGTTGTTTTGTCACAAAACGACAAGCACATACCTTATTATAGTCGCACGCTAAATTCCGCTGAAAAGAATTACTGAACAATTGAGAGAGAACTCCTTTCGATAGTTGACAACATTAAGCACTTAGGCCTTACCTTTTTGGAAATAAATTTACGATCAAAACCGATCATAAACCACTTGTATGGTTGTTTTCTATTAAAGAGCCAAATTCACGTTTAGTGAAATGGCGTTTGAAATTAGAAGAGTTCGACTACGAAATTAATCATAAAAGAGGTAAATAAAACTTAGTAGCCGATGCTTTATCTCGTGTCAAAATCAACGCAGTCAAGGACGACGATGATCTAGCATCAATTTTCAATAAGCTGGATCCATCAGAACTTAGAGTATTGAACGACAATGATCTTAGAGACCTTGGTATTAACATGCAGGAAGACGAACGACATTCTGACTCACAAACACAACACACTTCTGCAGAAAACCCCGTCTTTATTATGCCCATTTCTGAAAAGCCTTTAAATCACTTTAAACATCAGATAACTATGTGCTATGGCCCTCATAACGAAATAAAGACAGACAGCTTATCTAAAAATAAATGCCACAGAGTGTACATCCAAAGACAACACGAACTACAACAGATGACTAACTTTTTAAAATCTTACATTAACGCTAATAATAATTACGGTATATTATTCTTGGACCCACAACTCGAACATTACTTTAGAATAATAGCTTCTAATCTATTTAATACTTCGGTTAAATTAATTAAATGTACAAAACGACTAAGACCTAACCTAACAAAAACTACTGAACCGAAAAGAACGATCCAAGATTATTACGAACAAAACCATAACGGCATTAACGAGACGTGCGCACAACTAAAAACAAAATTTTATTGGCCTGACATGAAAATTCAAATTAACGATTTTATTAATAAGTGCGATGTATGCCTTCAGGCAAAATATGATCGTAACCTTTACAAACCCCGTTCCAAGGACCCCTGATTGCTTCTAGACCCTTCGAAATTATACACCTCGAAATTATACACCTCGACGTATTCAGCTATGATAACTGCAAATTCTTAACCATTGACGATCTGTTCAGTAATAATTCCCAAGCATATTACATTATCGATACTACGGCCCTGACCATCGTTAGCAAACTACGTCACTTCTTCTCTCACCATAACTACCCTTCTAAAATGGTCTCGGACCCTGGCCGCGAATTCGAAAGTGCTGTACTCAAAGAGTTCTGTTCCATATATAGTATCAATTTACACATCACTACCCCTCAAAATCCAAATTCTAATTCTCCTGTAGAACGTTTACACGACATTATAAAAAATACATATACTAAAAATCCAAAAGAAAGTCCCCAATCGCTCATGACAACCGCCGTATTGATCTACAACCAATCAATACATTCTTGGACAGGTCACTCTCCTTTCAAACTACTCTATTGCCCATAGGATGATATACCACCTATCGATCCCCATCAAACAGTTTCCGAGGAATATAATAATAGACGCTTAAAAGAAATACTTCCATTTTACCAGTCTATTTATGAAAAGCAAAAGCAAAAAGCAACACAGCGTCTCGAGAAAACCAACGAAACTCGAGAACAAAACATCCAAACTAATGAAAAAAACGTTGCAGTAAGAGTACCACCAATCCGAAAGGCAGATCCCCTTTATAAAATTTATTCCGGCCCTATACAATTACCCCGCAATAAAATACTTCTTCCCCATTCGAGAAAGCAAACGGCTCATTTAAATAAAACCAAAAGAACTAAAAAGAAATTTCGTTCTTTACAGCCTGCTGTGCCCATGTCTGAGGACAGCCCTACTCCTTCAACTTCAACCCGTTCAAACTAATGGCTATTTCAAAGACTATGTCGGAATCGCCACAATCCTACATCCCTACCATAGATTTCACTTTTATTTTAATCTCACCCATATAGAGGAAAACTATAATCAATTATTATACAATGCTTATCAGATTAGCGAAATTAAGTCAAATTCCATCAACAAGTATTATACACGAATTCTAAACAGTCAACTTAGAATCATAAGAAATGAATTACAAAAGCTAACGCACACTAGATACAAACGAGGTCTCCTAGATGGTGCGGGATCAGTTATAAGAATGATCACTGGCAATTTGGACCAGGAGGATCTAAAAGAAATCAATAAAAACGTAGAATTATTGTATGCGAATCATGACGAGATAATGGTTCAATTAGATAATCTAAACTCGTTTGCCAACATAATGACTCATATTCGAAAAAGAACAAGAGTAGGTTAACAAATTTTGACTCATTAAAAATCACCCTAGATGTGATGCAACGCGAAACGGAATATAAGGTCGTTGTAGAATTTCAGATAGCATTAAGTTCAAATTACTAAAGAATATAAAAGTATTACAAAGAACAATTTCGCTTAGTTTTAATCAATTAACCAACATTGAAATATTTACTGCCGAAGACCTAAAGGTCATTAGAGAAAATTTGAAACTCATTTATAATAACGATGAATCGATTAGTTTTGACCAAAATCACATGTTGAAAATTTTTGAATTTACCAATCTAATGTTTTATCTGTAAAAAATACAATTGTTTGCCTCCTGAACGTTCCTATCCTACATCCCACATCAGGAGCATACTTTCGAATCATTCCAACACCTCAAACCAGTAGAGTCCTTGTACCACCTGCTACATTCTATCTGGAAACATCCCAGAAAAATCTGTGGACAGCAGAACAATGCCCAGCTGCCGACGAAGCCATAATATGTACTGACGAACCCCATGAAGAAATAGAAACTAGACAACGTCTCAGCATGCCTCTTTGCCACCACAACAAATTCTTACACAGCATCCGTTCAACTCCAAAAGGGAAATATCCTACTAATCACTAACCAGAAGACCAGCATCTCAGAAGAGTGTCCGTCAAGGCTAGACAGACAAACTACCAACCAACACCCTCGTAGCCAGTCAAGAACAATGCAAGATATCTATAAACGGAGAGACTTATGAAGAAACCAATCCAAACATTACTTGAGTATCCGAGTTGATACAACCCTTACAGCCACAGCCTCAACATATCATCAGATTCAATCCGACACATCTCAAGAAAGCCAGCAAATTGAAGTCAGATGGAGAAAAAGGAGCATCATAATGTACTGCATCCGTTGGTACATTCAAGACATATGGGAATAACTACCCTAATCTGTCATCTTAATGGTCATCCTGCGTTACATCTCCATACATAAGTTTAAGAAAAAGGCCATGCTACATCAATAAAAAAACGATCTGCAGCAGAAGAACTTACTGAAAAGAACGAGGACGTCCTTCGCATTAGGGATGGAGGAGTTACGTTGCCTAGTAGCTGATTGCTGTAAGAATAATACACGATACCATTCCGATATCGTCCACTCAGCAAGACATCGAATTCAGGTGGTCACAGAGTTCATTAGGAAACCGCATAATAATCAATCTTAGTTTATAAGTATCAGTTATGTTAGAGTCAGATTCATTCCTTACTTGTTCACGATTTTCAACGTTCATAGTTCGTTAGTTGTAACTTGTAATTAATCACTTCGTTATTTAATTGTACTTTTTGGTTTTAAATAAACTTATTTTTTATCATAAAGCGAAAAGGGCCTTATGTAACTATATATATATATATATATATATATATATATATATATATATATATATATATATATATATATATATATATATATATATATATATATTTGGGCGCCTTTAAATTTATTTATTTATAGATTATAGGGTTCACTATATTATTTAATTTAATTTATAACTCAAATTCTGACCCTTTTAGAACACCTATATGTGTATACATTTTTGTTACTTTTACTAACCAATATTACACAGATTTTTATTTTAATATTGAATAAATTTACCTTTTTTATTTAATTTGTTTTCTTCTTACTTTTATACACGGCTTTATGTAGGGTCTATTCTGCAGGGGTGTAGTGGGATCAAATGAAAATTCTTACCTTAAACCTTTTACTTAAATTTTTGTAAAATTTTCTCAAAATAATGTACTTTGATAGCAAATGAAACCACCAAATATCTCAATTTAACAACTTATTCTCTATTAATACGTGTTTTATACTTTAACAGATTTACCACAATATGAAAATTTAATATAGCATTTACATTTACATTAATATTTTACTGGATCCTCTAATTTAAATATTGACTATTCAATTTTACTAATTACTTTTAAAACAAGTTTGCAGTTTGAACTGACCTTAAATTTGCCGCTATATTCTTCTGCAAACTTCTATCCTGTTCCTATAGCGACGGCTTTGATGCCAAAATGGTTAATGTTTGATTATTTAATATTCCTAAGAGGATATCGTAACGACATCTATGGCGATTTACTTGAGTATCTTTATTTAACGTGCAAAATTCTACTTCTATTTAGATTCTACACGTAAATGACATTTAGAGCGTTTTAAAATTATTATTGACAATTGTCTTATCAGTTTGAGTTGTTTCTGTTTGAAGTTGCGATAATTATATTTATATTTCAACTGTATTAATAAATACCTTGGCGTCGGTGACGGCTTCTGTTCAGATACGTATCGTTCACACTCAATTATTTGCTGCGTGAGGTTATTCTTGGTTGCCAACACATGTTAAACAACAATGCCGACCATATACTGTACTTTTAAAACACTTTTACTGGATGTATTACAAGTTTTAATATAATTTTGGAGAATAACGCAATGGATGTTTAAAAAGCGTGATATTTGCTCTGCCCTGTTAAAACCTTCTCTTTTTTGTTATCGAAGGTGCCGGATGTGACAAATCTCTTCTCAGCCAATAACCTTTGTATTAATTTAAAATGTGCAAATTGTTTTTTCACATGGTCCAATTGTTGCTGTCCATTTACACATTAGTCAAAACAATCACTTCCTTTGGAGTTCATGAGTTATTAAGCTACTGCTTGATTGAAAGGTGAGTAAAAAGCTGTGTTCATAAGCGCCAAGTTTAAAATCTATAATTCACTGTTTATATAATAATTAACCGAAAACATTGTTTACACTTTCTTAAAATTGCTTATTTAGTTCGTTGTATATATTCCTTAACACTTGCTATTTTCTTTGTTTTCATATTGAAGCTAATAAGTACAATTAGTTTTGTTACAAATAAACATTTCATTGTGACTATAGAAAATACATAATTTTTTAAATTTTCAATTTAGTTTTAATTTCCACTCTATATCAAACTGCCTTAAGCTTTTTATTATAGCAATTCCCCAAATAACTGATTCCTGTGAGGAGATTTATCTCAGAATAGTAATCATTTATTTCCACATTACTTTTATTTTTATTATTAATTATGAATTTTCTTTTATTCCAGGTGGATTAAAGCATTCAAGATTTATGCATCTGTTATATGGTGTTTCAATTGATCAACCCTTTGTTGGCTGTCACTGGTTTTTACTGCCTATTATGATAACTGTTCTACAAATATTGGAGTCATTCTACCTGTACGAGGTTCCAATTTAAATGTGGTGTCGTGTTATGTGCTTATGATCTATCTTTAAAAAATTGTGCTATGGTCTGTGTAAGTGCTTTTTAAAATGTAACTATGTGTTATGTTATGTGATTCGTCGTTCTTCCGGGATTTCATCTTTATTATATGCCTTTTTTACAGTCACGTTTGCTTAAGCAACGTTAGACTTACTTTTAAGTTGCATGATCTAAGAAATGCTATCAACGTTGAAATAAAAACGTTGTTAATTGACAAATGTCAAAGCTATTATTAGCTTTAGTTCTCCCCACAAAGTAAGAACTCATCTATTGCTTTTAAATGCTTCGTCGCTCATCCCTTATATTTCACATCTCAGGTCAATCAAATCTAACCCCGGTTTTCAATTTTACCCCCCTCATTCTCATTCTTCCATCTTGTATTTGCTAACTTTATCATTCTACCCGAACTTGTATATTTTACTTTTGTACATCCGCGACACTTGTTCCCATTTTGTTTCTGCTTTTAATAGATTCACATTTAGTTTTCTCGGGCTTTCCGTTCATACATTTTCTAATCTTTGTCCTTATCAATCTACAATGACGTTTTAATTTATTCAAATTCATTTTCTCGGATCTGCAGCTTTTTAAATACCTTTTCATCTGGTACATATCATTTCTATATCACTTTATTTTCATATATATATATATATATATATATATATATATATATATATATATATATATATATATATATATATATATATATATATATATATATATATATATACATCAATATTCATTATCATATATTAGAATCTCTCTTAGGCCTATTCCTTTATTATTTACTATTTTCGCTACTCCAACTGCTAATTCATTCCCTATTCACCACCATATACCAATAATTCTACAAATTTTTTATTTTTCTTGCCCATTTTCTTACTTTTCTATTTCCGCTTTATTTATTTTCTATCATTGTCATTGTAATTTTTTCCGATTTTCTTATTATATGCCTCGAGTTTTTCTATATGTTAATCTCCTTTCTTGCTTACAGCCAATTTCCTTGATCTTATCCTTTCTTTTGCTGTCCAGCCAAGGATTTCGAAATTAAATTGCCTCCTTCTTTCAAAGTCGTTTAATTTAATTTAAAACCCTCTCTATCCTAGTCTTATTTGTTGGCATCGTTGTCTTAATTATAGTGGTATTTGTTTAAAATGTTTGTTTATTATTACATATTTGATTGTTCTGCTTGAGTCTCCAAATAGTGGTTGTAACTAAACAGCAATACTACTCGTTGTGGTCGTAAAATCACCAGATCAACTTTTACTTTAAATCGTACCATTTTTCTATACTTGTACCTACGTATTCCCCTTTCTGTCCTTGTTGGCTGAAGATTTTGAGCCATATTATAAATCATAAGAGCATAATTTACTAGATCTTTCAGTTTGTTTCTATCGTGTTTTCCAAAATAAAGCTGTTCTTGCACTACTGCATGCTGTGCTTCTCCCCAAAAATGCTGTAAGAATTTTCCTGTGAAGTCTTATTCGTCCTGCAACTGTTCTTCTTTACTAATGAACCATATTAGATGGTTTCCAACTAAATTTCTCTTGACCATTTCCCATTTATCCTCCAGTTCAGGAATATTTCTAATTTGGTTCATAAATAGGTACTTTTGTATGCAAATAGTTTATGTCCCCATTAAATTTTGTACCACCCTCGTACTTGCTATATACGATTGTAGGTACAGTCGTTATTGTTTGCTGTTTTATCAAGTTTCGTATTTTATTTTCTGTCTCCTCCTTTATTGTTTATCGTCGCCTCTAAAGTCGTTATTTTCCTTGTATTCATCCTGACTTCTCATTTTAATCGTTCTGCCCTGTCGTAGTCATTTATTAGACGTATGTTAATTTTTTGTTAGAAGTTCTCTAGTTTTACTTTACTTTCTTAATGCCCAGAATTATTTTATCTCTCTTCTTTATACTTTGAAATACTTCCTCCCTTGTTTCCTGTATTTTATTTTTGACTTCTTCTTGCATTTTTACATATAATTCCTCTTTCATTCTTTCCCACTACGTTTCCTGTTCAATAATTTTACTCTTTAGTATTTCAAATTTCATATTCATTTCTTCTTTGATACTAACCTCGACTCTTACCATATTATGATTTATCTCTTGTATATTTTAATCATTCTTTTGTTACATTCTCACCACATCTTCCTTTCTCACCATGTCTTGCCTTATAATTAAATATTGTATCACCATGTCATTGCTTGGATCGGTTTGATTTTCTGTTTCTTGCTCTTCCACCACTTCTTCCTCTCTGCTCACATTCACTATTTCATCCATATTTATACTTTCTTGCGATATCACTTCTATTGCATTTTCTTCTATTTCCTCTTGGCCATCCATTTCTCTCTCTTCTTCGACATTTTTCCCCATTTCTTCTTGAGGTACTTGTGTCATTTCCATTTCCTGTCTTCTCTCTTCATCCATCTCCATTATTTCTTGTTGTTCAAACTTTCTCTCTCTCTTCTGCTTTACTTTATCTGTCCTTTGACGTTGTTGGTTTCCTTCCACTTTGCGTTTTATTTTTAAGTTTTTGTGTAAATTCGTGTAAGAATTTTCGAGCCCCACGTTGGGCGCCAATTGTAATGATTTAAATACGTACTACTTTTACAGGTGTGTATTGTATATGATTTTAGGTGTGGTTTTAAGTATAATATGTATAAATATTATGTATATGTATAATTGTTAATGTTTATTGTGTAATACTGGTAGATTTTTAGTCTCCTATATTTGTGTACTGCTTTTGTAATAAATATTATGTTCTATACTTATGAATCTCAAATTATATAAATTTGTAGTTGGGCGCCTTTAAATTTATCTATTTATTGATTATATGGTTCACCATATTATTTAATTTAATTTGTAACTCAAATTATGACCCTCTTAGAACACCTATATGTATATACGTAAGTAGCATATTTGTTACTTTTATGAATTATAACCAATATTAAACAGATTTCTCCTGTGGGTCCGGGGACTAACTAAAAGAATAAGCCCATGGTAACTCCTGCCTGTCGTACAAGGCGACTAATCGAAGTCAAGCAGGTGGTAGTGGAATTTTCCTTTACGTGATAGTAAAGGATTTTTTACGCCCGAGGAGGTACCACCCCATACACCAAGGTAAAGTCCCAACGGACGTTTCGGGTTCTGGTGTAAGAGTCGGTTTCCCTTATAAGCAAAAATGATGATGGATCCTCCTTGTACAAAAGATGCCGGAGGTAAAATACCCCTCCGTTCGAATCTCCGGGAGAGGGGTGTACAGGGGGCGCCAGCATCAAGATTTAACATATCCTTCTCGAATATATGTGTCCTAAATTCTAACCTGAACTCCGTCCACCATATTCTCCAGGTTAATAGGCCCCAACTCCTCTTTCTCACCGAAACCCAAATCAGTGCCAAAACAGCCACTAATCACCTTAATTTCCCAGCGTATGAGCTCCTTACTTCCTTTAGATTGCATGGAGGTGTGTGCGCATACGTCCGTAGCAATCTACGCTGCACCAGAATCCCTAATTTAGAAGCTGGAAGAAAAGACATACTATGGATAAAACTCCCTCTTAGGGCTGCAACTAAATTCATCTGTTGCATTCACCGGTCACCTTCTGACAACAACTTTGTCCAGGTCTTTGACTACCTTCCTGTAAAAAGGGACCATCTGATTTCTGAATATCCTTCCTCCGAGGTCACTATTCTTCATATCCATAATAAGGAATGGCTAGCATCTCCAAAAACCGATCCACAAGTGAGAGCAGCAGAGGCCTTTGCAGTCAGCAATTCTTTAGCCTTATGGTTCAGCAGCCTACTTACTTTCCTCGCATCCCAACACACAGCTCAAATCCCTTGGATCTCCCTCTTACTACAAAACCTGAATGCTATAAGATATCAGTCGCCACCCCCCTTGGTCGTTCAGACCACGACATGGTCACTGCTTCCTGCGCAATGCAACCCGAGGTCACACAGTTACCACACCCCCCTATCGTTTGGCACTAGAACTCCGCGAACTGGGGCGAAATGCGGAGTTACTTTTCCTCATTTCCATGGGCGTCTGTTTACTTCTCTCATCCTGACCCCTCTGATATCTCACAAAACGTCACCGAAATTTTCCAAGCTGGCATGGAATTATTTATTCCACGTACACAGAAAACCTCTTCAGCCACTCAAAAGCCCTGGTTTTCTAAATCCTGTGACAAGGCCAGTCTTGAAAAGGTCAAAGCTTACAAAACGTTTCTACACAACCACAGTCAAGAAAAACGTCAAGCATTTAACGACGCAAGAAACCGCCATGTCCGCATTCTTTCTGGGGCAAAAAACTCGTTTATAACCACATCAAAAACAAAGTCCTCTTAAGCTCCAACGGCCGCAAACCCTTCTGGACGTTCTCAGGGGATGAAATTGTTTCTACCGCCCTGGGCAAGGCTGAATTTTGTGCCTCGTTGTTCGCCGGCAATTCTGCTCTCAACCCACCTCCAAATGTTCAACCACCAACAGTCCCCAATGTCGCGCATAAAATGACGGATATCATTTTCAAAACTAAAAAGGTACGAAAGAAGCTCTTTTCTCTTAATACCAGGAAAGCCACTAGCCTTGACGTGATTCCAGCAATTGTTCTCAAAAAATGCGCACCAGAACTTGCTCCTGTCCCGACTCGTCTGTTTCAGACATCTTACAATAGAAGCATATTCCCTAGTAACTGGAAAATGCTCGAGTACAACCCGTCCCCAAGAAAGGATCCAAAGCGCTTCCTAGCAACTACATGCCTATTTATCTCCTTTCAGTCGTCTCTAAAGTGATGGAAAAGTATATAAACACCGAATTACTAACATTTCTTGAAAAACGCAGTCTAACCCACGACAGGTAGTATGGATTCTGTCAGCGCAGATCAACTGCCGACATCCTTTCCTTTGTCACCCATTCTTGGAACAAGTCTGTGGAACTACACGGTGAATCCCAGATTGTCGCTCTAGACATATCTAAAGCATTCGACCAGGTCTGGCGCGCAGCGCTGCTTAATAAACTCCGGCCAATGGCCTACCACCAAAACTGTACATGGACAGCAAATTTCCTCTCCAACCGAAGCATTTCTGTTGTCGTGGATGGCCATACCTCTAAAGTGTATCCAATTAATGCAGGAGCTCCTCAACTTTCAGCTTTAGCCCCTACTTTGTTTCTTCTCCACATCAATGACCTCCTCTAGCACATCCAACCAAGTTCACAGTTACGCGGACGACAGCATCCTCCACTCAAATATACAATATATTAAGCCTGTCTCTTTAGCCCAATTAGATGAGGATCACAGACTCATGGAGGGTTCTATCTCCGTGGATATCCAAAAAATATTAGACTGGGGAAGTAGAAATCTCAACCCCACCAAATCACAGTCTTGCTTTTTTTCTCATAAGAGATACACCAGCCCTAGACCCATCACAATAAACAACCAAGTTATTCAAAGTAATGAGTCCTTTTCACTTGTTGGCATTTCTGTGGATCGAAATCTCAATTGGCACCAACATGTCACATCAATTGCAGAAACGGCTGCTAAGAAATTAGGTTTCCTCTTCCGGGCTCGCAAATACTTTTCACCAGCTAATCTATATACCTTATATACTTCACAAATAAGGCGAACCTCGAATACTGCTCCCACATCTGGGGTGCCGCTGCCGCTTCTACACTCACTATCCTGGACTCCATTCAGAAGAGAGCTATACGTCTCATTGGTGACCCTACCCTCACCCAAAGGCTGCCATCCCTTGCGCACCGACGTGCCGTTGGTGACCTCTCTCTCTCTCTCTCTCTCTCTCTCTCTCTCTCTCTCTTTTATAGATATCTGCACGGGCACTGCTCAGAGGAGCTTTCTTCCATAATTCCTCCAACTGCTGTCCCAACAGATCTACCAGGGGAACAGAACGAATGCACCCTTTTACTGTTAAGGTCACCAGACATAGAACATCTTGTCATGCCCGCTCTTTTGTCCCGAGGACTTCCTAGTTGTGGAATTCCTTGCCGCCACATGTTTTCCTTCTCCTCCGAACCTCCAAACCTTTAAGTTCAGAATTAACAAGTTGCCTCTTTCCTCCTTCTCGACACCCACGGTACGATAGTATTTAGGCTGTAAGCCCTTGTGGTGTGTTGTTGAAATATAAAAAAAGTTTATATTTTAATACTAACTTGAATAAATTTACCTTTTTTATTTAATTTGTTTTCTTCTTACTTTTATTCACGGCTTTATGTATGCTCTATTCTGCAGGGATGTGGTGGGATTAGATGAAAATTCTTACCTTAAAGCTTTTACCTAGATTTCTGTAAAGTTTCTCAAAATTATGTACCTTGATAGGGAATGAAACCACCAAATATCTCAATTTAACAACTTATTCTCTATTAATACGTGTTTTACACTTTAACAGATTTACCACAATATGACAATTTAATCTGGCATTGACATTTACATTAATATCTTACGGGATCCTGTAATCTAAATATTGGCTATTCAATTTTACTAATTACTTTTAAAACAAGTTTGCAGTTCGAACTGACTATAAATTTGCCGCTATATTCTTCTGAAAACATCTATCCTGTTCCTATAGCAACGGCTTTGATGCCAAAATGGTTGATGTTTGATTATTTAATATTCTTAAGAGGATATCGTAACGACATCTATGGCGATTTACTTGAGTCTCTTTATTTAACGTGCAAAATTTTACTTCTATTTAGATTCTACACGTAGATGACATTTAGAGCATTGTAAAATTCTTATTGACAATTGTGTTATTAGTTTGAGTTGTTTCTGTTTGAAGTTGCGATAATTAGATTTATATTTCAACTGTATTAATAAATAGCTTGGCGTCGGTAACGGCTACTGTTCAGATACGTATCGTTCACACTCAATTATTTGCTACGTGAGGTTATTTTTGGTTGCCAATACATGTTCAACAACTCCGGCCATATACTGCACCTTCAAAACACTTTTACTGGATGTATTACAAGTTTTAATATAATTTTGGAGAATCACACCATGGATGTTTAAAAGGCGTGATGTTCGCTCTGCCCTGTTAAAACCTTCTCTTTTTTGTTATCGAAGGTGCCGGATGTGACAAATTTCTTCTCAGCCAATAACCAAGCCAAGTTTTAAATCAATAATTCACTGTTCATATAATACTTAACCTAAAACATTGTCTGCACGTTCTTAAAATTACTTATTTAGTTTGTTGTACATATTTCTTAACACTTGATATTGTATTTATTTTCATATGAAAGATAATAAGTACATTTAGTTTTGGTACAAATAAGCATTTCATTGTGACTTTCAAAAATACAAAATTGTTTAAATGTTCAATTTGGTTTTAATTTTTAAACTCTATATGAAACCGCTTTAAGCATGTTATCATAGCAATATATATATATATATATATATATATATATATATATATATATATATATATATATATATATATATATATATATATATATATATATATATATATATATATATATATATATATATATATATATATATATATATATATATATATATATATATATATATATATATATATATATCACACCGATAACTCAAAAAATAATGGGCTGATTTTAATCAAGTTTGTTGAGTCTCTTTCTTTTGTAAATGGCTTGGATAAGTTCGTCACCGAGGAAAACTAGACGTTTTCCCAAAAGTTTTGGGTTTGTTTTCTTTAGAAAAAAATTCCTATCTGCGAAAACTAAAACGCTATGGTAGCCAAAGTTGGTGCCCTGGTTTCTGACATAAAAGGTATCCTTTGTCCAAAAACTCAAGACCTCTAGGCTAAAGGGCAAAGAAATTAGAAGCCTCTGATTAAAAAAAAGTTGAAACGTCAGCAGTGATAATTCTGGTAGTCGTACGCATTAGAGGTTTATGAGTTAAAAATACGGCTCAAAATGACTAACAAGCTCCTAGAACTGTGCTTCAGCCGTCATTTTCCTTTATTTTGTTAAAATATGAGAAAAAAATCAATTTTAAACAAAAATTGTATGGTGTAAATAATTAAGACGTTATAAAATTAATATACAACAGTATACACCTGCTAGTACTTAAATCTGTTATGTCTGGAATGGCCGAGAGGTAGAGGAAGCAGTTTGATTTAATAATGGACTTCTATAACACGCGTTCTAATTTCAGTTAATAGGTAGGAGTGGTTCACAAAAAAGACGCGACTGGTCCTCTGGTAATACAATGTGCTGACTCATAACAGTTACCATAGTAAAACTGTATGCACCACACTGGATTTTCATTACTTAATAATTATTAATTACAGAATAATGATATAAACAAAGCGACGACAATTGCTGACGTAGATAGGAGTGGGTCACAAAATGACGTAACAAGTTCTCAGGTAATACAATATATTGAATCATAATAGTTTTTTAGTAAAACTATATGTAGCACTCCAGATTTGCAATACATAACAATTATTAATTACAGAATAATGACGTAAACAAAGCGACGTCAATTGTTGACGTGGATAAGAGTGGTTCACAAAATGACGTATCAGGTCCTCAGGTAATACAATATGTTGACTCATAATAGTTATCTCAGTAAAACTGTATGTAGCACTCTGGGTTTTAATAACTTAATAATTATTAATTACAGAATAATGACATAAACAAAGCGACGTCAATTGTTGACGTAGATAGGAATGGTTCACCAAATGACGTAACAGGTTCTCAGGTAAGACATTATATTGAATCATAATGATTATCTTAGTAAAACTCTATGGAGCACTCTGGATTTTCATTGCTTAATAATTAATAATTACAGAATAATGACATAAACAAAGCGACGTCAATTGTTGACGTAGATAGGAGTGGTTCACAAAATGGCGTAGCAGGTCCTCAGGTAATTGACTCATAATAGTTATCTTAGTAAAACTGTATGTAGCACTCTGGATTTTCATTACTAAATAAGTATTAATTACAGAATAACGATATAAACAAAGCGACATCAACTGTTGACGTAGATAGTAGTGGTTCACAAAATGACGTAACGGGTCCTCAGGTAATACAATATGTTGACTCATGATAGTTATCCTAGTAAAACTGTATGTAGCACTCTGGATTTGCATTACTTAATAATTATTAATTACAGAATAATGATATAAACGAAGCGACGTCAATTGTTGACGTGGATACGAGTGGTTCACAAAATGACGTAACAGGTTCTCAGGTAATACAATATATTGAGTCATAATAGTTATCTTAGTAACACTGTATGTAGCGCTCTATATTTTCATTACTTTATAATTAATAATTACAGAATAATGATATAAACAAAGCGACGTCAATTGTTGACGTAGATAGGAGTGGTTCACAAAATGACGTAACAAGTTCTCAGGTAACACAATATATTGACTCATAATTATTATCTTAGTAAGACTGTATGTAGCGCTCTATATTTTCGTTACTTTATAATTAATAATTACAGAATAATGATATAAACGAAGCGACGTCAATTGTTGACGTAGATAGGAGTGGTTCACAAAACGACGTAACAAGTCCTCAGGTAATGCACTGTATTGAATCATAATAGTTATCATAGTAAAATTGTATGTAGCACTCTGGATTTTCATTGCTTAATAACTAATAATTACAGAATAATGATATAAACGAAGCGACGTCAATTGTGGACGTGGATACGACTGGTTCCCAAAATGACGTAACCGGTTCTCAGGTAATACAATATATTGAATTATAATAGTTATCATAGTAAAATTGTGTGTAGCACTCTGGATTTTCATTACTTAATAACTAATAATTACAGAATAATGACATAAACAAAGCGACGTCCACTGTTGACGTGGATAGGAGTGGTTCACAAAATGACGTAACAAGTTCTCAGGTAATACATTATATTGAATCATAATGATTATCTTAGTAAAACTCTATGTAGCACTCTGGATTTTCATTGCTTAATAATTATTAATTACAGAATAATGACATCAACAAAGCGACGTCAGTTGTTGACGTAGATAGGAATGGTTCACAAAATGACGTAACAGGCCCTCAGGTAATACAATATATTTACTCATAATAGTTCTCTTAGTCAAACTGTATGTAGCACTCTGGATTTTGATTATTTAATAATTATTAATTACAGAATAATGATATAAACGACGCGACGTCAATTGTTGACGTAAATAGGAGTGGTTCACATAACGACATAACAAGTCCTCAGGTAATGCACTATATTGAATTATAATAGTTATCATAGTAAAATTGTATGTAGCACTCTGGATTTTCATTACTTAATAACTAATAATTACAGAATAATGACATAAACAAAGCGACGTCAATTGTTGACGTAGATAGGAGTGGTTCACAAAATGACGTAACAGGTCCTCAGGTAATACAATATGTTGATTCATAATTGTTATCTTAGTAAAACTGTATGTAGCACTCTGGATTTTCATTACTTCATAATTAATAATTACAGAATAATGATATAAACGAAGCGACGTCAATTGTTGACGTGGATAAGAGTGGTTCACAAAATGACTTAACAGGTCCTAAGGTAATACAATATATTGACTCTTAATAAGTATCTTAGTAAGACTCTATAAAGCGCTCTATATTTTCATTACTTAATAATTAATAATTACAGAATAATGATAGAAACAAAGCAACGTCAATTGTTGACGTAGATAGGAATGGTTCACAAAATGACGTAACGGGTCCTCAGGTAATACAATATGTTGACTCATAATAGTTCTCTTAGTAAAACTGTATGTACCACTCTGGATTTTCATTACTTAGTAATTATTAATTACAGAATAATGACATAAACAAAGCGACGTCAATTGTTGACGTAGATAGGAGTGGTTCACAAAATGACGTAACAGGTTCTCAGGTAAGACATTATATTGAATCATAATGATTATCTTAGTAAAACTCTATGGAGCACTCTGGATTTTCATTGCTTAATGATTGTTAATTACAGAATAATGACATAAACAAAGCGACGTCAATTGTTGACGTAGATAGGAGTGGTTCACAAAATGGCGTAGCAGGTCCTCAGGTAATTGACTCATAATAGTTATCTTAGTAAAACTGTACGTAGCACTCTGGATTTTCATTACTTAATAAGTATTAATTACAGAATAACGATATAAACAAAGCGACATCAACTGTTAACGTAGATAGTAGCGGTTCACAAAATGACGTAACGGGTCGTCAGGTAATACAATATGTTGACTCATAATAGTTATCTTAGTAAAACTGTATGTAGCACTCTGGATTTGCATTACTTAATAATTATTAATTACAGAATAATGATATAAACGAAGCGACGTCAATTGTTGACGTGGATACGAGTGGTTCACAAAATGACGTAACAGGTTCTCAGGTAATACACTATATTGAGTCATAATAGTTATCTTAGTAACACTGTATGTAGCGCTCTATATTTTCATTACTTTATAATTAATAATTACAGAATAATGATATAAACAAAGCGAAGTCAATTGTTGGCGTAGATAGGAGTGGTTCACAAAATGACGTGACAAGTTCTCAGGTAACACAATATATTGACTCATAATTGTTATCTTGTTAAGAATGTATGTAGCGCTCTATATTTTCATTACCTTATAATTAATAATTACAGAATAATGATATAAACGAAGCGACGTCAATTGTTGACGTAGATAGGAGTGGTTCAGAAAACGACGTAACAAGTCCTCAGGTAATGCACTGTATTGAATCATAATAGCTATCATAGTAAAATTGTATGTAGCACTCTGGATTTTCATTGCTTAATAACTAATAATTACAGAATAATGATATAAACGAAGCGACGTCAATTGTGGACGTGGATACAAGTGGTTCCCAAAATGACGTAACAGGTTCTCAGGTAATACAATATATTGAATTATAATAGTTATCATAGTAAAATTGTGTGTAGCACTCTGGATTTTCATTACTTAATAACTAATAATTACAGAATAATGACATAAACAAAGCGACGTCCACTGTTGACGTGGATAGGAGTGGTTCACAAAATGACGTAACAAGTTCTCAGGTAATACATTATATTGAATCATAATGATTATCTTAGTAAAACTCTATGTAGCACTCTGGATTTTTATTGCTTAATAATTATTAATTACAGAATAATGACATAAACAAAGCGACGTCAGTTGTTGACGTAGATAGGAATGGTTCACACAATGACATAACAGGTCCTCAGGTAATACAATATATTTACTCATAATAGTTCTCTTAGTCAAACTGTATGTAGCACTCTGGATTTTCATTATTTAATAATTAATAATTACAGAATAATGATATAAATGACGCGACGTCAATTGTTGACGTAAATAGGAGTGGTTCACATAACGACATAACAAGTCCTCAGGTAATGCACTATATTGAATTATAATAGTTATCATAGTAAAATTGTATGTAGCACTCTGGATTTTCATTACTTAATAACTAATTACAGAATAATGACATAAACAAAGCGACGTCAATTGTTGACGTAGATAGGAGTGGTTCACAAAATGACGTAACAGGTCCTCAGGTAATACAATATGTTGATTCATAATTGTTATCTTAGTAAAACTGTATGTAGCACTCTGGATTATCATTACTTCATAATTAATAATTACAGAATAATGGTATAAACGAAGCGACGTCAATTGTTGACGTGGATAAGAGTGGTTCACAAAATGACGTAACAAGTCCTCAGGTAATACAATATATTGACTCTTAATAAGTATCTTAGTAAGACTCTATGAAGCGCTCTATATTTTCATTACTTAATAATTAATAATTACAGAATAATGATAGAAACAAAGCAACGTCAATTGTTGACGTAGATAGGAATGGTTCACAAAATGGCGTAACAGGTCCTCAGGTAATACAATATATTGACTCATAATAGTTCTCTTAGTAAAACTGTATGTAGCACTCTGGATTTTCATTACTTAATAAGTATTAATTACAGAATAACGATATAAACAAAGCGACATCAACTGTTGACGTAGATAGTAGTGGTTCACAAAATGACGTAACGGGTCCTCAGGTAATACAATATGTTGACTCATAATAGTTATCTTAGTAAAACTGTATGTACCACTCTGGATTTTCATTACTTAGTAATTATTAATTACAGAATAATGACATAAACAAAGCGACGCCAATTGTTGACGTAGATAGGAGTGGTTCACAAAATGACGTAACAGGTCCTCAGGTAATGCACTATATTGAATCATAATAGTTATCATAGCAAAATTGAATGTACCACTCTGGATTTTCATTGCTTAATAACTAATAATTACAGAATAATGATATAAACAAAGCGACGTCAACTGTGGACGTGGATACGAGTGGTTCACAAAATGACGTAACAGGTTCTCAGGTAATACAATATATAGACTCATAATAGTTATCTCAGTAAAACTGTATATAGCACCCTGGATTTTCATAACTTAATAATTATTAATTACGGAATAATGACATAAACAAAGCGACGTCCACTGTTGACGTAGATAGGAGTGTTTCACAAAATGACGTAACAGGTTCTCAGGTAATACAATATGTTGACTTAAAATAGTTATCTTAGTAAAACTGTATGTAGTCTTCTGTATTTTTATTACTTAATAACTAATAATTACAGAATAATGATATAAACGAAGCGACGTCAATTGTTGACGTAGATAGGAGTGGTTCACAAAACGACGTAACAACTCCTCAGGTAATGCACTGTATTGAATCATAATAGTTATCATAATAAAATTGTATGTAGCACTCTGGATTTTCATTGCTTAATAACTAATAATTACAGAATAATGATATAAACGAAGCGACGTCAATTGTGGACGTGCATAGGAGTGGTTCGCAAAATGACGTAACAGGTTCTCAGGTAATACAATATATTGACTCATAATAGTTATCTCAGTAAAATTGTATATAGCACTCTGGATTTTCATTACTTAATAATTATTAATTACAGAATAATGACATAAACAAAGCGACGTCCACTGTTGACGTAGATAGTAGTGGTTCACAAAATGACATAACAGGTTCTCAGGTAATACAATATGTTCACTTAAAATAGTTATCTTAGTAAAACTGTATGTAACCCTCTGGATTTTCATTACTTAATAACTAATAATTACAGAATCCTGATATAAACGAAGCGACGTCAATTGTTGACGTGGATAGGAGTGGTTCACAAAATGACGTAACAAGTTCTCAGGTAATACATTATATTGAATCATAATGATTATCTTAGTAAAACTCTATGTAGCACTTTGGATTTTCATTGCTTAATAATTATTAATTACAGAATAATAACATAAACAAAGCGACGTCAGTTGTTGACGTAGATAGGAATGGTTCACAAAATGACGTAACAGGTCCTCAGGTAATACAATATATTGACTCATAATAGTTATCTTAGTAAAACTGTATGTAGCACTCTGGATTTTCATTACCTAATAAGTATTAATTACAGAATAACGATATAAACAAAGGGACAACAACTGTTGACGTAGATAGTAGTGGTTCACAAAATGACGTAACGGGTCCTCAGGTAATACAATATGTTGGCTCATAATAATTATCTTAGTAAAACTGTATGTACCACTCTGGATTTTCATTACTTAGTAATTATTAATTACAGAATAATGACATAAACAAAGCGACGTCAATTGTTGACGTAGATAGGAGTGGTTCACAAAATGACGTAACAAGTCCTCAGGTAATGCACTGTATTGAATAATAATAGTTATCTTAGTAAGACTGTATGTAGCCCGCTATATTTTTATTACTTAATAATTAATAATTACAGAATAATGATATAAACAAAGCGACGTCAATTGTTGACGTAGATAGTAGTGGTTCACAAAATGACGTAACAGGTTCTCAGGTAATACAATATATTGACTTATAATTGTTATCTTAGAAAACTGTATGTAGCCCTCTATATTTTCATTACTTAATAACTAATAATTACAGAATAATGATATAAACGAAGCGACGTCAATTGTTGACGTAGATAGAAGTATTTCACAAAATGACGTAACAGGTCCTCAGGTAATACAATATATTGACTCTTAATAGTTATCTTAGTAAGACTGTATGTAGCCCGCTATATTTTCATTACTTAATAATTAATAATTACAGAATAATGATATAAACAAAGCGACGTCAATTGTTGACGTAGATAGTAGTGGTTCACAAAATGACGTAACAGGTTCTCAGGTAATACAATATATTGACTTATAATTGTTATCTTAGAAAACTGTATGTAGCCCTCTATATTTTCATTACTTAATAACTAATAATTACAGAATAATGATATAAACGAAGCGACGTCAATTGTTGACATAGATAGGAGTGGTTCACAAAATGACGTAACAGGTTCTCAGGTAATACAATATATTTGCACAAAATAGTTATCTTGTATGTACCACTCTGGATTTTCATTACTTAGTAATTATTAATTACAGAATAATGACATAAACAAAGCGACGTCAATTGTTGACGTAGATCGGAGTGGTTCACAAAATGACGTAACAGGTCCTCAGGTAATACAATATGTTGACGCATAATAGTTATCTTAGTAACACTGTATGTAGCACTCTGGATTTTCATTACTTAATAATTACAGAATAATGATATAAACGAAGCGACGTCAATTGTTGACGTAGATAGGAGTGGTTCAGAAAATGACGTAACAGGTTCTCAGGTAAGGCATTATATTGAATTATAATAGTTATCTTAGAAAACTGTATGTAGCCCTCTATATTTTCATTACTTAATAACTAATAATTACAGAATAATGATATAAACGAAGCGACGTCAATTGTTGACATAGATAGGAGTGGTCTACAAAATGACGTAACAGGTCCTCAGGTAATACAATATATTGACTCATAATAGTTATCTTAGTAAGACTATATGTAGCGCTCTATATTTTCATTACTTAATAATTAAAAATTACAGAATAATGATATAAACAAAGCGACGTTAATTATTGACGTAGATAGGAGTGGTTCACAAAATGACGTAACAGGTTCTCAGGTAATACAATATATTTGCTCAAAATAGTTATCTTAGTAAAACTGTATGTACCACTCTGGATTTTCATTACTTAGTAATTATTAATTACAGAATAATGACATAAACAAAGCGACGTCAATTGTTGACGTAGATCGGAGTGGTTCACAAAATGACGTAACAGGTCCTCAGGTAATACAATATGTTGACGCATAATAGTTATCTTAGCAACACTGTATGTAGCACTCTGGATTTTCATTACTTAATAATTACAGAATAACGATATAAACAAAGCGACATCAACTGTTGACGTAGATAGGAGTGGTTCACAAAATGACGTAACAGCTTCTCAGGTAATACAATATATTGACTCATAATAGTTATCTTAGTAAAACTGTTTGAAGCACTCTGGATTTTCATTACTTAATAATTATTATTTACAGAATGATGATATAGACGAAGCGACGTCAATTGTTGACGTGGATAGGAGTGGTTCACAAAATAACGTAATAGGTTCTCAGGTAATACAATATATTGACTCATAATAGTTATCTCAGTAAAACTCTATGTAGCACTCTGGATTTTCATTACTTAATAATTATTAATTACAGAATAATGATGTAAACGAAGCGACGTCAATTGTTGAGGTAGATACGAGTGGTTCACAAAATGACGTAACAGGTTCTCAGGTAATACAATATATTGAGTCATAATAGTTATCTTAGTAACACTGTATGTAGCGCTCTGTATTTTCATTACTTTATAATTAATAATTACAGAATAATGATATAAACAAAGCGACGTCAATTGTTGACGTAGATAGGAGTGGTTCACAAAATGACGTAACAGGTCCTCAGGTAATACAATATATTGACTCTTAATAGTTATCTTAGTAAGACTGTATATAGCCCGCTATATTTTCATTACTTAATAATTAATAATTACAGAATAATGATAGAAACAAAGCAACGTCAATTGTTGACGTAGATAGGAATGGTTCACAAAATGACGTAACAGGTCCTCAGGTAATACAATATATTGACTCATAATAGTTCTCTTAGTAAAACTGTATGTAGCACTCTGGATTTTTATTATTTAATAAGTATTAATTACAGAATAACGATGCAAACAAAGCTACATCAACTGTTGACGTAGATAGGAGTGGTTCACAAAATGACGTAACAGGTTCTCAGGTAATACAATATATTGACTCGTAATAGTTATCTTAGTAAAACTGTATGTAGAACTCTGGATTTTCATTACTTAATAATTATTAATTACAGAATAATGATATAAACGAAGCGACGTCAATTGATGACTTGGATAGGCGTGGTTCACAAAATGACGTAATAGGTTCTCAGGTAATACAATATATTGACTCATAATAGTTATCTTAGTAAAACTGTATGTAGCACGTTGGATTTTCATTACTTAAAAATTATTAATTACAGAATAATGGCATAAACAAAGCGACGTCAATTGTTGACGTAGATAGGAGTGGTTCACAAAATGACGTAACAGGTTCTCAGGTAAGACATTATATTGAATCATAATAGTTGTCATAGTAAAACGCTATGTAGCACTCTGGATTTTCTTTGCTTAATAATTATTCATTGCAGAATAATGATATAAACGATGATATAAACGAAGCGACGTCAATTGTTGACGTAGATAGAAGTGGTTCACAAAATGACGTAACAGGTCCTCAGGTAATACAATATATTGACTCTTAATAGTTATCTTAGTAAAACTGTATGTAGCACTCTGGATTTTCATTACTTAATAAGTATAATTACAGCTTAACGATATAAACAAAGCGACGTCAATTGTCCACGTAGATAGGAGTGAGTAGGTGTAGATGGTATGTTCTGGTGCCACCACAATCCGGTGGTGGTGGACCGCCACCCAGCATCGGCCTAACCCGACCGCTCCACCACCTGACCACGACCTGACCCGAACACCTCCACCACCCGACGCCATATCTAACCCGGCGTCAACCGAACAGCTCCGCCGTAATATTCAACAGACAGCAACGACAGCTGTATGACAGGACAGACAGCTGTCTGACAGCTGTTAGACAGCTGTTTGACAGCTGTCTGTCCTCTCAGACAGCTGTCGTTGCTGTCTGTTGAATAAGGTGGCGGAGCTGTTCGGTTGACGTCGGTTTCAATACGACGTCGGGTGGTGGAGCTGTTCGGGTTAGGTCGGGGTCAGGTGGTGGAGCGGTCAGGTTAGGCCAATGCTGGTTGGCGGTCCGCCACCACCAGATTGTGGTGGCCACAGAACATACCATCCATACCTACTACTGTCTGAATGCTAATTACAGAACAATGACGCAAACAAAGCATCTTCAAATGTAAACGTAGATATAAGTAGTTCACAAAACAACGAAGCTGATTATCAGGTATTTTATAGTAGAAGTTTAGATTAGTAAACCCAAGCCTAAATGAGTTGCTTTTCTTTGAAATAATACTGCTTATTTATTGTGCTCTTTGAATTTTAGGCCAATAAAGTTTACAATATAGCTGCCAAGATTATAATCGAGAAAGTAAACTTAGGAAAGGAAGCAATTTCCCCTGCGGTAAGGTTTTGCTATTTTATTATTATTATTATTATTAAGGATTTTTGTCTTAACAGTTTTTTAGTTTAGTCAATGTGTTACTCGTTAAAACATGTTAATAGAATCTTGTTCCACTAGATATTTATTAATTAAGTTGTCTATTAAAATCTTAACTGGATTAGTTGCTGGACTGGACCAGCTACAGGAACAAAACTTACAGAGAAAACTTGACAAGTACACGGAAAAATATTTAAATCGAATAACACAATAAACAAATACCTAAGTAAATTACTTTAATGAAAAAAATTGAAGATTCACAAAAAATAATCTTAGAAAAAAATTAAACAATTTATGCATACATAAGAAAATAATCTAGTTCTTTAACAAATATTTATTTAGGATTTTTTGAAGCCCATTAAACTACAGCTAAATAAGTACAGTAAGTGGCGATACAAAATTTAGCTTAGCAAGTACACACCGAAAAGCTCAGTTCGCAAGCTGTGTAACCTCGGGCTAGGAGGTCGCGGGTTCGATTCCCGTATCCAGACAGTCGGTCTTTTTCACTCGAACATAGAGAGGCCGGCTTCTGATGAATTATGGATGGTGTCCTTTGTCTATATGTATATGTAAGCTCCCCCCGCACAAGTCGAACACTTCTTATCATTAACGTCAATCCATTTGAAATGGAGTTACAAACCACAAAACTATAACTTGTTGCCGAGTCAAGTTTCACTAATTTTGTGTTAAAGTACTGCTGAAAAATCGGCTAATGTTAATTTTATTCCAGTACTTAAAAGGATTAGAATATTTGTAAAATAATTTGCAAGACGCTGCAGATAATCTTTCGTAAAACTTACCTGCAGGATGATATTAGACGTTCTGATAATAATATTAATGTAAGGCTAGATGTATTCTCACCATAATTAGAACCGCAGACTGGTTTTGTTCTAATTAGACCTCGTCAGTACGGTATACTAATTACAGCGAGAACACACCTATAAAATAATACGGCTATGGTAGCCAGCCTCCTAGCACATTGCGAGACGTACTACATGGTCGCCATATCGGTGCGAAACAGATCCTCAGGTAATACAATATATTAACTCTTAATAGTTATCTTAGTAAAACTGTATGTAACACTCTGGATTTTCATTACTTAATTATTAATAATTACAGAATAATGATATAAACGAAGCGACGTCAATTGTTGACGTGGATAGGAGTGGTTCACAAAATGGCGTAATAGGTTCTCAGGTAATACAATATATTAACTCATAATAGTTATATCAGTAAAACTGTATGTACTGGATTTTCGTAACTTAATAATTATTAATTACAGAATAATGACATAAACAAAGCGACATCAAATGTTGACGTAGATAGAAGTGGTTCACAAAATGACGTACTAGGTTCGCAGGTAATACAATATATTGACCCATAATAGTTATCTCAGTACAACTATATGCAGTATTCTGGATTTTAATTACCTATTAATTTATAATTACAGAATAATGATATAAACGAAGCGACGTCAATTGTTAACGTAGATAGAAGTGGTTCACAAAATGAGGTAATAGGTTCTCAGGTAATACAATATATTGACTTGTAATAGTTATCTTAGTAAAGCTGTATGTAGCCCTCTGGATTTTCATTACTTAATAACTAATAATTACAGAATAATGATATAAACGAAGCGACGTCAATTGTTGACGTAGATAGGAGTGGTTCACAAAATGACGTAACAGGTCCTCAGGTAATACGATATATTGACTCTTAATATTATCTTAGTAAGACTGTATGTAGCCCGCTATATTTTCATTACTTAATAATTAATAATTACAGAATAATGATATAAACAAAGCGACGTCAATTGTTGACGTAGATAGTAGTGGTTCACAAAATGCCGTAACAGGTTCTCAGGTAATACAATATATTGACTTATAATTGTTATCTTAGAAAACTGTATGTAGCCCTCTGGATTTTCATTACTTAATAGCTAATAATTACAGAATAATGATATAAACGAAGCTACGTCAATTGTTGACGTAGATGGGAGTGGTTCACAAAATGACGTAACAGGCCCTCAGGTAATACAAACTCTTAATAGTTATCTTAGTAAAACTGTATGTAGAACTCTGGATTTTCATTACTTAATAATTAATAATTACAGAATAATGATATAAACGAAGCGACGTCCATTGTTGACGTGGATAGGAGTGGTTCACAAAATGACATAACAGGTTCTCAGGTAATACAATATATTGACTTATAATTGTTATCTTAGAAAACTGTATGTAGCCCTCTGGATTTTCATTACTTAATAGCTAATAATTACAGAATAATGATATAAACGAAGCGACGTCAATTGTTTACGTAGATGGGAGTGGTTCACAAAATGACGTAACAGGCCCTCAGGTAATACAAACTCTTAATAGTTATCTTAGTAAAACTGTATGTAGAACTCTGGATTTTCATTACTTAATAATTAATAATTACAGAATAATGATATAAACGAAGCGACGTCCATTGTTGACGTGGATAGGAGTGGTTCACAAAATGACGTAACAGGTCCTCAGGTAATACGATATATTGACTCTTAATAGTTATCTTAGTAAGACTGTATGTAGCCCGCTATATTTTCATTACTTAATAATTAATAATTACAGAATAATGATATAAACAAAGCGACGTCAATTGTTGACGTAGATAGTAGTGGGTCACAAAATGACGTAACAGGTTCTCAGGTAATACAATATATTGACTTATAATTGTTATCTTAGAAAACTGTATGTAGCCCTCTGGATTTTCATTACTTAATAGCTAATAATTACAGAATAATGATATAAACGAAGCGACGTCAATTGTTGACGTAGATGGGAGTGGTTCACAAAATGACGTAACAGGCCCTCAGGTAATACAAACTCTTAATAGTTATCTTAGTAAAACTGTATGTAGAACTCTGGATTTTCATTACTTAATAATTATTAATTACAGAATAATGATATAAACGAAGCGACGTCCATTGTTGACGTGGATAGGAGTGGTTCACACAATGACATCACAGGTTCTCAGGTAATACAATATATTGACTCTTAATAGTTATCTTAGTAAAACTGTATGTAGAACTCTGGATTTTCATTACTTAATAAGTATTAATTATAGAATAACGATATAAACAAAGCGACGTCAATTGTTGACGTAGATAGGAGTGAGTAGGTATAGATGGTATGTTCTGGTGCCACCACAATCCGGTGGTAGTGGACCGCCAACCAGCATCGGCCTAACCCGACCGCTCCACGGGGTCAGGTGGTGGAGCGGTCGGGTTAGGCCGATGCTGGTTGGCGGTCCACCACCACCGGATTGTGGTGGCCACAGAACATACCATCTATACCTACTACTGTCTGAATGTTAATTGCAGAACAATGACGCAAACAAAGCATCTTCAAATGTAAACGTAGATATAAGTAGTTCACAAAACAACGAAGCTGATTATCAGGTATTTTATAGTAGAAGTTTAGATTAGTAAACCCAAGCCTAAATGAGTTGCTTTTCTTTGAAATAATACTGCTTATTTATTGTGCTCTTTGAATTTTAGGCCAATAAAGTTTACAATATAGTTGCCAAGATTATAATCGAGAAAGTAAACTCAGGAAAGGGAGCAATTTCCCCTGCGGTAAGGTTTTGATATTTTATTATTATTATTAAGGATTTTTGTCTCAACAGTTTTTTAGATTAGTCAATGTGTTACTCGTTAAAACATGTTAATAGAATCTTGTTTCGCTTGATATTTATTAATTAAGTTGTCTATTTAAAATCTTAACTGGATTAGTTGCTGAACTGGACCAGCTACAGGAACAAAACTTACAGAGAAAACTTGACAAGTACACGGCAAAATGTTTAAATCGCATAACACAATAAACAAATACCTAAGTAAATTACTGTAATGAAAAAAATTGAAGATTCACAAAAAAATATCTTAGAAAAAAATTAATCAATTTATCCCTACATAAGAAAAGAAGCTAGTGCTTTAACAAATATTTATTTAGGATGTTTTGAAGCCCATTAAACTACAGCTAAATAAGTACAGTAAGTGGCGATACAAAATTTAGCTTAGCAAGCACAGACCGAATAGCTCAGTTCGCGTGCTGCGTAGCCTCGGGCTAGGAGGTCGCGGGTTCGAGTCCCGTATCCAGACAGTCGGTCTTTTTCACTCGAATATAGAGAGGCCGGCTTCTGATGAGTTATGGGTGATGTCGTTTGTCTATATGTATATGTAAGCTCCCCCCGCACAAGTGAAAGTCTTCTGGGTCCGTAGTTTGTCTACTGTGGTGTGATGTTATAATTGTTTTAAATCTAAAACAAAGTATTATTAACGTTACTGAGCAAATCTGAATCAATATTTATCATGGAAACAATATTTTATGTAATAATTTAATTATAAGGATTCATAAATCAGTTGTTACGATGCCTGATTGACAGACCTTTCAATATTTCTTATCATTAAGATCAATCCATTTGAAATGGAGTTACAGACCACAAAACTATAACTTGTTGCCGAGTCAAGTTTCACTAATTTTGTGACAAAGTACTGCTGAAAAATCGGTTAATGTTAATTTTTATTCCAGTACTTAAAAGGATTAGAATATTTGTGAAACAATTTGCAAGACGCTGCTACAATAACAGATAATCTTTCGTAAAACTTACCTGCAGGATGATATTAGACGTTCTGATAATAATACTAATGTAAGGGTAGATGTATTCTCACCATAATTAGAACCGCAGACCAGTTTTGTTCTAATTAGAGCTCGTCAGTACGATATACTAATTACAGCGAGAACACTCCTATAAAGTAATACGGCTATGGTAGCCAGCCTCCTAGCACATTGTGAAACGTACGACATGGTCGCCATATCGGTGCGAAACCAGGTAGCATGTTGTCACAACGGCTCCAAATAACACAAAATGTTATAAATACAGACTGTGTACAACCAACTAACAATTTTGTAAATTGTCAGGCATGGCACATTTCGTCTCTAATAGAGGGATATATAGACATACATTGTCTCTATATTAGGGAAGAAATGGGCCTGGGCTGACAATTTCTAAAATTATAAGCAAAAATGATGATGGCTCCTCCTTGTATAAAATATTCCGGAGGCAAAATACCCCTCCATTCGGATCTCCGGGAGAGGGGTGTACAGGGGGCGCCAACATCAAGATTTAACATATCCTTTTCGAATATATGTGGCCTAAATTCTAACCTGAACTCCGTCCACCATTTCCTCTAGGCTAACAGGCCCCAACTCCTCTTCCTCACCGAAACCCAAATCAGTGCCAAAACAGCCACTAATCACCTTAATTTCCCGGGGTATGAGCTCCTTACTGCCTTTAGATTGCATGGAGGCGTGTGCGCAAACGTCCGTAGCAATCTACCCTGCACCAGACTTCCCAATTTAGAAGCTGGAAGAAAAGACATACTATGGATAAAACTCTCTCTCAGGGCTGCAACTAAATTCATCTGTTGCATTTACCGGTCACCTTCTGACAACAACTTTGTCCAGCTCTTTGACTACCTTTCTGAAAAAACCGACTATCTGATTTCTGAATATCCTTCCTCCGAGGTCACTATTCTTGGCGACTTCAATGTCCATAATAAGGAATGGCTAGGATCTTCAAAAACCGATCCACAAGGGAGAGCAGCGGAGGCCTTTGCAGTCAGCAATTCTTTGGCCAATATGGTTCAGCAACCTACTTACTTTCCTCGTATCCCAACACACAGCTCAAATCCCTTGGATCTCCTTCTTACTACAAATCCTGAATGCTATAAGATATCAGTCACCGCCCCCCTTGGTCGCTCAGACCACGGCATGGTCACTGCTTCCTGTGCAATGCAACCCGAGGTCACACAGTCATCACACCCACGTATCGTTTGGCACTACAACTCCGCAAACTGGGACGAAATGCGGGATTACTTTTCCTCATTTCCATGGGCGTCTGTCTGCTTCTCTCATCCTGACCCCTCTGATATCTCACAAAACGTCACCGAAATTATCCAAGCTGGCATGGAATTATTTATTCCACGTACACAGAAAACCTCTTCAGCCACTCAAAAGCCCTGGTTCTCTAAATCCTGTGGCAAGGCCAGACTTGAAAAGGTCAAAGCTCACAAAACGCTTCTACACAATCCCAGTCAAGAAAATCGTCAAGCATTCAACGACGCAAGAAACCGCTATGTCCGCATTCTTTCTGAGGCAAAAAACTCGTTTAATAACCACATCAAAAACAAAGTCCTCTCAAGCTCCAACGGCGGCAAACCCTTCTGGACTCTTGCTAAGTCTATTGGGAATAATTTCTGCAAGAGCACGTTCCCACCTCTTGTCTCAGGTGATGAAATTGTTTCTACCGCCCTGGGCAAGGCTGAACTTTTTGCTTCGTTGTTCGCCGGAAATTCTACTCTCAACCCACCTCCAAATGCTCAACCACTGTCGCGCATAAAATGACTGATATCATTTTCAAAACTAAAAAGGTACGAAAGATGCTCTCTTCTCTTAATACCAGGAAAGCCTCTGGCCTTGACGAGATCCCAGCAATTGTTCTCAAAAAATGCGCACCAGAACTTGCTCCTGTCCTAACTCGTCTGTTTCAGATATCTTACAATAAAGGCATATTCCCTAGTAACTGGAAAACTGCTCGAGTACAACCCATCCCCAAGAAAGGATCCAAAGCGCTTCCTAGCAACTACAGGCCTATTTCTCTCCTTTCAGTCATCTCTAAAGTGATGGAAAAGTATATAAACACCGAACTACTAAAATTCCTTGAAAAACACAGTCTAATCCACGACAGGCAGTATGGATTCCGTCAGCGCAGATCGACTGCCGACCTCCTTTTCTTTGTCACCCATTCTTGGAACAAGTCTATGGAACAACACGGTGAATCCCAGATTGTTGCTCTAGACATATCCAAAGCATTCGACCAGGTCTGGCACGCAGCGCTGCTTAATAAACTTCCGGCCTATGGCCTACCACCAAAACTTTGTACCTGGACAGCAAATTTCCTCTCCAACAGGAGCATATCTGTTGTTGTGGATGGCCATTCCTCTAAACTGTATCCAATTAATGCAGGAGTTCCTCAAGGTTCAGCTTTAGCCCCTACTTTGTTTCTTCTCCACATCAATGACCTCCTCTCTAGCACATCCAACCCAGTTCACAGTTACGCGGACGACAGCACCCTCCACTCAAACATACAATATTCTAAGCCTGTCTCTTTAGCCCAATTAGATGAGGATCGCAGACTCATGGAGGGTTCTGTCTCCGTAGACCTCCAAAAAATATTAGACTGGGGAAGTAGAAATCTTGTACAATTCAACCCCACCAAAACTAAGTCTTGCTTTCTTTCTCACAAGAGATACAGCAGCCCTAGACCCATCACAATGAACAACCAAGTTATTCAAAGTAATGAGTCCTTTTCTCTTGTTGGCATTTCTGTGGATCGAAATCTTAATTGGCACCAACATGTTACATCAATTGCAGAAGCGGCTGCTAAGAAATTGGGTTTCCTCTTCCGGGCTCGCAAATACTTTTCACCAACTAATCTCTATACCTTATACACTTCACAAATAAGGCCAAACCCCGAGTACTGCTCCCACATCTGGGGTGCCGCTGCCACTTCTACACTCGCTATCCTGGACTCCATTCAAAAGAGAGCTATACGTCTCATCGGTGACCCTACCCTCACCGATGAGCGAATGCACCCTTTTAATGTCCAGGTCACCAGACATAGAACATCTTGTTATGCCCGCTCTTTTGTCCCGAGGACTTTCAAGTTCTGGAATTCCTTGCCGGCACATGTTTTTCCTTCTCCTCCGAACCTCCAAACCTTCAAGTCCAGAATTAACAAGCTGCCTCTTTCCTCCTTGTCAACACCCACGGTACGATAGTATTTAGGCTGTAAGCCCTCGTGGTGTGTTGTTGACATAAAAAAAAAATGTTAGTTGATTCTACACAATCTCTATTTTATAACATTTTGTGTTATTTGGATGTGCCGTGACAACATACTACCTGGTTCGGCACCAAGATTGGGACTCTGTCGTACGTCTTACAATGTCCTAAGAATACTAATACTTATTAAATGAAACTCTGCTTCAGTCACTACTCTCATTTTTATAAATCATTCTCAAACCAATGAAGGTGAATTAGAGAAATTCACAAAATTGAGCCTTAGATTGCTTTAACTTGTATACTTTGATAGGCAATACAAATCATAGTAACTTATAAAATAATGCCAGAGGTTCTCACTTAGTATTTTAGTTTGTCTATCAGCTTTTGTTACACGCATAGAATAATTATATGCCCGTGATGGCTAGTTTTCTATTATTATACCATTCGTTTAACGTTTATTATCACCAGCGTACATTCAACGCAAATACCAACAGATTCTTGTCTTGACAAAAATGTTCAGTTTTGGATTATTCTAGCCAAATGTTGTAAATTAGTCTCTTATATTATTTTGTTTGTGTCTTTACACTAACACGTTAAGTTCAAGATGATATAAGCGTCTATAGTGGAGACAGCAACAATTGAGATCAGTTTCTGGTTTGGATTAAATAAGGTAAATTAATAAAAAAAATAATACAAAAACTGTATTTTTTGAGGTACTTGCAAAAAGCACGTTTTGCTAATGGGACGAGCACCATTTTATTTTATTTTTTTCCTTCATTTGTCAAATATAGCCTTTATTTGTTTGTGGTTTCCCGTAACGCCAAATACAAATTAACCACGTACACAATCACACACACATACAACCACGCACTCACGTAGTATACATCCACATACACACGCACCTAAGCACGCACACACCCAGCCAGGCACTTTTATCAAGTATTCTTGCATAATAATGTCAAACGTTTACAAGTAATATTTATAGCTCATTTTCATATAAGTTTATATTATAAAGCCTTTTATTATCTAGTGACTTCACCTGTATTCTTTTTATTTGTGCAAAATATTTTTGGAAAAAATTGATCAAGACGCAACACCAATGATTTATGTGAAGCGAAGTAATGCACAAAATAATAAAAGGGATTCTGAGATAATTTAAAATTCGTACGAAGATAGCATACATTTACAAATGTTTAGCTTCAAGATTTTCATTAATTAAGTGGCGATTTTTTTAAAAGTGAATTATTTTGCCGGATAATAACCGAAACAGTGTTACTTCCGTAGTTAATGTATAAATCGAAGCATTTTGCAAAACTTTCATTTGTATACATATTGTATACTTGTGAAAAATATTTTCAATGGTTAAGATGAATCAAAGTAATTCACAAAATAATACAAGAAATTTTAAGATATTTTAAAATTCATATAAAATAACATACGTTTACATTTCCTACAATATTTTCTTTAATTAAGTAGCGGTTTTCTTAACACCCGGTAACTGCGTCTTGAATTTTTAAAATATTACCTGTGTGTGGTTTTGATTAAAATATATAATTAAATATAGGTATATGGTAAAGAGAATACATCTACTAGGTAATATTTGGACATTTAATTTGAATATATACCTAATATATAAAGATTGTATTCATGATATTACGTTTTAATCTTTTTGTGTGCCAGTACTTAAATTTACGCAAATTCGGATCATGCCGGGGAAAAGAGGACTTGTAAAAAAATCCCGCAAAACGAAGCCTAAACACGTTTTATTTAGTTAACTAAAACGTGTAAAATGCGAAGAAACACACTATAGCAAAAAAAAATTAGATAAAAAAACAAAAATTTACTTTGATAAATCAACGCACTTAGAACAAAGCAATACAGTATATTCTATACATAAAAATGTCTGACATTAACACACTTTTTCTGTCACTTCCTATCGTTTCCTTGTGGGTGTACACTACACTTAGAAGTCTTTTTCTGCTGTATCACAGGTGATTCCTGGACATTTAGACCAGCATTGTTCAGCAAATAAAAATCAACTCTTAGTGGCAATCTTTTACTGTTGCGAGAAACATTGTACAAAATTGACATTTCATCGACCATGTCGATCTACCGATTGTATGGTTATAAAAATCATTCTTTAGGCTTAACACTTTCAGAATCAACTTTCTTATCATAGTGGGGAGTGGATGCCAGAAGTATAACTTTATTTTTCTTTGTAGCATACAAAACTAGCGAAACATAACTTTGAAATCAAAAAGTCGCGTCCATCGATATTTTGAGTTCAAGAACGCAGCTGGTATTCCCTTTTTATTTTTGTGAATGATTTCAACTGCAGTTAGTTTAGGACAACTAGTAACGTTTTGAGGAGGGCTATATTGGTAAACCAGTTATCAAATGTTATGTTGTGATTCCTTTCACTTATTGGTTGAATAAGGCGTAAAACTAAATCAGATGGTTTATTACTTACTTGATATTGGCCTTTAGGCTGAGGACCAACGTAGATTTCTAAATTGAGCACAAAGAAAGCTTGTTCATCCACCAAGGCAAATATTTTAAAGCCATATTTATCTGGGTTGTTAGTCATATATTGCCTAAAAGAGCAGTGTCTCCTAAAGGCCTCAAGTTTCTCATCTATGGTAAGATAGCGACTGGGAATATAATGCTGCCTGTAATTCTCAACAAAGCCTTAAAAATTACCTCCTATGTTGGCAAGCTTGTATGTTTTCCCTCTTACTTGTCTGGTTTCCATATTGTCAAATCTAGAACACTGTAGCAATAAAAGACATATATGTAAAGACATTGTTCAATTACTATGCTATTAGTAGCCCAAAGGTCTTCTAGATTTAAGCCATTGGATTTAAATACCTCTGTCAAGTAAAGTAGCCCGAATAAAGCGCCAACGCCGTCAATATCTGCGAGTTGGAGAATATATGTTTTACATATGCAAATAGGTCTTAGTAAATACTGTGCCCCAAAAGCTAACCATATTTTCAAATATGCTCTCGATAATATAATAAATACTACTAATATGAGAGAACTTTCATTTGACAGAAATACACATGATACAATTAGTAGAAACCTACCAAACTACAAAGTGGGTTGGTAGATTCTTGTAAAATGTCTATAATGTTGTGTGTGTTTTATTCCTTTATCGTAGGCCTATTTACGCGACTATGGCCAATCACCGACGGCAGGGAGCAGTTTCACGTCACTATCCTGAAAATTGTGCCGCACCCCTACATTTCTGTAAGGCGGATCTTTAACGTTCCCAACATTGCATGGACACGGGACCGACGTCTTTACGCCCCCTCCGAAGGGCGGAACGTGCAGACATTCAACTTGTCAGAACCTTGGTTGATGTTAATTGTACAGTATGTCCAAAGTGACAGTGTGGGTCGCTTGTTTTGTTATTCTATGTTTAATAGTTGCTTTGCTGCTTGGCAGGTTTCTGCAAAATGAGCTTTATATGATACCGGAGTTTTAGGCGGGTAAGCGCCGTTTTTTTCAAATTTGTGGGTTGGTAGCTTTTGGCGTAACTGGGTCAGTATGTGCATCCCTGTACTTTTCAGATACTTGGCTTATTTTTTTTTTTCGTGTATTTAACAATGTCGAATTTCGTTGCGTCACCTGCAAACAATGAGCAACCCTCCAGTGCTGCCATATATATATATATATATATATATATATATATATATATATATATATATATATATATATATATATATATATATATATATATATATATATATATATATATATATATATATATATATATATATATATATATATATATATATATATATATATATATATATATATATATATATTCCTTTGGAGCGCGTACAGCTTTATTAGGACACAATTTCAACCATTTAGTTTCCCCACCTCTCGCAACATAGAAATTAGATCTGCTTATATTCACAGCTTGGTAGCAACTATGTAAGTCTTTTCTGCCTGACGATGTTCCTGGTTCACGGTCAGTTAGTTCAGTCGTCGATTTTGAAGCTGCTGGATGAGATTCGGTTTGATTTTCAGATAATGCGTTTGCACCATCTTCTTCAGTCAGAACTATGGTCTGAGTTGTTCACTACATCATTATCAGACTCGTTTTTGGAACCTAGCTTGGACGCATCACATACTTCGTCCCAAATTTTCATAAGTCACCGCTGTTGTTCTTTTTCCCAGAAACACATTTTAGAAAACTCGAATACAAAAATGTTTCGGAAAAATATTCAAATATCTAAAACTAGTATATTTACTCATCTCATATAGCGTAATAACTTAGTAATGTGCGGGGGTGTAATTTACCAAAATAGAACAAAAACTAAATGTTAACTATATTGTGGGGTCAAAATCACCCAAATGAATAATAGAAGTAACACTACTTTGCCAAACAATTGCAAACAACTAAAATCTTGAATCTTGTATCCCCGCAATGCTACGTTATGAGACTGGAAGGTGGAGAAAGTGGGGGTGCGATGCGAACGAGTATCGGTATTTGTTGTAATATTTTTAATATGCTTGAGTATTTTTAACTCCACCACACAGTCGCTGGGTTAAAGGTCAATTATTTTGCAGGATAATGACCGAATCAGTGCTACTTCTATAGATAATGTATATCAAAGAGTGATGGGGGTTGCAGAGGGTAACAACTTTTAAAAATACTAATAATAAAGAGAAATAAATTGTTTTTATTAGCTGAACGCCAAAATAGTATTAGGATAAGCCGAATATTCAGTCAGATTTGCATACAGTTAATTAACAAAAAATCAGCGTTACAGCCCACAATACAGCACCGTGTCTCTGAGCATTCTTCTTATTATACGACATCAATAAAAAATAAAGACATTTTATACTAATTTTTATATAATTAAATTATTATTACAAGCTTGGAGATGCCGCCACAATACAGTTAAAACAATTACCTGAGTTCTCAAATATGATATTTCTCTTTTATCGTTGTTAAAGTATGCAGCGTTGCATTCTGGCACTAAACCGAGCGAGGCCAAATATAACAACTAGTACATTTATATTATCTTTCATTGCCTTACTTTTATAGGAAATATACATGTACTAAATTTTTTCTATAAGTTGGTAGTTGTTTCTTAAAAGCCAATTATTTTGCAGAAAAATGACCGCAACACTGCTACTTCCGTAGTTAATGTAGATCAAAACAATTCTCAAAATGATGCATCTGGCTCGCAGGTAATCTTTATGATTTATTTAAAAGTAGCTTTTGTTTACACACACACACACTCACACTCACACTCACACACACACACAAATATATATATATATATATATATATATATATATATATATATATATATATATATATATATATATATATATATATATATATATATATATATATATATATATATATATATATATATATATATATATATATATATATATATATATATATATATATATATATATATATATATATATATATTGTTATTCGTTGAAATGTTGTTTCTATGAAATTTCTGTCACTTCCATAATAAATGTTGGTCAAAGCGATTCTCCGAATAGCATCACACATTTAGAGGTAATATCTATAATTAATTTTTAAATTAGAATATTTCATATAATTAGGCTTCTATCATCTGTTATTTTGGGTACAATTTTATATATTCATGTGAAATATTTTTAAAATAAAGATCAAGAGCCTGCTACTTTGATAGTTCATGTGACGCGAACTAATTCTAAATACCACGCAAGAGGTTCACAGGTGGAGTTTGTAATTTATTTAAAAATAACTTTACTTTAAGTTAACATAGCTTTTACTCAGACAGCACAGACACATTCTGAGAATATACAAGGAATGTTTCGAAAGAATATTCAAATATCCCCAGAACATTCTCACAAGGAACAATATATATTCCTAGAACATTCTATGAACATGACAATTGGACAGATTCTGTCATACTAATAAGGTTCTCAGAATGTTATTTAGAATATTCTTAGGAGCTCCCAGTATGTTTTGAAAATGTTTCACGAATATTCAATGAATCTTCTCAAAATGTTCATACATATGCTCATTGGAACATTGCTTTTTTTAAGATATACAGGGTATTTCGCATAAGAACCTATACAGAGCAGGGGAATGTAGTGGAACCTAAAATATGGTGATTTAATGCAACATACCCCCACACTAAATTGCACCCCTGAGAAGTTATAGGCCTTTAAAATGGGGTTTAAATTTGGCAAAAAAATCAATACCTCAGTAGCACTTCAACTATCGGGGCGGCAAGGCCGCGGACGAGCCCTGAGGGAACAAAAAAAAAAGCACTTCAACTTACAAAAACCAAATTTGGTACACGTTTTGGGTGTACCAAGAGCATTAACCGATGGTGAGTAGATTTCAATTGAAGCATTTCAAAGGGTTCAATAGGGTGATGATCCCATAAAATATAACATAATTTTTTAACCTATTGGCGGATTTAAAAAATTATTATTTGATTTTATATGGGGAAGTAAATTCTAAAACTTTTTCCGCATATTATTAAAAAAATATTTGTCGTTTTCAAGAAAAACCCGAAGAACTGAAGACATTTTATCAATGTTATTTAAAATCATCAAAAATTCAATAGACGCCTGTAAAATTATCATTTTGAAGAATTTCTATAACTTATCGGTAGCAATTTTTTTATTTCTATTGTTTGTTTTCTAATAAATTATACTTATTCACACTTTTTCCCTGATTATAAAATTTGACATATACACAATTTTATTGGCAAATATTGAATTTTCTATGATTTTTAGTAACACTGATAACATATATTTCTTTAGTTATTCGTGTTTTTCTTGAAACCAACAAAGCTTTTTGAACATAACAGGCGTAACAAAAGTTTTAAAGTTAAGTTCCTCATAAAATGAAATAATAATTTATTAAATCCACCAATATGTTAAAAAATTGTGATATTTTAAGGGTGCATCACCCCTTTCAAATGCCTCAATTAAACTCTACTTACCATCGATTGATGCTCTTGGTATACTCAGAACGTGTATCAAATTTGATTTCTCTAAGTGGAAGTATTACGCAGATATTGATTTTTTTCTTAAATTGAAACCCTACTTTGAAGGCCTATAACTTCTCAGTGGTGCAACTTATGCATAGGGGTAAGTTGCATTGAATCACCATATTTTAGGTTTGCCTACATGCCCCTGCTCTGTGTCGGTACTTATGCGAAACACGCTGTGTGCATTTTTTAAATGACACAGAAATTAAGGAAATGCAACGCTATGAAATAATTGATTTATATTTAAAATTTACTAATTTTCCTCCATTTAACTGGCCTTGTATATATTTTCATATAAGCAAGCCCAAATCTCCGCCATATATGTTGGAATTTGAACTTCTATCACTCACCCTTGTGCAGGTTACCATAGTGGCTACAAACACCTGTAAACTCACATTCAGACACTTAATAAGTCAACAATTAGAGTATTGCACATTTATTCAGATTAATTAATATAACAAATGCCAAGAAATGTTTGTAAATAAAACATTAATAAAACAATTAAAATTTCAATAACATAAAAATAAAATAAATATACAGTTCTTCGAGTTGCCAGAAAATGGATTAGCCAAACACAAAGTTTCCGAGATGAATATTCGAGGTTACCCCACTATAGTAACTTGAAATTTGGCTAGACTATTGATCCTACAGGCTTCCAGTGTGGTATTAAAGGAATTGCATTACATAATAGTACTTATACCTTTATATAACACAACTAAATTGGACAGAATATGGCACAAATTCACATTCACTTGCACTTACAGAAAACTACAACTGAAAGTCATCCATCAGACCTTTTGACCCTTCTTTTGTATGGTTGCTCTCTGCTCTGCTTCCACAGACTTGATTTTGACTTCTAAAGCTATTTCCATATCCCGATGTCAGATGTTTGTCACCAACAGCTTGGATATTCTTGTTGTGAAAGCATACTTTGGCAAAGTGATTGTGTATCTGATAAATTGCAAGTTTTATTGTACACAGCTCATCTACCTACCATATGTTCAGGTCCAGATTTTCTGCTCTTCTTATACTTCTTACAGCATTCACTTCTACCTCAGTAAAAAGCATAAGATGTTGCGTACACAATTCTATAGATTTGCAGAGTATTCTTGCACTTATGATAGCGTAATATCCGTTTCCCTAATAATTTGTTGTACTTGCTTGTTGTAGAGACCCAGAATTACTGTATATTTGATCCTTCAACCTGTGTATGGATTTTTATAATTATACAGATACATTCATAACTAGCGGGTTGCTTCTTAAGTTCCATTACAAAAGAGTAAATGGTCTGGTTTTTGATAGAAGTTATAAAATTTTAACGTTTCCATGGTAATATTTGTCTTTGGCTTCATCAAAACAACCGAGAACATCTTCCAGCTTATTTGTCTTCTCTACTGGAAAAGTGTTAAGTGGTGGTTTATATGGCATAATTTGCTATTACTATTGAAGAACACAATTTTTTAATTATATATTAGACAATTTATGTGTACCTAAATCGTAAGATGATCGTCTCAGGCAAAATGGCGAACCCTTCGTCGGTGTCAACTGTAAGAAATGCTTTAAAGCTTGTTTCTTTACTGGGACTGGGTGGCTCTTAGTTCTTGATAACCTGACTCCATGTTTTAGTTGCTTCTGTACTCTGTGTTGTTTGTAAATACACATTGTTCTCGGTGTTCACGTCACATTATTATCGTTAATTAATTATGTTACAATATAACCTAACACCATTCAATATTCAAGTTGACATTAATTTACATTTACGTCTATCGGCCTATCGGCATCGGCCATCTTCCCTTCGGTATGGACATGCTCTCTATGCCTAAATATTAAATATACAATTATCGGATTTGTTTACCACAGAACAGGTAACAGAATCAAACATACAAAATAGTTCCTCTATTCTAACCACTATATTTATACCGTAATCATCATCTATCTTCTTCATTAAATTGTATAGTTATATAATATTATAAGGATATCTCGAGCACATTCTCAGCGAATATTCCGAATAATGATCTATTCAAATATTCTCAGTATATTTGGTGAAGAATTTTCTTAAGATGTGACTGAATGAATGTACTCAAAATATTCAAGATGCAATTTGAAATTCCATCAATGTTATTAGAACATTACGAAACAAATATTCTGAAAAAAGAATGTTCTCACATTGTGAGATATATATATATATATATATATATATATATATATATATATATATATATATATATATATATATATATATATCTCCAACGGATAACTCAAAAAGTAGTTAACACATTTACATGAAAGTCGGCAAGTACCTTTGTTTTATTTATAGCTTGGATGAGTTCGTTAGCCAGGAAAATCGGACAAGGTTTTCCGGAAAAATTTTGAGTTTTATTTAGAAAAAAAAATTATCTCGGAAAATTACAAAGCTATTTTAATTAAATTTGGTAGTATGTTGCCTTGGAAAATGGCTTACTATGTGCCAAAATTCAACTTTCTAAGTTTATAGGCAATTGAGTTATTCAAATTTGAAGCATTTAATGAAAATTCACCACCATAACGCACTTGCTGCGGCCCGAACTCTTTTTAGGATCCTTTCAGTTCTGCCAATGTAATGTCAGTAATCATTGTCTTTACAGGATGTTTTAGAACATAGTCTTTTTATATAGTGTCCTGTAGGCAATTAAAAAATATGTATTTCCCAATTTTACTGTTTTCAGATATTTAGCATGTTATGTTAAAAAAAGGAGGTTATTAAGGAAAAACTTATCAAGAAAAATCTAGGTATATTTATTAGGTCCTTTTAGAAAACAGAGTTGCAACTATGTATTTATTTGTCATTTCTAATAGACCCACTTTACATCCATTAACTTTTTTTTAAATAGTTTCGGAAAAGAGTTCTAAAATACTATTAAAAGGTTTTATGTGCAGAAATCCGCTTACGTAAAAGCATAAACTTTCTTGTAGGTTTTGCACCTTTATCATTACCACGTATATAATTTTTAGTGATTTTTTTTTAAATCACTAATGAGGAGATCCCGACTTTAGAATTTTGAAAAAATTTCTTCAATCAGCGCGAATCAATCAATTTTTATATGTTTGTATATATATATATATATATATATATATATATATATATATATATATATATATATATATATATATATATGTATGTATGTATCACACCGCACCGATAACACAAAAAGTCTGGACGCACCAAGTGCGTTATAGTTGTGAATTTTCATAAAAATATTTTTAATAGCATATCTGTCCTTTTTAAAGAAGGCAGGAATCAAATTTAGTTACCGGTATAACCTTTGTAGTAAAAACAATGTACCATATTTCATCCAAATAACTTTATTGCTTGAAAACGTACAAACATTTTTCGAAAATAAACTTAAGGTGTTCCCCAAAAAACTCGTCCGATTTTTCTGAGCAACGGACCTATGTTCAAGCTATTTACTTACCTAGCAAGATATATTTATTTACAAAAAGCTTTCAGGCGAAATATCGAAAAAAAATTACATGAAAATTGGCAAACAGTTTTTTTACAAAAATCCGAAAAAAATATTTTACAACAGCTTTTTACCTATTTATTACCACAATGTCCCAAAATCTTACAATGATTTCTACGGAAACACCAAAAATTTTCTGCAAAAATTGACTAACTATTTTTTTTACAAAAAAAATTGCCTAAAGAATACATAAAATTCAAATTACATACCTAATCTGTAACTTAGTTTAAAAAATAGTAAGATGCAAAAAAATTGTTCCAAAACCAGAGTCTGTGGATATAGGGAGTTGTTCAATTTGAAACAAATTGAGTTACGACAGATAGAATTTTTCCAAATTCAATCACCATTTGAGAGCGCGCTGTATACGGCGTTTCAATTTTTTCGACAAATAATATTAAACGAAAACCTCTCTGGATGCGTCACTTTCGTGAGACTCTCCTATCTATTGGTGAATATAATTGAAAACCTCGCTAAATGCCCCATTTTCATGGGACTCCGATTTCCTTTGGTAAAAATGCGGTATCACAATTTTTGATATATTCCAAAATGTAAAAAGTTGAAAACAATTAAATTAACTCGAAAACGATGGGCGATCCAAATGTTTTCTCCTTACAAACATGCATTAATATTCAATGGAAAATGCAATATTGCTACAACAAATGCGCTGTTCCATAAAAAAAGACAACTTGTATCACCAACAACTTATGGATCAGCATGTGATTGTCAACGTAATTTTAAAAGATGCGGCTCAAAACAATCTATAAATAAGTTTTAGAATATTTTCTGTATCTTGTATAATAACCGATAGAGTGAGCTTTACAGTAAAAATGCACCAGCCTCTATATATCTAAACATGTAAAATCTGAAATTGACCCCGGAGGCGCCTAGTTCGCGCTCCTTTGAAGAAATATTTTAAAAATTTTAATGGGGCCGCCTTCTCAATAACGATTTTTTCTACAAAAATTCGCGGAAAACTATATACTATTAAACCACAAACTCTATAACTGAAACTACTGCTAAATCGTTAGAGAAAGGGTCTATTTGAAATGAATTTTCTGTAAATACTTTAGTAAAATGAAGGACAGTTATGGTTGAAGCTGTAACTTAGGGCTTTGTAAAACACATTATCATGACATTTGTTTTACATAGCCCGTATTTGTTTCAGGTTCTCCGTTTAAAAATTGTAAACTTTGACGTTTCAATCGCCACATTGACATTTTTAGAAGGAAAACTATAAAATTTTCAAAGTGATTTTTCTGGTATTTCATGACCTTT